>CM035117.1:43411832-44611832 GCA_020205555.1 Panax stipuleanatus | reverse complement strand
CTCCACGATTTCCAGACTGATTTACACTCTCTGCATCTTCTTCGATGATCGTAGTCTGTGGTCATGCTTCAATAGGCAACTTCTTCATTATACTCTAAGTGATTTGCAATTCTCTTTTGCATCTTGAAATCTTTTGATGAGATGCTGCATCCTTCAGTAAAGATTCTTGTGATGCAGTTAATATTTGCACTTCTTCTGGATTAAGGTTGCTCAGGAAGGGCCAACCTCTTAGACCAAGGCTAAGGGTTAGGTTTGTCCCTGAGATACTTATCAGATGAAGAGCTTTGGCAAAGACAATACTGTCATCACATTTGACATCTTTGCTAAGGAATTCATTTACTAACTTTGGAAATTCATTGGTGTTGGCTTTTGTATGGGTTGCAATCTTGGTGTCCTCCAATTCTTACACCGCGATCAGATGTTTGACCGTAGGTACTTCACAATTTGAGGTAAGTGGCTGATATAGTTATCAGTAGCACGTTTTGGGACGTTACTACTGATAATGGATCTTCATTTGGTTCATCAGTCACAAAGTTTTGGGACTTTGAAACTGGGATATTTTTGTTTTAGGTTAGCTCATGTTCTCTATGAACTCGACAGAAGTGATCATGGTGTGGTCGACAGACATGCACCATGATTGACTTATCTTCTGAACTTATCTCAGATCTTCTGGCAAGAATTCCATTTCTTCATTTTGTCTTTAGACTTCACCATCTCCATATCTTCAGATAATCTTCTACACTCTTCACCACCTTCAAACAGTTCTTTCTTAGCAGCATCACTTGGTTTTTGCATTCCTTTTTCATCATTGATCATGGTCTTATCAAGTTCAGTAGTATGCTTTGCATGACTGATCACTTCCTGATCATCTTCTATGATTCTAGTCTCTTCTTTGACTTAGATACAGCCTTGGCACTTTCTTCATATTCAGCCCTGACCATTTGTTCAGGCTGAGAGACTGTTGCAGCTTCTTCGTCTGCAGTAGTAATTTGTCTGGACTCTATGATTGGTGATGACTCCACAATTGTAGTTAGTGAGTACTTCTTCGTTCTGTGACTGCTTTTCTTCTTCTTCTAAAGTTCACAACTTCCTTCAGCTTCATCTTTATTTGTCACTTAAAAATTTATCATCAAAGATTGGAAAATCTGAAGGATTTGCTTCATAGTACACCTCTGATACTTGTAGTGCTGCTGTTCTCAGCAGATCACTGCTCCCCCATAGTTGATACTACCTTCTTAGAGAAGTATGAGTTCTTCTTCTTCATATGCATCAGAAGGCAGCTTTGCATATCTCCTTCTAACTGGAATCATCACTATCATGTAAATCTCCTTGCATCATAGAGAGAGATATCTTCAGAACTGATTACTCCACGATTGTTGACAGAACTACCAACGTAGTCTTCTTTATCTGACACCTGAACAGGTGTTTACAGCAGGCTTGTAGTCCTTCCTTAGTTTCTTCAGTATACACTAAGGATGAATGAAGAATCATTTGGGACTATCAATTCGTCAACATTTATCAGCCTTTCTTCAGTTGATTGCCCTTCCTCCTTTATCAGAACTACGAACTATGATGCTGACTAGAAGGAAACCACGATTGTGGTCATTGTACCATAATCGTTGTGTGTTGGCTTGCACAGGCTTGACTTAGTCTTGACCGTAGAGAACACTATGATTTTCCTTAAGCTCTTTGATAGACTGCACTCGTGGAGTTCTGCTTCTATGGTGCATTCTTTATGATCAATACTTGATGATCCTTTGATGTGAACTTCTTTGATATTCCCTCTGAGTTGATATGCTTTATATGAATAAGCATAGAGGATCTTGGCATGAATGGTCAGCTACCATTTGAAGATCAGCAATCAGGTGAGCTTTATTCATGTGGGCTCAGCACATCTTTAGAAACCAGCTTTGGCATAAGATGAGTTTTGATAAGAACATTGCTGAAACGTATTGAGCCTCCAACTAGTTGAATCTCTTGTGACTGAAGCCATTTGCTTCAGCATTTCTTAGTGTGGTCAGATAGACCAAGTACCTGCAGGTTAGATAAATTTCTATTCTTGGTACCCATGGTTAAATGGGTCCTGCTAGGTTAGTTTCCTCAAAATCCCTATTCCTCATATACTTGAATTTATATCATATTTAGCTTCAGCAATCATATTCATGCAGATATCAGATTTAGATATGACATTTAAAATGCATGATTGTGAGTGTGTGTAAGATTAATCCTTTTAATAAAACACTCTTTTTCTTTGATGGTTTCACCCTTTGCTTAGTTATGTTCACAGATTTTGAATGTTCGCAGAGTAGGAATCAACTCTATTACTTATTTGTATCTGGTAGATTCATGGAGATGATCAGTTTCTAAGAATCTTCAAGATACTCTTCTAGAACTGATCATACTCTATGTATTATCAAAAACCTAGAACATAGGTTTGTACATACATACTAACCCTTCAGCAAGGATTACTCCACTTAAGATTAATTAAATCTTGATATGCTTATGACTTATTTCAGACATCTTTCAAGATGTTATCTTCAACCTAAAACTTGGATGGAGAGAAAGTTTGTTAGCAATTAAGTTTTTAACCTTAGTGTACTTTCTCTCTTCCCCTTTTTAGGAAGAGTATGGTCTCTTGATAGAATACTGTTATAGTACATAAGGTGATGCAACATGATGTACACATTTATAATGAATGAGTAACCGTACCTTTACACTGTTAGTTTCTTGACAGTCACTTTCTTGCTATAATGATGTTAGGCGTTGATGTGCATATGTTTGCATTTAATACTGACAGCCTGTTGCTCCATTTGACCTTTGATCAATCATATAGTCTTGGAGATATAAGCTAGGAAGGTCTTGACAGCTTTAACTCTTTGACAACCTTGAACCTCAGGGTTCACATCCATCTGCTGGTTAGCCAAATACATATTGGAGAATTTTTTTCTTTCTCCTCTAGATAAGCATTTCTTTGCGTGTATGGCTTTTCATCTTCTATAATGGAGGATGCTTGATTCTTTGCTGTTGATGCCTCTTGACTTCCCATCTCTGGTCTTCAGACTACAAGATTGACTGTGAACAAGAATTGGTCTTGTAGCTATAGCATTCAAGAACATGGACCAATCTGAGCAGCTTCAGGTGTATATACACATTTACCTGTACACATTATTTTCAACGTGTGAGCTCATCTGCATTTACAAGTGACTTATTACTAAACTAAGTTTAGAACAATGTTTGTGCCTAGGATCACACTCAAAGCAATTAGCTTTTGAATATAGCATGAGAACCTGCTCTGATACCAATTGTTAGTTCCTAGTAGGCACACAACAGATCTAGAAGGGGGGTTGAATAGATCCTTTGCATTTTTAAACTCTTTTCCATTTTATTTTGTATTGCTAAGAAGTTATCACATGACAAACATAAGAATCATTTCAAGCACAACGGAATAAGTTAAATGTCCCCTTCATTGATATATTGATAAACATTGATACATTGTTCTTGGAGTTAGTTTAGATGTAAGTAGTTAATACAAACATAACAGTTATAGCAGTTAAGTACATAATGTAAAGTCAGAATGTAAATGACACAATGTAGAAAACACAAGCGATTTTAAGTGGTTCAGAGACTCAAGCTCCTAATCCACTCTTCTGCACTCTCACAGGAAATCCACTAAGGAAGGGCAGCACCCTGAATCACTAAGATTCCTTCAAGGCCAGCAGCTTTAGAACTTCAGTTCACTAAGAACTCTTCAAGCCCAGCAGGCTTGGAACTCTTCTAGTTCACTAAGAACTCTTCAAGGCCAACAGCCTTAGAACTCATTTAGTCCCTCCGGACAAGGACCCCTCAGGCCCTGGCTACCAGTTGTTGTAGTTGTTGTTGTTGTTGCTTTGCTGCTAAGATGACTTGAACTTTTATCATCTCCTGTTCTTAGCAGCTTGGATTGGTCCTCAGCATTCTGCTTCGACTCTGGACCTCTTCTTCTCAGGTGCAGCTGATCTTCATTCTGTTTAGCTCATCTTCTTCTGATGTCAGCTGTGCACCATCACCACATAGGACTGCTAGGGCTTTTCAATGTGGGTCATCTTCTTCTAGTCCTTAGTAGCCCTTGAACCCTTCTTGATAGATAAGCAGACATGGTTCTGCATCTTTTCCTTTTCAGCTTCTAGTTCTTCAGGTGATCTGTAGAGTGGCTCTTCTGATCTTCTTTATGCTCAGCCACTTTCCTGAATGCTATCTTCTTGGCCTTCTCGGCTCTCAGCTTAGCTTCCATCTTCTGTGACGCCCCCAAATCCACGTTCCTTCGAAACCTCGAATCCGGTGCAGTCACGATACTACTAACCAAATACTAACGCGAAACTATTACATCTTTTAATTATTAGTAAAAAAATACAACTTTGCTTATTACAATTTAGAATATAAATTCTATTCATATCCAAGATCTCGTCTTTACATCATATTCGATGTTACTAAAATGCTGAATAATTTAAACTTTTCAATATTCTTTGAATAAATTCTTCTTATTGATTCCATAACTTTGAATCAATTATAATTCTTGAATCAACTATATAATATGATTCACTATATTCGAATTACCGTATAGAGGTTTACAACTCAACTCGATATCCTCTATGTATCAACTAATACATCTTTATAGTACGACAAGTTTTAAACCTCGTAAACAAATATCAAGTACAACTACTAGAACCTAAACATGGTTCAAGTAATAATCTAAACAGTATTCTTCATTGCGATACTATCTATCTTTATCAATCAAGAAGCACGAAGTCTTTATCATAAATCCTTAACCTGCAAAAGTGGTTATTTGCAAGAGTGAGCTCGACAGCTCAGCAATTCTAATAGTTTTCATGCATCACATAGCATACAACATCATACTCAGTTCATGTATTTATAAACAATATATATTTACTACACATGTTACTTTTCACATAACAAGTATATCATCAAAGATCAATTTTCAATCTCATTTATATCTCATATACAGTTCATATATAAGTTCACATTATCACAGCATAATATAATTCAACTAACAGTTATTGAATTCATATATCAAATAGGAACTGAAAGACTTGCCTGATTCGTAGTTTAACAACTACGACTTAACTGCTTAAGAATATCTGCACTTCGTGTAATCCTACACAATTATATTAACCATAGAGATCACACTCATTAGTTATATGTATCCACACATTCTCAATGTAATAATAAAGGTTACATTGTTGTCTAACTTGGTTCTTAGAACCTTCGTCTCACTTTCTTATCATATTCTTAAAATAACTTATGTACGTATAAGTATACTTTAACCATACGTACTTACTACCATTCTCCCCATACACATGCCCGTCTACCACTAATCTATTTACATATAGCTAGTGTAGTCCATCTTTTGAGTTAATCATTCTCATATATCATTACTAACACATAAGGCCATAACAAAGCAAATATACTCTATTAACCTTCGAAGTCGGATTCAAGTATTAACATATGGTCCTACATAGCATGTATACATATTAAAGGATACTTTCATACTCGTTCAACCTTTTCACGTTCAATTTACATGATATAGGTTCTAAGTTAATACCCTTAATAACTTAAGTCCCTTCAAGGTTATAAAGTCACAAAGTCTATCATGCTCGTCTTTTAAACACATAAGGTAATCATGTAACTCGTGTTAGGCATGCTCATGAATATTCATATTTCATACACGTAACTATCATAGTTATTAGTTTGAAAACATGCTTCGTTTACGCTAAACTTAGTTTCACGACATGTAGTCATGGTATATATACATGTATGATACATGAGAGAGTCCAAGAGCGCTATCACATATGTCCATAAACATCAAACTCCAAATCTTAGGGTAGTATGTTAACGTTCACGTTCAAGACTCGTATTTTCATTAGTGAAGCTCACTAACAAGTCCAACATGTTCATGCATCATTATGAAATCCATATCCGTAAGTTAATATGTCCGACATTCATTTCAAGGCCATATAAACATGCCCAAATAATCAGAATACGTATATGATCTTTACACATCAAAGTTCACTTTTAAAACTTACATTTTCGTTAAAAATGTTCACTAGTGAGGTTCATCATGCTCGTGCTATACTATGAAACATATGTACGCAAATCAACATGCCTTTCATGCATTCTTAAACCATACTAATGTGTCTCAAAAGTCAGAATATAAACATGACTTATATATGCCAAAATTCCTTTATAAAACCTTAAGTTTATTTTCAAAACTATAATTTTATCATTCTTGTATGAAATCTTAATAAAATATGGTTTCATTGTCTTAACGTACTTATATAGGCATGTCAATCATGTTATTATGTTTGTCTAAGTAGTGTTATTAATCTAGCACATAACAGCCTTTAGCAGAAAATAGGAAATTGGTTCAGGGAGCCGGCGCAGTTGTTCGACATCCCAGTGCTAAACCGGTGCAGCTGCGCCACCACTGGCCCGCACCAGACAGCAGGTAACTACGGCAGTTTCCAGCCTAATTACCAAAATTCTTATCGAATTTGATTCCAGACAAGCTACCTAGCCATACTAACATATATACCAGCACGCATATCAACTAACAAACAATTCTTGATCACAAAATCATGAATTTCATGCTTAATTCGAGAATCAAAATCTTGACAGTAAACTTAAATGAAGAACAAGAAAAGTATATTATACCTTTGCTATAAGTTAATTGGACTTGCTGCTAAATCAAACCTCTCCCTCTACTGATATATGTATATTGCTCTCACTCAACACTCAAGTAAAAATCTCAGCAAATGAAAAGAGAGGAGAAGAGCTTGCATTTATAGGACAATTAATACACAAGCAAAGTCATTGTTCTTCAAATTAAACCAACGTGAATAAGAATTGCATGTTGGTTATGAAAGAGTTAGTAGATAGTTGGTGAATGAAATTATGATAACCACTCCCATTAAATCATTGCTAGCCTAAGTTTGCCGAGTTTGAGGTTATAGAGAGTAGGATAGCTCTTGAGCATTCACGTGTATGGGAGAGTGACTCTCTTTGTGGATTAAAGCAAAATAAGCTCAGCATTCTAGCAACACACTAAGGTTACATATATATACCCACTTAGGTTATATAATGTATACTTAGGTTATAATGTAATTTAATGAAATGAGAAACATTACAATGTAAATACTTAATGTAGTAAATTTACTTTGAACATACATAATCCATGTATATTTCATCCTACCGGATATAATTCTTTCGGGTATCATCACATTGTATTATCCCAACTCTATCATTTGAATTATATTAAATTATTGAAATCCTTATCAATTAACAATTACTATATGCTAATAGGGTATTCCTTAATGTCTACCCACGCACATCATGTTACATAAGCAGTAATATTATGTAATTCACATAATGCAATTAATTTTACTATATAGTTTATATATATAATACAGTCAAATTAATGTTGCACTATACTTTATATAACATATGTGTAACTACAATATGTTATATTCTTAATAATCACATCCTTTGCACATATCAACTAATTGAACAATTATAATCATATTAATAATCTACTCGTTTATATATTATTATACTCAATGGCAATTAATTAATTAATAAAATATTAATTAATTCATCCCTCAGCAATTAATGTAATTGTTAACCTCCATAACAATTAATTAACATTTATATGGTTAATTATCACATTAAATAAATATAAATTTTATTATATTTATAACAAATATACTTATTATCATGCTATCACTCGCAATAATAATAATTCAATATACCATCAAATAATTACTAGATACTAGTATATTGTCCATAACAATAATATTATAAGACAATATATCTCATACCTCAGCAATACAATTCCGATTATATCTATAATCAATTTTCTTATTATTATACTATCATTAGTTATAATAATAAATCAACATATTATTATAATAACAATTAATATAGACTAATTATTTAATTAATAAATCTTCCGTCCTTGAATTAATTAATTCATCAATGAATCTATTATCGTGCCACACAAGGCATATCTCACAAGCTTACACTAAGCTTATTTTCATTTTCGACACTTATTTATTTCCACCACATTACTCACCCACCACATGTTCAATATACTTAGGACTATTAAGCCACAAGGTTCACACACACACACACACACACACACACACACACACACACACACACACACACACACACACATATATATATATATATATATATATATATATATATATATATATATATTACGAATAAAAATATTCAAATATTCTATATAACCTTTACGGTAATATAATAACTCAAGCTATTAAAATGCTAAACTACCTCAATTAATTATACTTATAATAAGTATAACTTTTACGCTTATAATACATACACTATTAATTATTTAACTAAAAATATTCACGATCAAATAATAACTTAAGTTATTCAATATATTAGAATAACTTAGTTTCCTCTCATTAATTAACTCTCTTGAAAATACATTAGAAATTATGTATTTTACCATAACATAAAATATTATGTTTTCTCCAAATAAAGACATTCATTATTAGAAAATAATTTATTTATTGTCTCAAGATATTATTCTTAATATAATATCTATTAAAATAATTACGTGTACGGCACATTTACATATATTATATATAGAAAATAGATAATAAGTTTATTTTCTATTATAATAAATTATTTCCATCAATTTATTTGCATATAGCAAATAAGTTTTAATATATTTACTATATTAATTACTTATACCTATTACCTCATACAAAGACATATAAGGTAATATTATTATTAAAAATAACATTCCCTCTTTTATTAAAATAATTCAATATAAGAAATTATTTTAATATCATTTATTAGAAATATATAATATTTATTTCTCTTTCTTTTTTATAAATTGTCCTCAAAATAATTTCTTCCAATATTAATTATTCATTTAAAGATATAATGATTTTCATATCCCTTTAATAACGTATATATATATTTATTAACGTTATTCGTATATTAGACTTTCTCACATATTATCATTCTAAGTAATATATATAAAAAGTAGCAACTATAATCATATATTCAACGCATATATTAATCCATTTCTTTACTTAAGTATATTAAACACTGCACCATATCATTAAAGTTCAATATTAACATTATATTATTCCATAATATAACTTCTAACTTAAATTAACTAATATTATTCTTATTAGTTAATTCCTTAACTAACTCATGCTTCACTATCCAAACCCATTCACGGATAGCTTAAGTGCTATTAATAACCTATATTATAAACATACTAGTTATTAATACACATACACAAGAATATAGTGATTATACATTAAGGATATTTAATGTCACCAACTTACTATGATAAAATAATTCTATAAATTATTTAATATCGATAGGAATTTATCCACCTCCTTTACCTCAATTGAATCGTCTCTATAATAAATAACAAATATATATTAATAATATATTTATAAATCACAAAAATACATATTACATAGTCCATATTATCCTATGTAATATAATACCATATATCTCATATCACATATATATACTCTTATTCGAACCCATCTCACAGTTTAAGAATTTTATTTATTAAATTCTTATTTAATAATTTCTGAAAATTCGGGTTCTCACATCTTCAATGGCATTCTCATCCTTGTTGAGTGAAGCTTTAGTCTGTTCAAGTCCTTCTTCAAATCTGCTTCACTTCCACCTTCGTATTCTCACTGCCACTAAGACTTGTTCTGTTTAGCTCTGGTGGAACTCGTAGAGTCAACATTGTAGCATTCCAACAACTCAACGATTCTTCAACTCAGTAACACTTTCATCTTTGAAGCTTCAGCTGTTAAATACCCTTCCAAGATCTTCCCATTGGAAAATAGCCGTTGGAAGTTATTTGAATTGCTTCGCAGATCTCGAGTTATTTGGTGCAAACTGCTGCTGTGACGTGACAGCTCCTTTTTGACTTTACTGACACAGCAGTCTGATACTTCACCTACCGCCTCAGAGATGTCACTATTCCGTGTCAGGCTGGTAGTCACCTTTATATCTCCTTTCTGATTCGAATCTATAGGAGTTGTCCTTTTGCATCGATGCTCTCAATTAGCAACGTTAGGATGTCAGTCTTCATATTGAGACGTTGCCAATGCTTCAATATACAGATGCTCGAACTCTACGATTCTGATGCAAATGTTCTTGGACCTTGATCGTAGTGTGTCTTGTCGAATGTTGCTCTTTGACTGATTGAGACAACACTACGATTCTGAAGAGTGTTCTTTAGATATGCAATGTAGAACACCTCTTTCTTCTCTTGTGCAGTGCTTCAACACTTTTGCTTGCCTTGACTGATCTCAGGAACTGATAGCTTGACTTGTCGTTCTGGCATCCTTCTAAATAGTAAGACACATCAGATTTGTGGCATACCCAGCTCTCTTTCTCCTGGTGATCTCCGTTCACCTATCAACAATGGTCTGACCCATGCTTAATCACTTCTGTCTTGTTCTTCATAAGCTGGCCAGTATCTCTTTATAAACTACATCAGTTCCTGCTTGTTTGGCAAACACTACGATCCTGATTAATCCCAAGATCGTTGTCTTCTGTTCTCTTGACAGCTACTGTACTTGCTGACTTTCTCTAGTCAGTTGCTTTATCTGAAGTCTTCTTCTGATCGTCTTGTGGAAGACTTCATCTCGAATGACTTCATAACTCAACCTGGATGACGATTGAGTTGGTGCTTAGATCTTCCGTTAGCTTGCACGCTATTCGTTGAGTGCTCTCTGGTTTCTTTCAGGTAGAATGTATCTTTGTAGCTCAAACCAGAGGCTTCATCTTTGGATTCTATAGGAGTGCTCATCTGTTGAGAATCGTGTTGACACTACAATTCTGCCTTGGCATTGTGAGCAACCTCTGTAGACGCCTTAGTCCTGCAGACTACGATTTAGCCTTATTTTTGTAGACACTACGACTCCGAGATCAGATCTTGACAGACTACGATTTCTACCTTCATGCTTGCTGTCCTCGTCTGATCTGGCTCTACTACGATCTCCGCCTCTGATATGATCAGTAGACTCCACTACTTCAAGTGTGATATACGATTCTTGACTTAGCTCTGGCAGACGCTCGGTCGACTCATAGACAGGCTGTCTCTACGATTCTGAGCATGACTTCCTCAGCAGACTACGGCTCTGAGAAAGTTCTTCCCGAAACACTACGATCTTTTCTCGTCTCTCCTGGAAGACTACGAACTCCGAGATCTAGTATCCTTGCAGGCTACGATTCCGCCTTGATAGTTCTTGAGTCTTCCTTCTCTCTCCTAGTAGACTATGATGCTGGTGCAGTGCTCGATGATCAGACAAGCCTATCTATTGCACTTTATAAGATCAACCTAACAAGTTTGATCTTTCTATATTTATAGTCCTTGTACATCATTTCTTTTTAAGGACTTTACAAAGCTGTTTTGTTTATGTAGGATCAACTTAACATATTTAATTAGTTCAGTCTAAGTCCTTATACATATATTTCTATTATCTATCAAAGGACTTTACAGCTTTTATCAATGCAAGCATACTTGCATATTCATTCATTTATATCATAATCAAATCCTATAAAATAGGAATAACATTCTCATGTATATTCCTAACAGATTTAAATGAAACAATAGGTGAAATTGTAATCTCAAGTCTTCATATTCTAGTTGCAATCTAGGGGTAGTTAGAGTTTGTTTAATTACATATTGTTAATTCAAAATACTAATTCATTCGTTTAAATAAGATTAAGTTGGTTACGAGTTAGTACTTGGTGATAGTTATTAAATAATTCCTCGTGTGAACGATACTCTACTTTCACTTTATTACTTGTTGACCACATATACTTGCGTGTTGTCCATAACTAGATTTTAACCAACAAGTTTTTGGCGCAGCTGCCGAGGAATTATTTTAATAATTATTTGCCAATATTAATTTCAATCAAATTAGTCTTAATTTAAACATTTTTTTTATTTTAATTCTCTTCCTATATTTCTCTCTTTTCAGGTACCATGGATGACTTTGCTTATCAATGGCCATATACGAGAATGACTCAACCAAGGGAAACAAGGATTGATGGACTTAATGCACTTTTTGCATTGTCAGCATAGCTTGAGACACTTTCAAAGAGGTTGGATATTTTTGCAGCCCAACGTATGCGAAAGATAGCAGTAGTTTGTATCTATTGTGCTGGCAACCATCCGAGTCATCAATGCACCGTAAATTTTGGATCGGGACAATATGGTGGTGATTACCTCAAAGATTATGCATATACCAAATATCATCAAGATTGGGGGTATCACCCGGAAGTCACATGGAGCCATGGTTATCAAGATCAACTCTACGCTCCATGTCCAACTTAT
The DNA here is from genome assembly GCA_020205555.1 of Panax stipuleanatus. NCBI lineage: Eukaryota > Viridiplantae > Streptophyta > Magnoliopsida > Apiales > Araliaceae > Panax > Panax stipuleanatus. Next base: position 44,599,414 of record CM035117.1, on the reverse strand, counting down.
AAATCGAAATTCTTATGTCCACCTCCACCGCAACAAGAAGAAAATTCAGATTTGAAGGAATTTTCATCTAAGATCATAGCAAACTAAGAGGAGAGGATGATTAGTCAGGAGTTATCAAGCCAAAATCTTAATATTCAGATGGAACAACTCATCAATGCCTCAACCAATAGTCCTCCATACATGGATTCCGAGACTGAAATAGAAAATCAAGATTGGAGGAATTATTGTCCAAGTTCATAGCATCGAATGAGGAAAAAAGGATTAATCAAGAGAGGTCAATTCGAAATCTTGAGAATCAGATAGAGCAAATGACCAGAGCCTTAAACAACCGTCCTCCAAACACTTGGCTTTATGACATGGATTCCAAAACTGATGGAGAGCCAGAACCAAATCTGCAACTGGATGAGCCACAAGATATTGCAAGAGAGGAGACAAGTGGGGAGAAGGAAAATGAGGTCGACAAAGATCTAACTGTGAATTCCAAAGAAGACGAACCGATTCTGTTAGTTCCCCAAATGCCTTCTCCACTAAAGATCAAGGATCCAGTTAGTTCTGCAAAATCGTGCCAACTTGGTAGTCACGTCGTCGACAAGGCTCTTTATGACATGAGAGCTAGTACAACTTTGAATCCATGGTGGGCCGAGGAAGAGAAGGTAGAAGAAGTGCCCATTGTGTTTGATAATACACAATGCCCCAAGCTTATCACAGACACAATGTAGGAAGCACCTAGCTATGTGACATTCAAAATGGGGGACTTATCTAAAAAAAGCAAGCTAGGTGACTTTAATTCAATAGCTATCACTGTGGGGAACCTACCAAAAGCTACATTATTTCTGATGGATGGGGGTTCCTAAATTATCGAAGAGGAATTGGATAGCATTGACAAGAAGAAGTCCGGCTGAAAGACTATAAAACAAGCGCTCGATGGGAGGCACCCCATCCAATCCCATCTTTCTCCCTCATTATTTAATTCTTGTTAGTTTTGATATTAAGTAGAATTTTTGGTAGATTATAGTAGTATTAATAGGTTATTTTGTGATCCTCCCAGGTTCAATTCAATTGCTATGAGGCTGAATTGTCAGAATAGAAGTCAAAAACAAAGCGCACTGAAAGTGTTTCTAAAAAGGGCTGAAAGAATAAATTGGAGTGCCAAATAAGCTTGAGGGGATTGCAGGCCGAATTCCCAAGGCATTAGAGAAGTCCACGCTCAGTTCCCAACTTTTGGATCCATCCAGACTTATCCACCGCCTGATACACCATCGGATCATGAGGAGGCGGATGGAGATGACGATGCCACTTAGGGGAGTAGTCTTTCACTTTTTATTACAATGAGGGCATTGTTCATTTTAAGTTTGGGGAGATTGTTCCTCTTTAGGGTGCATATTAGTATGTTCATGTGTATTGCATATAGTTTGGTTTTTACTCATATGTTGCATCTAATAAATTGAGAAGATCAAAAAAAAATTAAAAAATATTTATTTTTAATTGTTGCATTTAGTTAGGTCATATTGCATGAATTCAAGTTTTCAGTTTGTGTAAAATTCATTTGGCCGATGAGGAGATTGGAACTGCATGATTTTTGATTAGTTTTGATTACTTAGGCTTGGTTGTAATGTTATAGCATGATGTGAATTTTAATCTGTTTGAAACTGATGTATTCGAATAGCATTCGAGAGTATCCATTACGATTTGCTCAGTTTAAATGGTCACATAATTGTCTTCTTTTGAGAATTTGTGTTTTAAGGATAGAGATTTAGTAGACAGTTAGCAATGGCTAGATGATGCAAAAACTTAAGGTTGGCAGAAAACAAGGGGTATGCATGCCATATATATATATATATATATATATATATATATATATAAAATAAAAATATAAAAATGAGAAAAAGAAAAGAAAAAAATGTTGAATAAACACTTTGGCTAGTTCAGTTCTGTGGCCTTTGATACTCGAGTAAGTACGCCCTAGGGGATGTTTCTACACCCAGCGCCCTAAAACCATCTGGCTTGGGAGTTTTTGGTCGAAAGCTCGCTACACGGGTATCACTGAAAAGCCTAAGAGAGCTAGACATTTCACAGTCAGGTGTAAACAAGAAAAAGTGCGAATATCGCCCTCGTGAGTAAATAAAAGCATAATAAACCCATTGCTGACTCTTAGCTTAGTTGATGCATAATCTTAGTTGGAGCTTAATTTGTTTACTGCCTTTCTTGAGTTGGAACTGTATTTTTTCCCTCTAAGAAGCATATTATGTGAGGTATTTATTCTGTAGCAAGTTTAATGGTTGCTAAGCACACACACACACACTACATCAGTGATGACATATTTTGATTTGCAGAATAATATACATTATGGCCTTGTTCTTAGTTGGATTCTCTGTTTGAAGATTTTGTATTTTCTCTGAGGCAATTCTTGTGAGCTTCATATCTTCCTGGAATTTGGATTCGTTAGCATTTAGAGTAGATTGCATTTTGTTTAGTTTATTGCATTGCATTGTTATGTTGCTCGAGGACAAGCAACGGTTCAAGTTTGAGGGTATTTGATAAGTAGATTTTATACCTACTTATCCAGTATCAATTAATTGAATTAGTTGCTTAAAGCTATGTTTCGTAGTTACTTTTCATGCATTTTGTGGTTATTTTGTAGATCTCATGCTTGGGAACTGTGTGAGCGACTATTGGTATAAAAAAGGCAAGGAAATACAATCTAAAAATCATTTGGGCTTTCATGTTCATTTTATGTTCTTGGCTTGGAATTTGGGTTTTATTGTAGAGCTTCTTCTTAGCTTTTCGGAACATCTTGAATCATCCCAATCGAAGTTTCGAGGTAAGAGTTATGACCTTTGTACCAACGGATGTTTAACTTCAATGTTTTGGGGTTGCCATTGCAAAGAAGTCACTTCCAGCCCAAATTCGACTTTCATTCGTCCATTATTTCTCAATTCTCAAATAATGAAAGTTGTAGATCTCGTCGATATCTTCAATTTGATAGGTAGCAGGCCCCGTAACTCTTCCCAGATCAAAAGTTATGGCTGTTCTACCAGAGGACACTGCAGCAGAAAATGAAAGTGCATCCCGGCGCATTTTGTTTTTAAGGAAAAGTGCGCCCCGGCGCAGATCACTATGCCAAAGTGCTCCCCGGCTCATTTGTATGAAGGTAAAGCGTGCCCCGGCACAATACAAGTCAGAAAAGTAGTAATTTTGAGTTTTGGAAAGTTTTAGGCAGACTTCTAATAGTATTTGGATTGATGGATTGTTTTAGACTATATAAAGACATGTAAGACCCAATATAAGAAGGGATCTTATATCGTCATACATCATCTCATATCATCTTCTACATTAGTAAAAACCCTAGATTAGATTAGAGTGGGAGATTAAAGCAATTGAAGGTTATTGGAGATTCAGAGTGGAGCAAAAGAAAATTCAGATTTGCATATCACAATTCCTAACTTCTCTTTACTTCTATCTTTTTATCTTTCAATGTATAAACAATTGTGGATTATGGATTTTGACTTAAATATGAGCTAAACTCTATTTTGAGATTATAATGGATCTTGTTATGTAGTTTACTTGGATATGCTTTCTTGTTAGTCTTATTCATTATTATTGGATTGTTTATTATGGTCTATGAATAATTGCTTAATTACCTAGCGATCAATTACCGTGATAATTCATAAGAAATCGAGAGACGGATTATGGATTTAGAGCCGATCATAATAGCATGTGATTGTGTTTTTGCATGGAGTTGGAATTCATGATTTCTGTTTAGGATAGAGATATACATTTACATCACATGTAATCTGATAAGAACTTGTGCTTAAACTCTCTTTAATTGTAATTCACATAGAGATATAGTGGATTAGTTAATTAGGGTGTTCTACTTAATTCTCTCATATGTGGATTTAAGTTGATATGGGTATGGTACATCGAGAGATGGTCATATTTTACCTTAGTGTCTTGATTAATAATCTGAGATAATTAATTTGATTTAATGGAAAGTGTATTGATTTAAATGAAACAATAGGTGAAAGTATAGTCTCAAGTCTTCATATTCTAGTTGCAATATAGGGGTAGTTAGAGTTAGTTTAATTATATATTGTTAATTCAAAATACTAATTCATTCGTTTAAATAAGATTAAGTTGGTTACGAGTTAGTACTTGGTGATAGTTATTAAATAATTTCTCGTGGGAACGATACTCTACTTTCACTTTGTTACTTGTTGACCACGTATACTTGCGTGTTATGCGTAACTAGATTTTACCCAACAGTTGACGGGTTTGGCCTCTTCTTAGCGGCATTTTTCTGTTTAAGATGTACGTTTATTATATCATTACTCAATTTCTTAAGTATTAAAGACTTAACTTATACATTTAAAATTATCACTGAACACATATCATCTCAAATAAACTCTGATATTTTATTCATTCAAAAGTTTAAACATAAACAAGATAACATCACTGCTATTTACATCAACTATCTCGAGATAAAGAATCTTCAGGATTTAAATCATCATATTCCAATGTTTATAACCATAGTGAAATTTACATTATTAACTACCATAGATAATCACATAACTCATACTGTTCCTATCACGGCCTATTAAGACGTCGAACAGCTTTTATGCGCTTTTCTTCCATGATACGAAACATCGTCCTACGATCCAGCATGTACCAAGGTAAGTCCCGAACTTCACTGGATAGTAGACAACTCGATCCTAAGCCCTATCAATCACTGTCTGAAAAGTGTAGTCCATCTCCTCAATCTTAGCATTTTTTGTCCGATAGTTGTCTTCAGCAAGATCTGCACGTCGAGAAGCCTTCATCCAAGCGTCCTCTTCTCTAGCACGCTTCGCTGAATCCTCTCCCAAGTCACTCCTTAGTTTCTCTACCTTAGTCGACAACTCTTCATTTTGGCTCTCTGCTTGAACTAACTTCCATTCCACATCTCCAAGACGTCCATCAAGATTCTCAATCTCGTCATCCTTCTACTCTATAATAGCCCGTTGTACAATTGTCAATTCTTTCAATTCTCTAACATTATCAAGTAATTCTATGTTACGGTCATACAGCTCGTCATACATCTCGGCAATGATAGAGTTTGGTGGAAACTCGTCAAGGTTCCCATCCTCCTCCTCAGCCTCTACCTCTATCTCCTTAGAGTCCTCCTCTGAATAAAACACAAGTTCATGCTCCTGACCCACAACAATGATCAACGGAGATGACTCTCTCTGTACCAACTACTCCCAGAGGGTATGAATGTCTCGGGGCTCCTCCTCCCTGGGCTGACTGGATCATCCAACATTCGGCATCCTGACAATCAAAATTTTAAGTTTTTAGTTACTACGTGATACTAATCGATACTCGCGAGCACATAAGTATATAACATAAGCACATAACACATAAAGTCTTTTATTATTTTCAATGAATTCCTTAATTCCTTTCTTAGAACTCGATAAGAGCTTATCACCACTATGTTTTTGATCTCCTAAAAGGCTACTACCCTAAGGTTTCCCCACCTAAGGTTCATAACCTATAGCTCTGATACCAACTTGTCACATCCCCAAATTCGGGTACTTCAATTCCACAGGATTTGGTGTTCACTGTCCAATAAACACATCTAACTACCCATAAACAAATGAAACTCATAAATGAAATAGAAATCCTCCCTTAAGGGTTACAACATCTTAAATAATAAAATCCTAGGTCATCTAACCTTAATACATCAATGCAGAAATAACATAAATAAATAAGTCTTAAACATAACATAGTGAGTCTTAACAATAACATTCTCAAATAATAATAAACAAGCCTTCATCACTTGTTTGCTTTGCCTTTGCATTTACTAGTAGATGGCTCATCAACCCTTTCAACCTTAGCTGCAATATTATCATGCAAGAGTGAGCAACAATTGCCCAAAAGTATAACAATAATAATAATGATAAAATGCGAGTAAACAATGGATAATGGATAATAGAAAGCTCGGCTTTTGAATCAAAATAGAAAATAAGAATCAAAAGTACATCTGAGGGTCACAAGATCAAGAACTATGTCCCAGGTTATCAAGTATTTCTACCTTTAACCTTTAACAGTCCTAAGACTATATGGACCTTACTTCTCGTACTTAGGGGGATCAGCCCTTAGTACCATGTATGTGCACAACATCTCAACGCTAACGCGTAAAATAATCCCCTATAAAGGGTTGTTCATCTCAATTTGACATCAGAGTCAACACCAAATGAAGTTTAGTTTGGATAAGCTTCAACAGTAGTTCTAAAATTTAGAACGCTCAGCAACTATAGACTAGTCAAATCAAAAAGGGTTCGCTAGTCATTCAAGGTTCATTGCAATAATATAAATGGAATTCAAATCGAAGATTTAAGCTCAAATGTATACAAGTGAATCAACATGGAATAATCGAAGTATAACTTTCAAAGAATTAAATCATCTCATTTGGAATCATGAACTTAAATAAACAAAGTATGACACTTACTCGATATAAGAATATGATTTAAGACTTGCGTAACTGTAATCAAGATAGGATAAGGAAACTTGCCTCGAGCGTAAGCTACAAATTATAATTCACGTTCTCCAATTAATCCTATATACCATTACAATCACAATACCAATTAATCGTAACTCAACTAGCATCATGAGTATACTATCTTAACTCTGAATCTGATTATATTAATCATATCCACAAATATTAACTCTTAAACACATTATTAGACTTCACGAACAACGAGTTTATGTGACGCCCCCAAATTCAGGTACTTGAAACCCGAACTTGGTGCTACACGATATCATTTCTTTGAGCGGAATAATAATATAATATAAATAAACAAACTTAATTTACATATCAAAGTTGTCTAATCCCAGGTACACGACCTTTAAAACATTCATTACATGATAAATAGTAAGTATTATCGTTTTAATAAAGTCTAACTATTACACAAAATACCATAAAACTTATTCTTGCAGCTTTTCTTTCCCTTTGTTTTTGCCAGAGCCTTCTGGTTGATCACGCTTAGCTGAAAATATTTAATTTAAAGCAAGAATGAGCATTCAATTGCTCAGCAAGTAATAGCAGATAATAAACATCAGCTGAAAGAAATAAATGTTTTCTTTGAGGTATACTTCTACAACGAATCAATAGTTGCGAAGTCTTTCGAAACATATCTTAATAACATAGCAAATCATTTAAAATTTTGAAACGATGTAGTGACTATAAATGTTGAGCGGTCAATGGACTATGAACTTTTATTTTTTTATTTTTGAAAAGGTTTAAACAGAAATTCATCTGCAAACCGCTCTGGTCTTACGGACATGTAGGGTGATCAGCCCCGTTATGTCCTGTATTGATCAATACTATCTATTTGAACGATAAATTCGTTCACTCTGTTCGCCTTGGGCATATAAACAATTTTCCCATTAAGGGTTGTTCATACTCAGTCTGGAGTCCTAACTAAACAATTAAGTTGGACGACTTTATCATAACCAATACTATTCAACAATACAGTTCAAACTATGTCTAGCCGAGTCAAATAGCTTAGACAGTCTTTAAACCATAATTTTATATTAAAGAGTTTCAAGAGTTCTTACATGAATACAATAGTTCGTACAAGTGGGGACACTTGTATGATAACAGACAATAATGAGATATTAATAAATAATAACTAAATTGAATAATTTCATAAACGAATCATGGATATTATTACGGATATGAATAATTGACAATAATTATTCATGTACATGCTTTGTATTTGATAATTTATGGTGAATTGGAAACTAGCATAATATATCCCTGTCTGCACGAATAGTAATAAGAATTTGAGTAAAGTTAGAGAACTTGCCTTGATAGCTGATTACTGCTACGTAGTATAGCTTAAGCTTTTAATATGAAGTCCTATCATCAATAGAATTATTCTTTTAATTAGAATAATACAACTTAACACATCATACTTCTTAAACATGTCGTCACATATTCATGTCAGTCATTACAACACATAAGAACGTATACCTAGTCAAACTATGTCGGTTTGGTTTGAGTTTGGTGTCGTTTCGGCATCCCGATTGCATTATCGGATAATTAACGAATTTATTTTTAATGAAACTTTGGTCAAGAACTTAAATATTATATTAGATAATTTAATTATCATTTATAATATTTTTTCAAACATTAAAATCATTTATAATGATTTTTCAAACACTTGTATCATTTTTAATTATTTAATTACTAAATAATATCATTATCATTAATATTTAAATAATTTAAAATATTAATGAAGTTTATGTCAACACTTTAAAAGTTATTTATTATAACTTAAAAATATTTTTAAAGCCTTAATATTACCTTTAAATGATTTTTAAGATATTAAAATTATTTTTAAATAATTATCATTAACAATAAAACATTAATGTTATTCATATCAAAATATTAAAAGTTATTTATTATAACTTAAAATATTTTTAGAACATTTATTTTACCTTTAAATGATTTATAAAATATTAAAATTATTTTTAAATAATTTATTTAATATAATTATTAAATAAATTTATTGTCATTAATATTAAAATATTAATAAAATTCTTATCAAAATATTATAAGTTATTTATTATAACTTAAAATACTTTTTAAAACTTTAATATCATTTTTAAAATATTAAAATAATTTTTAACTAATTTATTTAATGTTATTATTAAATAAATTTATTATCATTAATATTAAATTATTTATGAAATTTATCTCAAAATATTAAAAGTCATTTATTATAAATTAAAATATTTTTAAATACTTTAATATCATTTAAAATGATTTTTAGTATATTAAAATTATTTTAACTAATTTATTTAATATAATTATTAAATAAATTAAATATCATTAATATTTAATTAAATTAAAATATTAATGAAATTTATGTCAAAATATTAAAAGTTAATTTTTATAACTTAAAATTATTTTTAAAATTATTTTATGAATTTTTATTAATTTATTTCTATTTATTTTAATTAATATAATTAATTTTAATTGAAAACCGTCGCTAAAGGGCAATAGCGACAAACACTGTCGCCTTAGGTGTTCTGGATGAGCAACTCAGGAACATTCATACTCAGTTACCAGGGTGCCTAGTTTGACCACCTATAGATCTTTGATCGTAATGTTTCTGGGCATGTAAGTGTATTAGTGTTGTAGTATTGATGTAATACTACATCACAACAGGAAGATATAAGCCTTTTAAATGGCTGTCAGACATGTTCATGAGTTTCTGGGTTACCCAGAAACGGAAAGTCATGGTAGGTCAACATTCAAGATGGCTTTATATCTTGCAGCCTGATCATGGTTTAAGTGTGTTAGACGTCGGGCTTTGTAGTACAACTACCAGGGTACATGGTTTGAGCACTTAGAATGTCTAGGTATCAAGAACTAGCAAGATATAAATTTTATAAAAACTGGCCAGGCGCTGTTTTGGATTTTCTGGGTTACCCAGAAAACCGACCTTAACGGTCAACGACTTTTGACCGTTTATCACATCCGATCCGGTGTTTTCTAAGGTTCAAAAGTGCTCTGGACTTGTAGTCCTTATGTCATACTATAATCTAGATACCAATTTACATCCTAATAGTCTATCAGTAGCAAGATCATGGCCGGTCAAATGGCCTACCAGCACTATTCTTAACAATTTTTGGAATTTCCAGAAATTCATAATCCGTGTTCGAACAACGCTGTTTGACCGTTAATATCTTTCATCCCATTGATGCTAAGTATGATCTAAGGCCATAAACTTGTAGTTCACATACCAAATAACAAAGTTTTGCACTTTCATGAATAACTAACAACACATGAAGGAGATCTGAGCTTGGGAAAAACCTGTCAGACTGTGCATGAATTTTCTGGGTTACTCAGAAATAGAATTCTTGTTCGGTCAACGGGTTTTGACCAATCATAACTTACGATCTAGACATGCTATGATCATGATTCTACTTTCAGAATACTAAGAACATGGCATAGAAGACATACAAACACTTAAACACAACATATTATACACAGATCGAGAAATATAAGCCCCGACTTTGGGCGGTCAGACAACTTTTTAGGGTTCTTGGCAGTTTTGAGAAATTCATGATTTCGAGCCTTTTGATGTATTGCAAGTGTTGTTTCTCAACTCAGATCATCAATACACATAATATACAACATATATTACCACTTAAACATAACATCTAACGAAAAATTAAAGATCTATCAAGGGGGTTAGATTTTATACCTTTCTTGAGCAATCTTTTGATTTCTGACCTTGGATCTGTTATGATTTAGTGTATGGGATGTTATTGTTTGATATTGTGACCAAGTTAGAGAGAGAATTTCGTGGGTCTTAGATAGAGAAAGAGTTTTGGCTTATGTGGGTGAAAATAATTAAAATGTTTCTTTTCTTTTTCTTTTCTTGCTATGGTTCATTGAATCTGATTGCTAGCTGCCAAATTCGGTTGGTAGAGGAGAGATTTGCAACATGTGTGCAATATCTAGCATAGATCTTGGCAAGATATTCAAGTAACTTAATAAAACAAAACCAAAAATGCTAGTTTTATAAATTATTAATCCTTTTAAGGGTATACTTGTCCATGAGACATACTTCTAGGTTTTAACCCTTAGGGTTTGTCAAATAATTTTTAGGGTTTGGAAAATTACTAGGAATTAAATAAAAATTTAATTAAAACACACTAATTTAAAAATTAGAGTTTTTAATAGAAAATTAGGTTTTTTATAAAAATTAGGGTTTCTTGCTATAATTAGGGTTCCCAAATTTATGAATTAGGGTTTTCTAATCATTATCCTTAATCGCATAATATCCACACTTTCATTTAACTACAAACATATTAAATACTATGTTTAATATTCAAACAAAATAAATAAATAAATTCTTAATATATATTCATATAATTATGTTAATTATCAAAATTATATATAAAATCTATAATCATATCTTGTATTAATATACTTACACATATTTGAATACAAATAAAGTTATTAATCATATTTAATATTCAAATTCCTTAAGAAAATAATTTCTTATTATTCATAACATAAATATACTTTCTTTTTAAATACAATTATACAATAATTGTATTAATTCATGAAATTTCATAACATAGATCAAAAATTAGGGTTTTGATCTATAATGACACTTTACCTTATATACCATTATTAATTAAGTTAAAATAATTAACTTAACTAATCTTGATAAATTCATATAATAAAATAAATATTGTAATAATTCTAAGAATTACTTCATATATTATTTAAATAATATATTAATCATATTTTTATGGAAAAATAAATAATGAAATATTTTTACTATCAAAATTAATTTATTATAAGAATATAATTTATAATAATCAACAATTCTTTTATCGAAAAATTTATTTAAAATCATTCATACAATAAATAAATATATATTTATCACATATATACATATTCTTTACCTTGCACGTATTCCCACCATTATTTTGATAGAAAAAAAAAATTATACGCAAAATTTCTTATTTAATTATATAAAAATATTGGGTTATTACAGTTTAAACAAGTATTCGACTTATCAATTAATCACGAAAAAACATCATTGACATGTTAATAATCTGTTTTAACATCTCAATATGTGATTAACACATTTTCATATTCATTACATTAGGTTTTAAATAACACTTAAATAAAATTTTCTGGGCCATTCTGCTAACCGGCGCTACAGCGCCCAGTTTGAACTGGAGACCAGCGCTGCGGCGTCGAGACACCTCAGCAGGCTCTATTATCTGGTGCTGCAGCGCTCTATTTCTTCACAGAACAGGCGCTGCGGTGCCGTGACACATCAGCCAGTCACTGGCCTGGCGCTGCAGCGCTCGGTTTCTTCACAGAACCAGCGCTGCGGCGCCGCGACACAGTGGGACGCAGACAGAGCTCGCGAAAAGCATAAAAAAAAGCCAAATTAGGCCAAAACTTCGCTCAAACAACAAATTTAACATTATCTATAAGTTATGAACTTAATAGAAACATTTTACAACAATCATGGCATGATTTTAACAACTTTGGCAACTTAAACAACTAAATTAAAAACCCATAAATTCAATGTTTTTGAGAAAAACTGCATTTTTGACATTCTTAACGAAATCAACTACCATGAACTCGTTTTTCAACTAAATCAGTCTGTTTAAGTTGGTTCTTCTCGTTTTTACATGTATGAACATAATCAATCATCAATTTACCGATTAATATGCAATTGAAACATAAGTTTTTGTACATATAAGCCATATTCAAATATTATTTCTCTGTAAATTTCAAAACTCCAATTTAAACACAATTTCATGGATTTGATTACTCTAAATCACATACAAATCATATACAAATGGATTATGCATGCTAATAAACATCTAACATCAAGTTCTTAACAATTTAGCCATAAAAATCAATTTACAAAGGACTCAAATTAACTTTCATGAAGAAAACTAAGAACATAAATTAGAGTTTGGGATTAAGAAATTACCCTTGCTTTCTTGTTTAGAATACACAAAGATGATAGAAGCTTTTCCTTTAATTATCCAAACCTTCTTCTTCAATCTCACAATTCTCTTAAACTCTCTCTTTTCTCTCTGAGTTATGTCTGACTATATGATATAATAATGATATATATTATACGTATAAGTCTTAATTGGTAGAATCATGGGTAGCAGTTAAGTGCAACATGGCCTTAACTGCTCCAATGTTCGTAATAACTCCTTTTTAGTTTATTTTTATTGACTTGTTTATTATATAATTTATTTGTCACACTTTAAGTAATCAAATAATATTATTTAAATTCAATTAAATTAAAGGTAATATTACACATTAAATCAAGTCATCACATAATTAAAATTCTCATTTATTAATTACGATAAATCATTAAATCTCTAATTAATTATTAAATTACTTAGAATAACATTATAATTAGAATTAGAATAACATTATATTTATTAAACAACTAATTTAATTTAATAATCTCAATTAAATTCACACTTTGAACTATAAAATTATTCCTCATTAATATAATTAATGTAGCACATTTAATTAAATTAATCTACCATAATTCCATCAAACATTTATTTAACTCGATAAATAAATCAACAAAATATTCATTTAATTCAATAAATATTTAAAATAAATTATAAAAATCTCGTTCGTCACATTTGATTTCTTTGTTGAATTCTTAACTTTTTTCTTTGGCCTTTGTCCTTCAAAGTTGAGAGTTGAATCATGTGATTAGGTATTTGGAGTTGATGGATTAGGAGGTGGGTTCGAGGACTCTTGAGCTTTAGTACTAAAAGCGATATCCTCGATACTAAGAATTTTCAAATCTTTATTTGGTTCAACGGTCCTATCCCTTTTAGAGCTAGGTCCCCAACAATCAATCCCCGTAGCAGCAGCTCCATTATAGAGTTGAGTACAAAGCTCGAGAAAACTCAAAGGTGAAGTACTCAAGGAGTCAACATGTTTATTTGCTTGTATCCAAAACTCATAACCAACATATAATTAAAAGAACATACCTAACATGTTTAATAATTTAACAAGCTCTTCTAGTTAACTTAAAAAACTAGTTACGTAACCTTTGACTCTACCTCCTATTCCTCATACGTGAAGTTGAACGTGTTAGTTGTGGGATCATAATAATTTTAGGTCTTTCTTTTGAGTTGACACCACGCGGTATATGTTCCCTTTATATAATCATAACAATTTTTCATTTGTTTATAATCTGCAATAAAGTTATGGGTGCTTTTTAGTATTTTTCTCACTTTTGGTCATGAATATGGCTTAAGACCACCGTATTGCCTACTATTTTCTATAACCTCATGAATACATGTTTCAATAAAAGTTTTCATTACACTTTCATTTCTCCAGATCACTCTGGATTTCCTTTGATTTTGAGTTTCACCCGATTGTTCCATGCCTAACACAAATAAAAGGATGAATTTAGATATTATAATCCTAACATGCATATTTAAAACAAACAAACCAATATAAAAGCGCATGGAAATATTTAGTCTATCCAATTATTGAAGTCATATTATATTGTGATAAATTAAACATTTTTACCTAAAGCAACTCCAATGTATTAAAGATGCCCAAACAATTTAAATAATATGCACTGCACTGCCTAAACCAATGTTCTGAAATGATAAAAAGTGCAAAATTTCAAGTTTCCAAAACCAAAGATTTATGAAGAGTTTTGCTCTTAACAGCCTTCTTGTCTCTATTTTTTCTTAAAAACAAATTGCAAGTCTCAAAATGTATCAAAATAAATCAGAAAACTTAAAATGTTATTATATCGAGGAAGATATTACAAGATGAGAATAATGTGTCCATAAAAATAAGGTTGATTGGCATTTCTGTTCCACCAAGTTGTCATCCACTTTCAAAGGCGTCCCTAAAGTTCAATTTTTTTTCAGTTAGGTCCTTAAAGTAATATTTTGTTGGCGTTTTCGTTCCTTCAGTTCAATTTAACCTTAACTCGACCCATTTTGACCAATTTTAACCCAACCCGACTCAGTTTGACCCAACTCAAAATTTTAATATTTTAAAATATAATATTACTTTAAAATAAGTTTAAAATAATAATTATATTTAACATTTTGAAAAAATAATATTTAATATTTTAAAATAAAATAATTATTTTAAAAATAGCTAATTTTAATATTTAAAAATTAAATATTAGTTTTTTAAAAAATAAATAAATAATAATTATATTTAATATTTTAAAATAAAATATATTTTTTAAATAATTATTATTTTTAATATTTTAAAAGAAAATATTAATTTTAAAATAATAATTATATTTAATATTTTAAAATAATGTATATTTTTTAATTTAAAATAAAATACTATTTTAAAAAAGTTACAAAGATAATTATTATTCTAAGAAAAAAATATTAGAAACTTTTATTTTTTCAATAATGAGTAAAGTTTCATAAAATACAGATTCAAAAAAAATACATAAGAAAATAAAATTTTATTTTTTAAAATATAAAGTTGATTTTTTTCATTTTTTATGTAAAAATTTATTTTTAGAAAAAAAAAGAGTTAACATTTTTACCATTATTATATGTATTCTTAATATTAGATTTTTAAAAAACAAAAACTAAAAATAGAAATTAAAATACAAAAAATAGTAAAAGATTAAAAAAATGATTCAATATTTTATTTATCTTTTACTATTTGTGTATTTTAATTTCTATTTTTAGTTTTTATTTTTAAAAATTCTAATATTGAGAATATATATAATAATGGTAAAGATATTAATTTTTTTTCTGAAAATAATGTTTTACATAACATAAAGGAAAAATCTACATTATTTTTTTTAAAAAAAAAGTCTTATTTTCTTATGTAATTTTTTTGAATATATATTTTATGAAACTTTACTCATTTTTGAAAAAAATAAAGTTTCTAATATTTTTTCCTTAGAATAATAATTATTTTTATAAATTTTTAAAAATAATATTTTATTTTAAAAAATTAAATGTAAGTATTATTTTCAAATTATTTAAAAAAAATATTTTATATTAAAATATTATTTATAATTATTATTTTAAATCTATTTTAAAAATAATATTTTTTAAATATTAAAAATAATAATTATTTTAAAAAATATTTATTTTAGAATTTTAAATATATATTTTTTTAAAAAAAACTAATATTTTATTTTAAATATTAAAAAAATATATTTTTTAAATAATCATTTTATTTTAAAATATTAAAATAATAATTATTTTAAAAATAATAATTTATTGTAAAATATTAAATATTATTTTTTTAAATGTTTAATATAATTATTATTTTAAACTTATTTTAAAATAATATTGTATTTTAAAATATTAAAATTTTAAAATGGGTCAAAATGGGTCGGGTTGGGTTAAAATTGGTCAACATGGGTCGAGTTGAGGTCAAATTGGGCTAAAGGTACTGAAACGCCAACAAAATACCACTTTAAGGACCTAATTGACGAAAATTGAACTTTAGGGACGACTTTGAATGTGGATGGCAACTTGGAGGGACAGATGTCCCATTCAAACATAAAAATAATTAGAAAAAATAAAGAAGCACTCAACAAGGGCATGTATGCTTTTATGTCAATCTCTGATAATTTAAATATAGCCAATGAAATCTCAAGACTAGTGTCAAAAATAATTCCTTTATCAAAACTAATAAAACTGAATCACATACCCACCATATACAAGAAGAAACAAAGATCAAATTAGGGCTTAAATTTCAATATACATCTATCCATACATATACAGGAAGAAACCGAGAGATATCAAAACTACAGACTTAATTTGTTTATCGTAACCATAACAATTTCAAAGATGAGGGTTACCTGTCAGAAATTGTCGAAGGAGATGGAGATGGGGACGGATAAAAGCTGTAGTGGAGGTAAGTGAAGAAGAGAGAGCGACGATAGAGATAGAGAAGATCGAGGATGTAGATAAGCGATGACTATTTGTGAAAAAAAATGTTGCTCAGATCTATTCAACTAATTCAGCCATTTAAAAAAAAGAATTGCTCAAATCTATTGACATTTATAAGCACTAGTTTGATCAAAGATGAAATTTTATTATAAATTTCAATATCAAAATTTTAAATATAATTTTATTTATATGTATCGGGGTATTCATGATCTTAATGTTAAGTTAATTAGATTCAAATTTTATAATTTTTATTAATTATCAAAGGTTTTTTTTATAAATAAAAATACCTTGTCAAAATCATTTTTAATCATAATAGCAATTAAAAGCTATTTGGAATAGAAATAAGAGGTCAAATGTTGTAAAATATAATCTAAGCAAATTAAACAAATAAGAGAGAATAAGACAACTATTCCATTTCATTCTCAAGTGTATTATTCATCAAACAATATGCCTTTATTTATAGGCTTATAAAGATGAGGGGGGATGAACCAAAAATAAATACATATACATGTTTTAAAGATATACATGTATTTCCTTGAACGATACATTGGATTAGAAGAGTTCAATGAATATACATAAATTTATGTATGAACAAATTCATGAATTCGATTATAACACTCCCTCTTGAATATCCATTGTACTAAGAATATGCCTCGTTAAAACCTGACTAGGAAAAACCTCTTGGGAAAAACCCTAGTGAAGGAAGAAGAGTACATAATTCTTTTCAATAATACGCTTTGAATACTACCTCACTAAAAACCACCTAGTGGGAAAATCCTTAGCAAAGGAAAAGAGTACAATGCGTATTTTACTCCCCCTGATGAAAACATCCTTTTAGATCTTTAAAATGCCACATTACAATCTTTTGTACAAACATTTCAAATGTTGCAGTTGGAAGGACTTTGGTGAACAAATCTACAAGATTGTCACTTGAACGAATTTGTTGAACACTAATGTCGCCTTTTATTTGAAGATCATGAGTGAAGAAGAATTTAGGCGAAATTTGTTTTATCCTATCGCCTTTAATGTATACTTCCTTTAACTAAGCTATACAAGAAATATTATCCTCATATAATGTTGTTGGGATTTCCTTATTAATTGGCAAGCCACACACTTCTCGAATATGTTTAGTTATTGATCTTAACTAGACACATTCACGATTTGCCTCATAAATTGCTAAAATTTTTGCATGGTTAGAAGATGTAGCAACTAAAGTTTGCTTTACAGAACGCTATGAAATAACAGTACCTCCATATATGAATAGATAACCTATCTGGGATAGAGTTTTGTGTGGATGATAGACTCCATGACACGCTTGCGTGAGGTGGTCGTCCCCCGAATAGTTTCTAGCAAGTTATGAAGGTGGAACACGCTCGACACCTCAACCCAACATCTATATTGAGACGAGAACTTTGGTACAATCGATAGTAAAGTGCAGTTGCGTTGAATGGACACCAACGACAACTTGACCCAATGCTTTTATGTAAGTAAGAATCTTGGTACAATTGACGATTGATGCGGTAGAAGACGCCACACGCAACTATGAATTATTGTATGATAAGTCAAAATTGAATCTCAAAGAACACTAAGAAATAGCTTAGGGATTCTTAAAAATCAAAAGATGAGAAAACTCACAAGTATTGTATTGAATAATAATAATATATATCATTTACATCAAACTTGCCTCTTATTTATACTAGAACAAGAAAACCCTTAATCCTAAAAGGAATAAAATACAAATTAGTAACTAATTTGGAATCAACTTCTCGGTAAAAAGCATCCTAATTACAATAGAATTGAAAAAGATCTGAAAAATCCTAAAAAATATGGTAGAAATATGATAAAATCTCATAAACACACATCCTCGAACTGCGTGGATGGTGCAACCTCGCCAGGAGTTGGCCTGGCATTGGCGCGACAGGGCTAGAAGTCTAGAAAGTACGTATTTTGTGTATGCACCAGCTTTGCTCTTAACCATAGTGCGGCAGCGCCCTGGGTCCATATTGTCTACTTTGCTTCCTTTTGCCTCTTGGCTTGGCAGGTTCACTTGTATCACATTCATGAACTTTGAATCAACCTCATTAGCACAAGTCGTCGATCAATTCTCAGCTAAAACCTCTTGAACCAAACTAATAAGTCCTTCCTTGAAGCGTTTAGCTCGCGCCCTCGTTATTGGACCAATAGGAACTTACACCAGATCCGCTCCACGGCTTCCATCCACTTCCATGCCAAGTATGTCTGTATCATTCCTCTCCTCTTGAAAAGAATTTTCCCTCAAATCATCACCTACATCAAACGTACTTAGATCAAAAACATTGAATGTTGCACTAACACTATACTCACCAGGTAAATCCATTTTGTAGACATTGTCATTTATGCGGTCAAAAACTGGAAATGGACCATCTCCCCTTGGAAGTAATTTCTACCTTCTTTGAGCTACAAAATTTTCTTTCTGCATATGTAACCAAAACCAATCTCCCAGATCAAAGATTACTTGATGTCGTCCTTTATTTGCCTGTTTAACGTGCTGCTTTGTCCTCCTTTCGTTGTTGAGCCTAGCTTTCTCATGTATCTGCTTAAAAAAATCATCCTTTTTCTTTCCATCCATGTTAGTATATTCAGAAATAGGTAATGGAGATAAATCCAATAATGTTAAAGGATTAAAATCATATACAATCTCGAATAGAGAAAAATTATTAGCAGAATAAATATAACGATTATAAGTAAACTCAACATGAGTTAAACATTACTTCTAATGCTTGATATTCTTTTTAATGATAACCCTCAATAAATCAGACAAAGTTCTATTTACTACCTCAATTTTACCATCAGTTTGTGGATGACAAGTAGTTAAAAATAACAATATAGTACCTAACTTACACCACAGTGTCTTCCAAAAATAACTTAAGAACTAGAATTCCTATTAGACACAATTGTTTTAGGCATACCATGGAAACAAACAATTTCCTTAAATAATAAATCAGTTACATGGGACTAACCATCAATTTTGTGACATAGAATAAAATGTGACATCTTTAAAAATCTATCCACGACCACAAAAATCGAATCATGACTACGCTTAGACTTAGGTAAACCCAATACAAAATCCAAAGAAATATCAATCCAAGGTTCATTAGGTATAGGCAATGGTGTATATAATCCATGGGGTTGCACACGAGATTTAGACTGACGACAAGTAATGCATCTATCACATATCCTTTCTACATCCCGTCTCATGTGTGGCCAATAAAATGTTCATGCAAAACCACAAAAGTTTTATCAACCCATTAAACCACCCTCATGTACCAAAAATTCACGTAAAGAACAAGCAGGTATACACAACTTATTTTAACGAAATAAAAACCCTTAAATTTTAAAGTACTTACCCACAACATTTTTTTCACAAGACTTAAACTCTTCAAAGAAATCATGGTCATCAACATATAATTCTTTAATTCGTCAAAACCAAGCACTTTGTATCAAAAGTAGTTAACAACACATACCTCCGAGAAAGAGCATCTGCAACGACATTCTCGTTACCTTGCTTGTATGGAATGACATATGAAAAAGTCTCAATAAACTCCATCCATATTGCATGTCTCTTGTTCAACTTATGCTGACCTTTAAGGTACTTCAAAGATTCATGGTCGGTAAGGATCACAAATTCCTTAGGCCAAAGGTAGTGCTGTCATGTTTCCAACGCCTGAAATAATGTATATGATAAGGATGAAATATGTTATATTTTATTTTCTTAATACTTAATATTTTATATTTATTTTGTACTTAAATATATTCATTTTGCTTATATTTGTTATTTTAGGTACAATTAAAAAAAGTGAACGAAATGGGCTTAGCAGTTGACAAAAGAAAGGAATTGCAAGGGAAGTAAATTGAAGTGGGCCACGTCATGCAAAGAAACAAGCAGCTCACGTTCCTTCTCTTAGCAGGTCACGGATTCCAGAGTAGCATTATGGTAATTGAATTGTAATTAGCATATATGTTCACATGGGCCCACGGTTTCAAGCAATTAAATGAATGCTACTTAAGCACCTCACGAATTGAAATAAGCTTGCAAAGGATTCCTAGCTTCTAAAGGAATGGCCCACGGTTGCCTTAGTAATTAAAGGAGTAGCTTAAGTCCACTTAATAAGTGGGGAGCCCACGAAATGAGTAGCATGCATAGAATAGCAGCTCACGGTTTGGGAAAATGAAATCAGCAGCTTGCTTGTGATTGGGCCACGAAATTGGAGCAACTTGCAAGTGGATTTAGATGTTTGAATAGAATGCTAAAGGACTGGGCCACGTGGGTAGCAAGTTTGCACAAGAATCTAATTTAGTAGCATCTCACGGATTTAAAAGAGGAGCTGGGCAGTAAGCAATATCGCTGGGGCGGGGCTTCACTAAGGTATTCTCCCACTGGGGCGGGATGGCGCTATTCCTGATGACCAATTTCCTTTCGTGGCTTGGATTCGGCAGCAATACTAGGGCATGTTAGGGATAAAATATTATTGTTATAAAAAGAGACTTGAAGTAATATAGAGGGTATCTCATATTTTAGTATTCATTGAATAAAATAATTCTCTCTATAATTCTTGGTTTTTCTATGACTATGGATAGCTAAACTCTCGTTCTTGGATTAAGGAGACTGAAGCCTTAGATTAAATACACTGTGAGATCTAATTGATTTTAATCGTTCAATTATTATTTTGAGTATTGATTATTCTTCTGTGCTTGAATTATATGATTGATTTGTTTAATTGCTAGGTGCACACTAGTTTATTATTCATTGAAGTCTACTGCTAAATTAGATATCGAATCGGTAATTGTTTGGTCACTCTAATTTGTGAAGCAACTAAGATTAATAATTGACTGCAGATCACGAGATTATTATATCTTAGGAAGAATATTCAACTAAATTAAATGCAACCGCTTGTGCTTGTGTTATTTAGCTTCATCGATTTTTCTAATTCTTAAAGCTTCTACTAGATTAAACTTTTAGCGCTTATCTAAAGTTGTTTAGAAGTTAGGGTTATTTAGATCGCTTGTTTCTATCTAACTAAAAATAAGGAAAGACATGAAAGTGATTCTAACGATGAATATTCACGATATTAATTGTGTATGCTTGAGCCAATGATCAGTGTATGTTCTAAGGTGGAAGTTGACTTAACCCAAGGTTTGTTCTCTTGATTTAATTCGTTACAATATTTTACACACTAGTTTGTTTTTAATTAAAAATATTCAAAAACCCCCTCTTTTGGAATACAAAGTATATGAAAATAGGTTAATCAGTCTCTGTGGGATCGACTCTTACTTGCACTACTACATTATTATCGTTCGCAGTAAGGTTTATTTTTGGTTGTCTGCGACAGCACACTAGTATACAACTCCTTATCATACGTAAGATAATTCAAAGATGCCCTAATTTACTTCTCGCTGAAGTACGTCACTAGTTTTTCTTCCTGCATCAACATAGCTCCAATCCCTAAACCTAAAGCATCACACTTAATTTCAAAGGTTTTAAAAAAGTTAGGTAAAATAAGTAAATGAGCATTAATCAATTTATCCTTAATTAACTGAAACGCCTTTTCTTGTTCATCTCCTTATTTAAAAACCACACTTTTTTTATAACTTCCGTAAGTAGTGGTGTGATGTTGCTGAAGTTCCTCACGAAATTTTGGTAAAAACTCGCTAGTCCATGAAAGCTACGAACTTGACTTACATTCGTAGGACCCGGTCATTCTTGGATAGTACATATCTTCTCCTCATCCACTTTTACTCCCTGTGAACTCACAACAACACCAAGGACATAATTCTATCCGTACAAAACGTGCATTTTCCAT
Source organism: Panax stipuleanatus (assembly GCA_020205555.1). Lineage (NCBI taxonomy): Eukaryota > Viridiplantae > Streptophyta > Magnoliopsida > Apiales > Araliaceae > Panax > Panax stipuleanatus. The sequence goes on along the minus strand of CM035117.1, from coordinate 44,577,104 downwards.
GTTAGCAAACAACTTTTCTGTTCGAAGTACATCTAAAACATATTTCAAATGTATGCATGTTCATCTAAGTTTTTGCTATAAACCAAGATATCATCAAAATAAACCATAACAAATTTATCAATGAATGGATGCAAAACATGATTCATTAATCCCATGAAAGTACTAAATGCATTAGTTAAGACAAAAGGTAATACTAACCACTCATATAAACCATATTTAATTTGTTTTAAAAGAAATTTTTCACTCATCTTCCTTATGCATCCTAACTTGATGATATAAACTTTTCAAATCAATTTTAGAAAATACACATGATACATGCAATTCATCAAGCATATCATCTAAGCGAGGAATAGGATGTCGATACTTTACTGTAATAGTATTTATTGCTCGACAATCAATGCACATACGCCATTTCCCATTCTTCTTAGGTACTAAGATTACCAAAACTGCACACGGACTCATGCTTTCTCTCACAAACCCTTTCTCCATTAGTTCACCAAATTGCTTTTGTAACTCCTTCATTCAAAAATGCTAGGTTAAAATATTTATTGATATTGCTGCAAGAAAGATTTCCTCTTACTATAAATTTTGTTGTTGTCGGTATTGACATGTAGAATGGGACTCTATCTTTATTCTCGTCCGATTAATCAGTTCTTCAAAAGAACTATCAGACTAGGTACGGGGTGAATGATTTGATCAATGACATGAAAGGGCAGAGAGAGTGAGGGTACTTCAGGCAGCTGGTCACGCTCCAGAGTTTCCTAATAGGCGCATAGGAAATAACTAAATGCCCAACTACTCAATACCAACTAGCAGTTCATATTACAGAGGCAAGCCCTTATCCCAGTCCTTTGGAATGGAGGGATGGGCAAGCAACAAACCATATGGGTGGTACCAGAACCAGACTGTGTCCATCCTCGAGTGTGTGCTCTTAAGTTCGTGTGTATGGCGTGGCTTCGTCTCTCTCATTCATGCTTTAAATCACATCAAGATGAACTTTGAAGGAGTAGGGAAGGCTACTCTGGGAATTCAGATTATGGTGGGATCATAAGAGATGGCAATAGTGTTGCCTCAGGATTGCTCCTATAAGCGGGTCGGTTAGGAATGGTAGCGTTGGGTACGAAATTAATTTGATGCTCAATTCGTCGAATAGGCGATAAACCTTATGGAAGCTCCTCGAGAAATACATCTACATAATCCTGTAAAAGAGATGCAACAATACTAGGCAAAGAAGAGTTATTCTTGTTAGTATTTAAAAACTCCTCCTTATACCGAAGTATAATCATCGGCTATTTAGAAACTAAAGCCCTCCTCATATCACTCTTTTTTGAAAAAATATTTGTTTTCCTTTCTTCTTCTTTATTTTTCTCTCTTATTTTTCACCTCATTTGTTTTCTTTTCTTCACTCTCTTTTCTTTTTACATGATCTTTTTGTAAATATAATTGATCTTCATGCCCTTGTTCGGTGATATAGGGCAAAAAGTGACTTTTTGTTGATTGTGAACAAACGAATACTCATTTATAAATCCATCATGCTTCACACGCCTGCCAAATTATCATGGCCTACCAAGTAACAAATGACCCACCTATATAGGAACCACATCGCACAATATCTTATCAACAAATCGACCAATATTAAATGGAACCAATACTTGTTTGGTTATTTTTACATCACCAGTGTCGTTGAGCCATTGCAAATGGTATGGTTGAGGATGTTTGGTTGGGACATCCCAAAATTTTCCACCAAGTAGTACTAGCCACATTGGTGCAATTCCCACAATCAATTACCACACAACAAATCTTCCCATGAATAAGGCACCTCGTGTGGAATAGATTCTCTCGTTGCTCCATATTTTCTTCCTTCACTTGAATGCTAAGAGCTCTTATTGTAACCAACACTTAGCCATGGATAACGATTTCCTTCTCATCTACCTCCTCCAAAGGCGGCACCGAATCATCATCGCTCTCCACCTCGCCACTATCAAGTAATAGTTGATTTGGACATTAATTTGAAATATGACCCATGCCTTGACATTTAAAGCATCTAATATCACGATTTCGACTAAAATAAAAAGGTTCAATTTTACCTCTCATTCCTCGGTTAGTCATTTCTTGTTTCGACTCTACTTAGGTTTGATCGCTATTGATAAGTACAAGATATTCATTGATTTTAATTCCTTTACGTTTAGTTTTATTGCATGTTTCATATGTATTTGAGCTTATTAAGGTGTTTATTAATTTTAGGCTGAATTGAAGTTGAAAAGATGAAAACGGGATGAATTGGAGCTGAAAAGATGAAGAAGGAAGAAATTTCAAGAATCCAGGGAGCTCGCCCCGGCGAGAATCTCTCAGCCAACTTGCTCCAAGCAAGCTCGCCCCAGCGAGCTCAACACACACAGCGAACTCTTCCCGGCGAGTTCGTCTCTGCATTTCTTTGCCCCGGCGTGCTCTAACTTCGCCCCGGCGAGCTCACTAGGCAAACGAACCCGCCTCAATGAGTTTGATCAAGAAAGTTGGAAAATTTTAGAAAGTTTCAGGCAGTTTTTGACAGATTCCTACTAGGTTTTGGATTTCTATTTCTTATAGGTTTATGACTTTGTTTAGTAGTATAAATTCACTGTAATAGTGAACATTGATGATTATCTTCTACATTGGATTGCAACCCTAGTTTTGGAGAATTGAAGGTATGTCAGGCTAGTTTCTTTTATTCAGTTCTAAAGAGTTGTGGAACCTTGTTTACAGTTAGTTGATTAATTAAGTTATATTATTTATTCCTTCTTGCATGAAACTTATTCTGATAATCTTTGTTAACTGTTTGCATGCGAATTGATCTAATTGATTTGATATGTCCAATTGAATTAGTTTGATCTTTAACATGTGCTAGATTAAAGAGTGGTATCACGTGTAATTGATATTATTCTTTATCATAAGTAGCGAATTAGTAATACTGATTGTGGTCAAACTTTTGTGTATTTCTAACTTTATTAGAAAGCAAGTTAAACAAATCGAGCTTATGCGTTTGTTGCTTGGATTAGCCTAATTCTCTATTTCTTAATACTTCTGTCATATTAAATCTAGAGAGATTATTCTAGGTTGTATCACAGTTAGAATCTGGTGGAGACCTTGTTTCATTCAGTGACGATCTAAAGAGAATTTCAGATAGCAGAGTTTATTGTTATCTAAGGCTAATAGTTTCATTGAAGGGTAAATAGTAATAATTTGGTTAAAATATTATTGTAAACTGGTGAAACTGAACTGCACAACTGAAGTTGTTAAATATTTGGTTAATTTTATTAATTCAATTTTGTTTACTTTAGTTTAAGAACAAATTCAAACCCCCCCCCCCATCTTTACTTTATGTTTTTATAGTTGAAACAATAGAATGAATTTCAAACAGAGTTACTCTCTGTGGGATCGATCCTTAGTTGCTACTGTGCTAATTGTTTGAATTTGTAAAGTAAAAGTAAGGTTAATTTAAGAGTGTTAACGACAGCTCACAAATTTTGGCGACGTTGTCGGGGAGTAATTCTTTGATTTGTTTATTCTTTGTTTTATTTTTTTTGGTTTTATGATTCGATTTTCTCAGGCTGCTACATTAGATTTTGACCTGGAGATTGAGAAAATTGCAAGGAGACTAAGGAAGCAAAATCGTAGAGCTCACCAGTCTACTGTAGATCAAGAAGAACCTTTTGTTGCATCACCAAGCTTGAATATAGCACTTGAATTGTTGTCCAAAACTCATCATCTGAATCAGAAGAAGAAGTGATGGCAATTCCAAATAACAACAGAACTCTTAAAGAGTTGGCAACTCCTAATTTAAATCAACAACCTCTGTGCATTGAATATCCTACTTTAGATGCTGAATTTGAACCTAAATCTTGACTAATCCATTTATTACCTACTTTTCGTGGTCTTATAGGTGAAGATCTACACAAATATCTGAAGGAGTTTTATATGGTTTTTTCCACCATGAAACCACATGGGATAACAGAAGAGCAAATCAAACTTAGAGCATTTCCCTTCTCATTAGTAGATCTAGCAAAAGATTGGTTGTACTACCTACCTTCAGGTTCGATACTATCTTGGAATGAAATGAAAATATTTTTCTTAGAGAAGTACTTTCATGCTTCAAGAATAGCCAATATAAGGAAGGAGATTTGTGGAATTAGACAGTTCAATGGAGAGACACTCTACGAATATTGGGAAAGATTCAAAAAGCTTTGTTCTAGCTGTCCACCTCATCAAATAGATGACAAACACCAGATCCAGTAATTCTATGAAGGGCTGGTACCAATGGATAGAAGCATGATTGATGCAGCTAGTGGAGGAGCACTAGTTGACAAGACCCAGAGGCTGCAAAGAACTTAATTGCAAATATGGCTACAAACTCACAACAATATGGGACTAGGATGACTCATGCACCATAAAGGGTAAATGAGATGAGCACTTAAAGTTATGATCAACAAAATTTTTAATTAACTGCTATAGTTAGACAACCAGCTTCAGGTAATATGCCAGTTACAAAGGCTTGTGGAATATGTTTACAATCAAAACACAATATAGATGAATGCCCAACATTACAAGATGATGAGACTATGCAGCAGGCCAATTCTAGTGCTATTACTCTAAAGAGTGGAAAACAGTTAGTAGTGCCTCAAGCTACCAAAGAATTCGATGAAGAGAAAGCCAACGAGGAGACTGAAACACCTCCGATAAATTCTAACCCATCGTATCAAATTGAGACTAAGCCATTACCTTTTCCACCTAGGAAACAAAAAACTTCAAAGAAGGATGAACAAGAAAAGGAAATTCTAGAAACCTTCAGGAAGGTGGAGGTAAAATCCCTCTTTTGGATGCAATAAGACAACTGCCCAGGTATACAAAATTTTTAAAAGAATTTTGCATGAATAAATGGAAGTTAAAAGATGATGAAAGAGTCACTGTGGGAGAAAATGTATCTATATTACTTCAAAGAAAAATTCCTCCTAAGTGTAAAGATCCAAGCATGTTCACAATTCCATATAAGATAGGAAATTCCAGATTTGAAAAAGTCATGCTAGATTTAGGAGCTTCAATTAATGTTATGTCATTTTATATGTTTATGCTTCTTTAAATCTGGGTCCTTTGAAAAATATTGGTGTTATTATCCAATTGGTCGATCGTACTAACACTTACCCCCAAGGGGTAATTAAAGATGTCTTGGTACATGTGAATGAACTAATCTTCCCTGCAAATTTTACATTGTGAATATGGGGGATGATACATCTCCAAATCCATCACATATACTTTTAGGGAGGACATTTTTTAAAACAGCAAGGACTATGATTGATGTGCACAACGGGACCTTAACCATGGAGTTGGATGGAGAAAAGATTCAATTCAACATATATGAGGCCATAAGGTAATCAAGTGATATTAACGTTATTTTTGCTATTAATGTGATTGACTCTTTAGTGCAGAAATCTTTTGAAAAAATACATAAAGAAAGCTTGGGCGTTGCCATTACCAACAATTTGGAATTGGATAAAGAATGCGACATAGAGCAAAATCAGGAATTGAAGGAGATTGGCGCTGCATTAAACTTTTTACCAAAATGTTCAGATAAATGTGCGGTTTATTCCATTCAATTACCTACTTCTCATCAAAAGTTATTGCCATTTGTGGTGAAGGCTCTAATTTTTAGAATTAAAACCATTACATGCACACTTGAAATATGCATATTTAGGGACTGATGCTACATTACCTATGATTATTTCTAGTAATCTAACCAAAGTGCAGAAAGATAAATTGCTAAGAGTTCTAAGGGACCACATCATAGTTTTTGACAAAAAAATAGCATATATTAAAGGTATTAGTCCAGCAATGTGCATGCATCAGATCTTATTAGAAGATGGAGCCAAGCCTACGAGGGAAGCACATAGAAGACTGAATCCACCCATGATGGAGGTAGTGAAAAAAAGGTTATAAAATTGTTTGACGTATGTATTATCTACCCCATATTAGACAGTCAATGGGTAAGTCTAGTACAGTTAGTACCAAAGAAATTCGAAATCACAGTCGTCAAGAACGACAATAATGAGTTGGTGCCCACACGCATGCAAACAGGATGGAGATTGTGTATTGATTATAGAAAATTAAATATTGTAACTAGAAAAGATCATTTTTCTATACCTTTTATTGATCAGATGCTAGAAAACTTAGCTGGGAAGACATATTATTATTTTTTAGATGGTTTTTCAAGATATAAAAAGATTTTGATCGATCCCGAAGACCAAGAAAAGACCACGTTTACATGTCTGTTTTGCACGTTCGCATATCGTAGGATGTCCTTTGGACTGTGTAACGCACCAGGTACTTTTTAGCGATGCATGATGAGTATATTTTTTGATCTTTTAGAAAATTGTATTAAAGTCTTTATGGATGATTTCATGATTAATGGTGATTCTTTGGATATTTGATTAAATAATTTGACTCATGTGCTAGATAGATGCTTAGAAACTAATCTTGTTCTTAATTGGGGACAATGTCATTTTATAGTAAAATAAGGTAAAATACTTGTCCATGTTGTCTCAGCTAAAGATTTAGAAGTTGATAAAGCCAAGATATATGTTATTTCTGCATTATCTTATCCCATTTGTGTACGGGAGATTCGTTCTTTTCTTGGACGTGCATGCTTCTGTCATAGATTTATCAACGACTTCTTGAAGATAACATTGCCTTTGTGTACGTTGCTACAAAAGGATGTGGAATTCTAGTTTGACGATGGGTGCAAGGAGGCTTTTGATATATTGAAGAAATTAATGACCTCAGCACCAGTGATTCAACCACCAAATTGGAAGTTTCTGTAGACATTCAAAATTTTGTTTTCCTGTTACTAACACTGAAGGAGGGCAAAACTATGTTATCAAATCAACTCTGGTCTCAATACCGGGTCATCGACTCAACCCCGGTCTCAATACCGGGTCATCAACTCAACCCCGGTCTCAATACCGGGCAATCAACTCAACCCCGGTCTCAATACCAGGCAATCAACTCAACCCCGATCTCAATACCGAGCAATCAAGTCAAACCCAACCTCAATACCGGGTCATCAACTCAACCTCGGTCTCAATACCGGGTCATCAAATCAACCCCAGTCTCAATACCGGGCAATTAAGTCAACCCCGGCCTCAATACCGGGTCATCAACTCAACCCCAGTTTCAATACCGTGCAATTAACTCAACCCCGATCTCAAGACTGGTAAATCAAATCAACCTCGGTCTCAATACCGGACAATCAACTCAACCCCGGTTTCAATACCGGGCAATCAAGTCAACCCCGGTCTCAATACCGGGCCATCAACTCAACCGTGGTCTCAATACCGGGAAATCAAGTCAACCCCGGTCACAATATCGGGCAATTAAATCAGCCCCGGTCTCAACCCAGGAAGTACAGGTCAGCCCCGATCTCAACTCGGGAGGTACAGGTCATCCCCGGTCTCAACCCGGGAGGTACAGGTCAACCCCGGTCTCAACCCGGGAGGTACAAGTCATCTCCGGTCTCAACCCGGGAGGTACAGGTCAGCCCCGGTCTCAACCTGGGAAGTACAGGTCAGCCCTGGTCTCAACCCGGGAGGTACAGGTCAGCCACGGTCTCACCCCGGGAAGTACAGGTTAGCCCCGATCTCAACCTAGGAGGTACAGGTCAGCCCCGATCTCAATCTGGGAAGTACAGGTCATCCCTGGTCTCAACTCGGGAGGAACAGATCAGCCCCGGTCTCACCCCGGGAGGTATAGGTCAGCCCCGGTCTCAACCCGGGAGGTATAGGTCAGCCACGGTCTCAACCCGGTGGGTACAGGTCAGCCCCGGTCTCAACCCGGGAGGTACAGGTCAGCCTCAGTCTCAACCCGGGAGGTACAGGTCATCCCCGATCTCAACCAGGGAGGTACAAGTCAGGCCCGATCTCAACCCGGGAGGTACAGGTCAGCCCCGGTCTCAACTTGGGAGGTACAGGTCAGTCTCGGTCTCAACTCGGTAGGTGCAGGTCATCCCCGATCTCAACCCGGGGGGTACAGGTTAGCCCCGGTCTCAACCCAGGAGGTACAGGTCATCCCCTGTCTCACCCCAGGAAGTACAGGTCAGCCCCGGTCTCAGCCCAAGAAGTACATGTCAGCCCCGATCTCAACCCGGGAGGTACAAGTCAGCCCCGGTCTCAACCCGAGAGGTATAGGTCAGCCCCGGTCTCAACCTGGGAGGTACAGGTCATCCTCGGTCTCAACCCGGGAGGTACAAGTCAGCCCCGATCTCAATTGAAGCATCACAACATCTCCAGAGGAAAACCTGGAATGACCAAGTCAGCCTCAGAGATAACACTGAGGACAAACAAACTTGAATGGGATATAAACCTTGGAAACAACCCTAGGAAGTCAACCAAAGGCCATGTCGACACTAAAGACAATCCCGGGAGAGGCAAAATCGTTATTTTACTGACTTTAAGCTGATTCGGTAAAACTCAAGTCGAATTGATGCCACCAAGGCCAGAACAAACCATAACGATGATCCCGAGTGCAAACAGCGCAAGACAGCTCAACGGACAAACTATGGGGAATCGAAGACCTGGTTATAAACCCATCTTCTTGGACCCAAAAAATGTTTTATCCTATGTCATTGATACACTCTCGATGAGGGCTTTACTGAAAGGTATCGTACGCCTCAAACGAACGCTCCGATCAAAAGTTAGAAAGTTTTGACTTCGACCTCGCATGGCTCGGAGTGCACGTACTTCGAGATGATAAAACGCGCCATGTGGGCCCTACTACGTGGATCCGTACCTTTATCTGCGGCAGCAGTAGGTAGGGTGGAGGCTCCTTGGCCTATATATATGAGGTGCACCCCCTCATTTGAAAAATGAAAAAAATGCTTTGAACCTCTGCCCGTTTGGTTTTCTGTCCAATTTCTCTTCTTCTAAACCCAAATTTTTTCACTCTAACACTTAGATATACCCACATACTACCACATATCAAAAAATAACCAGTAGATTTGGACGTTTAAAGCCTACGATTTGGCAAAAAGCCCGTGTAGCAGTCCATTGTGAGTATTTTTATGATCAGAAAGTTATTATTACTTCTTCGCACTTTTATACACTTGTATATCAAGTTTCGTTTTTTAAATATGCCCGTAAATTAGTTCCATGGCCGTTTTCATCAAAATTTGGTATATTTTTGTACATAAACGTATTTTCTGGCATTTCTACAACTCGGATTGACGATCCGTCGCTTCCAGCAGCTTCGGCATACTTGCATCTTCATTTTAAGCAACTCCGCCGGATTGGGTTATCTTCCTAGTCCGAGTTAGGTTTTTTTGTATATATTTAACTGTATATGTACTAACTTTTCAATTCTGTCAAGCCCGGATGTCAAATCTTTGGTAGTTTAATGCTTTTATATATAAATATGCATATATAAACAGTCTTCACCACCACTGGGTTCTCTTTCAAGTCTTGGTTGACTACGATTCTATCTTTATATATATATTTATATATTTTAGTTCGGCCTAAATTATTCTGTGGCTTTTTTACTGCTTTTATATATAAATATGCATATATAAGCGGCCTTCACCACCATTGGGTTCTCTTCCCAGTCTTGGTTGACTACTTTTTTGTACATTTATATTACAGTTCGGCCTAGATCCTTCTATGGCCTTTTTACTATTTTTTGCACCATTCACCATACTGGGTTATCTTCCCAATCTTGGTTGACTACGTTTCTGTATATATTTCAATTTCAGTTCGGGCACAGACGTGAAAACCCATCGCCCTTTTTACAGTTTTTTTATATATATATTTCAATTCTGTTCAGCCTGGATCATTCCGTGGCTTTTATATAGCTTTTATAAATATATATATATATATATATATATTTCAATTCCAGTCCGGGCACCGGCATGAAAACCCATCGCCCTTTACAGTTTTCGTATATATATAATTATATATAAATATATTGCTTTGCTCATTTTTATCAAATTGTTGCTTTAAATATTCATTTTATATGAATCGGCACTAATATATCTGCGGGCGAACTAGATTTATTTAAATCTCGCCAATTCTAGTTTTCAAACAGTTCAAAATTGGTACCGACGGAACTGGGAAGCTAGAATGGCTGAGGTTTATTTAAATCTAGCATTTTTCTAGTTTCAGTCATTAAAGCAACCTCGCGGCCCTTAGATCGCTATCTAGTGGGAACGAGACGCTTTGGATTAGCACTAGCCAGGATTTACTGATGAATCCTTGGCCGTTATAGCATTTGGATATATTTCTGTACAAATTTGAACTGTGCAGGTTAATTGGCTTCTCATATGTAGCCTAGGAATCGTGGGATTTATGATCAAACTAATCAGAATCTGATTCCCAAGATGGACATACTCCACTTTACAGATGTACCCTGCCAGTTTTTCCGTAAAAATGTACATACAAAATACCTTAAAACGGTTATCCAGATTTAAGGTCTCGACATAGTAAAAATATGGTTTGTCGTGTCAGAGTCCCTCCGATGGCTATCATGCCCATGAGGAGACCGACACTTGTATATATATATTTGTGGTCGAGGATGCTTCGCATCCCGACAATCACCATTCAATTCTGCCATATGGCTAAAAAGATAAAACTGAAGTATCGCTATGCTTCAATTCCGATGTTAGCATAAAGGTTTGAAAACCTTCTTTCAAAACGTCATTTCAATAATCTTTTCAAGAAAAGAAGCTTTTGCAAATCAAATCAAACACTTTTACAAATCAAATGAAAGACTTTGCAAATCAAATCAAACCCTTTGTATATAAGTTCAACGATGCATAAACATACTTCCAATCAAACATAGGCCCAATTTTCAAACAGCATTCACACACACATTGCAGATATAAAAGGGAAATATTGAAATGATGTGGTACCGTGTTCACACGGGAGTTATGGGGTGCCTAACACCTTCCCCACACTTAACCAAGCCCCCGAGCTCAAAACTTTGGTTTCAAAGATCAAGTTTCGACAGTGTCCGCAATTGGGCCTCTTTCAAACAAAACTCGGTTGAGTTGGTACAACCATTTCAAATCTACCAACTGGCGACTCTGTAAAATGTTCAATCGTCGACATGATACTTGTTGGCCTTTTCCTAAAAAAACCCTTCAAAACCTTTTTCGTAATAAAAAGAGTGAGGGTAGAGATAACTTAGGAAGAGAGAAAGATCCTGGTTGTGACCCGACCTGCAGATTTTTTCCCGACGTCAACAGGTGGCGACTCTGTTGGGTATAGTAGAGGGCTTAGGACGCTTTAAAATCATTTCAAACATTTCCCTTCAGTATCTACGTATGTATGAATGCTGCGTCTTTACATTAAATGAATGCGTGAATGCTGCATCTTTACATTAAATGAATGTGAATGAATGCTTTCCTACTTTTTTAGTGCTTCACACCCATATTAGTGCTTCGCACCCATGTCATCATATGCATAACGGTGAGACACAATGAATGTATGTTGTGTGACTCCTCCTTCGGGAGGCAAAACCCGTCGGTGATAAGTAATGACTCTGGGGACGGCTAAGTCTCTAGGGGCTCATGAAAAAGCACCACCTAGATTTGCTCTAGTTGAAAGATCGAATTAGTTTCCCCTCTAGTAGATTGCGATAATCTGGGGACCTTCATGCCAAAAAGCCGCAAGAGTAGCCTAAGATAGGTCAGCCTCTGATTAACCAAATTTGATGGGAAGCTTCTTCATGCCTTCTTCTTTCAATTCAATGTCAAGTTTTCAATTCCAAATGTAAAAGAGCACAATGTAAATGTTATAATAAAAATTTACATTCCTTGTCATATACATACTGTCATGTTATCCTGTCATCAAAACAACTCAACTCTGTTTTGCAGAATAAGATTAAAAAACCACAAAAAACACATCACGACATGCATCCTATCCATGCCTACATCAGGAAATTAACACGCCTATGTTTTGTTGTAGGTGAAAAATTGGTCCTGTCACTAGATCTAAGTCTAAGAAAGCAATAAGTCCATCCACAGACATGACTTCAAGTGCTCAGCCAGAATCCACCCCTGTATCTTGGGAAGAGTTTGAAGGACTGAAGAATCAGATAGCCGAATTGGCCAGTTTCCTGAGAGAGCAAAGCAAAGCTCTTAAAGGGAAGCAAACCCAAGCTCACACAGAACCGGGAACACCTAGTGGTAGTGGTGGCAGTAAAGAGACCGAAAAGGCCAAAACTCAGATTCCTGGACCACAAAACCAGGACCTAACCAACAAAACCCCTAAAATCACCACCCTCAACAAAGTACAGGAAGCTGGTGACATTCTAAAGAAAGTACAGTAGATGGAAGAAATTATTCGATCCATCAGAGGGACTGGGGCATTCAACAGTGTCAATTACTCTGACCTCTGTATCTTCCCCGGGGCCCGTTATCCCAAAAAATTTAGAAATTCTGATTTTGAGAAATACGATGGATTGGGAGACCCTTATACTCACCTGAAGGTATTCATTGGAGAACTCGGATCCTATGCAGAGGACGAGAAACTTCGAATGCGGTTATTCTAGAAAAGTTTAACTGGAATGGCAAGAGCCTTGTATGCCCGTCTGGACAACTCCAAGATTCACAGTTGGGAAGAATTGGCTCATGCCTTCCTCAGTCAATATAGTTTCCAATCTCAGTTGGCTCCAGATAGATACCAAATAACCAAAATCAAGAAACAAAACACTGAATCATTCAGAGAGTATGCTCGACGATGGAGACGAGTAGCATCACAAGTCACCCCACCTATGAATGAGACTGAGATAGTCATGACCTTCATTGACATCCAGGAAGCTCCATATTATGAGAGGGTCCTAGCAGGCATAGGAAAACCATTCTCTGAGATGATCAAACACGGTGAAATGGCAGAAATGGGGTTAAAGTCCGGGAAGATAAAGCACCTGATTGCCCTCGAAGTTGTTGCCGAGCATATCCAGTCCGAAAATTACGGGAGTAATCCCTGGAGAGTACACAAAAAGAAAGATGAAGAAGTGTCCTTAGTATTACAAGGACAGAATCAAAGAGGCGAGACAAATAGTATGCTTATTCAAAAGAGGAACTTTACCTCTTTCCAAGCTTCAACACAGCCTTCAAACCCTCTATTCCAGAAAAATATGGAGGTCAGGCGTCGAAGAACTTTCACCCTCTAGGGGATTCACTCGAGAATGTGCTAAAGCTGTTGACGGCACAGAAGAAGATTGTCCAACTCCTTCCACCAACCAACACTGGTGGACGAAATTTCGACCCAAGCAAGAAGTGTGCTTACCATTTCGGATCCCCGAGCCATAACACTCAAGACTGTTGGTCTCTCAAGCACAAAATTCAAGACTTGATTGACAATGGAGAGATTATGGTGACCAAACCAGAACAACCACACGTCCAAGACAATCCTCTCCCTCAGCACAAAGAGGAAAATGTCAATATGATCTCCGAACGTCCTCCCACATCGGAGAGCAGTCCCATCTCCTGGAGGGATCATTATCGGTCTCATGAGTATGAGCCCTGGGCAGACAATATGGCCAAAGAGGAGAATTCCCAAGCTAGTATGAAATTCACCATTCAAAGGAACTTCACCTACCTGAACCAGCCAATAGAGGAAATCCTTCAGATGTTAATCAACGAGGGAATTGTTGCAGATTTATTACCTCCCTTAAACCCTCGATCCAAGAAATTCAATCCTGACCAAATCCGTCAGTACCATTCCAATGCACCCGGCCATGATACTGAAGATTGCTGGGCATTTCGTAACTTGATTCAGAACATGATTGAAAGCGGTGACTTGATAAGAGGAAATCAAGTTCTCAACCTCCCAGAAGCTGACATCCTCTTTCCCATTGCGTCGAATTAGGATACAGTGGCTGTTGTTTCTTGTGACAAGGAGCCATCCCTCACACCCATAGTACTTCCAAGGAAAGGGGTCCAAGAAATACAAAATCCTGTGAAGGTGGCCGTACCAGAGCCTTTCATCTTGCCCTTCAGACCTCAGTCTGAAGAGGGTACCATGGAACTACGGGAACAACGAAGGCTCCACCTTAAACAACATTGCCATAGTATCTAAGGATAATCCATTATACCTGCCTCAGTGGGTGATCAAACCAGTCATCAAAGCCAAAGAAAAGGTGACTAATGAGAAGATCGAAGAGTTCCTCAACAAAATGGGACACAATGAAATCAAGATAGTACAAAGCTTGAAAGACGCACCCAAGCAAATGTCCATCCTAGACTTGGTCTTGTCATCGGTGGATCATCGCAACATTCTAGTGAAAGTATTAGAAGAAGCCAATCTGCCACATACCGTGGATGCCGAGAAATTTTGTCACGTGGTAGAACACATTTTCAATAGCAATGTGATATCTTTCACTGACGATGATATCCCCACAGAAGGGACGGGCCATCTTAAGTCCCTACACATAGCAGTGATGTCTTCCGGGTATGTGATCGGAGGTGTGCTTATAGACGGAGGATCATCCCTCAACATCTGTCCCTACGATACTTTGGAAAGAATGAAGATCAACCCGAACTGGATCAAAACCAGTCATGTGGTCATTCGGGCTTTCAATGGATCTCGCCGATAAGCTATGGGAGAAATAGAGCTTCCATTAAAGATTGGCCCACACACTTTCTATGTGTCCTTTCAGGTGCTCAACATTGCCACTTGATATAACTTGTTACTGGGTAGGCCATGGATCCACAAGGCAGGGGAAGTACCATCCACCCTCCATCAGTAACTCAAATACATTATCAATGGCAACCTCATTACGGTCAACGCCGAACCAGAATACCGTGTCTACATACAAGGAGATATGCCAGTGATTAGCCTGGATGCAGGGATTGAACCTGCATATTTTTAAGCCCTGGAAGTGAGTGATACTCAGTATCTACCTATCGGAGCACCAGTTTTGAAGCCTAAAGTCTCCCTTGAAGTGAGGACAGTGAGCCAGGTGATGGTATCTTTAGGTTTCCAACCTGGAGTAGGGTTAGGAAAGAACCAAAAAGGTATCAAGAGTCCAATATAAATCCCGAGCTAGACAGGGAGAGCCGGATTAGGTTTTTCATCCGGTTCCAATCACAGGAACCCACACAAGCATCCTAAAGCTCATGCATCCTTAATTTTGCTGCCAAACCTTACGGATGTCGGATGGGTGAAACCCATGAGGAAAATCCCAGCTGTGGTATTAACTATGTTATTTCCTCCCATTATACCAGCAAGTGAGAGAACAACTCCCAAATCCGAGGTGGATAGCAAAAAGGGAAAGAAAAAGATCTTGTTCGAAGGACGAGACCCATTTGCTAACATACGGGTTATCATAAACTACGAGGGTATGAATGATGAAATCCCAGACAGTGACGACGAGGATCAGATTCAAATTCCTCGCATTAAGAAGGGAAAAAGGGGCAGTTCAAAGAAAAACCCTGGTCCTATTGCAAAGGATATCTTCGTCATCATTCGAGATAAGGCAGACGAACACAATTCCTTGATCCTCCCGGTTCATGGGGATCTAATGTTGGATAACTGGAGTAGTGTTTCTTGCCTCAGTCGAAAAGGGTAAAGGGGCAGAGAGTCCATCTGCCCTGTAACATACTTTCATTTACTGCTTACTTTTGATTGCACAGCTATAGCAGTAACTTTTGTTATGCATTGCCAAATGCTTTGTATATTCAAGAAGTTGCATATATTAAAATGAAAGCATTTTGTTTTCAGGACTCAAGCATTGGATGTGTTTGTCTTTGGTGATGAGATGCCAACCTGTCAAAGTGACTACGACTTTGATGTAGAATTAAACTTCGACTTGATGGATATTGACCAAGAAGTGGAAGATGACTATGAGGTGCCCGAGGAGGTCAAAGAATGGATCAAAGACAAACCCAAACCAAACCTCGACCAAACCACCATTATCAACATAGGAACCTCCGAAAACATCAAAGAAATTCAGATAGGCATAGACCTCACACCAAACCAAAAAGCTAACTTGATCAAACTCCTAATACAGTTCTAGGATGTGTTTGCATGGTCACATGAAGACATGATTGTCCTATCCACTGACATTGTCATCCATCGAATGCCCATCAAAGATGGATTCAAGCCAGTCAAGCAAAAGCTCAGGCGATTGAAACCTGAATGGAGTCTGAAAGTCAAAGAAGAAATCATTAAACAATTCAAAGCCGGAATCATATGGTATCAACATACCCAGAGTGGCTGTCAAACATAGTCCCCGTGCCTAAGCCCGGAGGGAAAGTACGAGTATGTGTGGATTACCTGGATTTGAACAAAGCCTGCCTCAAGGATAATTTCCCAGTACCTTTCATCCACATCCTAATCGATAATATAGCGCAATATGACATGTATTCCTTCATAGATTGCTTTGCTGGTTACCATCAAATCATGGTTGCTGAAGAAGACCGAGAGAAAATAGCTTTCATTACTCCCTAGGGAACCTTCTGTTATAGGCAACTATCCTTCGGCCTCATCAATGCCGAAGCCACGTATCAGCGAGCCATGATGGCCCTGTTTCATGATATGATGCACAAAGAGATAGAGGTTTATGTGGACAACATCATCATCAAATCCCGGAGGGAGGATGATCACATTAACCATCTCAAGAAGCTGTTCAACAGGTTGCGTAAGTACAAGCTCAAGCTACATCCCACCAAATGTGCTTTTAGCATCAAATCAGGCAAATTATTGGGATTCTTGGTGAGTAATCGAGGCATCGAGCTAGACCCTGCCAAGATCAAAGCCATCACTGAGATGCCAGTACCTCGAACAAAGAAGGAAATACGTGGGTTTTTAGGGAGAATCAACTTCATAAGCCAATTCATTTCCCAGCTCACAGCAACCTGTGAACCCATATTCAAGCTACTAAGGAAGAATTCTTCCACCAAGTGGAACGAGGATTGTCAACGAGCCTTCCTTGCAATCAAGAAATAGTTGGTCGAAGCCTCTGTTTTGGTACCTCAAAGGGAAGGAGCTCCCTTATTCATGTACCTGTCCGTCAATGCCAATGCAATGGGATACATGCTAGGACAGAAGAATGATAGTAGCAAGGAAAGAGCCATCTACTACATCAGTAAAAGATTCAATAGTGGTGAACAGAAATACACCCTGATCGAGAAGACATACTGTGCGTTAGCGTGGGCCGTCATGAGGTTGCAACATTATTTGTATGGGCACACGATCTACCTCATATCCCGCATGGATCCCCTGAAGTATGTATTCAACAAGCCAATGTTGAATTGTCGACTATCCAAATGGCAGTTGATCTTACAACAGTTCGACATTGTCTATGTGACTCAGAAGTCAATCAAGGGTTAAGGCATTGCAGATCAATTAGCTGAAGCACCTTCAGGAGGGTTCGAGCCCCTGCAGACTTATTTCCCGGATGATGGGATCATGACCATTCAACAACTCCAACAAGAGAATACAGTCCAACCGTGGAAAATGTATTTCGAAGGAGCAGTAAACATGGAGGGTGCCGGAGCTGGGGCAGTCCTTATCTCTGGTACTGGAGAACAATATCCTGTGGCTACCAAACTTTAATTTGGAAACACCAACAACACAGCCGAGTATGAAGGCTGTATAATGGGGTTAAAACTAGCCCAATCCATGGGTATCAAACATTTACTGGTCTTTGGAGACTCTGAGTTGGTCATTAGACAAACCACCGGGGCATATCACACCAAAGAGCTGTATTTGCTGCCATATCATTGGCAGGTCATCAAAATATCTCTAGAATTTAAAGACATAACCTTCATCCATATTCCTCGGGGTAGGAATGACTTCGCTAATGCATTGGCGACGTTAGCATCCTTGATCCGCATATCCGCTAAGAATGGGATTCCCTGCATCAAATTTATGAATCAGAAGGCCCCGACATACGGGAATTACATTGGAGACATATCAGATGAAATACCTCCTATCAAATAGCCTTGGTATCAAGACGTCAAGGAACATCTCCGAGATGGATCTACACCCGCTGGGGCAAGCCAATCCGAGCAAAAGCGGATTCACAAAATGGCTATGAAGTTCTATCTGAGCGGAGATGCACTATACAAAAGGGATGATGGAATAGGCCTGTTAAGATGCCTTGATAATGAGCAAGCCCAGCAACTGATGGATGAAACACACGGTGGAGTCTGTGGTCCACACATGAGCGGTCACCTGCTGGCCAAGAAGATATTAAGAATAGGACATTATTGGATCTCGCTTAAAGCTGACTGTAATGATCACGTCAAAAGATGCTACACAACATGAGTTCACCATGGCCTTTCCCCATGTAGGGAATAGATGTAATCAGTCCCGTGGAACCCAAAGCCAGTAATGGTCATCAATTCATCTTCACCATGATCGATTACTTTACCAAATGGGTTGAAGCTGCCTCCTTTCCCAAAGTCACCAAAGAGGTAATCATTGGTTTCATTAGAAACAATGTCATCTGTCGATATGGACAATCGGAGGTGATCGTACCAGACAACGCCAAGAACCTGAACAATCAAATGATGAAAGAACTATGCAGAAAGTTCCACATCAAGCATCCCAAGTCTGTCATCTATCGGCCCAAGATGAATGGTGCTGTCGAAGCGGCTAACAAGAACAACAAGAAGATTATGCAAAAAATGTTCGGCAATCACAAGGAATGGCCTGACCTACTGCCTCTAACCCCGTTAGCATACAGGACATCAATACGCACCTCTACTGGGGCTACCCCCTACTCATTTGTCTATGGCATGGAAGCAGTCCTTCCCATAGAAGTAGAGATGGAGTCCTTGTGAGTGTTAATCGACGCTCAGATGGACGAAGATTAGTGGTTGCAAGACCGGTACCACCAACTATCCCTGATAGATGAAAAAAGGGCTACAACCATTTTCCACGGACAGTTATATCAGCAAAGGATTGCTCGATCCTACAACAAGAAGGTCCGAATACGGCAATTCAAAGAAAACGACTTGGTGCTGAAGAAAGTTTTGGCCAATCAAGATGAAGCTAAAGGAAAGTTCTCCCCTAATTGGGAAGGCCATTTCATTGTCAAGGAGGTGTTGACAGGAGGAGCTATCAGAATACAAGAGATGGATGGGAGCGAATTTCCCCAACTCAACAATTCAGTCACCGTGAAAAGGTACTATGTCTGAAGCACATGCATACCCGTATCTGGGTCCTACGAATCAAATCAGGTTCAGTTTTCACTACAAGCCAGAACTACGAATGACCTGATCTCCCTACACCTGGGAGTACGTAGGCAGCCATTTCTGGTGCGGTCAAACCAATGAAAAAACTCATCAAACCAAACTCAAAACACATGATAAATACTTTTCAAACCTCTTGCATACCAAAATTGAACTACGAATGACCTGATCTCCCTACACCCAGGAGTACGTAGGCAACCATTTACGTTGCGGTTTGACCTTCAAGAAAAAAACAAAAAACCAATAAAAACCAGTTTCAAGACACCGAAACCATATAAAAGCTAAGTCCTATCAAGCTATCCTGGTCAACAGGCCCATCTGAGATACTCTCTGACATCTCAACTGTCAATCCATCAAGGAAGAGCGAAAGATACATCAACAACCGCGAGTCATAAAAGAAGTGTTAATCACTCAGCCATGACAATACATATCCAAAAAGGGAAGTGAATCAAAAATATATTTCTCTGATATATAACACTGTTTGATATATACATAGTGTCCTATACATGACAAAAATGGCTGATCTTATGTGCAGGAAAAATAAAGCTAGTTTATGGACCCAAGTATAAACGGGCCAGCAATGCCAACATGGCATCTCTCTCTGAAGATGGAGGAGCAGCTGCAAGTGCGATACCCTCAGCCTCTATACGGCTCAAAATTTCCACAGTCATCTGCAATGTGGCACTGTGGTCATCAATATATGCACTCATCTCGGTAACCATACCATGAGTATAAGATCGAAGAGCAGTACTATCGGTAATGTGGAAATCCCAAGAAGCTATGGCCTCATCCCGCTCCACAAAAGCTACATCCCTAACAATTAAAACCTCCTAAATCTTAACAAAAGTTGCGTCTTTGGCAGATCGGAGCTCTTCTCGCTCAATCAATCCTGCATCCTAAGCAGCTCGAGCCTCATCTCACTCCGCCAAAGCTATATCTCTGCTAGACAAAGCGGTCAATTTCAGAGCTCTATCCTGATCCCTCTCAAATGTCATCCTGGCCAATGAGTCCGCCAAAGCCGGATCCGTACTTGCATGAATGATCGGCGGGTCACTAACTAGTGCTACTATCAAACCCATAAAGAGCTCATCCTCCGTAGGAGACTCAGGATCCTCCATAGGCTCCTCCTAGTCTGAATCTATAATAGGAGCTGGCTGGATGAATGCAGCAGACGTTGATATCTACCTCCAACCATGCTGAGTACTTTGGAGAACGATCTGGATGGCTACTGGAGAAATCAGTCCTCTCCCTGTGAGTCCAACACTCATACACTCGAATCAAGTTAGCAGATGACATAGACGAAGCTGACATCCTCTGATCAACAGCCCCCTCGAATGGATGCAGGCTCTGAAACTGATCAAACTGGCCCATAACTGCTAAAGGATGATAACTAGTCACTCCCTTCAATCCCGCTAGGGGTAAATAGTACATGCCAGATGCATGGGTTATGAAGCTATAGGAGGATACTAGTCCTGTGCATGGCAAAATCAAAAACGGGTGCGAAATGTTAACCAAAAATGCTGACCATGTCTCTGCACCGGTACACTCTGCCGGCTGAAAGGAGTAGGACATAGCTATATCATGGGAAAAATAATACCCCTGATGCCTAAAAAAATCCAATCGGTCAAATATGGGACATAAGCCATATATACAACAAGACCGAACTGCCTCTGAAAAATCCTTTTGGGTGGGTAATGCAGTGAGTGGCTTACCTCAACGTCTCAGCCAATATCATCGGTATAATGGTGCAACCCTGTCTAAGGGCCCGGACCACAACTATCAAACCCACATCCAAATGGTCCAAGTGCAGCGGCATGTAGACATAGGATACGATGCACATCAACAAAATGTCTATCCTGGCCAAATGCCATGCCTCTGCCGATATAATGAAATCCCCAGCATGTCGATCATAGATGTCAAGCTCACCGAAGCGATCGATCAAGAAGTCAATAGAGATCACCCGTCCAGAGATGATCTCATCCATTACCACGCCCTAGCGAAGACCTGACATCCGTGTGAACGGTCTCCTCATATTGCTGATCGCTGTCTGAGCACAGGACAACTCTAAGGCTAAACCAGTAAACCACTGGTACTCCTCAAGAGTCGGCGTCAGCTCATGCTGTCCAAAATGGAAGACCTATCTCTCAGGTATCCAGAAGGGTAAAATGTTATCCACAAATCCATATGGCACCAGAAAGTCTGCGAGGGCTAATGAATGCCCCAACATCTGATCAATTGTCCCTCTGGCTGAGAAGGACATACTGCTATACCACGATCTCAATGACGTTACCACCTCAGATGGTGGCAAATGATCGATACGGCTAACGGTAGAGGACGTCATCTGTATCATCGTATCACAAGACCATCCAGGGTTCAAATCTGAACTCATCTGTCTAAATGCATACACATGACATAATATGCAAGACCCTGAATTTTATGAAATAGAAATATTTAATTTTTTTATAATTATTATTCTATTTCAGTAAATAGTTAAATTGATAAAAGGTTAAAGTTAAGGGTGATATGTGCAAATTTTACAAAGTAAGTAAGTGGTCATAAAATATTAATTATGTCGGGGAATATTCGTTTGGTCGGGGAATATTCTTGTTATCGGAGAATATTCGTACGACGGAGCAGTCATTGGTGGACCTCACAAAGGAATGACTGTCAGATATAGAAAGCGACAGAAATAACCTTTTTATAAAATAACGGTAAAACTGTTACCATTAAACTGTTGAAATACCCGGTGATAAAAATACAGTAATACGCGTTGTTGCACAGTAGCACACGGTATTGCACACTATTTTGAATTATTGGTTCTTACGTAAGAAGTCACTTACTCAATAATTATTACAGTAATTACTGTTCAATATTTTATATTATTGATTCAATAATTGCTACAGTTGATATTTTATATTATTGATTCAATAATTATCACAGTAACCATTGCACAGTATTTCATATTATCAAATCAATAATTCATATTATTTGAATAATATTATTAGACAGTATTATTGGCAATGTCTAGGAAGTTCTATCTAGGAAAGGGGTTAGTTAATCTAATTGCGCGCCAGTAAGGAGAAATCCTTATCGAAAAGCCCCCTCTTTCTTGGGAATGACTTGGTTGTCATTATTGTGATTCTATAATATTATTTGTGAATAATAATTAATTATTGGTAATATGATAAGTAAATATGTATTCAATTTTGATATAAATGAGAGGAATCAAGAAATCAAATGAAAAACGAAATCTGGAAATTTTCAGAAAAATTAGTTTATTACTTGATTTTGTAAAATTCATAACTCTTTGTGTATAATGATTTAAGAGATGAACTTTATATCAACAGAAAGCCCTGGAAGTAAGCTAATTATAGAAATTTGAATCACCCAAAAATTTCTTGTGAATTTTTCGTGGTGACTGTTTGAATGAAACTGGTCCAAATGACTTATAGTCCGAAAAATCAGTTTTCTTGAGCTCTATTGCATGAATTATAATTTTTAATTCTACCGTTGGATCGTTGTAATTTTTGGATATGTTATACATATATAAGTCAAGTATATGTCCACAAATTTTGAACCGTTAAAGATTAATGTATGATTTGTTATGAATTTCGTTAAGTGGATGGTTATGAATTTTTAACAAGAGACATTTGTTGAAAGTTGACATTTTTATTCAAATATATTATTATAATATTACATTATTATAGTATAATATGATAATATAATAATATAATTTTATAATTTAAATGGTAACATTATTATAATAAATTCAAGGTATAAAAAAAATGAGGTGGAAGAGAAAAAAAAATAGAATTGGAATTCTTTAATAATGTTTTAATATATATATATATATATATATATATATATATAAACATGTGAAAATTGGTGGAGGCTTGGTTTGAAATCCTTGTTGGTGTGCTGATGAGTATTTCAAAAGTGGAGTGCTAGGAAATTTCATCCGTAGGTGCAAATTGTCAACTTTGGTGTTCTGGCATTTTTCTATAAATAGGGTGCTTAGTTAGAAATGAAAATCACACCAGAATCAGAAAATTTTCTCTCTATAATGTTGAGCGTATTTCTTGTGTGTATAAGAGTATTTTGAGTGTTGATAACAGTGCAAATTTTTATCAGCATAATATCCGATATTCCAGTCAGATTCAGTATTCTACTGAGGTAAGGGATAGTAAGGGAGGTTATTATGTTTCGTAAAGGAGGTTATTTTTCGTAAATGATATTATTTTCGTAAAAGATATTTTGATAAAAGATATTTTGGTAAAGGATGTGATTTAATACTCGTAAGGGGTATTATTGTTTTCGTATTCGTAGGGGATGGTAAGGGATGTTATTATGTTTCGTAAATGATATTATTTTTGTGAAAGGGTATTTTGGTAAAGGGCGTGATTTTATACTCGTAAGTGGTATTATTTCTTTCGTATTCGTAAGGGATGGTAAAGGATGGTAAGGGATGTTATTATGTTTCGTAAAGGAGGTTATTTTTCGTAAATGATATTATTTTCGTAAATGATATTATTTTGCGTAAATGATATTTTGATAAAGGATATTTTGGTAAAGGATGTGATTTTATACTCGTAGGGGGTATTATTGCTTTCGTATTTGTAAGGAATATTATTTTTCTTGTAAAGGATATTATTTTTCTCGTAAAGGATGTTGTTTCCATTCAATATTCGTAAGAGATATTATTTTCTTCCATACTCTATAGTATGTAAGTAATAATATTTTATTTCAGATTCTTAAATTTAAACTTACTGTTGTAAGTATTGCTTCTATAATTCCTGAAATGATTAGAAATTTCTTGAATTTTGTGCTTCATCAAATATCATTTCACTGGAACATTGGTCTGAACTTTATTATGAAAATTTCACCATTTCAAGTCAGAGTTACTATTTACGAGTTACTATTCATGGGTTACTATTCACTAGTTACTATTCACAAGTTACTATTTATGGGTTACTATTCACGGGATACTATTCACGATAAAAATATATATAATATTTTTTTTCTGTCCAAATTATCTTTGAATTATGAATCTTACTCTTGAAATTAGATCCATGTTTTGATTATAATGTTCTTATTGTCATATATAACATTTTTATAATCATGGTGATGGAAGTTCTCTTTGACTTAAGTGTAAAGATGGGTATATTATTGGTATGACCATGACTATGGGTTCTCTTTGGCCAGTAGTGCAAAGATGAATTGTTGACTGGTATGATCATGACCATTGAGTTTACAATTGAATATCTTTAGCTTAAGTGCAAAGGTGAATTGATCAACATGGTTATAAATGTTATTTCTGTAAATTCTGAAATGATTAGATATTTCTTTGGTATTTGAATATCTTTGGCCTGTAGTGCAAAGATGACATGTTGATTTATGAATATCTTTGGCCTGTAGTGCAAAGATGAACTATTGATGAATATCTTTGGCCTGTAGTGGAAAGATGAGCAGTTGATTTGTGAATATCTTTGGCCTGTAGTGCAAAGATGAGCTATTGATGGATATCTTTAACCTGTAGTGCATAGATGAATGATTAATTGTTGAATATCTTTGGTCTGTAGTGCAAAGATGAATTGATTAGCATGATTATGAACAGGAACTGTGATTTGGTATAACCATAATCTTTGGTGTTTCAGGTAAAGACAGGTGATGAAAAATATCTTCGTCCTGGGTGCGAAGAGGAATTTAGCAACACAATTATGATTATAAATTATTCACATGATTGTGGACAGGAACTGTTGATTGATGTTACAGGGATAAAACATTGTTGGTGGACTTTTAACATGGAGAAGATAATAGGCATTATGGTCTATTTGACTCTTCTAATGGATTGTTCGTTCCGCTGCAACTATGGTTGAAAAGTTTTATCATCTACCATACGTTCAAAATCTCTGATTTATTACTGACGAATGCTATTGATAATTTGATTATCTTTAGTCATGATATTCTTTACTGGGCTATTTGTGCTCACCCTTTTGCTTCACAATTCCTTTCAGATAATAAGAGTGTAGCGGGGTCGAGCGGGGATAGCAGGGGAATAGAAAGATGGTCGATAGCTATTGAAGTTTCCCATAAAACAGTATGATAATAATTATATTAAGAATTTAAAATGTGTGTGTCGTATTTTAAAGCGTCATTTAACCGTTGATTTTGGTGAACCGAATAAGTTGAGGTGAACCCAACTTTGGAAGGGTGTTTTGCCACTATCATACAAGATGTCTAATGACATACGATTTCGGGTTATCATAAGATAGGGTTGTGCACATACACTTGCTAATTATATCTATGAGCACTACCTATATAATCTTAGAGTATGGTTGGAATATAATCCTTAGTTTGAGAAAATTGAGATAATTTTATGGCAAGAGAAAACCCACCATTGGAAAGAACATGATAGTAATCTTCTCGTTCTTCTTTGGGGTCTATTGGGTCAACCAAGGATAATTCTCAAGTCCTATTATAACTTAGATGCATGGTCGCCCATGTACGAAGGTTTCCTTGAGCATTTTTCAAAGATTTTAATTCCTAAAATAGTTATTGAATGTACCTTTAGGTAACGTATCTTTGATAAGGAGTGTGGGTACTGTATTCGTATTAAAACTCACACTTTATGTGTGGTCGTATTGTGTACGACGATTGGATATAAAAAATTTGTATTTGGATTCTATACCATGTATTTCTTGGCGACTCAGAATAGGTGGGTTGTGTATTGAACTTATTTTGGGGGCGTCACATAATACATTCATAATGACAATGATAAACATGATGCGATAGATAGGAAATATCATGCATATCTACAATAAACTATCTACTTCAAGCATCATCTCTGTCTGATAATAAAAAATAAAAAAAAAGTACAGGAATATGGGGCACCACCACCCAACTACTAACAATGGTCTATCAAAATGGGACACAGCCGCCCAAATAGCCAAAATAGTGGCTGAGCAAAAGATATAGCTATAATAGCTATCCAAAAAGATCCAAAATATCTACGCTCAGGTGGTTAACTTGCTTCATGTCCTCCGTGGACACAAAACTGCTGTCATCAGGCATATCTAGGCGATATAAGGGAGGATCTGCCCCTACAAAAATGTTGGAAAATGGACCTAAAGTGGGGCCCACTCCTGAGCTGGAAAGGTCAAAAGAAGATGCCTCTGACGGATCTCGGCCAAGATGCCTGATAAAAAAGCGAGCTCTCTCCAACTCCCGGGTCAGCTCTGCAATCTGATTTGAATGAGTAGGCTCCTTGAGGCAAGCTATCCAATCTGTCATCATCACAGACCCAGGCACCATGTCTGCCATAAACTGGGTAGCATGAGTCTGAGCTCTAATAGTGCGAGGACTCCACCAGCTGCTAAATGCCTTCTGGCTATAAGGGCCCGCTAATAGGGTAAAGCCATCTACACCCCCCATAGGAATATCTATCAGTGACAACAGCAACGGCCAATGATGCCAAGCAGAAGGAACAATGGGAATGCAGATCTGCCCTGTGTTGCTCCTGATAGCACACTCTCCTAAATAGAGCTTCCAGCCTCCCTCTGTCAAACTTGGGACTCTATGGGTCGACAATGTAAACTCCAGACCAGTGGGAAGACCTCCCTCAAATTCGACAGCCAAAAACTCGGAGGTATACGGCATCCAAGAGATCGATCCAGCCGTCAAAAGCTCCAACTATAGGCGAGAATGGGTGAATCCCTCAGCAACAGAGACCTCCGTCAGAGTGGAGTGATGCCAACGCCGTCCTCGAGGATAGGTCTCCAGACCTAAAGCAGTAGCGGGCCGTAGGCAAGGAAGCCTCTCATATGCCCAGAACTGGCCATGTAAATATCAAAAGTCCTTAGTGATCAAGACTGACAAAAATAAATGCAGAAATCAAAAAGGTACAAGAAAGATGTACTCACCAGCAGAAACGGGTAGAATCCTAACCAAGCCTCCGTCAAACCCTCCGAAAGCATACCCATGTCCCGGAGAAAATAGGCAAAGGTGTAGGAACCCCAATCAAAGTCACTGAGGCGCTCTACATATCGGGTAACACTGACCAGGGCAAAAGACACAGTCGACAAGTTGTCCGCCACAAAACAACCCCTGATGATCACCAGAAATATTCGCCTCAAGATGCCATCCCTAACCCTCTGATCATCAGGTAGAGGCTCAAGTAAAGCCCCACTCTGGGCATCTATACTCAAGGGACCTGATCAGACCGTTCGACCCTTGATCGCCATCGCAGAGACTCCCAGCAAGGACCAAACGACAGTAGGCATGATGTCAACCACGACAGGCACTAGCTCACCATCGAAATCGATGTCGGTGATGAACCTCCAGTCCATAGGGGTCATCATCACCTCACAGTCCAACAAATGAAGGGACTGAGTCTGGTGGAACCGGTGCTCAAACAAATCCCTCATATACCACCAGGGGCAACGGCGGGGAAGAATAGAGAAAAAGTCCTGAAATCCCCAGCCATCAACGATATCTTTGTAATCCTGGTGCAAAGTATGATACAGGGAATGCACGTTGAACCAGTTCCCTCGAGGCTACGTAAAGCCATGAACCTACATCAAAAAAACCAACTCATGTCAAAAACCTATACCCCGAGAATGGCAAAAGGAAAGAAAGAGAATCCAGAGAGAAGAAAACTTCAAGTCAAATCGTTAGCGTGGAGAAACCTCGATGGATGACGACTCAAGTCGCCCAACATCTCCTGGGTCAGCACAATAAAGCTTGGAACCTCCGTACGTGGGGCCTGAGCTGGGGCAGGAGCAGCAAAAGAAGCCTTCTCATCATCAATATCAATTGGCGGCTCGTCTTGGGCTGGACGAATCACAGACTCTGCCAATCTGCGAGGCGCTCGAGCTGGACGTAGCTGAGGAACATCAAAAGCCCTCCTACATCTAACGCCTGAAATGACTCTACTGGCACTGCCGGGTCTATCTCGATCCATCACCCGGACGAAGTCTCTAAATCACCTCAGAAAGGATATGGTAAGCCTAAAACCTGTGGCTTATTATTTTTAATCAGTACTCTATACATTTCTAAGTCCTAAAACATGCATGGGTCAGTCAAAAATCCCCAACAGAGTCAAAACTGCATGTTTTTTTAAAAAATGCTCGGGTTTCTGAA
The DNA here is from genome assembly GCA_020205555.1 of Panax stipuleanatus. Classification (NCBI taxonomy): domain Eukaryota; kingdom Viridiplantae; phylum Streptophyta; class Magnoliopsida; order Apiales; family Araliaceae; genus Panax; species Panax stipuleanatus. Next base: position 44,548,747 of record CM035117.1, on the reverse strand, counting down.
AAATTTTTGCCACTCCCCTTTGTAAAATGGACTGTCCACATGCACACAGGCATGTCTAGGTGGCCATTCAGTAGCACACCTCCCCAAAAATAAGAACAATTCATATTTATGAAATAAAATCAAAAGTCAACTTCACATGGTAGCCAAATTACCATGGACATTTTTAGTTGAAAATCCAGGCTCGCTAGGCCTCAAAAATGATGAGTAAACTGATCAAAAAGAGCAAAATATGACTGTCTCAGAATCTGAATTTTCTTACATCCAAATGTGCATTACAGTAAGATATGCATACATATGAAGTCAGAAAAATTTTAGCATGTCATATAAGCATACATTTTTCATACATTGCGTCTAAAAGCCCCCTACGTGGTTCACATGCTTTTAACGGTCAAAACTTGGGAAAAAGAACGTAAAACGTTACCTGCGATGCGCTGAATGTGTAGAAACTGACGTAATCAAAAAAAGGCTGCCCGACCTCAGTAGATTTGAAAAAGAAGATCGGATTCCGTTTGAAACTCAAAATGAAACTTATTCAAATGAACTCCCGCTGCCCAATATAAAGCCACAGGTGGAATCGAACCCACCCGCGATAGCCGCACCTCTACCTGCGGCTCCCTAGGGTGGGTCCCACTTCCCCAGGCTTGGTTCGGCTCAAGTCAAAACGGAGTTTATATAAGCTGCCAAGTCAAATCTGAAAAAAATCGCTACGCGATTGAGCTGTTTGTCCTGAAATCCTGCGTTTAAGCAGCAAAATCCTGACGGAAAGGGGAACTCTCTGAAAACCCTTGGTAGTTATCTCGAAGCCATATCCGGGGATCAATGATGAAAAATGTTGAAAAATTGCACAAAGCTGTCGAAAACAGTCACTTTCGAAGCGTCGGGTGCAGACCGATGACAGTTCAACCGTTAGCTCAACCCCAGCGAAGCGTTGGGTATAGACCGAGACAGTTCAGTCATTGGGTCAACCCCAGAGAAGCGTCGGGTACAGACCGGTGAAAATTCTGCCATTGGCACAACCCCAGCAAAGCGTCGGGTACAGACTAGTGACAGTTCAGCCGTTGGCACAACCCCAGCGAAGCATCGGGTACAGACAAGTGACAGTTCAGCCGTTGGCACAATCCCAGCGAAGCGTCGGGTACAGACCTAGACAGTTCAGCCATTGGCACAACCTCAGTGAAGCGTCGGGTACAAATTGAGACAGTGCAGCCGTTGGCTCAACCCAAGCGAAGCGTCGGTTACAGATCGAGACTGTTCAGTCGTTGGCTCAACCCCAGCAAAGTGTCGCGTACAGACCGGTGATAGTTCAGCTGTTGGCATAACCCCAGCGAAGCGTCAGGTACAGACCAAGACAGTGCAGCTGTTAGCTCAACCCCAGCAAAGCGTCAGGTATAGACCGATGGCAGTTCAGCAGTTGGCTCAACCCCAACGAAGCGTCGGGTACAGACCAAGACAGTTCAGCCATTGGCTTAACCCCAGCGAAGCGTCGGGTACAGACCAGTGATAGTTCAGCCGTTGGCTCAACCCCAGCGAAGCATCAGGTACAGACCGGTGACAGTTCAGCCGTTGGCTCAACCCAGCGAAGCGTCGAGTAGAGACCGAGACAGTTCAGCAGTTGGCACAACCCCAATGAAGCATCGAAAGGGATCCGGTGACGGAAGTAATATGTTAATCCATCCTCAATGATGAAATCTGTTATACACAACCTCAAAAGGGAGCACCAAGAAGGATTGATGATTCAAACCCCTGTCACCAACTATCGGTGTAAATTATCGTCAGGGTAAGAATTAGAAATGCCCACAGAGGTAAATCTGCAACAAAGATGTATCCCCAGCGGAGGGCCTTCAGAAATATACGACGGCATTAACCGAAAGGAAATATGCCCCAACTAAGAATATCGACGAATGAGGGGAAACCCTTGGTCTCAAACCAAGAAATTCACCTAGGCTATCATGAGTAACGTCATCCCAACAGAAAGTGACGAAAATAATTCACAGTAACCTATTAGTGACATCCCCAACAGAACGCGACAGCAGCATAACGTAATCGTCAAACAGTGCTGCCACAAGGGTTATCATAGATAACGTTATCCCCATCAGAAGCTAACGTAATCAAATTAGTGGAAACCCTACCCCCTCGAATGTATCTAACATTCATCGCATATCATGCCATGCATTGCTTCCCTTTTGCCTGTGCATTTCTCGTGTCTACTAATCTTTATCATGTCCATTTCATTGCATTGCATGAACATGATAAAGAGAGGCATCTGTAGACACTCAAAATTTTGTTTTCCTGTTACTAACATTGTAGGAGGGCAAAACTGCCTTATCAAATCAACCCCGATCTTAATACCGGGTCATCAACTCAACCCCGGTCTCAATACCAGGTCATCAACTTAACCCCGATCTTAATATCGAGAAATCAACTCAACCCTGGTTTTTAATACCGGACAATTAACTCAACCCCGGTCTCAATACCGGGCAATCAAGTCAACCCCGGTCACAATACCGGGTCAACAACTCAACCCTGGTCTCAATATTGGGTTATCAAATCAACCCCAATCTCAATACCGGGCAATCAAGTCAACCCCGTTCTCAATACCGGGTCATCAACTCAACCCCAGTCTCAATAGCAGACAATCAACTCAATCCCGATCTCAATACCGGGCAATCAAATCAACCCCGGTCTCAATACTGGGCAATCAACTCAACCCCGGTCTCAATATCGGGCAATCAAGTCAACCTCGGTGTCAATATCGGGCCATCAACTCAACCCCTGTCTCAATATCGGGTAATCAAGTCAACCCCAGTCTCAATACTGGGCAATCAAATCAGCCCCGGTCTCAACCTGGGAAGTACAGGTCAGCCCCGGTCTCAACTCGGGAGGTACAGGTCATCCCCGATCTCAACCTGGGAGGTACAGGTCAGCCCCGATCTCAACTCGAGAGGTTTAGGTCATCCCCGATCTAAACTCGGGAGGTACAGGTCAGCCCTGATCTCAACCCTGGAAGTACAGGTCAGCCCCGGTCTCAACTCGAGAGGTAAAGGTCAGCCCCGGTCTCACCCCGGGAAGTACATGTCAGCCCCAGTCTCACCCCGAGAAGTACAGGTCAGCCCCGGTCTTAACTTGGGAGGTACAAATCAGCCCCAGTCTCAACCCGGGAGGTACAGGTCATCCCCGATCTCACCCCGGGAGATACATGTCAGCCCCAATCTCAACTCGAGAGGTACATATCAGCCCCGGTCTCAACCTGGGAGGTACAGGTCAGCCCCGGTCTCAACCCGGGAGGAACAGGTCATCCCCAATCTCAACCCGGGAGGTACAGGTTAGCCCCGGTCTCAACCCGGGAGGTACAAGTCAGCCCCGGTCATAACCCAGGAGGTATAGGTCATCCGGGGTCTCAACCTGGGAGGTACAGGTCAGCCCCAGTCTCAACTCGGGAGGTACAAGTCAGCCCCGGTCTCAACTCGGGAGGTAAAGGTCAGCCTCGGTCTCAACCTGAGAGGTATAGGTCAGCCCCGGTCTTAACTCGAGAGGTACAGGTCAGCCCCGGTCTCACCCAGGAAAGTATAGGTCAGCTTTGGTCTGTTGGGTTTGTACGTAACGCAATCATGCAATCAAATCACATAAATAGGGTGGAAGCGCAAAAACTAGGTTTTCAAAAATTTATACAAACCCATAACCATGATCATGCTTTGTGCTAGTTATCAATAACAGAAAAGAGAGAACATGGAATTATACCTTTGAAGATCCAAGCTTCCTCAGGTACAAGTTCTACTCCTTTGATTCCTTTGATTCCTCTGTAGTGGCTCCTTCCCTTGATCAATGTCAGCCACCCAATTGTTTGGCCTCTAACGGTGATCCACCAAGGAAGATGAAGAACTCAAGAAGATGGGTTATTGGCTTAACCCTTGTTTCTATCTCTATAGAATATGTGTACTCCTAACTCTTGAAAAAATTCACATACCTTATTTCTGATATAAGACTCTCTTATATAGATATTAGGTTAACCCTCATAATCTAATTAGAATAGGGTTTTATTTAATTAATTAAATACTTTTAATTAATTTATATCCTAATATTTATTAGGATTGAGATAGAGTACTGATATTATATTAATTCCTAAACTCCTTTAGAATTAAAATAATAATAATAATAATATTAATAAGACTCCTCTTATTAATTTATATTTAATATTTCTAAAATATTAAATAATAAACATTAAGCTATTTAATTTATTCTATCACCATAGATTAAATTAATTATACTTAATGCATTATTACTATCATGCCATTTTCTTCTTAAATAATTCTTCTTCCTTTTATGGTGTGACCCTTTAGGTTCTCCATATTAAACCGGTTATGAATAAATCAATTAGAACAATTCTAATCTTATTTAAATAAATAAATTAAACTAATAATCTATTTAAATAAATAACATTTATTCTATAATAGGGATAAGCCTCCCTAGTGATCAACGACTTTCTAGATAATATAGATTTCAACATTAATCATAAAAGAACCTGTGAGTTAATAGTTACCGTACAATTCAATCCTTCCACCATACAATGTCCCAATTAAATATAAGACATGGATTTACTGTCAAGTCTTAATTTATTTAATCATATGTATTTCAATTAGAAAATGCACAACTCCAAATAATGCAAATTAGAAACCTCTTTCTAATTTCATTCTACCTTGGCCAAGGATTCCAGGGATGTCATTTAACGAATCACATAGGACATATCTCCTCTTTTACTAGAGGTGGTAGATTCTTTATTGATCATTCATTATCTCCATATGTAACTCAGTATACCCAAGCATACCCTATATATGCCTTAAAAGGCCTTAAGGAATTAGTCAAAGTATAATTTGTTACATACAAGATACTATGATGATCTCAAGTCCAAGATCACTTGTACTACTATCACATTAGGAATTCCTATTGACAGGCGAGTAAAACTCCATTAGGTATTCCATAGCGAGTCACGTTCAGTGAACTTATTCTCCAATAAGCACCTACATACTTGCTTTAGTGTCTCCACACAAATGACCATGAGATCAGTCATCCTCATCCAATTAGCAAGCAACATATGTACCAATCTATCTGGATTTACTAATCTCCATTTTAGTAATCCCACAATTGGAAACTATTTTAGTTTTTAAGCTTTCTAAGAATTTAGATCTCATTATCATGATCTCATCATGATTCTAAAAGCATTGCTTAAAACTATGGGTTATTTACATATTATAAAAACAGCACCATATAGATAATTATATGCCTTAAATGAATATTTTGTTAATAAATAAATAAGATTGTTTACAAAGTATGTGCTTTATCATCATACATGATTGGCTTGTATGCACACTACTATCATGGTCTCACCCCGGGAAGTACAGGTCAGCCCCGGTCTCAACTCAGGAGGTACAGGTCAGCCCCGGTCTCAACTCGGGAGGTACAGGTCAGCCCCGGTCTCAACTCAGGAGGTACAAGTCATCCCCGGTCTCAACCCGAGAGGTACAGGTCAGCCCCGATCTCAACTGAAGCTTCACAACATCTCCAGAGGAAAACCAGGAATGACAAAGTCAGCCTCAGAGACAACACTGAGGACAAACAGACTCGAATGGGATCCAAACCTTGGAAACAACCCCATGAAGTCAACAAAAGGCCATGCCAACACTAAAGGCAATCCCGGGAAGGGAAAAATAGTCATTTTACCAACTCTAAGCCGATTCCGTCAAACTTAAGCCGAATTGATGCCACCAAGGTCAGAACGAACCATAACGATGATCCCGAGTGGAAACAGCGCAAGACAGCTCAACGGATAAACTACGTGGAATCAAAGACCTGGTTATGAACCCATATTCTTGGACCCAAAAAATGTTTTATCTCATATCATTGCGACACTCTCGGCGAGGTCTTTCCGAAAAGGTATCGCACGCCTTAAACGGACGCTCCGATCAAAAGTTAGAAAGTTTCGACTTCAATCTCGCGTTGCTCGGAGTGCACGTAATTCGAGGTGATGGAAACCACCACTTGGGCCCTGCCACATGGAGCCGTACCTCTACCTGCGGTAGCTACAGGTAGGGTGGAGGCTCCCTGGCCTATATATATGAGGTGCCCCCCTCATTTGAAAAATAAAAAAAATGCTTCGAACCTCTGCCCGTTTGGTTTTCTGTCCAATTTCTCGTCTTCTAAACCCAAATTTTTTATCTCTAACACGTAGATATACCCACATACTACCACATATCAAAAAAAAATCGATAGATTCGGACGTTCAAAGCCTACGATTTGGCAAAAAGCCCGTCTAGCAGTCCATTGTGAGTATTTTTACGATCAGAAAGTTATTATTACTTCTTCGCACTTTTATACACTTGCATATCAAGTTTCGTTTTCTAAATATGCCTGAAACTTAGTTTCGTGGCCGTTTTCTTCAAAATTTGGTACATTTTTGTACATAAACGCATTTTCTGGCATTTTTACAACTCGGATTGACGATCCGTCGCTTCCAGCAACTTCAGCATACTTGCATCTTTATTTTTGTGGTCGAGGATGCTTCGCAGCCCGACAATCACCATTCAATTGTGCCATATGGCTAAAAAGATAAAACTGAAGTATCGCTATGCTTCAATTCCGATGTTAGCGTAAAGGTTTGAAAACCTTCTTTCGAAATGTCATTTCAATAATATTTTCAAGAAAAGAAGCTTTTGCAAATCAAATTAAATACTTTTACAAATCAAATCAAAGACTTTGCAAATTACATCAAACCCTTCGTATATATGTTCAACGATGCATAAACATACTTCCAATCAAACATAGGCCTAATTTTTAAATAGCATTCACACACACATTGCAGAAATAAAAGGGAAATATTGAAAAATGCGGTACCGTGTTTACACTGGAGTTGTGGGGTGCCTAACACCTTCCCCACACTTAACCAAGCCCCCGAGCTCAAAACTTCGATTTCAAAGATCAAGTTTCGACAGTATCCAACAATTGGGCCTCTTTCAAACAAAACTCGGTTGAGTTGGTACAACCATTTCAAATCTACCAACTGGCGACTCTGTAAAACGTTTAATCATCGACATGATACATGTTGGCCTTTTCCTAAAAAATCCTTCAAAACCTTTTTCGCAATAAAAAGAGCGAGGGTAAAGATAACTTAGGAATAGAAAAAGATCCGGGTTGTGACCCAACCCGCGAATTTTTTCCCAACGTCGACAGTTTTCATTCAAGATAATGTGTGATGCCAACAACTATGTAGTAAGAGTTGTCTTAGGGCAAAGACTTGACAAATTTGTTCATGCCATCTATTATGTTTCTAGAACCTTGAATGATGCTCAGATTAACTACTCCATAACTGGAAAAAAAACTCTTATATATTATTTTTTCTTTACAAGTTTAGATCTTATCTGTTTGGTACTAAAGTTATAGTTTATTCTGACCATGTTGCTCTCAGGTATTTGCTAACCAAGAAGGAATCCAAACCAAGGATTATACGATGGATCTTGATGTTGTAAGATTTGACTTGGAGATCAAAGATAAGAAGGGAGCGGATAACTTGGTGCCAGATCACTTAAGTAGATTAATTAAGGAGAAAGAGGCACTACCATTGCATGACTCTTTTCTAGATGAGCATCTACTTTTCATAAATGATAAGATTCCTTATTATGTCAATATTGTGAACTACTTGGTGAATGCATACTTACCTAGTAATTTTTCCAAATCCCAGAAGCAAAAGATTAAGAGTGATGTCAACTGCTATGTTTGGGATGATCCATATTTATGAAAATTTTGTGCTATCCAGATAGTTAGAAGATGTGTGCCTAATAGTGAGTTTTAGTCTATTCTAGCTTTCTGTCACTCTTATGCTTGTGGAGGTCATTTTGGACCAAAAATACCAGCTAATAAAGTTTTGAAAAGTGGTTTTTATTGGCCGTCCGTACTCCTTTAGCGAAAATCCTTTTATTTTTGATTTGTTCATTTTGCGTTTCGTAGAAGTTAGTTATTGTTTCGCATAATTGTTCGTTCTCAAATTCATGTGATAGTTTCATTTTAATATTGATCCTTAGAACTCGTGTTTGTATTCTTTGATTTAGTATATCATCTTTAGTATTTATTTCAATGTTTGTAGAAAAGTACATGTTAATATATTTTTGGAGACTTGTGTTGATGATTTATTCGATTTAACATGTACCCTTTGTGTTGATATTGTGTCGCATGTGTCATATATGTTCTGCAAAATATATGTTAATTGTCAAAGGACAATAAATATTTCATATAGAAATTAAATGCCAAAACCCCCATTTTAATTGTTGAAATTTTTGATGTTTGGGGTATATATTTTATGGAACCTTTTCCTTCATCTTTTGGTAATGTTTATATTCTTTTGGCTATTGACTATGTCTCTAAATGGGTGGAAGCTAAAGCCACTAGGACTGATGATTCTAAAGTTATTGCAGATTTTGTTAGGACTAACATATTTGTCAGGTTTGGAGCCCTACGAGCTATCATTATTGATCGCGAAACCCATTTTTGCAATAAGGTGTTAGCGGCTTTGTTTAAGAAATACAATGTTTTTCATAAGGTTTCTACATCCTATCATCCACCGAGTAATGGCCAAGATGAGATTTCCAACTTGGAGGTCAAGTCCATTTTGGAGAAAGTAGTCAACCCGAACAGAAAGGATTGGAGTCTGAGACTCGACGATGCTCTTTGGGCTAATAGAACTACATACAAAACTCCTATAGGTATGTCACCATATAGGATTGTATTTGGGAAATCGTTCCACTTACCTATCGAGTTGGAGCACAGAGATTTCTGGGCAATTAAGAAGTGCAATATGAGCTTGGATGAAGTTGGAGGTCAACGGAAGTTACAGTTGCAAGAGCTAGAAGAATTACGGAATGAGGCTTTTGAAAGTTCAAAATTTTACAAGGAAAAAACTAAAGCCTTTCATCATAAGCAGATCTTAAGGAAGACCTTTGTTGTGGGACAAAAAGTTCTAGCTTACCATTCAAGGCTTAAGTTGTTCCCAGTTAAATTGAGATCTAGATGGGAAGGTCCATTTGTTATCACTAATGTTTTTCATCATAGTGCAGTTAAAATTTAGAGCCCGAGCACAGGAAAGGTCTTTTAAGGTGAATGGACATAGGTTGAAGCCATTTTATGAGAAGTATCAGGTGGAAAATGTTGAGAAGATGGATCTGGAGGAACCAATATATGCAGGCTAAAAGAAGGGACATAATGTCAAGTCAATGATAATAAACAAGGGCAGCTGCTTGGGAGGCAACCCAAGATTCGGATTTGATTTTCTATCCCATTTTTTTTAGTTTGTTAGTTGCATGTTAGATAATAGTCACTTTCTTCTTTGCATGATTTTCTTACATTGGGGATAATGTAAGTTTTGACTGTTGGGGGGGGGAGGTTTTGTTAGGTATATGCTCTAGGTTTATATCTAATAATTCATTTTGGTAGAGAATTTTAAAAAAATTGATGGGCTTGAAATTGAAATTGAAAAATTTTAAATTCGGTGATACAATTTTATTTAACTATATTTTAAAAGGTTAAGGTCAAAGATTGAAAATTAATGTTAAATTTCATAATATGTTTGATGATTACTTGGTTGATGAATGATGAGAACTAAGTCAACGTCCATAGTAATTGATTTGAACTGAATTTGTGTTACGTAAGTACTCGAATATTTGAAATATGATTATTTGGCTTAGTTATTTGTGGAGTTGTCTATGTGCACTGATGTTATGATTTAGAACTGTTTAACTGATCATGTTTATTGTAGAACCTTGCGAAGAATAAATTTTTAAAGAAATATGATGAATGAAAAAAGAAGAAAAGAATAATATAATTAAAAATCTGCTTCAATGTCCATTATACTAAATAACTAGGTATACAAGCCTTAGGAAGAATACGTATTCACGCTGAAAAGTGTGGTGGATAAAAATAACTTGACTAGTTTACTTTTGTGGCCTTTGTTACTCGAATAAGTAAGCCCTAAGGGTGTCTCTACACCCAGCGCCCTAAAACCATCTGGTTTGGGAGTCATTAGTGGAAATTTTGCTACAATGGTAACTCTGAAAAGCCTAAGAAAAGAAGACATTGTACATGTCAAGAAAGGAAAAAATGTGAGACAAAGCATAAAAATGCATTCATCTGCGTTAGAGAGAAGGTTCTATGAAAAAAAGATGATGAATTATTGGGAAAATTTGTTCTTAGTTATGAGTCAGTTTGCACGACCGTTGTTCCATGATAACTGAGTTGAGTATGAGTGTAGATTGTAGGGAAGATACTTATGTGGATACAATTTGACTTAGTGAAATTCATTGGTGAAATGGCAAGGTTGTTATCTTGAGTTGATTGATGAGGCATTGATCATATTTATATTAGTTAGTGTTGATACAAATGATTAGTAACTTGTAACCTTTTAAAAATATGGTGGAATAGAATTCTTCTGAATGATAATATAACCTTTGTTTTGGTTTACACGAGGATGTGTAAATGCTAAGTGTGGGGGAGTTTGACAAGTACAAGATATTCATTGATTTTGATTGTTTTATGCTTAGTTTTATTGCATGTTTCATGTGTATTGAGCTTATTAAGGTGTTTATTAATTTCAAGCTGAATTAAAGTTGAAAAGATGAAAACGGGATGAATTGAAGCTGAAAAGAGGAAGAATGAAGAAATTTCAAGAATCCAGGTAGCTCGCCCCAGCGAGCTCAAATGACTTGCAGAACTCGCCTCGACGAAAACCTCTCAGCCAACTTGCTCCAGGAAAGCTCGCCCCGGCGAGCTCAACACACACAGCGAACTCACAGTAGCAAGTTTGTCTCTGCATTTCTTCCCCTCGTTGCGCTCTGACTTCGCCCCGGCCAGCTCCTCTCTAGAAAACCTCTCCCCAGCAAGCTCACTAGGCAAACGAACTCGCCCCGGCGAGTTCGATCGGGAAAGTTAGAAAATTTTGGAAAGCTTCAGGTAATTATTGACAGATTCCTACTAGGTTTCGAATTTCTATTTCTCATAGGTTTAGGACTTTGTTTAGTAGTATAAATACACTATAATAGTGTTCATTGATGATTATCTTCTACACCCTAGTTTTGGAGAATTGAAGGCATGTCAGGTAAGTTTCTTTTATTCAGTTCTAAAGGGATGTGGAGCCTTGTTTACAGTTAGTTGATTAACTGAGTTATATTATTTATTCCTTCTTGTATGAAACTTCTTCTAATAATCTTTCTTAAATGTTTGCATGATAATTGATCTAATTAATTTGATATGACCAATTGAATTAGTGTGATCTTTAACATGTGCTAGATTAAAGAGTGGTATTACGTGTAATTGATATCGTTCTTTATCATAAGTAGCAAATTAGTAATACTGATTATGATCAAACTTTTGTGTATTGCTAATTTTATCATAAAGTAAGTTAAACAAATCGAGCTTATGTGTTTGATGCTTAGATTAGCCTAGTTCTCTATTTCTTAATGTTTCTGTCATATTAAATATAGAGAGCTTATTCTAGGTTGTATCACAGTTAGAATCTGGTGGAGAGCTTGTTTCATTCAGTGACGATCTAAGGAGAATTTTAGATAGCATAGATTATTGATGTCTAGGGCTAAGAGTTTTATTGAAGGGTAAATAGTAATAACTTGGTTAATTAATTATTGTAAACTGGTGAAACTGAACTGTAGAACTGAAGTTGTTAAATATTTGGTTAATTTTATTAATTCAATTTTGTTTACTTTAGTTCAAGAACAAATTCAAAAAATCCCCATCTTTACTTTCTGTTTATAGTTAAAATAATAGAATAAATTTAAAACAGAGTTACTCTCTGTGGGATCGATCATTACTTACTACTGTGCTAATTGCCTGAATTTGTAAAGTAAAAGTAAGATTAATTTAGGAGTGTTAACGACAGCTCCCACCTACTGGTTTCTCCTCTCTTTTCCTAATATTAGACTTCCATGATGAACCTGAAATGGAAAATTATCGTAGGCCTGCTCTCGTCTTGAGTTGCTTCTCAATTTTAACAGTCATACCATGTCTTCCCAATTCCACATAATTTTGTCGCTCCACCAAATCCACAATTTCCAAATTTAAGCATACTAAAAATTGAGCCATAGTTGCCTCTCGGTCCTCCACTATGTTGGCTCTAGTCATCAGCATCTCCATCTCCTTGAAGTAGTCCTATACGCTCCAAATCCCTTGCTTAAGATTCTGCAAACTCCATAATAGGTCTCGGAGGTAGTGGCTTGGCACGTGCTGCTTTTTCATAACAGCTTTCATCTCATCCAAATTTTCAATCGAGGCCTCTCCACACCTCCTCCGGTTAGTCATCAGTCGATCCCACCAAGTAACGGCACAGTCAGAAAACTTCATGGTTACAAGTTTTACTTTATTAAGCTTTGAGTAGTTGTGACAGTCAAACACCCACTCTATCTTTTTTTCCCATTCCAAATATGCCTCAGGATCACTCCTCCCATAGAAAGCTAGAATTTTCATTTTAATGTTATCCAAGTTGTTGTCTTCTCGATTTCGACCTCCTCTATTCCTTGCTCCATGTTTTCGATGGATGAAATCGGATTCACGGTCCTCCTCTTCGTTAAACCTACCATCGTAGTAAGCCGTTTCCTCCATTATAGCTCCTCTTTAATGTGTTTTCCCCTATTGGCGTGCCCCATCGCTATATCTAAATTCCTGGTAAATTCCTTTATCATGGCTTCCATTACAAATTTCGTATCAAATTTTGATGGGGACTCCTCCATATCACCTTTATCCTTTGAGATAGACACAATTTACTGCAAAAAAAGGGTTAGTAGCAAATAATTTTCTCACCTCTCCCTTACGTGTTTCACTCGAGTTAATGTTTCACTCGTGTATACTCTTAAAATTAGCTTTTACCCTCAAGGATTCTCACTACTCTTGCCTTTTACCACTCCAATGTTCTCTCTTAAAGGTTCTTTTGAATTCACCAAACAATATCACAGTTTCTTAATCAATTCAAAATTAACTTATCAAGAACAAAATATAGACGATGTGAATCTTGGATTTCCGACAAGAATTACGAGTTGATCTCCTTGTACTCCTCTTGTAAGCTTTTTTTTTTGTAAATTTTTGGGAAAGCTTGTTAGGCTAGCTGAAATTTTAAGGTGTTTCTTTGAACGGAATTGATGATTGAATGCTCGGATGATTGCGGCTAAATTTGTTAGTAACAATTGAATTAAAACTGAAAAAAATTCTATAATTTTTTTTCTTGTTTTTACTTAAAAAAAATTAAAAGATAAGTAACTTCCAAAGAACTTAGTTTTGATACCAAATGATAGACTCCACGACACGCTTGCGTGAGGTGGTCGTTGCCCGGATCGTTTCTAGCAAGTTATGAAGGTGGAACACACTCGACACCTCAACCCAACGTCTATATTAAGATGAGAACCTTGGTGTAATTGATAGTGCAATGCAGTTGCATTTAATGGACAACAACAACACCTTGACCCAATGCTTATATGTAAGCAAGAACCTTAGTACAATCGACGATTGATGCGGTAGAAGACGCCACACATAACTATGAATTATTGTATGATAAGTCAAAATTGAATCTCAAAGAACACTAAGAAATAACTTAGGAATTATTAAAGAACCAAAAGATGAGAAAATTCACAAGTATTGTCTGGAATAATAATAATGTATATCATTTACATCTGTAATACCCGAGAATTTCCATATATTATTAAATAAATATATTAATGAAAATGAGAATTTATTTGAATATAAATGATTTTATGTTATGATATGAATTAATTCAATTATATATAATTGAATAATTATAATAATTGAGAAATTGGTGGAGTTTGTGATAAACTCGTTGATTGCCTTGTGTGGCACAGTGACGTAATATAAGAATGATTATATTAATTTAAGCGAACAATTAATCTATATTAATTGTTAATCGTAGAATATTAATTAACTGTTATAAAATACTAATGAGGATTGATTAATAATATGTGATTATTATTATTGCAAGAAACATAATAATAATGAGCAACGTGTTTATAAATATAATAAGATTTATATCAAAGTGATAATTAATCATATAAGGCTTAATTAAATTGTTATGGAGGTTAACAATTATATTGATTGATGTAGGATATGTGTATATTATTAATTAATATTCAATTTATAAGATGAGAAATTATATGTGCAAGCATGCGAATTAAATGTGTAGCATATATTAGCTGACTATGTATTATGTGAAGTGTAATATGACACTATTATATGGTAAGGCTTATTAAACCATGTGAGCTACTTGATTAATAACTTGTGTGACAATAAATATGTGGGTATACATTGTATAATATATCATGAACATAAAGGAGACAGTGTAATGTGTTAACATCTGATTAGATTATATCCGGTATTAACAAAATGTACATGGATTATACGTGTCAATTTACACTTACTACAGTATATGAATTATTGTAACATTTCAATTAAAGACCTAAGTGCCTAAATATGTGTGTGTATATAACCTAAGTATTAACACTAGTTTGTTTACAAATTGGAAATGCTGAGATTTTTATGCCTTGTCCCATATTAATAAGACACAAACCTTGTACACGTAAAACACTCATGAAGCTAGCCTACTCCTACCTTCTCAAACTCAGCATTCTAGTAAATCATGATACGGGGAGTGGGCACAACAGTGTTCTTCAACCACTCTACCAACTCTTCCTTAGCTGATATACAAAGCTTCAATCTAGTGGTTCAATTTAATGGACAATTGCATTGTCTGTGTAAGGATTCTTCTATAAATAGCAGCCATGTTTCTTCGTTTTCAATTTGCTGAGAGTTTGCATAAGTGGTGAGTGAAAGCAATATACATATATCAGTAGGAGAAGTTGGATTAACAGCAAACTATATTTGAATCCTAGCAGAGGTATAATCCCTCTTCCTTTGTTCTTCATTTTCGTTTTCTGTTTCGGAAGTTTCCTTCAAATTTTTGATTATGCCAAATTGGTTCATGATTGGTTTGTAGAACCCTTATATTGTTGTTATATGAACATATATACGTGATGGAACCACTATATAGCTTTCTTGACTTTCATTTCCATTGTTGCTCTGTAATTTCTGTAAAGCATCGAATTCATGAAATTAGTTGGAGTTCATGAAATTGGGAATCGTTTGGGCGATTGACTGTTATATAAGCATATATATGTGTGTGTTAGTAAGTTAAAGAAGTCTAATAGCATATGGGTTTGTTGAAATCGATGAAATAGGAAGTTTGGGGACGGTTTTGGCTGCAGCGAACTGAGTCTGCAATGCCGCGCCGCAGCGCCGATGCACAGCGTTAGCTGCGCGCTACAGCGCCACAACGCGGCAGTACCAGCGTCTCCCACGCCGCAGCGCCAATCTCAGGGCATTATGCCCGCGCCGCAGCGCCACCCGCGCCGCAGCGCTGGCCACTGTGTTCAGTTTTTTGCATTCTGCAACAAAACTGTTATGTACTAATTGGTTGATTTTTGTTTAAACAAGCATGGAAGCATGATTAATACATATATATATAAACCTAATGAGGCAATGTAAGCATGTTTTAGTGTATTAGCATGCATGGTTAACAAAATGACATGAAGCTTGGAAACGAACTTAAAATTTCATAAACAATCATTAACATTATAAAGCATGTTTACATACTGACCTTGCAAGCACGTTAGTACCACCTAGAGACACATGAAGTGCATGTTAGCTTATCTATATTGGTTCCGTAATAAAATATGAACATGTGAACCTAACTAGTGCTCATTCCTAACAAAAATATAAGTTTGAAGGTGGATATGATCATGTAAATGCTATATAGTCATTTTGATGTTATGAGCATGTTTAGATAACTTTGAAATATATGAATGAAGCCTTAACTTGTGTTTATATAGTTCGTAAGGAAGCATGAACCTGTTAGGCCCTATTAGTAAGATTCACTAATAGAAATACAAGCCTTGCACGTGAGCATTAACACGATACGTGGAGATTTAAATTCTAATATTTATGGACACATGTGATAGTACTCTTAGACTCATTCATGTGTCATGCATATATATATACCATGATAGGTTGCCGTGATTAAAGTTTAGCATAAACAAAGCATGTTTTCAAGATAATAACAATGCTAGCTACATATATGCAATACGAGTACTCATGAGCATGACTAATACAAGTTATATGAATATCTTATGTGTTTAAAAGCGACCATGTTAGACCATATGAGTTCGTGTCCTTGAATGGCTTTAAGTATTAACTTAAGAACCTATACCATGTACGGTTGGATTTGGAAAAGTTATACAAGCATGAAAGTATCCTTTAAATATGAATACATGCTACGTGATATTATTTGATGTTACTTGAACCCGATTTTGACGGTTAACTTAAGGAGATGCCGTAACTTGCTAAAATGAAATATATTTAGTATTGATTGTGGTCTTATGTGATATTAATAATATGCAAGTATGTTTGCTAATTGTTGAGATCTTATATAATATGAGAATGCGTTTAAACTCTAAAGAAGGAACGTTAAGGATAAAAATTATATTCTATATAACTGTGTAGCTAGGTAAAACTTACCTTATGTGTTGATCGTATATTCAAAGAGAAAATGTGAAGTTAAATTATATGACTAATGAATATCATATATATACGTAACTGTATTACGATAGGAATTCGAAAGTGTTGATTGCTTTTCGTGGATAAACTACGCTAAGGCAAGTTCTCTTACTTAAACTCTTTTAAAGTGCAAGTATCCTAACCGACGCATTTACTTTATGCAAGGAAATCTATGATTGTGAAAGTTTCCTAACTTATACTCTTTTACTATGCAAGTATCCTATCTTGTGTATTGCGAACTAGTTTCCTATTTAATCGGTTGAATTGAATTAGCATACTTGAACTCTTATTTCATTAAAGCTATTATTCATGCTGAACTTAGTATTGTTCTTGAATATTGTGAAAGTGTCTATGCCATTTGATTCGGCTGGACTTATGTTATTGAAAAGCAACCCAAACTAATTGATTGGTGCGGGATCTTGTATTTGAC
This sequence comes from Panax stipuleanatus, assembly GCA_020205555.1. Classification (NCBI taxonomy): domain Eukaryota; kingdom Viridiplantae; phylum Streptophyta; class Magnoliopsida; order Apiales; family Araliaceae; genus Panax; species Panax stipuleanatus. The sequence continues at coordinate 44,531,661 of CM035117.1, read as the reverse complement.
TGAGAAGAACAACCTTCTTTGAAGGGAATATATAATTGTCGGAGAACCGACGTGCACACTTGAGTATGATTGATTGTTATGCATAACAAGGGTACTTTAGGCTGATCACCTGTTGTACCTGTTTTTGTTGGATTTTCAGTTTATTACTGTCAATTCTAGTAGAAGTTCATAGTCCGTAGTGACTACTCAGTATTCAATTATTTGAAATCTTGAATTGACTTATTATTGAATCATATTGATATTATCCTGTCCTTAGCGACTGTTATTGAGAACTGTTGATATTCTTGTTATTCTTGAACTATCAAATCTTGCTATACCCTTTCGAGAATTGAGAATCTTATTATTCACCCTTATTGTATATTACTTGCTGGGCAATTTGTGCTCATTCTTGCTTTCCCTAAAACATTTCAGTTAAGGCAGAGCATGGCGAACCTTCGGGCATTGATAAGGGCAAGGGCAAGGCTACCAACTAGCTTATGTCTGTTATGTTTCAAATATATTAATATTGTGTGAAGATGATGTAGTAAGACTGGGTTTGTTTATGTTTAAGCTTAAGTTAGATTATATAACAAGTCGTTAATTGATATTGCTGAGTAATCTATTAAGTACTGTAGGTTGCGAGACTTGGGGGAATAATTATAATAAATCATTGTAAATTATTCTAGAATAGATTTTCCGCTGTGGTTGTGTGATATTTAGTTATCATTATTGCGATGTATTACCATGAGCACGTGATGAACCGAATTCGAGAGACCAAGTGGCGGTCCTGGAATTTGGGGGCGTCACAACATCAACCTTGCCTCTTATTTATTATAGAATAAGAAAACCCTAAATCCTAAAAGGAATCAACTATTAATTAGTAACTAATTTGGAATCAAAGTCTAGCTAAAAATCATCCTAATTATAATAGAATTGAAAAAGATCTAAAAGCCCCTAAAAATATGATAAAATCTCATAAAAACACGTCCTCAAATCGCGTGCACGAGCGGTCGCGCCAGGTGTTGGCCTGGCATCGACACAACATTGCTAGAAGTTCAGAGAGCATGTATTTTGTGTCTAAATTACGGCGCAACAACACCTTACAGCACGACAGTTCCCTGGGTCCAGATTGCCTACTTTGCTTCCTTTTGCCTCTTGGCTTGGCAGGTTCACTTGTATCACATTCATTAACTTTAAATCAACCTCCTTAGCACAAATCATCGATCCATTCTCAGCATCCTTCCTTGAAGCGTTTAGCTTGCTCCCTCGTTACGGAACCAATAAGAACTTGCACCGGATCCGCTCCACATCTTCCAACCTCTTCCATGACAAACATATCTACATCAGTGGATCAAATAAATATCCTGTATTTATATACCCAATTAAATCTGACTTGGATAAATTTGAATAATATAAGCCCATATCCATTGTGCCTTGAAGATATCAAAAAATATGTTTAATTCCATTCCAATGTCTTCAAGTTGGAGAAGAACTACATCTTGCTAATAAATTTACAGCAAATGATATATCAGGTTGTGTATTGCTAGCAAGATATATTAGTGCTCTAATTGCACTAAGATATGGTACTTCAGGATCAAGAAGTTTTTCATCATCTTCATGAGGTCGAAAAGGGTCTTTATTGACTTCTAGTAACCTTACAACCATTAGTGGACTCAATTGATGTGATTTATCCATATAAAATCGTTATAGCACTTTTGCTATATAATTTGATTGATGGATATAAATTTCATTTGCTAACTGCTCAATCGGAAGACCCAAATAAAATTTTGTCTTTCCCAAGTCTTACATCTCAAATTCTTTCTTTAATAGACTCTTGACCTTTGATAACTCTTCAACCTTTGATAACTCTTCAAGAGTTCCAATAATATTCAAAGCATCCACATAAATAGCAATTGTGACAAATTCATTTTCAAATCTTTTTATGTAAGCATATTGGCATATAAGATCATTTTTATACACTTCTTTTAACAAATTCACTCAACCGATTATACCACATGTGACCAGATTGTTTCAACCTAAATAAAGATTTATTTAACTTGATCGAATAAATTTCTCGGGAATCTTTATTATATGCTTCAGGAAACTTAAATCCTTCAGGGATTTTCATATAGATATCATTATCAAGTGATCCATATAAATACTCTATAACAACATCCATTAGACGCATTTCAAGCTTTTCATGTATTGTCAGACTAATCAAATATCGAAATGTAATTCCATCCACCACATGAGAATATGTCTCTTCATAATCAATATCAAGTCTTTGGGTAAAACCTTGTGCGATAAGCCAAGCTTTTTATCTCGCAATCTCATTTTGCTCATTTTGTTTTCTCAGAAATGCTCATTTATATCCCACTGATTTTATATCATTTGGTATACGGACTACATGTCCAAAAACTTTTCGTTTTGTAAGTGAATTCAATTCAATCTTGATTGCGTCTTTCCACTTTAGCCAATCATTTCTATGTCTACATTCTTCTACATATGTAGGTTCAAGATTCTCATTTTCTTCCATAATACTAAGAGCTACATTATATGAAAAAATATCGTCGAATTCTATTTCATATCGGTTCCATCTTTTTCCCGATAGAACATAATTTATTGAGATCTCTTCATTTTCATTAGTTTCAAATACCTAAATATTTTTTGAAATTTTATCAAATATGTTAAAGGTCTCTTATGAAGCTTGGGTCTCTTCTGAAGCTTTTATTTCCTCATTCTAACCATCTTGAATATTTTCTCCTTTTTCTTTTTTGAGAATTTTTATCTTTGGAACTGATTGGTCTCCCACGCTTCTGGCGTGCATTAGACTCATTACCAATAACATGTTGTCCTACAGGGACATCAATTCTAATTAGAGCATTTGCAAATAAATTATCTTTTGAACTTCAAGTTCACATTGTTTTGTGCGATGATCAAAACTAGATAATGATATAGAATTCCAAGAAATATCATTTTTCAGGTGCTTATTTTCTCCCCTTAACGTCAAAAAAAATGATTCATCAAAATGACACTCGGCAAACCTATCCGTAAATAAATCTCCTATTAACAGTTCTAGATATTTAATTTTAGATGGAGATTCATGTTTGCCTAAATCTATACTAGCAAAATACGCAAGTATACGCAGTCCACAAGTAATATAATGACAAGAGAGTGTCGAACTCACAGTGAATTATTTCACAATAATTACCAAGTACTAAATCTTAACCAAATTCATTTTATTTAAATAATCCGATAAATGTTGTTGAATTTTGAAAATAAAGTAATAAACTAACTAATCACTAACTGTCAAAAACTGAATTCAGATAAAAAGGCTTAAGATTACAACTTCCGTTGATGATTCACTTTAATGTCAATACTTCTTGTTGAATTATATCAGTTAATAAGGATTGTTAACCATGAACTCATTAGGATTTATAAACACCTTCCGATGATTTATAAACAACGCTTCCTAAATCCAATAAATTAGAACTAGAAAAATCACTCTAATTAATCAACCCACTATATTCCTATGTTCTCTATTCGATCACATAAGGCATATAGGTATATTTCTATCCTATACACAAATTAAAAATTCCATCTCATGTAGAAATCACAATCTTATGCTATTATATCCAGGTCTAAACTTATAATCCATCTTCCAATTTTGTATAGATTACCACGCTAATTGTTAATCAGATAATTAATCAATTGAGCGCAAGATATAATAGACAATCCCAAATAATTAACAATAATCAACAAGAAGTAAGTCAATTAAATCTACTCATCAAGTTCTATTGCAACCTTAAATGGAATTTAGCTCATAATCAATCCACAAGTAAACCATCATCCAAGAATTACAAAATAAAAAGATAAGAGATGAAAGGAAAAACTCTTTTCAAGCAATCCTTGATAACCTCCTTCTTAGCCTTATAAGTTATCTTCCTTCGTGACAAGTTTCCTTGCTTCAAGCCTCCAATCCTTCTTCAATTCTAAGATTAGCAAAAAGTATCCAAGATCCCCCTATTCTATGCCTTACGTCGTGTATTTATAGGTTACAAGTCAAATCCCTAGCTTAGGAGGAAACCCAATCCAATTTGGAGTCAAAAAAACATGCAAAAACGCATCAAAACCAAGTCTAGTCGCGACCCGAGCTAATTCCATGCATGGATGGCACTGCCGCACCAGAATAGTACTAAAAAATGGCGCTACCGTGCGAGACAGTTTTCTGTTGTGACGCCTTTTGGTAAAACAATAATAATGTTTGATCCGGGAGGAGTTACGGAGCCTGTCACCTATCAAATCAAAGATCTCGACGAGATCTATAACTTTCATTTTTTGAGAATTGAGAGATACAGGTTGGATCAAGGTCTAAATTGGGATTCAAGTGGATGTTATGTAAATGGGAAGTATGACAACTCTGAGCTTTGATCTTTGTTGATAAAAAAACCAATAACTCTCGCATCCGAACTCTGATTGGGACGATTCAAGATATTCTGGAAAGCTAAGAAGTAGATCTACAATAAAATCCAAGCTCCAAGGCACTAACATGAAAGTAGTATGCACACAAGCCAATTATATTTGATGATAAAGCATATACTTTATAACAATCTTATTCATTTATTAATAAAATTATTATTTAATTAAAGGCATTTAATTTATCTACATGATGTTGTTTTATAATATGTGATAAACTCATAGTATTAAGCAATACTTTTAGAATTATGATGATGATCATGCTAATGAGATCTAAATTATTAGATAGCTTAAAACTAAAATAGTTCACAATCGTTAGATTACTAAAAAGGGGATTAGTGAATCCGGATAGATTGGTAGATACGTTGTTTGCTCATTGGATTAGGATGATCGATCTCATAATCATTTGTGTGTAGACACTAAAGCAAGTATGTAGGTGCTTATTGGAGAATAAGTACACTGAACGTGGCTTGCTAAGGAATACCTAATAAAGTTTTACTTGTCTATCAATAGAAATTCCTTAAGTGATAGTAGTACAAATAATCCTTAGACTTGAGATCATCATAGTATCTTGTGTATGATGAGTTATACTTTGACATGTCCCGTAAGACTCTAAGGGTATATCAAAGGGTATGCTTGGGTATAATAATTTATACATGAAGATAATGAATGATCAATAAAGAATTTACCACTTCTAGTAAAAAAAAAAGAATGTCATATGTAATTCGATAAATTATAACTTAGTAGTCCTTGGCCAAGGCAGAATGAAATTAGAAAGGAGTTTCTAATTTGCATTATTTGGAGTTGTGCATTTTAGGATCGAAATATATATAATTAAATAAACTAAGACTTGATAGTAATTACATGTCTTATATTTAATTGGGACATTGTGTGGAGGAAGGAATGAATTGTACAGTAACTATTTACTCAAATGTTCTTTTATGATTAATGTTGAAATCTATATTATCTTGAAAGTCGTTGATCGCTAAGGGGGCTTACCCTTATTGTAGAATAAATGTTATTTATTTAAATAAATTATTAGTTTAATTTATTTATTTAAATAAGATTAGAATTGTTCTAATTGATTTATTCACAACTGGTTTAATATGGAGAACCTAAATGGTCACACCATAAAATGAAGAATATTTATTGAAGAAGCTAATGGCATAATTGTAATAATAAGTTATGTATATTTAATTTAATATATGGTGATAGAATAAATTAAATAGCTTAATATATATTATTTAATATTATTTAATATTAAATATAAATTAATAAGAGGAGTCTTATTATTATTATTATTACTATTTTTATTATTATTTAATTCCAAAAGGAGTTTGTGAATTAATTAATAAGATATTCTCTCTCATATATATATTCCTAATAAGATTAAGATGCTAATTAATTAGGTTTCTCAATAGGATTGAGAAGCCTAATTAATTAATATGAAACTCTAATCCTAAATAGTTGATGAGGGTTGCCTATATCTATAAATATGAAAGTCTTATTATAGAACGGGGTTACACACTTTATTCTCACAGTTGGGAGAGTACAGATACTTTATAGAGATAGAATTAGGGTTTAGCCAAACACCCACCTTCTTGAGTTTTTCTTCTTCCTTGGTGGATTACCTCTAGAGGCCAAACACTTTGGTGGCTTACATTGATCAAAAGAAGGAATCAATGTGGATTCAAGTTGAACGTGAAACCAATTGGAGTAGACCTCGAACCTGAGGAAGCTCGATCTACAAGGGTATGAATCTCATCTTCTTCTCTTTCATGTATGAATTGATAACTAAGCGTATAGGATGATCATGGTGATGGTTTGTATTAAAATTTTAAAATTTCTTTTTGTCGCGTTTCCGCTTTATTTACGCAATTTGATTTCGTAATCGCGCTACAAACAAACTTAACAGTGATATCAGAGCCTACCTATATGTTAATTATCGATTTTGTTGATTCCATGAATGTATCATATGCGATTGGATCGAATTTTTGGGCAAAAGAAAAAAGGTTTCTATTCCGCGACGTGGCACAACTGCGCCGCCTCTAGTTCATTCTGGACCGCAGCTACGCCGTTGTGCAGTTTCATTCTACCTGGAAGAGCAACGCAACTGCGTCGCGCCTCAGGTAATTTTGTGCCCAGCTGCGCCCTCCCTTTGGTAGAATCTGAATTTTTTTTATTTTTCTTCAATTGAAATAAATGATTTATTTAATTGATAAAAGTTTAAAATAAAGGAGTTTATTTTATCTGAAATATGATTTTAGATTGCTATAATTTAAAGGAGTTAAATTTAGATTTGATTTTTAGATTAAAATAAAAAGAGTTTATTTTGTTTCAAAACTAAATATTAGCAAAACTTTTGCCCATTAAATGATATTGATGCATATATGGAATGAATTTATTATTCATGAGATGATTATTATTTATTGATACATATGTTGATAGGTATGATAATAAATGGGGTTGATTATGAACTATTGGCCAATGTGATTGGATTTTATTTTAGTTGGATCCATAAATGTATGGATTTTATTAAATGGGGTCTGCGTACATATATATATATATATATATATATATATATATATATATGTGTGTGTGTGTGTGTGTGTGTGTGTGTGTGTGTGTGTGTGTGTGTGTGTGTGTGTGCATGAGCTCTAAACAAGATGAAACAAATAAATACAAACCCCTCAAGGAATTTATATTAACTCCTAAGCGTTCAAAGATATTTGGAATATCGAACGTCGCCTTCTAGCATGATAAATTAATAAAGTATTAAATATTTAATATGAGTTTGTTTTGTCACCACAAGGCGAGTATTAAATATTTAAGATATTGATTTATCACATTTGATGCTTATAAAGAAATTGACCAATACTGTTTTGTTGTGTCACCACAAGGACGGTATTTTTCTATTTGAATATATGAAAGTGTTAGGTTAGACTTAACTTAGATAATTTTGATTCGGATATGTCACCACTTGATCAAAACAATCTAAGAGACAAAAGGAGTTACATGATGATGTAATTGACAAGAGTTGTCTACCTATTTATTTATATATATAGTTTGTTGTGTCACCACAAGGCTATATACATTTGAAATAGGATCCTTAATATCACTAGCAGATCTTTTAATTGATTTGCCTAACTATATACTATGAGGGTAATATAGTTTGAAGAAAATAGTGGGAGATACCAATTTAAAATAAGTCCTAATTTATTTTGATAATTAATTAAATGAATGTATGCTAAAATGTTATTTTATTTCACATACAGAATTTGAAAATGTCACACTCACTATGACTGTGTAGCATACTTGATGGTAAAAAACTGACCGAACCGAATTACACGGACTGGTTAAAAAATCTGAGAATTGTTCTCACTGCTGAAAAGATTTCTTACGTCCTAAATTCGTCCGTCCCTGAAAAAGTTGCAGAAACAGCCTCTGAGGAAGAGATTGCTACTTTTATAAAGTGACAAGATGATGCATCTGTGGCTCAATGCATCATGCTCGCATCCATGAGTAACGAGCTTCAGCGTCAGCATGAAACTATGCATGCTCCTACTATATTGCTGCACCTGCAAGAGTTGTATGGTGAGCAAAGTAGGACTGCAAGATATGAGATATCTAAGGAGCTCTTCCGATCTCGAATGATCGAGGGCACTACTGTTGAGACTTATGTCCTAAAGATAATCAATTTGATTGAACGTCTTGGATAGCTCGGGTTCATCATGGATGGGGAGTTCAATTAAGATTTGATCTTGCAGTTACTCCCAAATACATTTTGACAATTTGTTGTGAATTTCCACATGAATAAGTTGGATGTCAGCTTGCCTGAATTACTTAACATGTTGAAAATTGTGGAAGGACACTTCCAATCCAAGAAGAACCAACTCTTACTGGTGGATGATTCTTCCAAAAAAAGGAAGAGGCCCAAGGTATCTACTGAAAAAAAAAATCTAAGTAGGCTAAGGGCAAGGCGAAGAACAAGGATCAAAATAAACCTGATCCAACTAGAAAATGAATGTTTTTCCATTGCAACAAGTCGGGTCACTGGAAGAGGAACTGCGAGAAGTTTCTGGCAAAGAAAAAGCTTGGAGAAGCCCTAGTTTCCTTCTCTCTAGAAAATGAGTGCTCTCCCAACTCTTGGAATAAAGTGTGTAACCTTGTTCCATAATAAGACTTTCTTATTTATAGATGTAAGCAACCCTCCTAAATTATTTAGGATTAGGGTTTCATATTAATTAATTAAACACTTTTAATTAATTAGGCTTTCCAATCTTAATAGGAATAATTAATTAAACTCTTTTAATTAATTAGCCTCCCAATCATATTAGGAATATATATGAGAGAGTATTTTATTAATTAATTCCCAAACTCCTTTGATTGTCTCATTAAAACAAATATTCCATCTTTGAGAAAATTGCTTCAATTTATAAATAGATTGTTGTAGCTCTTATACATGATTTGCTTCAACCATTAAAACAAATTCATCTAGCTGTATTATACATACATTCTCCTCTAATAATTTATATTGGAGGAAGGACGTCTCTACGTCCATTTGCCAGATTCAGTAATAATAAGCTTCATTCGCAAGTAAAATCCAAATGGACTTGAGAATTTTTACCAGTTAAAGGTTTTATTACAGTCAACTGTTTGACTTTATTAAAACCATTTCAACCCAGTTTGGCCTTATAGGTCTCCACCTTCCCATTTGCTCCAAAGATCCATTTTAGATTTCATGGTCATCTATCATTTCTCAGAGTGTCTTCAACTCTTAGCCTCATCGTATGTAACTAGATCATCATCTTCTATGATGCATACCTCATCATCTATAATGAATCCATACCTCCCAGGTATCTTCAGTACTTTTCCAGATTTACGACTCGGTTGTGGTACAATAAGTCTATCTACAGGTTCCTCCTGGTTGACTTATTGTGCTTTGTGGTTCTTGAACTCCTTCAAGATCTATTATCCTTGTAGACACTCAAAATTTTACTTTCTTTGTACTAACCTTGCAGAAGGGCAAAAGCATAATTTTACTCTGGCGACAACCCCAAGGTAGGGCAAAAGAGCCATATCATCTCGGATACAACCCTGAGAGTGATGCAAAGGACCAATGATGTCCGAACATACCGTGAATCGATCGAGGATCGACGAGTTAAGACAGTGATCATCGAAAACCACCTCAGCAAACCTCGAACGATGTGCTATCGAAGATAAGCCAGATAACTGATATCCAGACCTGATGGATATATCTCGGCCACGAGTATTGACTTCCCGAACCCTAATCCAGTCAGAATTGATCTATTCGCTCTGCATTCCTCAAAGACTGTCCGAAAGGCCTAGCGGCGGACGTTAACTTCTACGGAAACTGGGACCGAAGGACCACCTGCCAAGCCTGTGGGGCCCACTTAGGCCAGCCTTGACCATATCTGCGACTAGCCATATATGTGGTTGCGGCTGCCTCCGGAAGCTTATAACACCCACACTAGTTCATTTTTAAAAGAGAGAGATACATTTTAGAGAGAGAATAAACATTCTAAAGAGAGGGGCTCGAGTGGAACTCATCTTCACCTCTTTGAAGCTCAATCATCCCATCTAGCGCATACTTGAAGCCCTACTAGTGTTCTAAGTTCATCCCGGGAGTCAAAACGCTTGTTCACGCATCCCCCAATGTGAAATAATGCACTTTCTAGCTTCGGTTCTTTGTAAATGTTGTTCAAATGATAGATTAATGAGATATCTTGTTTGAATATAGTTAAACTTGTTGTATTGTAAGCATATCATGTAATAGTTGATAGACTTTACGTTTCTATCGGTTATATTGTGCTTATTACGTTGTAAATCAACCGCGGAGGCTAGATATACCTAAATCTAAGCCTAATCTAGCCTTTGAGAGGTTATTAAGCATGAAGCTTTAATCCGTGTGCTAGGATGGCTTAGATTCATGGTATATCTATGAATTTATCATTTTAAATGGTCCCGGTTATCCCGTATAACCCTAAATTTATATTTAGAGGTGAAAGGGGGGCCGAAATGGCTTAAACGGTGATTTCAATAGATGAAATCATCTAATATAGAAGCCGTGAACATTATGTATATTTAATATCGTGAAAATCATGTGAGCCTAGGAATCCCGATGTTAAGATCCCCGAATGGATCCGACTTGATTCCCACGATGGACCGGTTTTTATGTTGTAATGGTTTAATAGCATAAATATCGTTGTATATGTAATATTTGGATCTTGAAAATGAGCTCGCGGGGTTAGTCCCGAGAAGTCGGATTCAAGATCCCGTGATAGTGAAAACCTTGATTGCAGGAGCTCGGTTCATCGAGATGGCTTACATGCCCGATGATGATCCGTCCTCTTTTTAACGCTTTTGCATGCATATCATCAAAATGATTTCTAATAAAACCACAAAGCACTTTTGATGAATAATAAAGCGATTTGGGGTAGATCACGTAATAAACGTAAAGAATAAAAGGAAGTATCGAAGTCCTCGATTCCTAGTCGGGCAAAGGATTTGAAAACCTTACTTTCTAAAACCTCATTTCAATTCATATATTTTGTTAAAAATAAACTTTTCATTAAATCAAATCCTTCGTACCTAGGCGCAAAAGAGGTACAGCACTACTTTCAAGTCACCCAAAATAAAGACTTAGAAAAACACTAATAAAGCTTTCAAAATAAAACACATACACATACAGAGAGACACACATACACACTTTATGCATAGGAAATCAATAAGATTTGGTACCGTGCTTGCACGGGAGTCGGGGGGTGCCTAACACCTTCCCCCCGCTTAACCTAGTCCCCGGATTCCATGAATCTCGGGTTTCAAGACCAATATTTTGGAGTCACGCATTGGACCATCTTGCGAAAACTATTAAAACTCGGATGAGTTGGTACATCCATTTCAAAAATATCAACTGGCAACTCTGTCTCATTCGGTCCAATCATCAAAATAAAATTAATCTTTTCAAAATTGTCGACACATATGTCGATACCAATTTCCTACAAAATTCACCGTTTAAACGGAACCCCAAAGACAAAGCAAAAGCGAAAGGGTAGAATAATATTAAAATTAGGAAATATGGGCAATCCTATCTTTTACCCCGAATAGGAGAGGGACGGAGAGCAACACCGAAGAGAAAAAGGCCTCCTCCTTCAACAAAAAGGATCGCGAGGAAAAAATTTCTTCCCTTCGTCGACAGGTGGCGACTCTGCTGGGGATCAAAGAGGGCTTAAGCCGCGATCAAACTTTTTGATTTTCATTCTGCATATGCATTTTGTGTGAATGATCTATGTGTGTGTCAATCTTTTAGCATTTTGTATTAGTGCCTCGCACAATATATTAGTGCTTCGCACAATGTCATCATATTACATGCTGTGAGGACATGAATGTATGTGAATGTATGTTGTGTAGTACCTCCATTAGAAGGAAATCCCGTCGGTTGTTTATTACTGAACTCCTCTGGGTGTTTCCATTGTGAGTCTCAGGAAAGGCACCACTCAGATCCGCTCCAATTGAAAAATGGATGTTTTCATCAAGTAAATTGTGAAGATATGGAAACCAATTTCAAATAGCCCGTGAGAATAATCCTAAGATAGGTCAGCCTCTGATAAACCAAATGCGCAGTGTGCTTCTTCATGCCCTATTTAATCTTCCGTGTATATAAATGACCGTCATCTTGAACTGTCATACATACATCTTTCACATCCTGTCATCAATTCGACTAACCCATTGTGTTGCAGGAAAAGATTAAAAAACCATTAAACTGATGCATAGCATATCATGCATCCCTATCCACCAGTATCCAGTCTAAACTAGATATCGGTTGTGTGTAGATTGGTCCTAAAACTCGTTCTTGAGCCAAGAAGGCCCGTTCATCACCGTTCAAGATGGCTGAAGGAAGTTCATCTGAACATACCCCGGTATCTCGAGTTGAATTCGAGGAGTTTAAGAAACAGATGACCGAGATGAAGACCCTGTTAAAAGAACAGTGCAAAGTCTCTCAGGAGTCTAAGCACAAGAGTCCGACTGAATCCTCTATGCATGGAGACATGAAAGTACCCAAGAAGGAAGGTGATACCCATACGTCCACACCTATCTCTCCCCTAGATGTTGAAGTACCCAAGGAGGCCCCGATCCAGAAGACGACACGGGAAATCATAGACCTCCGAGAGGACAGAGACACTGAAGACATTAGGAAGAAAGTCAGACAGATGGAGGACGCTATCCGGTTTATGAAAGGGACAGGATCCTATGGGAGCGTGAATTACTCGGATTTGTGTATTTTCCCAAAGGTGAGATACCCCGATAAGTTTTAAGTCCCCGAGTTTGAGAAATATAACGGACTGGGATACCCATACACTCACTTGAAAGTCTACGTAGGTGAGCTTGGAACTTACGTCGAGGATGAGAACCTCCGGATGCAACTGTTTCAGAAGAGCCTTACCGGTGAAGCCCGAATGTGGTACTCACAGATAGACAATTCCAAAGTCAGAGGTTAGGAAGATTTGGCCCATGCTTTCCTCAACCAATACAGTTTCCAATCCCAGATGGCACCTGATCGCTACCAGGTTACCAAAGTCAAAAAGTTGGGCAATGAATCATTTAGAGAATACGCGCAGCAGTGGAGGCGAATGGCGGTCCAAGTCAACCCACCAATGGATGAGGGCAAGATGGTGACAACCTTCATTAATATACAAGAAGCCCCTTTCTATGAGAGAGTCCTCGCCGGGTTAGGAAAATCCTTCTCCGAAATGATTAAACACGGGGAAATGGCAGAAATGGGTTTGAAGTCCGGCAAAATCAAGGACCTCACTGCTTTGGAAGCCTTGTCCAAGAGCATACAGTCGGGAAATTATGCCAGCGCTCCCAAAAGAGGATCGAAGAGGAAGGAAGAAGATGTCTCTTTAATATTGCAGGGCCAATCTGCTAGCAAGAGCCCTAACTCGCCTATCCAGAGGCAGAACTCTCATCCAGCAAATTTTTGAAATCCTACAGCAGGGAAAGTTGTGGAAAACAAGCGAAGAAGGATATTAACTCCTTTGGGAGACTCCTTGGAGAACATATTAGCCCTACTGATCGCCCAAAAGAAGATTGTTGAGCTTGCTCCACCTTCCAATCCAAATGGAAGGCAATTCGATTCCAGCAAGAAATGCGCCTACCATTCTAACACACATGGGCATGATACTCAGGAGTGTTGGACTCTGAAGCACAAAATTCAAAACATGATTGACAGCGGGGAGATTATAGTTAAAGCGCCCGAGCAGCCGAATGTCAACAACAACCCTCTACCTTAGCATACGGAGGAAGGAGTCAATATGATCAGTGCCGAAAGCAGGGAAAACCATACATACCTAAGGAAGATGGGAGATTTACCCTCTACGCATGACCCTACAATGTGGGGATATGCTGAAGAAAAGTATGGGGTAGAACAAGACTTGGCTTAAATCAAGGCGCAAGTTGATCAGTTGGCAGAATTGGTTGTATACCAACACCAGTTGACCCGACAGCTAATAGACCAGGTCTTACCAAAGCCAACCGACCCCATATCTGTCCAAGATGTTTTAACCTCCAGAAAGGATCGGATTCGCTGCCAAGAGCAAAATAAATGGACAGAAAAGATGGCCCGAGAAGCTAGATTGCAGAACCTACGAGATTTTGTCTCCAAACAAAAATTCGCCCCGTTAAGACAGTCCAGAGAGGAGATTCTCTGCACCTTGATCAAGGAGGGGAAGATTACAAAATTTTTACCACCCCCAGATACGAGATCAAAGTGTTTTGATCCTTCCAGATCCTGCGTTTACCATTCGAATGCTCCTGGACATGCCACAGAGGAATGCTGGGCCCTGCGACATCTAATCCAGAACTTGATTGAATTAGGGGAACTGGAATTGATGAACAAAGCTGAGATCTTCTGCGAGGAAAAGATAAACTACCCTCGAGAACCGAGGAATTTAGAGGGCATGATAGCCGTTATCCTTTGCATAGAAGGAACATCCGGCAGACCCATAACCATCAAAGGAATATCTGAGCAGAAAAATAAGGCCACACTTGAGATACCAGCGCCGAAACCCCTGATGTTGGCTCCTTGGCTGCAACTCCCAACTTTTAGCCTGAAGAAGGTACTGTGGAATTATGGAGAAGGCATCAAGTTGGCACCCGATTGCATAGCCATCGTACCTAAGGAAAATCCTTTTTACCTCCTGGGGCGTGTGTTAAAACCGACAACCAAGGTATTGGGGAATGTATCAACTGGAAAAATCACAGAATTCCTCCATAAGATGGGGCATAGTGAAGCCAGGACGGTGAAGCAATTGGAAGTAGAACCACATCAAATTTTCATCCTGGATTTGGTATTAGATTCTGACAACCATAGTCAAATCCTGATCCAAGTATTGGAGGAAGCACACTTTCCCAAGACTATCGATACTAAGAAATTCCAGCACCTGATCAGCCATGCACTGGACAGTAATGTGATATCCTTCACTGACGACGATATACCAGCCGAAGGAACTGGGCATCACAAACCATTGCATATCGATGTCGTTTCATCAGGATATGTGGTAGGTGGCGTGCTAATCGACGGAGGATCGTCCTTAAACATCTGTCCGCGGGATACTCTGGAAAAGATGAAGATCAACCCAAATCGGATTAGGAAAAGCCATGTGGTGGTGCGACCTTTCGACGGATCAAGAAGGGATACCGTGGGGGAGATTGAACTTCCTGTGGAAATTATCCCTTTCACTTTCAACATACCTTTTCAAATCCTAAAGATCACTACCGGGTATAATTTCTTGTTAAGACGACCATGGATCCATATGGCTGGCGCGATTCCTTCAACTCTTCATCAACAACTGAAATATATCGTCAACGACAATCTAGTGACTGTCAATGTAGAACCTAATTATCCTGTCCATGATATGGGAGACATGCCTCTGATCGGCATGAATAAAGGTGTCGAGCCCGCCAATTTTCAAGCCTTCGTGATAAGTAATCCGCGATATAACCCTGTGGGAGCACCGATCTTAATTCCCCGGATATCTCCTGAAGTGATGGCGGTTGGCCAAGAGATGCTATCCCGAGGACATCGACTTGGCCGAGGATTGGGAAGAAATGGACAAGGAATCAGGAACCCAATCCGTATACCCACACAGTTGGGAAAGGCTGGACTCGGATATTCCGGTGGATCCCGACATCAACATCCTCACAAGCACAAACCAGTTACTCATCTGATTCACCTCAAGACAAACCTCAGTGAAGCCGAATTTAAAGAACCATTAAATAAAATCCTCGTCGTTATCTTGAACCTTCTGATTCCTAAAGTCAATCAGAGCGGACCTCGGCAAAATGAGAATGAAAAGCCTCTCAAGGATGCGGCTCAGAAGGACAAAGACCAGAAGTTTCTGGAAGAAATTCAGTTGCAATTCATGAGCAGTTTTCGCCTTTCTAAAGAGGACCTGAAGAAGTCCAGCGGGGCAGATTTGTCAAGTGATCAACCTATCCTCCCGGTCCTTAACTGGAGAAATGTAAACATCCCAAATGAGGATCTAGTGATCAGTTCCAAACCAGTTATGGCCATTTTGGAAGACGGTGACTCCAGTAGTGCGTCTATCTCGGCGATTCCCCAGGATCTCATGACCAGCAATTGGACGATCACTCCACAGATCCTTCGAAAAGGGTAAAAACTAGGAAGTGACCGCTGACAGGGAGCTCTACCTTTATCTATATTTATGTCTGTTTTATGTTATCTGTAGCTTGTTATTGCTAGTTGTCATATTAACTGATGAATCTTTTTGTAATTGACGACTACTTGTATATATTTAGCAATCAAGTTTTTGTATCAGGTTTCCAAATTTGCGTAGTCCTAGACATGTCCATGACTTGCCGAATTCGAGTAATGATTACGATTTTGATATAGAATTGGACTTTGACTTGATGGGAATCGAGCAAGAGGAAGGGGATGATGACGAGGTGCCCGAGGAAATCAAAGCATGGGTCGAAGATAAACCTAAACCCAACCTCGATCAAACCACCACCATAAATATCGGAACCCCCGACGATCCTAAAGAGATACAGATAGGGATCAACTTCCCCCTAACCAAGAAAAAGAACTAATACAACTCTTAACCTAATTCAAGGATGTTTTTGCCTGGTCTCATGAAGATATGATAAGTCTATCCACTAATATCGTTGTCCATCGACTACCAAATAAAGAAGGGTTCAAACCAGTCAAGTAGAAATTGAGACGGTTGAAACCAGAATGGAGCCTGAAGGTCAAAGAAGAAATTATCAAACAATTCAAAGCGGGAATCATTATGGTGTCAACGTACCCTGAATGGTTGTCCAACGTAGTCCCAGTGCCGAAATCTGGGGAAAAGGTGCGGGTATGTGTAGATTATCGAGATCTCAACAAAGCCAGCCTTAAAGATGACTTCCCAGTGCCATTCATCCACGTATTAATCGACAACACTGCACAGTTCGAGATATATTCTTTTGCTGATTGCTTTGCTGGATATCACCAGATCATGGTTGCTGAAGAAGACGGGGAAAAGACTGCCTTCATTACCCCTTGGGGAACCTTTTGTTATCGAAGACTAGCTTTTGGCCTTACCAATGCTGGTGATACTTATCAGAGGGCCATGATGACCTTATTCCACGACATGATGCATAAAGAAATCAAAGTGTATGTGGATGATATCATCGTAAAGTCCCGACAGGCTGATGACCATTGCACCCATCTTCGGAGGTTGTTTGAACAACTCCGCAAGTTCAAATTGAAGTTAAACCCAACAAAATGTGCTTTTATTATGAAATCCGGCAAACTGCTGGGATTTCTCGTGAGCAACCGGGACATTGAATTGGATCCTGCCAAAATCAAAGCCATCACGGAAGTGCCTGAGCCAAAGACCGAGAAGGAAATACGAGGTTTTCTAGGGAGAAAAAACTTCATCAGCCGGTTCATATCGCAGTTGACAGCAACCTGTGAACCCATTTTCAAACTATTAAGGAAGAACTCTTCAAGAAAATGGAATGAAGACTGTCGAAAAGCTTTCCACATCATCCAGAAGAGGTTGATTGAAGCACCTATTTTGGTACCCCCAAGGGATGGAATTCCATTATTCATATATATCTCAGTCAACTCCAATGTTATGGGTTGCCTACTGGGGCAGAAGGATGACATGGGGAAAGAAAGAGCAATCTATTATCTCAGTAAACGCTTCAGCAGCGGAGAACAGAAATATACTCTGATCGAAAGAACCTGCTGTGCATTAGCTTGGGCAGCCAAAAGGTTACAGCATTACCTACACAGCCATGCCACTTATCTCATCTCGAGGATGGATCCTTTGAAATACATATTCAGCAAGCTGATTTTTAATTATCGTTTATCCAAGTGGCAGTTAATCCTTCAACAGTTCGACATCATCTATGTCACCCAAAAGTCCATTAAAGGGAAAGGGATTGCGGATCACCTGTCGGCTGCACCAGCAGGGGGTTTTGAGCCTCTGGAAACATATTTCCCTGAGGAGGAAGTGTTGACTGTTCAACTGATCGATAAAGAGGATCAAGGTTAATTCTAGAAAATATATTTTGACAACGCATCAAACACTGAAGGCGCTGAAGCCGGGGCAGTCCTGGTATCCATCACGGGAGATCAATACCCCATGGCCACCAAATTGCATTTCAACAACTCCAACAATACCACAGAGTATGAAGGGTGCATTGTGGGATTAAAGCTGGTTCAGTCCATGGGAGTAAAATGGTTAGCAGTGTTTGGAGATTCGGAGCTAGTCATCAGACAGTCTACCGGGGCATACACCACCAAGGAGCTGCATTTACTACCGTATCATCGACATGTCCTTAGATTAGCAGGGGAATTTGAAGACATAGCCTTCATGCATATTCCCCGGAACCGAAATGATTTTGCCAATGCATTGGCCACATTAGCTTCACTAATAAACCTGTCAGTAAGAAGGGGAATGTCGGTCATCACCTTCACTGTGCAGAATACACCGTCATATGGAAACAATATAGGGGAGATATCAGAT
This sequence comes from Panax stipuleanatus, assembly GCA_020205555.1. Taxonomy (NCBI): domain Eukaryota; kingdom Viridiplantae; phylum Streptophyta; class Magnoliopsida; order Apiales; family Araliaceae; genus Panax; species Panax stipuleanatus. The sequence goes on along the minus strand of CM035117.1, from coordinate 44,513,143 downwards.
GAAATAGCACCTGCTGGACCACCTTGGTACCATCATATAAAAGAATATTTTCTAGATCAGTCAACCCTTTAAGGGATGAGTCAAGCCGCAAAGAAGCGAATACAGAAAATGGCCATGAATTTCTACCTAAGTGGAGATGCTCTCTATAAGAGAGACCCCGGTGTAGGACTCCTGAGATGTCTCGATAAAGATCAATCCCAGCGACTTATGAATGAAGTATATGGTGGAGTATGCAGAGCACATATAAGTGGACCTCTGCTTGCCAAAAAGATTCTGAGGACAGGACATTACTGGATATCCCTCAAAGCGGATTGCGATGATCATGTCAAGCATTGCTATTAATACCAGATCCACGCTAACATTATTCACGTGCCTCCAAATCAACTACATTATATGACATCACCATGGCCTTTTTCCATGTGGGGAATGGACGTAATAGGACCAGTTGAGCCTAAAGCCAGTAACGGTCATCGATTCATCTTCACTATGATTGACTACTTTACCAAGTGGGTGGAAGCAGCTTCTTTCCCTAGGGTCACCAAGGAGGTCATCGTTGGTTTCATTAGAAACAACGTCATCTGTCGGTATGGACAACCTGAGGTTATCATATCAGACAATGCAAAAAATCTGAATAAAGAGATGATGAGGGAACTGTGCAGTAAGTTCAATATCAAACACCTCAATTCGGTTATTTATCATCCTAAAATGAACGGCGCGGTGGAAGCGGTTAACAAGAACATCAAGAAGATAATAATGAAGATGTCAGCAAATCACCGGGGATGGCCTGATCTATTGCCGTTAACTCTACTCGCATACCGGACGTCGACTCAAACCTCGACTGTGACACCCCCGAATCCGGGTCCTCTGACCCCGGTCAGGTCGCCACGAAACAATACTAACATCCACCTTTAAGTAACATATGATAACTAAAATGCGGAATATAATAAACGCACGTCGTTCATTCAAAAGGTGTTACTAGTCCCAAGATTCGATAACCTTAATACATCAATACAAAAATACCCTAGAATAAACATTAGGGTTCATATTACATTAACAGTAATTAAACAAATCATAAAGACAAAGTCTGCTCCTTGCAAACCATCCTATATCTTTCCTTTACCCTTGTCCTTCCTTGAGGGCTCGGGCTTAACTGCAATATAAGTCATGATATAGCAAGAATGAGCAACAAGTTTGCTCAGCAAGTTTAAATACAACAATAAAGGATATATCATGATGAATGGAAACATATCTGACAATGATTTCAACAAAATGAATATCTTAAAGATTCAACAATATGAATGTTAGAATGATTCAACAATCTGAATGATTCAATACTATGAATATCTGTATGATTCAACGATATGAATATCTGTAAGGTTCAACAACCTGCATGATTCAACACTATGAATATCTGAAAGATTCAATAATATGACTATTAAAAGCAAAGATAATAATTGCCTTTAGAATGACTGATAGTCGAGTAGACTTTGAACTATAACTTTCCAATGGGTTCAATAGCTAATTAACCCTTTTTGGATTACTGGCTTCTGGCTACAGAAACTAAGTACCTCGAGGAGATCAGCCTCGGGCACAACGTGAATATGTATAACACTTATATCTGCTTACTCGTATCATATATATTAGATACCTGGGCACACTCCTACATATGAGGGGTGTTCTGTTCCGTCTAAGAATCCTTACCATCAATTGGTTTGGATAGCTTCAAAGAAAACTTCATACACTAGTCTGACCGAGCAAAGGTTCAGACTCTTACTGACATAGTTCAAGAAATTTAGAACCTTGAATAATGTACAAGTCCAAGACTGTACGAGCTCAAATGCACTAGGTGCGGACATCAATAATATCAATGTGGAATAATTGATAAGTAATTAAACCACTAAATAACATGCTTGAAAATAAGGTTCAAGCAATTAAGTAAACAACTTTCAATTCAACAATAACTTACTCAATACAATATGAGAAGGATAGAGAACTTGCACAAAGTGAAGTTTAGAATTTGCACAATATATGAATTTGTGTAAGTTCGGGGAACTTGCACAATACTCAACGTGTGAAGTTCGGAGAACTTGCACAATACTCAACGTGAGAAGTTCGGGGAACTTGCACAATACTAAAAATGTGAAGTTCGGGGAACTTGCACGATAATAGATTCCTTGCATAAAATAAATGCATAGGCTTAGACACTTACAACATCAAAGAGTGAAATTCGGGGAATTTCACCATAATAGATCCCTTGCATAAAGTAAATGTATAGGTTAGGATATTTGCTTACAACGTTCTTTGAGTAAAGTAAACACAAAGATAAGATACTTGCACAATACATGAGTTTGTATAAGTTTAGAGAATTTGCATAATAAAGAAATAAAGTTCAGGAACTTGCAAAATAACCAAAGTGTGAAGTTCGGGGAACTTTCACAATACTCAAAATGTGAAGTTCGGGGAACTTTCACAATAACCAAAGTGTGAAGTTCGGGGAACTTTCACAATACTCAAAGTGTGAAGTTCGGGGAACTTTCACAATACAATAATAACCTGCTCAAAACAATATAAGGATAGGAAACTTTCACCAAAAACAAGTGAAGTTTAGAAACTCGCTTACACGGTTCATTGAATAAGGTAGTACAAGAATTTAGAATACTTGCATAATAGGGTCCGGATACTTGTACAATAAATAAGTATATAAGTCAAGAAAACTTGCTCAAATAAAAGAGTAGTTCAGGAAAACTTGCAATATGATAATACCCTGCTCAATATAAAATTGAGTAAAGTTAGGGAGACTTGCTAATAATACAAGAACGGGTTCAAAAGAACTTGCACAATCAAAGAGTGAAGTTTGGGAACTTGCTCAATATAAATTTGAATAAAGTTAGGGAACTTGCATTCAAATCAAGTGAAGTTTAAGAAACTCGCTTACAACGTTCCTTGAGTAAAGTAAACACAAGGATAGGATACTTGCATTCAATATAACAATCAACTGAAGTTAGGAAACTTGCCTGATTGCTCAGCTACAAATAATTCTAGCTTTAATTAAACGGCGTTGGAATGACCTAATAATAACAAGTCGATCTCTCCAATTAGTATAAACTAGTATAAGTTCACACATACTAGAATCTAGTCGTTATATAAATCTATCACATAGTTCACGTAAGTCAATCTAATCCTGTCTTAGATTTAATAATTTTAGATTGTCTAGTTCATAAGCATCAACATAGGCTTGAACATATAGCATTCAAATTTAATCATGCAACATAGTTTAAGATACACATATTGCAAGGTTTTGTTCATAATTCTAAGTTATAAGGTTCAATGCCGGTAAACCTTAAGTTAATCACGTCCATGCCCCAAGGTCAACTATTAAAGTCATAATACCACATAATGAGGCAAATAACATTTAGTAAACATGCTTGTACGAATACTACTCATGCCTACATGAACCACATAGTTCATGCCTTAGAAATCCACTTTCTATGAATATGCATGTATATGTGAAATCTGTATATAATGCTCATGTCAACATATCTATAGGCATAATGAAATCTTAATACTTATGCTTATATGCTCACACCATGTCTCACATGGTATTTAACTTTCCAATCTTAAGTTCTCCTTCAAAAGGATACTAAGTCCACAAAGATCGTTTTAGTATAATCAAAGTGTTTTGTAACTATGACTCTCTTGCATTTAGAAACACATACCAAAGCCACATTAATGCTCTCATATCACAAGACAAAATTATTGGTCAAGTTTACTTTGAAAGTTCTTAAGTTTTCCTTGAAAACTTCTTAAATCCATCAATCTTGTATGCTAGTGTGTTTCATACTCTAATCATGCATCCTATGTTCATATAAATCATACTAGCATGCTTGCCAAAAATTAGAATATACAAAATGCGTTCATGCTAACGTTCACCTTTGAAACTCATATGTTTCGTTAGAAATGTTCACTATTAAGGTCCACATGTTCAAGTTATATTATGATACCTATATACACAAGGTAATACATCTTTCATGCATCTCTACATTATATTATCATGCCTGAAAAATTAGAATGTAGACATGACACACGCATGTCAAAGTTTACTTTAAAGGTTCTAAGTTCCTTTTCAAATTCTAAGTTCACTTAGCAAGGGATTTTAATGAAGTTAAAACGACCCACGCTATCTCAATAAACACATATATAAGTATCACTCATGCTCGCATGCTCATTCTAAGCTAGTACCATAAGTTAGCATAAATAGATTGCACAAGAAAACTAGAATCTGCAGACAGGCACTGGCGCAGCTGCGCCGCTGGCCAGTGCAACACTGGCGCAACAGCGCAGGCTGGCGGCCAGACGCAGACGCAGGCAGTTTTCGGCAGACTCATAGCCCAACTCAGAAATTCCATCCGAATTGTAACTAGCCATGCTATATTACATTGCTATCATGCTTATATCATCATATAACACTTAACAAACATATTCCATAGTTCAATTAACATCTATCTCCACATATTAAGAATTTGACAATGTAGAGCGTGAATGGAATTTTACAAAGAATGATGAACTTGAATGCAATTGGTTATACCTCTGTAATTGCTTTGCTAATACTCTGCTATTCAATTCTCAGACTCTCACTATAATGTATACTCACACTAGCCTTATTTGATGGAATTCTCAGCAATTGAAAAGAGAAGGAGAAGAGCTCTTTATATAGATAATTTAGTAACCAGTCAAAGCAATTCTCTTTCAAATTAAATCAAATGATTGCAAGAATGTATAATGGATTACAAGAAGTTGGTGAGGAGTAGTTGAATTACACTATTTTGCCCACTCCCCTTGCAATGATCTCTTCTATGTTGCTGAGTTTGAGAAAGTAGGAGTAGGCTAGCTTCATGAGTGTTTCACGTGTGGGAGAAGTGAAGGTGGGCATTCAATTTGGGACAACCAAATGAATCTCAGCAAAACAATTAGCAATGACAATACACTAAGTTTATATACATATACCTTGTGTATACACTTAGGATATTCTTAGTTTATACACTTAATTGGTCACAATGTCATTTTGATTAGTTAACCAATAATATAATGTATCAATTAGGGATACACATATAATCCATGTATATTATCTTAACACCGAATATAAAGTAATTGGGTATTGCTCATTTTTCATTATTATAACTGTTATTATTATAATCATAATAACTTAACGAAACTATTATCAATTAATAATATTTATTGATATTAATATAAAGTAATAGGGTATACATATTATTGTCTATCCATACATTGACACATGCTTTTATGTACACATTAAATTTATCAATCTCACATAATACAATTAAGGTTACTATATAGTCTATATATGATATACATAGCCATATCGAAAATCACCTTGTATAATATACCTTATAGATAACTATCATATAATAAAGGTTTAATATCGCATGCTTGTTTAAAACAATTAATCAAGTAAATATAATATTATTATATTTATTTATCTCCTACTCATTAATTATTATTTATTCATAATAATAATTAATCAACATATAATCAACTAATTACTCCCAATTCATTAATTATTATTTATTCATAATAATTATAAATTATCAACAATAATAATTTCATACGTTATCAATTAATTACTCAAATAAAAATAATTAATCCCGATTAAATCTCTACACTATATTTAAGAAATTTGAATATATAATTTACTAACACTTTTTATCAATACTCTGATATAGAAGTCTCAGGGTTAATCTACTAATTTAAATAACCATTAGTGATTCCCTTTAATAAAATCCTAGCATTTATTCGCATAAGTTAAATTCACATAAGCACATAACCACATAAGGTTTAAATAAGTTTGAAAAAATTAACTTCTAAAAATTTTAAATCGCATATAAAATTAATAAGGAGCTTAAAATTCCTAGTCGTTACATCGACTGGGGCAACACCCTACTCACTGGTATATGGTATGGAGGTTGTACTTCCTGTCGAAGTGGAGATGGAATCACTAAGAGTGATGCTAGATGCCCAGATAGAGGAAAGCCAATGGATACAAGATCAATACGATCAGCTATCCCTGATAGATAAAAGGAGAGCTGCTGCTATCTTTCACGGTCAACTCTATCAACAGTGAATGTCCTGATCTTATAACAAGAAGGTGCGACCGCAAGAATTCAAAGATCATGATTTTGTACTGAAGAAGATCATTCCGAGCCAGGATGCAGCTAAAAGAAAATTTGCCCCAAATTGGGAAGGACCCTTTCTTGTCAAAGCAATCCTATCGGGCGGAGCTTTGAAATTGGAAGAGATGGACGGTGAGGAATTCCCGCAATTGATCAATTCTGATTTGGTGAAACGGTATTATGTCTGAGACCCCTTTTCACTTTTCAACTGGACTACTATGTCTTCATAAAAAAATAGAAGAAAAGAAAAAAAAGAAAGAAAAATAATGAAAAAAAAGGAAAAAAATATATCAAGTCTAGTTTTTCAGGTCTGAGCCTGAACTACGAAAGACCTGATCTCCTATCTGTGGGAGTACATAGGCAGCCATTTATGGTGCGTTCTAACCCTTGAAAAACCTCAAAAACCTATCAAATCAAACCAAAAATCAAATCAAGATCCTATCAAATCAAACTCAAACCCAAATAAACCCCTTTTCAAACTTTTCAGGTCTGAGCCTGAACTACAAAAGACCTGATCTCCCATCTGTGGGAGTACGTAGGCAACCATTTATGGTGCGGTCTAACCTTCGAAAAAAATCCAAACCCTTTCATCGTATTTAAGATCCTAACCAATACAGAAAACCTATCCATAAGCCCACCCAATCGACGGCTCATGCGGAGAAGACCTAGAGACATCTCAGCATCACTCCCACCAAATCTGATGCCACATGACGAGACTAGTGCTATGTCGACATAATAAAACATGAAGCGAAAATGGCAAACGTGTGCAAAGCTAGACATGCGCAAACAAGGGAAGTGAAATGAACTTGCTTCTTTTTATATATACAACTGTTTAGAATACAAAAGTTGATTCTAATCTATGACAAGTGATAATAATCAAGTCTCTACAGGAAAATAAATAGAGCTATAAATCAGTGGTGAGACGAGCCAACATCGCCAAATATCCATCAGTCTTTGTAGTCGGGGGAGCAGCTCTGAACTTGTGCTCCAACATATTAACCCGCCTCAGCATCTCTGCTGCCATACGAAAAATCTCCTCTCGACTCTGCACTACACCCTATACGTGACCAATGAGTTCATCTGAAAAAGTCTGGGCCTCATCTCTGTCAACAAGGGCCTGGTCTCTGGAAGCACAGGCTGCGTCTCTCTCAGTGATAGCAGCATCCCGACCAGCTACGGTGGTCAACAACAGAGCCTGAGCCTGATCCCTCTCAAAGGTCACCAGGTGAAGCTGCCTATCCATCGCCTCCATGGAAACTGAGGCCGAACGCGAGACAGTGCTCACTAGAGAAGCTGTCAAATCACCAAATAAAGCATCCTTAGTCGGAGATATAGGATCCTCCATCGGTTCCGCAGCATCTGTGGACCAACCATGGTCATCGAATAAAGTTCCTATCTCAACCTGATCTGCGGTCTCTGGTGCCAAATCCTACTCAAGCCAAGCTGAATACTCTGCAGATCGACCGAGATGGCAGTCTCTAAACTCCGCTGTCTATCGATGAGACCAGAATCCATAAACTCGAGCCAAATCAACCTCGGTAACTGATCAGATAGGGAAGCGATAATCCTCAATCCCCTCAAAAGCATGGACCTCCTAGAACTGATCAAACTGACCCATCACCGCCAGAGGATGATAGGTCGTCACACGCCTCAAACCCGCCAACGGAAGGAAATCCAGGTCGGCTGCATGGGTGATGAAACTCAGAAAGGAGCAATACCCAGAATACATGACTATAGCAAAAGGCTCCTCCAAAGCACCTAGAAATGAAATCCATGACGCCTCATCGATGCAAGAAGTCGGGCAATATGAATAGACCTGAGATAAACTATGTCCAAAATAAAACCCGTGACGACGAAGCCGCCCTATCGGTCTGAGGTGCGTCATCAACTAGATGTATAGAAGCACTGGGCTACCTCTGAACTCCTGATCCCCAACGTCATGGCAGATAGAGGCTGATATCAATGTCTCTGCCAGGATAAGGGAAAATATAGTAAAGTCCTCTTGGAGAGCTCTAACAGCCATCGACATTGCCACATCCAGATGGTCAGTATAAAATGGCATGTATAGATAGGCTATGAGGCACATAACCAAGGCATCCATTCAGGCAACGTCCCATCTCTCCTCTGAAATGGCAAAGTCTCCGTGATAAATGGCGAAACAATATGCAGAAGCGAAGTGATTGATTATAAATTCCATGGAGATAATGTGGCTACCACCCACCTCGGCTAACACAACTGCCCTCCTAAGTCCAGTCATCGTCATGAACTGGCGGCGCATATGGCCCAAAGCCATCCGAGCACATGGCCCCTCCATCGATAATCCCAAGATGCGACCATACTCCTCCAAAGTAGAAATCAACTCGGCCAAGCCAAACTAGAAGACATGAAGCTCAGGAATCCAATACCTGAGTATTCCGACAATAAATCCCGCTGGAACCTGAAAAGACAGCATAGACATGGAGTGGCCTAGCATGCGGCTGACAGCGACACGATCAGTATATGATAACTGATCATACCAAACCCTCAAACTAGTAGCTACATGACTAGGAGGAAGGTGGTCCAAACGCACCACAGCAAAGGACGACATCTGTAAAAACTGTGTCAATAAGACCATATAGGGGTCAATCTCTATCCAATCATTTAAATATATCTGAAGCATGCATCATAATGGGTGATAAAATAGCATGTGTGATGAATAAATAGAAAGCATCATATATAGATATTTGCCAAGTACATTAGTTTCATAAACATCACTGTCATACCTATGATACATGTGAAAACTAAAAAAATAAAAAGTACAGGATACTAGGGCACAAATGCCCAATGACTAACAAATAACCTATGGACTCGCTGCCTCATCAAAATCTTCCAGGAAAGTGAGGGTATCATCAAACTGATAAACCTGGGTCGTCTTCCTAGAGTGGGCACATCCTGATGATCAGGGCGATAGGGTGTCTCCTGCATATCTGGGTGACGAGGGAAATGATCATCCCTACCCTGAAAGCCACCAATACCTGAGGGTCCAGCACCATGAGAGCCACCACCGCCTGATGGTCCGGTCTCATGACCCTGAGAAGCAAAAGTACTAGCTAAGGATGGGTCCAACCCATTATAGCGACAGTAGGCCGACAGCTGCTCCAACTGAAGTCTCAAATCAGCAATCTGAACCTGATGAGAAGGTTCCTGAAAACATGATATTCAGTCCTTCATCATAAGGGACCCTGGAACCATATCTCCCAAAAACTGGGTAGCCCGGGTCTAAGTTCTTATCGTGCGTGGCCCCCACCAAGCAATAAAGTCCTCAGAAGTGATCGGACCGTCAGACAAGTGAAAACCATCATACCCCATGGTAGGAATCGACGCAGCCAACAAAGATAAAGGCCAAAAATGCTGAGCCGGAGGAAGATAAGGAAGGCGAATCTCCCCGGTGATGCATCGAAAAGTGCGCTCCCCGAGGTAGAGCTTCCAACCTCCATCAAAAAGGAATGGAATCCGATGAGTGGATAACTGAAATTCTGGCCCTATCAATAAACCATCCTCAAATCCCTTGGCCAAGTCCTCTCCAAAATATGGAAGCCACACTATGTCCTGAGCTACCAGTGTCTCCAACTGAAGACGGGCATGGGTAAAGTCCTCTGCGACCGGGACCTCCGACAAAGTAGACTGATGTCATCTATGTCCCCGGGGATAAGTGTCCAAGCCTAAGACAGCTATGGGGCGAAGACATGGAAGCCTCTCGTAAGCCCAAAACTGTCAATTCAAAAGAACCCTCCATTAGTCGTGGGAAAAGATAAACCAATCAAAAGTCAAATAAATAAAATTCGGTCAAAAAGGACTTACCAGAAGAAATGGGTAGAATCCGACCTAGGCGTCGGTAACTCCCTCAGATCGCAGTCGCATCCCGTGCAGGAAAAGAGCGAATGTAAACGATCCCCAATCGTAGTCCCCAATGCGGTCTACATCTCAAACGGCCCCTACCAAGCTGAAGGGAACAATGGAGGAGTTGTTCGTAATAAAATAACCTCTCATGATAGTCAGAAGCAGACGCCGCAAGATGTGATCCCTCTCCGCCAAATTGGCAGGCAACAGCTGCTGCAGGGTGCCTCGAGCAGCATCGATGCTCAAGCATCTCGACCGAATACTACGAGCCTTAAAGGCTCGCTCCTGAGATGAAAACCCTAGGAGGGTGCGCACCGTAGTCAGAGTGATAGTCAGCACCAAGGGCACCCTATCCCCGATAAACTCTAAACCAGTGATGTACCTCTAGTCCATGGGAGTCATCACAACCTCGCAATCCAGTAGATGGAGAGACTAACTCTGATGAAACCATCGCTCGGACAAAGCTCGCAAGTAGCCCCAAGGGCAGCGACGGGGAGCAATGGTGAAGAAAGCCTAAAATCCCCAAGAATCCATGATCGCCCTATACTCGGGATGTAGCAAGTGATACAGAGCATATATACTGAACCAGTTACCCCTAGACTGGGTAAACTCCGGAACCTGCATGACCTCAAGGTTAAGAAAACCTGTTTGTGACAGAAAAGAGAAAATGAAAATAAATTAATCACGTACCTCGTTCGCCTACAAGTGAATGGAGGGATGGCGGCTCAGATCCGTACCCAGCAAATCAGGGACATCTACCTCAATGCTAGGAAAAAATCTAGGCGTAGTAGGGGGCTGAGGTGGAACCTCAGGCTCAGGAATATCCTCCTCATCCACGGGAGGATGGTCCTCCCCACCAGGTCAATGAGCTGGCTCCGTCAATCTCTGTACCCGTCTGCTAATTCGAGGAGCAGGAACCTCAGAAGGAGCTCTACGTCGGCGAACTCCAGATGAAACCCGCTGGGATGTAGAACAACTGGGTCCCGTCGAGTCCATGTCTGCACAATGAGTTCGCAAGAAGCAAAGCTAAGTCAGGTATATTCCTACTTTATTTTAAATTTCAAATTAAATCCATGAAATATAATTTAGGTCATCACATCATGCATGTCCTACATGTGCCATTATATATGTACATTATTTTAATCACATCCTAGTATATCCATGAATGTATCTAGGACCCTGACATCTGGCTCATAAAAAATTTTTGCCAGAGTCTCCTCTATAAAATGGACTATCCACATGCTCGAAGCATGTATTAAATCACCTTATGAGGGTATACCATCACAACCAAGCATGTAAATAACAATTTAAACTGTTATTCTAACACATATATATAATGTATGTCTAGATTAAATGATAATGTATCGCATTTATACGGTCCGTAAGATGATCTGTAGGCATACATTGCATCATAAACACGTTTATCTAGCTGTCTATGCATACATGTTAGATATAATGCCTTTAAGAAAGGAAATACGGGTTTTCACCAATGAAAACACGAAAAAGCAGAGTCTAGATGTTACCCGTAGCACGTAGAAGAAATGTACGATGCGGATCGCTCCGAATCAAGCCGGAATCGAGTAGAAATGAAGAATAGCTCGATTTTTATAGAGAGAAAGTGAAGAAATCTGAATGGAATGGGTGAAAATGAGGCTTCCTGAGGGTATAAGCTCGATCAGGGGTAGCCTTGACCATGGTTGCTCCAGCCGCAACCATATATGCTACTGCCATAGGTGGGCCCCGTAGCTTCCCGATTGGTAATGCGATGTCCGAAATGTGTTATTTTGGGTTCAGAATGGTCACATTATGAAATATGATACCTTTTCGGGACAGTTTAAAACCCCAAAAATCCTAAAAATCCTCCGAAACAACAGAAGTTCGGCGAAGATCGAAAATCCCGATGTCGAACGCCGAAAAACCAGAAATCAGTCAAAATTAATATTGTATCTCAGAATTCACCGGTAACGAACTAGTGAAGGCGTCGGCTCGACCCGCGACAATGAAATCCACCGACAACGAATCAGTGAAGACGTTGGCTCAACCCCCGATAATGAAATCCATCGACAGCGAATCTGTGAAGGCGTCGGCTCAACCCCCGATGATGAAATCCACTGATAACGAATCAGTGAAGGCGTCGGCTCAAACCCCGATGATGGAATCCATCGACAACGATTCAGTGAAGGCGTAGGTTTAACCCCTGACGATGAAATCCATCGACAACGAATTAGTGAAGGCGTCGGCTCAACCCCCGACGATGAAATCCACCGACAACAAATCAGTGAAGGCGTCAGCTCAACCCCCGACAATGAGATCCACCGGCAACGAACCAGTGAAGACGTCGGCTCAACCCCCGACGATGGAATCCACCGACAACGAATCAGTGAAGGCGTCGGCTCAACCCTCGATGATGAAATCCACCACTAATGAACCAGTGAAGAGGTCGGCTCAACCCCTGACGATGGAAGCCATCAACAACGAATCAGTGAAGGCGTTGGCTCAACCCCCGACGATGAAATCCACCGACAATGAATCAGTGAAGGAGTCGGTTCGACCCCCGACGATGAAATCCACCGACAATGAAAAAGTGAATGCGTCGGATCGACCCCCGACGATGGAATCCACAGACAACGAATCAGTGAAGGCGTCGGCTCGACCCCTGACGATGTAATCCACCGACAAAGAATTAGTGAAGGCGTCGGCTCGACCCCCGACGATGAAATCCATCGACAATGAATCAGTGAAGACGTCGGCTCGACCCCCGACGATGAAATCCACCGACAAAGAACCAGTGAAGGCGTCGGCTCAACCCCCGACGATGAAATCCACCGACAACAAATTAGTGAAGGCATTGGCTCGACCCCCGATGATGAAATCCACCAGCAACGAACCAGTGAAGACGTCGGCTCAACCCCCGATGATGGAATCCACCGACAACAAATCAGTGAAGGCGTCGGCTCAACCCTCGATGATGAAATCCACCAGCAACGAACCAGTGAAGACGTCGGCTAAACCACTGACGATGGAAGCCATCGACAACAAATCAGTGAAGGCGTTGGCTCAACCCCCGACGATGAAATCCACCGACAACGAATCAGTGAAGGCGTTGGCTCAACTCATGACGATGTAATCCACCGACAATGAATCAGTGAAGGCGTCGGCTCGACCCCCGATGATGAAATCCACCGACAATGAAAAAGTGAATGCGTCGGATCGACCCCCGACGATGGAATCCACCGACAACGAATCAGTGAAGGTGTCAGCTCGACCCCTGACGATGTAATCCACCGACAAAGAATCAGTGAAGGCGTAGGCTCGACCCCCGACGATGAAATCCATCGACAACGAATCAGTGAAGACGTCGGCTCGACCCCCGACAATGAAATCCACTGACAACGAATCAGTAAAGGCATCGGCTCAACCCCCGACGATGAAATCCACCGACAACGAATCAATGAAGGCATCGGCTCGACCCCTGATGATGAAATCCACCAGCAACGAACCAGTGAAGACGTCGGCTCAACCCCCGACGATGGAATCCACCGACAACGAATCAATGAAGGCGTCAGCTCAACCCCCGACGATGAAATCCATCGACAACAAATCAGTGAAGACGTCGGCTCAAATCCTGACGATGGAATCCACCGACAACAAATCAGTGAAGGCGTCGGCTTGACCCCTGACGATGTAATCCACCGACAATGAATCAGTAAAGGCATTGGCTCGACCCCTGATGATGTAATCCACTGACAACGAATCAGTAAAGGCGTCGGCTCGACCCCCGATGATGAAATCCACCGACAATGAATCAGTTAAGGCGTCGTATCAACCCCCGACGATGTAATCCACCGACAATGAATCAGTGAAGGCGTCGGCAAATCCCCGATGATGTAATCCGTTAGCAACAACCCTATGAAGCTTGGCAAATCCCCGATAATGTAATCCGTTGGCAACAACTCTACGCAGGTCGGCAATCCCCGATGATGTAATCCGTTGGCAACAACCCTACGCAGGTCGACAAATCCCCGATGATGTAATCCGTTGGCAACAACCTAACGCAGGTCGGCAAATCCCCGATGTTGTAATCCGTTGGCAACAACCCTACGCAGGTCGGCATATCCCCGATGATGTAATCCGTTGGCAACAACCCTACGCAGGTCGGCAAATCCCCGATGATGTAATCCGTTGGCAACAACCCTACGCAGGTCGGCGAATCCCCGATGATGTAATCCGTTGGCAACAACCCTACGCAGGTAGGCGAATCCCCGATGATGTAATTCGTTGACTACAACCCAACGCAGGACAGTAAATCCTCGATGATGTTGTTGGGTTTTTATGTAACGCAATCATGCAATCAAATCACATAAATAGGGCGGAAGCGTAAAAACTAGGTTTTCAAAATTTATACAAACCCATAACCATGATCATGCTTTGTGCTTGTTATCAATAACAGAAAAGAGAGAACATGGAATTATACCTTTGAAGATCTAAGCTTCGTCAGGTACAAGTTCTACTCCTTTGATTCCTTTGATTCCTCTGATAGTGGCTCCTTCCCTTGAATAATGTCAGCCACCCAAATGTTTGGCCTCTAACGGTGATCCACCAAGGAAGATGAAGAACTCAAGAAGATGGGTTATTGGCTTAACCCTTGTTTCTATCTCTATAGAATATGTGTACTCCCAACTCTTGGAAAATTTCACATTACTTATTTCTGATATAAGACTCTCTTATATAGATATTAGGTTAACCCTCCTAATCCAATTAGAATAGGGTTTTATTTAATTAATTAATTAATTACTTTTAATTAATTTATATCCTAATCTTTATTAGGATTGAGAGAGAGTACTGATATTATATTAATTCCTAAACTCCTTTAGAATTAAAATAATAATAATATTAATAATATTAATAAGACTCCTCTTATTAATTTATATTTAATATTTCTAAAATATTAAATAATAAACATTAAGCTATTTAATTTATTCTATCATCATAGATTAAATTAATTATACTTAATGCATTATTACTATCATGCCATTTTCTTCTTAAATAATTCTTCTTCCTTTTATGGTGTGACCCTTTAGGTTCTCCATATTAAACCGGTTGTGAATAAATCAATTAGAACAATTCTAATCTTATTTAAATAAACAAATTAAACTAATAATCTATTTAAATAAATAACATTTATTCTACAATAGGGATAAGCCTCCCTAGCGATCAACGACTTTCCAGATAATATAGATTTCAACATTAATCATAAAAGAACCTGTGAGTTAATAGTTACCGTACAATTCAATCCTTCCACCATACAATGTCCCAATTAAATATAAGACATGGATTTACTGTCAAGTCTTAATTTATTTAATCATATGTATTTCGATTAGAAAATGCACAACTCCAAATAATGCAAATTAGAAACCTCTTTCTAATTTCATTCTACCTTGGCCAAGGATTCCTGGGTTGTCATTTAACGAATCACATAGGACATATCTCCTCTTTTACTAGAGGTGGTAGATTCTTTATTGATCATTCATTATCTCCATATGTAACTCATTACACCCAAGCATACCCTATATATGCCTTAAAAGGCCTTAAGGAATTAGTCAAAGTATAATTTGTTACATACAAGATACTATGATGATCTCAAGTCCAAGGATCACATGTACTACTATCACATTAGGAAGTCCTATTGACAGGCGAGTAAAACTCCATTAGGTATTCCATAGCGAGTCACGTTCAGTGAACTTATTCTCCAATAAGCACCTACATACTTGCTTTAGTGTCTCCACACAAATGACCATGAGATCAGTCATCCTCATCCAATGAGCAAGCAACATATGTACCAATCTATCCGGATTTACTAATCCCCTTTTTAGTAATCCCACGATTGGGAACTATTTTAGTTTTAAAGCTTTCTAAGAATTTAGATCTCATTAGCATGATCAACATCATGATTCTAAAAGCATTGCTTAAAACTATGGGTTATTTACATATTATAAAAACAGCACCATGTAGATAATTAAATGCCTTTAATAAATAAATATTTTATTAATAAATAAATAAGATTGTTTACAAAGTATGTGCTTTATCATCATACATGATTGGCTTGTATGCACACTACTATCAGATGTAATCCGTTGGCAACAACCCTACGCAAGTCGGCAAATCCCCAATGATGTAATCCGTTGGCAACAACCCTACACAGGTCGGCAAATCCCCGATGATGTCATCCGTTGGCAATAACCCTATGCAGGTCGACAAATTCCTGATGATGTAATCCGTTGGCAACAACCCTACGCAGGTTGGCAAATCTCCGATAATGTAATCCGTTGGCAACAACCCTACGCAGGTCGGCAAATCCCCGATGACGTAATCCGTTGGCTACAACCCAGTGAGGGCATCGGCATGACCCCGATGGTGCAATCCATTGACTATAATTCAACGCAGGTCGGTTTGATCCCGACGACCTAATCCTTAACTTCCCCAGCCGGGGAAGTAACCCTTCTCTAAATCTCACACATCATCACATCTATTATATATGACATTGCATCATCAGATATTCCTTGTCATGCATTCTTCGTGTCTATTAATCTTTGTCGTGTTCATTCCATTACATTGCATGAACATGACAAAGAGGGGCATCTGTAGACACTTGAAATTTTGCTTTCTTTGTTCTAACCTTGCAGAAGGGCAAAAGCATAATTTTACTCCGGCGACAACCCCGAGGTAGGACAAAAGAGCCAGATCATCTCGGAGACAACCCAGGGAGTGATGCAAAGGACCAATGACATCCGAACATACCGTAAACTGATCGAGGATAGACGAGCTGAGACAGTGATCATCGAAAACCACCTCAACAAACCTCGAACGACGTGTCATTGAAGATGAGCCAGATAACTGATATTCGGACCTGATGGATATATCTCGGCTATGAGTATCAATTTCCCGAACCCTAATCCAAACAGAATCAATCTATTCCCTCTGCATTCCTCAAAGACTGTCCGAAAGGCCTAGCGGCGGTCGTCAACTTCTGCTGAACTGGGACCGAAGGACCACCTGCCGAGCCTGTGGGGCCCACTTAGGCCAGCCTTGACCATATCTGTAACTAGCCGCATATATGGTTGCGACTGCCTCCGGCAGCTTATAACACCCACACTAGTTCATTTTAAAAAGAGAGAGATACATTTTAGAGAGAGAATAAACATTCTAGAGAGAGGGGCTCGGGTGGAACTCATCTTCACCTCTTTGAAGTTCAATCATCCCATCTAGCACATACTTGAAGCCCTACTAGTGTTCTAAGTTCATCCCGGGAGTCAAAACCCTTGTTCATGCGTCCCCTAATGTGAAATAACGCACTTTCTAGCTTCGATTCTTTGTAAATATTGTTCAAATGATAGATTAATGAGATATCTTGTTTGAATATAGTTAAACTTGTTGTATTGTAAGCATATCGTGTAATAGTTGATAGACTTTACATTTTTATCGGTTATATTGTGCTTATTACGTTGTAAATCAACTGTGGAGGCTAGATATACCTAAATCTAAGCCTAATCTAGCCTTTGAGAGGTTATTAAGCATGAAGCTTTAACCCGTGTGCTAGGATGGCTTAGATTCATGGTATATCTATGGATTTATCATTTCAAATGGTCCCAGTTATCCTATATAACCCAAAATTTATATTTAGAGGTGAAAGGGGGGCCAAAATGGCTTAAACGGTGATTTCAATCGATGAAATCATCTAATATCGAAGCCATGGACATTATGTATATTTAATATCGTGCAAATCATGTGAGCCTAGTAATTTCGATGTTGAGATCCCCGAATGGATCCAACTTGATTCCCACGATGGACCGATTTTTATGTTGTAATGTTTTAATAGCATAAATATCGTTGTATATGTAATATTTGGATCTTGAAAACGAGCTCGCTGGGTTAATCCCGAGAAGTCGGATTCAAGATCCCGTGATAGTGAAAACCTTGATTGCAAGAGCTCGGTTCATCGAGATGGCTAACATGCCCGATGATGATCCGTCCTCTTTTTAATGCTTTTGCATGCATATCATCAAAATAATTTCTAATAAAACCACAAAGAGCTTTTGATGAATAATAAAGCGATTCGGGGTAGATCACGTAATAAACGTAAAGAATAAAAGGAAGTATCAAAGTCCTCGATTCCTAGTCGGGTAAAGGATTTGAAAATCTTACTTTCTAAAACCTCATTTCAATTCATATATTTTGTTAAAAATGAACTTTTCATTAAATCAAATCCTCCGTACCTAGGCGCAAAAGAGGTACAGCACTACTTTCAAGTCACTCAAAATAAAGACTTAGAAAAACACTAATAAAGCTTTCAAAATAAAACACACACACACACAAACACACACACAGAGACACACATACACACTTTATGCATAGGAAATCAATAAGATGCGGTACCGTTCTTGCACGGGAGTCGGAGGGTGCCTAACACCTTCCCCCCGCTTAAGCTAGCCCCCGAATTCCACGAATCTCGGGTTTCAAGACCAATAATTTGGAGTCACGCATTGGACCATCTTGCGAAAACTATTAAAACTCGAATGAGTTGGTACATCCATTTCCAAAATACCAACTGGCGACTTTGTCTCATTCGGTCCAATCATCAAAATAAAATCAATCTTTTCAAAATCGTCGACACATATGTCGGTACCAGTTTCCTACAAAATTCACCCTTTAAACGGAACCCCAAAAACAAAGCGAAAGTGAAAGGGTAGAATAATATTAAAATTAGGAAATATGGGCAATCCTCTCTTTTTCCCCGAATAAGAGAGGGATGGAGAGCAACACCAAAGAGAAAAAGACCTCCTCTTTCAACAAAAAGCATCGCGAGGAAAATTTTTCTTCCCGGCGTCGACAATCCTCCCACTAGCCCCTTCAATGATAAACACATTTATCTCAAAAAGCAGCGTTTTTCGTAACAAACACCTTTTGCTAAGTATGATTATAGAACATTTGCCCTAAACTTACTTTAGGATGTCCCACAGATCTGCACTTGTCAAATGTTGTCCCAAGCTTATCTTCTTGAAACCTTTTCATATAAGTTGGACAACCCATTTATCTTAACATACTTAAGATTAGGAATCCTCCCTGTCCATAACTCTTATGGAGTCTTGGGGCCTGATTTTGAGGTTACCTATTTCGTAGATATGCAGCCATTTATAGGGCATTACCCCAGAAGGATACTGAAAAGTCGGTAAAATCATTATGAACCGCACCATGTCCAACAAGGTACGATTTTTCCTTTAAGATACATCAATCAATTATTGTATATTAGGAAGTGTCCATTGTAAGACAATCATTTAAGATCATCTAGAAACTTATTGCACAAGTATTTCTTCCTCGATCCAATCGAAGAGTCCTTATACCTTGCCAATTAGTATCACTTTTGAATTCTTTGAACCTTTTAAATGATTCAGACATGTATTTCAGTAAATACAAACATTCAACTCTTTGAATGACCATCTCCTTTTCTTATACTAGTTTGTTCAATATGCAAAATAATTTTTCATGTAAGTCAAGTATACAACGTCCATTAAGTAATCTTCTAGTTCTATACAAAAACATTATTATTATAAATAGAACAACAATTGTTCTTAAATATAATACCATAAATTTCATTGTCCAGCAATAAAATAGAAATAATGTTTCTAACAAGAACTGGAATACAATAATTTATTGACTTAATAGACTTGCCCGCAGGCAATGCTAAACTATAAGTTCCTATGGCTAAGGCAGCAAACATTTGCTTCATTGCCCACACATAGGATTACTTATCCCTTATTTAGCTTTCTACTTGTTCTGTGTCCCTTCAAAAATCAATATTTATGAGAACCATAGTCGGTATCCAATACCCAAGTAGAACCTTAACTTACAGAAATATTTATTTCAATCATGAACAAACATGTATCTGTAATTAAAGCTTCATTACGCTTCTTCTGGTTAGCCTCTGCAAGATGCTTCTTGCAGTTTCTTTTCCCGTGTCCTGGTTTATTGCAGTGGAAGCAAACTCATTTGCTATCCGTATCAGTTTTGTTTGTATTATCCTTTGTTTTTGCGTTTTCTTATACCTTCTTTGAATTGTTCTTCTTTTCAGAAGATCCTTTGGCCCCTACCTGTAAGACTTAGTCTTTCTTGGTTGGAAAACGACTCTCAACAATTTTCAACATGTTAAGCAAATCAGCCAAGCTGATATCTAGCTTGTTCGTGTAAAATTTCACAACAATTGTGAGAAAGAGTTTAGGAGTGACTGCAAGATCAAATCTTGGCTCAACTCTCCATCCATAACAAAACCATGTTGTCCTAATTGTTCAATCAAATTGATCATCTTTAGGATTTGTGTATGTACTGTAGTGTCATCAGGCATTCTAGATAGAAAGAGCCCCTTAGATATCTGATATCTATCAGTCCTACTTTCCTTACCATTCAACTACTTGAAATGCAAGAATGTAGTAGGAGCATTCATAGTTTCATGCTGACGCTGAAGCTCGTTACTCATGGATGCGAGCATGATGTACTGAGCCAACTATGCATCATCTTGCTACTTTCTAAAAGTAGCAATCTCTTCCTCAGAGGCATTGTCTGCAACCATTGCAAGGATAGGCGTATTAAGGACATAAAATAGCTTTTCAGTCTTGAGAAAAATTCTCAAATTCCTTAACCAATCCATTTAATTCGGTTCAGTTAATTAGCATCTAATATGCTACGCAATGATAGTAATTTAGACATTGTAAAATTTTGAAAATGAATTTGTAATTAACAAAATTATAGCATACATTCTTTTACTAATTACAAAAATAAATTAGGTCTTGTTTTAAATTGGTATCTCTAACTATTTTCTTCAAACTATATTACTCTCACTTATATAGTTCGGCAATATCTAATTAAAGATCAGCTAGTGAGAATAAGGATCTCATTTCAAATATATATAGCCTTGTGGTGACACAACAAACTATATATAAATAAATAAGTAGACAACTATTGTCAATTACATCATCATGTAACTCCTTTTGCCTCTAAGAATTTTTTGATCAAGTGGTGGCACATCCGAATCAAAATTATCTAAGTTAAGTCCAACCTAGCACTTTCATATATTCAAATAGAAAATAGCATCCCTGTGGTGACACAACAAAACAGTATCGTTTAATTTCTTTATAAGCATCAAATGTGATAAAATAACATCTTAAATATTTAATACTTGCCTTGAAGTGACACAACAAACTCATATTAAATATTAAATACTCTATTAATTTTATCATGCTAGAAGGCGACGATCGATATTCCAAATATCTTTGAACGCTTAGAACATAATATAAATTCTTTGAGGGGTTTGTTATTATTTGTCTCATCTTGTTTAGCGCGCATGCATATATATATATATAAAATACGTGTCATATTAATTAACATGCAAAGTATGTTTTATAATATATAATATATATAATAAGCATGCACATATAAAATACTATATTCTACGCAGATTGATTATGAAATTTATATTAGTTTGATTTACTAGCGCCACCAAGTGAACCAAAAGGTCAAACCTAGGGTTCAAGAATTAAATTTAAATATAACTATTACATTTAAATCCCGGGCTCCATTACAAATGGGCCTTCAAGCTCCTTGCTCTTTGGTCTCCAATTCTTCAAAAAATTAATTCCAACTATTCCTATTACAAAACTATTTACAATAAATAGAAGCATTGATCAGTAGTCAAGGGGAAGTACATAGGAGTGAGATAGAATTTATATTAAGAAAAATTAGAGAAGACGAGGTACGCAAACCCCATTTATAAAACTCATGCATTCAAGCATCCAACTAAATTAAAATCAATCACATCGGTCAATAGTCCATAATCAATCACATTTATTATCATGCATATCACCATATGCATCAATAAATAACATTCATCTCATGAATAATAAATATTCAATATATACATTGATATCATTTAATGGGAAATTTTAGTTAGCATAAAATTCAATTTTGAATCAAAATAAACTCCTTTATTTTAATTTATCCTATTTTGAATAAAAATAAACCCCTTTATTTTTAATCAAATTCTTTAATCAAAATAAACTTCTTTATTTTAATTAATCATGGAATCCAATTCCAATTCAAAAAAAAACTTCTTTATTTTAACCTTTAAAAAAATAATTTTTTTGAAAAAAACAAAATATGTGGAATCCAATTCTTTATCAAAATAAACTCTATTATTTTGATTAATATGAAATCCTATTTCATATCTAAATAAACTCATTGATTTAAAGAAACATGAAATCCCCTTTTCTAATCACAAATAAACTCTTTTATTTTTAGGAAACGTGAAATTCAATTTCAATTCCAATTAGTTCTAATGGAATCCAATTCCAACTCTAATTAGTTATCATGAAATTAAATTCTGATTAAAATAAACATCTTTATTTTAATCCAATTTCAAATAAAAATAAACCACTTTATTTAAATTTAGAATTATTGAAAGAACATGGAATTTAATTTTTAATTTAAAATAAATATTTTATTTTAATTAGAAATCAAATAATTAAATAAAATCAAATTGTATTCAATTCTGGAAAGAGGCACTGCGGCGCCGCGTTTGAACTGTAAATGGGCGTTGCGGCGCGGGCTGGCGCTGCGACGCTGGCTATTGCATTAAACTCAAGCGCTGCGGCGCGGCTTGGCGCTGGGTTTGTTCCTTCAACAGGCGTTGCGGCGCCACTAGACAGATCCAATTTTTCCGGTTAGCGAATTATACAGTTTTTTCTCCAAAACATGATTCTATGCCAATAAGTATGCCCAATAAAATTGTTCTAAACACATATCAACATACATATCAAATCTAAATAATTTATAACTCACATAAAAGTTTAGCTCTGATGCCACTATTAGGTTTGTAATATTCATGAGCATGCAACAAATTACATACATAGAGCGGAAGCGTAAATATCAGAGTTTAAAAGTTTTACAAACCATATACCCGGATCATTCTTTATGTGCAATTAATAATTAAACGAAAGAGATGAAGAAAGAGATTCATACCCTTGAAAATACGAACTTCCTCAAGTACGATTTCAACTCCAAATCATTTCCTGCTCTCCTTGAATTTACCGGGTTAGATTCCTTCCTTTGATCAACGTTAGCCACCCAAGTGTTTGGCCTCTAGAAGTGATCCACCAAGAAAGAACAAGAATTCAAGAAGAAGGGTGTTTGGCAAAACTCTAGTTTCCTTCTCTCTAGAAATGGAGTGCTCTCCCAACTCTTAGAATAAAGTGTGTAACCTTGTTCCATAATAAGACTTTCTTATTTATAGATGTAGGCAACTCTCCTAAACTATTTAGGATTAGAGTTTCATATTATTTAATTAAACACTTTTAATTAATTAGGCTTCCCAATCTTATTAGAAATAATTAATTAAACTCTTTTAATTAATTAGCCTCTTAATCTTATTAGGAATATATATGAGATAGTATTTTATTAATTAATTCTCAAACTCCTTTAGGAATTAAATAATAATAATAATAATAAGACTACTCTTATTAATTTATATTAAATATCTGCAAAATATTAAATAATAAATATTAAGCTATTTAATTTATTCTATCATCATAGATTAAATTAAATACATTTAACTTATTATTACGATTATGCCATTTGCTTCTTAAATAAATATTCTTCATTTTATGGTGTGACCCTACAGGTTCTCCATATTAAACCGATTGTGAATAAATGAATTAGAATAATTCTAATCTTATTTAAATAAATAAATTAAACTATTTAATTTATTTATATAAATAATATTTATTCTACAATAAGGGTAAGCCCCCTAGCGATTAACGACTTTCCAGATAATATAAATTTTAACATTAATCATAAAAGAATTTTTGAGTTAATAGTTACTGTACAATTCAATCCTTCCACCATATAATGTCCCAATTAAATATAAGACATGAAATTACTATCAAGTCTTATTTTATTTAATTATATGTATTTCGATCCTTAAATGCACAACTCCAAATAATACAAATTAGAAACTCCTTTCTAATTTCATTCCACCTTGGCCAAGGATTCCTGAGTTGTCATTTATCGAATCACATAGGATATATCTATTCTTTTACTAGAAGTGGTAGATTCTTTATTGATCATTCATTATCTTCATATATAACTTATTACACCCAAGCATACCCTTTGATATACCCTAAGGGTCTTAAGGGACATGTCAAAGTATAACTAATCATACACAAGATACTATGACGATCTCAAGTCTAAGGATCACTTGTACTACTATCACTACAGGAATTCCTATTGACAGGCAACTAAAACTCCATTAGGTATTCCTTAGCGAGCCACATTCAGTGAACTTATTTTCCAATAAACACCCACATACTTGCTTTAGTGTCTCCACATAAATGAACATGAGATCAATCATCCTCATCCAATGAGCGAGCAACGTATGTACCAATCTATCCGGATTCACTAATCCCCTTTTTAGTAATCCAACGATTGGGAATAATTTTAGTTGTTTAAGCTATCTAAGAATTTAGATCTCATTAGCATGATCATCATCATGATTCTAAAAGTATTGCGTCAAACTATGGGTTTATTACATATTATAATAACAACATCATGTAGATAAATAAATAATTATTTTATTAATAAATGAATAAGATTGTTACAAAGTATATTCTTTATCATCAAATATGATTGGCTTGTGTGCATACTACTTTCAATTAGCTGTAGGGACTTATTGTTTAGCACTGCCTACGTACGGGCAAGTCCATTAGTTTAAATAATTATTATTTTGTTCCAACAATCATTAGAAACATTATTTCAATTTCTGTATTAGATATGGATGGTTTTAATATTATAATAAAGAACAATATAGTTGTTCTATTTATAATAAGGATGTTTTATATGGTGTTGGAAAATTGTTGAATGGACTTTACGTACTTGACTTCATGAAAATATACTTCAAATTGAACAAACTAAGAAAAGGAAAAGAGATAATGTTAATTATACCTTTATGTGGCACTGTAGACTCAGTCATATTATTGAAACAAGATTATCCAAGTTGCATAAAGATGGGCTCTTAAAGCTATTTTATTATGAATTATATCCAACTTATGAATCTTGTCTCATTAGTAAGATGACTAAATCTCCTTTTAGTAGAAAAGGAGAAAGAGTTACAGAGTTGTTAGCGTTGGTACACACAGACGTATATGGACCTATGACAACGAATGCACAAGGAGGGTATTCTTATTTTATTACATTAACTGATGATCATTCAAGATTTGGATATATGTATTTAATGAAATACAAATCTAAATCGTTTGAAAAGTTCAAAGAATTCAGAAGTGAAGTAGAGAAACAATCTGGCAAGAGTATTAAGATTCTTCGATCGGATCGAGGTGGTGATTACTTAAGCGGTGAGTTTCTCAATTGTCTTAAAGAAAATGGTACAATCTCACAATGGACTCCACCAGGAACACCATAATTGAATGGTGTATCTGAAGGGAGAAATTGAACACTGTTGGACATGGTTCGTTTCATGACGAGCTTTACCGATCTTCCAGTTTCATTCTGGGGTTATGCCCAAGAATCGGCTGCATACCTACTTAACAAGGTACCTACCAAATCCGTCCCAAAGACTCCATATGAGATATGGACAAGGAGAAAACCAAATCTTAAGCATGTTAAGAATTGGGGTTGTCCAGATTATGTCAAAAAGTTTGAGAATGATAAGCTGTAGACTAGATCCGACTAGTGTAGATTTATGGGATACCCTAAAGAAACATCAGGGTATTATTTCTATCATCCAACTGATCAAAAGGTGTTTATTGCGAAATATGTTGCCTTCTTGGAAAAGGAGTTTATCCTCGAAGGGGTAAGTGGGAGTAAGACATATCTTGAAGAAATTCAAGAATCACAAATTACTACGGATCAAAGTCAGGTACCTAACCAAGTGGAAGAACTTACTATAACACACCTTATTCGTAAATCTGGGAGAGTACCGAAGATTCCTGACATGTATGAATTCGTCATAGAAGATGACAATGAGTTACGCATCATAGATGATGATGATCCTTTAAATTACAAATAGCCTATGAGTATTAAAGACTCAGAGAAATGGCTAGAAGCCATGAAATCCGAGATGGACTCCATATATGAGAACAAAGTATGGACTTCACCTGGGGGCATTAAGCATATTGGGTGCAAATGGGTCTTTAAAAGAAAGACTGGAGCGGACGGTAAGGTAGAGACCTATAAGGCCCGACTGGTTGCGAAAGGTTTCAAACAAAGACACGGTGCTGACTATGATGAAACCTTCTCTCCAGTAGCTATGCTCAAGTCCATTCAGATTTTGCTTACAATTGCAGCTTATTACGACTACGAAAACTGACAGATGGACGTGAAAATGGCCTTCCTCAATGGGAAACTTGAGGAGGATGTGTATATGACACAGCCAGGGGATTTGTTTTAATGGTTGGAACAAATCAAGTTTGTAAACTTTAACAATCCATTTATGGATTGAAGCAAGCTTCTCGTAGGTGGAACATCTGTTTTGATGAGACAATCAAAGAGTTTGATTTTATCAAAAACGAGGATGAACCATGTGTGTATAAGAAGGTTAGTGGGAGCGTTTTATCATTCCTTTTATTATATGTTGATGATATATTACTGATAGGGAATGATATTCCTATGCTACAGTCGATCAAAATTTGGTTATCTAAACATTTCTCCATGAAGGACTTGGGAGAAGCATCCTATATTTTGGGGATAAAGATCTATAGAAATAGATCTAAAAGGATGCTTGGATTGTCCCAAGAAACGTACATTGACTCGATGCTAAAGAAGTTTATCATTGAAGATTCCAAGAAAGGACTCATGTCGATGAGCCATGGAATACATCTCTCCAAGAAACAAACCCCAAAGACACCTAAGGACAGAGACCGTATGAATAAGATTCCTTATGCTTCAGCAATAGGATCTATCATATACGATATGATGTGTACTAGACCGAATGTCGCTCATGCACTTAGTGTAACGAGCAGAAATCAGTCGAATTTTGGAGAAGAGCACTGGAAGGCAGTGAAAAATATCCTAAAGTACTTAAGAAGAACTATGGATGTATTTCTTGTCTACGGTGGGTCTGAATTGAAACTAGAGGGCCATACAGACTCAAGTTTTCAAACGGACCAATATGACAGTAAATTCATTTCAGGGTTTGTATTTACCTTAAACGGTGGCGCAGTGAGTTGGAAGAGTTCCAAGCAGCAAACAATTGATGATTCAGTGGCAGAGGCAGAGTACATAGCTGCAAGTGAAGCTGCAAAGGAAGCTGTTTGGATGAACAAGTTCATAACTAAATTTGGTGTGGTTCCTAGTATTAGAGTAGCAGTACATTTATTCTATGACAACACCAGAGCTGTTGCACAGGCTAAGGAACCCAGGTCTCATCAGAAATCCAAACACGTGTTGCGGCGGTTTCATTTGATTAGAGAGATCATTGAAAGAAAAGATGTTACTCTGGAGCTTGTGGACTCTCAATACAACATTGCAGATCCATTTACTAAAGCTTTAACACAACAGTAGTTTGATCGTCACTTAGAGAAGATGGGTATGAGATACCATGGCAATTGACTTTAGTACAAGTGGGAGATTGAAAGTAGTATGTGTCGACGTCGGAAAAAATCTTTGGGATCCCTTTTCTTATGTGTTTCTACCCTTTATGTCCTCTATTTAATTTGTTTGATCTGAAGGGTGAATTTTCATGAAAAGACCGACATATAATGTCGACGATTTGAAAAGTTTGATTTTACAGAGTCGCTAGTTGGTATGTTTGAAATGGTTGTGCCAACTCAACCGAGTTTTGATTTGAAAAGTTTTGCAAGTAGGCCCAATTGTTGGACTCTATTTAACTTGGCCTTGAAAACCGAGATTCATAGAGTTCGGGGGCTTGATTAAGCAGGGGGGAAGGTGTTAGGTACCCTCTGACTTCCGTGAAACACGATTACCGCGTCTTTTTAATTTCCCTAATTTATTTGCAGTGTGTGTGCGTTTAATTGGGCCTAAAGTGCTTTATTTGAAAGTAGGGTTGTGCTTCGTTGAACCTATATACGAAGGGTTTGATTTAATGAAAAGTTCATTTTTAGATAAGATATGAAAGTTATGTTTTGAAAGATGGTTTTCAAACCCTTTCGCTAACATAGGAATTGAAGCCTTTTGATACTTCCATTTTTATTCTGTATTCGGCTTGATTTGGATTTTATGCTTGAGATGCGAAGCATCCTCGACAAAATAATATATATACAAGTGTCGGGTTTCATATAGGCATGAAAGCCATTGAAGTGACCCGAGCACCACAAACCACAATTTACTATGTTAAGACCTTAAATTCGGATAACCGTTCTAAGATCCCTCTTATTTACATTTACAAAAAAGGCCTGCAAGCTGTATTTACAGTGCAAATTCGTCCATCGTGGGAATCAGATCTAGATCCATGTGATTAATCGTAGATCTCATGATTCCTAGGCTCACATAATATCATCAAAGAGCTTGCACGATAGATATATAGAAATAAAATGCCAATTATAATCTAGACGTCGCAAAACAAAGGATTCATCAGTTAAATCCTTGCATGCGCGTAGCAAAAGCTTCACGTTCCCTCTAGATACGAATCTAGGGTCGCGTAGTTGCTTTAATATTTACAAAACTAGAAAGAAAACTAGATTTAAATAAATCTTAGTCACTCTAGCTCAACGGTTCTAGTTTGACAACTTTTGAACTGGTTAAAAGTGGGATATGGCTAGATTTAGATAAATCTAATCAATAAACTTTATATTAGCCCAGATTTACATCAAATAAACAGTTAAAATAGATATTTAATCACATTAAATAAATAATATATATTACTTATATATATATTAAAACTGGAAAGAGCTACAGATTTTCAATCCAGGTGTGACTGATCAATGTAAGTATATATATATATATATATATATATATATATATATATATATATATTGAAGCTGAAAATGCCATGGATTAGCAATACAGGCCAGGCGAGTTATTATAAATATATATATATAATTTTATATATCTTTAAAGAAGTAAAAATCCACAGATTTATAATACAAGCATAAATGAGTTAATGTAAATATATATATAGTTATATATATTAAAGCCGAAAATGCCACAGATTAACAATCTAGGCTAAATAACACTTATAAATATATATATATATATATATATATATATATTAAAGCGATAAAAGCCACAGATTTGCAATCCAGGTCGAAATAACACTTATAAATGTATATATATATACTTATATATACATAGATTGAAACCAGAAAAGCCACGAATTTGAAATCCAGGCGAAACTAGAAGCTATAAATATATATATATATATATATATATATATATATATATGCTTATATATATGTTAGAGTAGTAAAAAGCTTCAGATCACAAGAAATCTTACAGTGTATAGCGCTAGATGCTTTAACAAACTTTTGAGGCTTGAAAACTCTATTTCCACCAATGAAAACTTGATATGTTAGTATATATACGTATATAAGTGTTTTGGAAGAGTAAAATTGAAGTTTGGAGCACTGTAGGTAGGATTAAGAGCTGAAATGGGCGGAATTTCCTCTTTTTTTCTCTTTTTTTATGGCTGGTGGGGGGTTTTATTTATAGACCAAAGAGCCGCGGGTCCACCTGCGACTGACCCGGGTGGCCCCGGTCCCGTGGGTCCCGTCGTCTCGAAGTATGTGCACTCCGACCAATGCATTATTCGCTTAAACCTTCATAACTTTCAATCCGGGAATTCGATTGAGGCGTGATATACCTTTCCAGAAAGCCCCTTCCGAGAGCTACACAATGACATAGGATTTGACCTTTTTTGAATCTGGGAAGATGGGTCCATGACTATATCTTTGAGTCTTTGCAGTTCGTCCGTTGAGCTGTCTTGTGTTGTTTTCACTCGGGATTGACGTATGGTTCAGCATGACCCTCATGGTAGTGATTTGACTTGATTTGACATTAAGTTGGCAAAATAACCATTTTGCCCTTCTGGGGGTTGTCTCCAGGATTAACAAGGTTTTCGACTGTTTCTCGAGGTTGTCTTTGAGGTTTGATCCCAGCCGAATATGTTCTTTCTTAGGGTCTTCTCCGAGGGTTGGTTTGATATCCCAGGGTTGTCTCTGGGGTTTTATTTGATTTTTCGGGGGCGTCTCTGAAGGTTGGCTTGGTCTCTCGGGGTTGTCGTCGGGGTTGGATTTGACCTCCCGGGGTTATCACCGGGGTTGGATTTGATCTCCCGGGGTTGTCGCCAGGGATGGATTTGATCTCCCGGGGTTGTCTTCGGGGTTGAATTTGATCTCTCGGGGTTATCGCGAGGGTTTGATTTGATCTCCCGGGGTTATCGTCGGGGATGGATTTGATCTCCCGAGGTTGTCGTTGGGGTTTGACTTGATCTCCCGGAGTTGTCGCCGGGGTTGGATTTGATCTCTTGGGGTTGTCGTCGGTGTTTAACTTGATCTCTCAAGGTTGTCGCCGGGGTTGGATTTGATCTTTCGGGGTTATCACCGGGGTTGGATTTGATCTCCAGGGGTTGTCACGGGGTTTGACTTGATCTCCCGGGGTTGTCGCCAGGGTTGGATTTGATCTCTCAGGGTTGTTGATGGGGTTTGACTTGATCTCCCGGGGTTATCGCCGGGGTTTGACTTGATCTACCGGGGTTTTAGTCAGGGATTGGCTTAGTGATTTGAACTTC
This sequence comes from Panax stipuleanatus, assembly GCA_020205555.1. Taxonomy (NCBI): domain Eukaryota; kingdom Viridiplantae; phylum Streptophyta; class Magnoliopsida; order Apiales; family Araliaceae; genus Panax; species Panax stipuleanatus. Next base: position 44,482,276 of record CM035117.1, on the reverse strand, counting down.
CAGGGTTATCTCTAGAAGGTAAAAGACGGTTTTGCCCTCCTGCAGGGTTTATAACAGGAATGAAAAATTTAGAGTGTCTACAGTATGCACACAAGCCAATCATGTTTGATGATATAGCATATACTTTGTAACAATCTTATTAATTTATTAATAAAATTATTATTTAATTAAAGGCATTTAATTTATCTACATGATGTTGTTTTATAATATGTGATAAACCCATAATTTTAAGTAATGCTTTTAGAATCATGATGATGATCATGCTAATGAGATCTAAATTCTTAGATATCTTAAAACTAAAATAGTTCTCAATCGTTGGATTACTAAAAAGGGGATTAATGAATCCGAATAGATTGGTACATACGTTGCTTGCTCATTGGATGAGGATGATCGATCTCATAATCATTTATGTGGAGACACTAAAGCAAATATGTAGGTGCTTATTGGAGAATAAGTACACTGAATGTGGCCTACTAAGGAATACCTAATGGAGTTTTACTTGCCTATCAATAGGAATTCTTAAGTGATAGTAGTACAAATAATCTTTAGACTTGAGATCATCATATTATCTTGTGTATGATGAGTTATACTTTGACATGTCCCTTAAGACTCTAAGGATATATCAAAAGGTATGCTTGAGTATAATAATTTATACATAGAGATAATGAATTATCAATAAAGAATCTACCACTTCTAGTAAAAGAAGAGAATGTCCTATGTGATTCGATAAATAATAACCAAGTAGTCCTTGGCCAAGGCAGAATGAAATTAGGAAGAAGTTTCTAATTTGCATTATTTGGAGTTGTGCATTTTAGGATCGAAATAAATAAAATTAAATAAAATAAGACTTGATAGTAATTCCATGTCTTATATTTAATTAGGATATTGTATGGTGGAAGGAATGAATTGTACGGTAACTATTTACTCAAAGGTTCTTTTATGATTAATGTTAAAATCTATATTATCTGGAAAGTCGTTGATCGCTAAGAGGGCTTACCCTTATTTTAGAATAAATGTTATTTATTTAAATAAATTATTAGTTTTATTTATTTATTTAAATAAGATTAGAATTGTTCTAATTGATTTATTCACAACCGGTTTAATATAAAGAACCTAAAGGGTCACACCATAAAAGAAAGAATATTTATTAAAGAAGCTAATGACATAATCGTAATAATAAGTTAAGTATATTTAATTTAATCTATGGTGATAGAATAAATTAAATAGCATAATATTTTGAAAATATTAAATATAAATTAATAAGAGGAGTCTTATTTTTATTATTACTATTATTATTATTGTTTAATTCCTAAATGAGTTTGGGAATTAATTAATAAGATACTCTCTCTCATATATATATATTCCTAATAAGATTAGAAGGCTAATTAATTAAAAGAGTTTAAATATTCTCAATATGATTGGGAAGCCTAATTAATTAAAAGGGTTTAATTAATTAATATGAAACCATAATCCTAAATAGTTTAGGAGGGTTGCCTACATCTATAAATAAGAAAGTCTTATTATAGAACAGAGTTACACACTTTATTCTCACAGTTGGGAGAGTACAAATATTCTATAGAGATAAAATTAGGGTTTAACCAAACACCCACCTTTTTGAGTTTTTCTTCTTCCTTAGTGGATCACCTCTAGAGGCCAAACACTTAGGTGGCTTTCATTGATCAAAGGAAGGAATCAATCTCGTGGATTCAAGTTGAACATGAAAGCAATTGGAGTAGAACTCGTACTTGAGGAAGCTCGATCTACAAAGGTATGAATCTCATCTTCTTCTCTTTTATGTATGAATTGATAACTAAGCATATAGGATGATCATGGTGATGGTTGTATTAAAATTTTAAAATTCCTTTTTGTCCCGCCTCCGCTTTATTTACGCAATTTGATTTCGTAATCGCGCTACATACAAACCTAACATAACATGCATCTAACTTGGCATTGAAAGCCCTTCAACCTTCCCTTCTTGCATTTGCTTTCATATTATACTGCAAAAGATGTCCAGATTTCTTTTCCTTGCTTCTCCATGCCAATGACGTGTCATAGCCTACAAAATAATATAAAATGTATGAAATGAACACAAAACAACATATATTAATAATAATCCAAGTCTAATGAGATTCGATTTGTAGGTATAAAACTCACTCATCAATTCATATCCTACATATATTTCAAGCCTCCTTTGAGGACTCATCTTTGTGCGTTGTAGTGGAGAAAATGGAACATATACCGCACATCCAAAAATTCTTAGATGGGAAATATTTGGTTTCTAATCATGAACCAAGTGCATGGGAGAAAATTTATGATAACTTATTGACCTGATGCGTATCATTGTTGTTGCATGTAAAATATCATGTCCTCAAAAAGAAATAGGGAGTTTAGATTTCATAAGCAATGGTCTTGCGATTAATTGTAGGTGCTTAACAAATTAAATGATTCAGCTAGACCATTTTGTGTATGAACATTGTAGACACTTGAAATTTTATTTCAATGTTACTAACACTGTAGGAGGGTAAAACTATCTTTTTAAATCAACCCAGTTCCAAAATCGGGTCGTCAAATCAACCCCGGTCTTAATACTGGGTCATCCAATCAACCCCGGTCTCAATACTGGGCCATCAACTCAACCCCGATCTCAATACCGGGCCATCAAATCAACCCCGGTCTCAATATCGGGCCATCAACTCAACCCCGGTCTCAATACCAGGCCATCAAATCAATCCCGATCTCAATACCGGGCCATCAACTCAACCCCGATCTCAATATCGGGCCATCAAATCAATTCCGGTCTCAATACAGGGCCATCAAGTCAACCCCGGTCTCAATACCGGGCCATCAAATCAACCCCGGTCTCAATACCGGGCCATCAATTCAACCCCGGTCTCAATACCGGGCCATCAACTCAACCCCAGTCTCAACACCGGGCCATCAACTCAACCCCGGTCTCAATACCGGGCCATCAACTCAACCCCAGTCTCAATACCGGGCCATCAAATCAACCCTGGTCTCAATACCGGGCCATCAACTCAACCTCGGTCTCAATATCGGGCCATCAACTCAACCCCGGTCTCAATACCGGGCCATCAACTCAACCCCGGTCTCAATACCAGGCCATCCAATCAACCCCGGTCTCAATATCGGGCCATCAACTCAACTTCGGTCTTAATATCGGGCCATCATCTCAACCCCGGTCTCAATACCGGGCCATCAAATCAACCCCGATCTCAATACTGGGTCATCAAATCAATCCCAGTCTCAATACCGGGCCATCAACTCGACCCCTGTCTCAACCGGGGAGATATAGGTCAGCCCCAGTCTCAACCCAGGAGGTACAAGTCAGCCCCGATCTCAACCCAGGAGGTACAGGTCAGCCCCGGTCTCAACTCGAAAGGTACAGGTCAGCCCTGGTCTTAACGCGAAAGGTACAGGTCAGCCCCGATCTCAACCCAAAAGGTACAGGTCAGCCCCGATCTCAACCCGGGAGGTACAGGTCAGCCCCGGTCTCAACCCGGGAGGTACAGGTCAGCCCCGATCTCAACTCGGGAGGTATAGGTCAGCCCCGGTCTCAACCCAAGAGGTGCAGGTCAGCTCCATGCTCAACCCGGGAGGTACAAGTCAGCCCCGGTCTTAACTTGGGAGGTACAGGTCAGCCACGGTCATAACCCGGGAGGAACATGTTAGCCCCGGTATCAACCCGGGAGGTTCAGGTCAGCCCCGGTCTCAACCCAGGAAGTACAGGTCAGCCCCGGTCTAAACCCGGGAAGTTAGGTCAACTTCAGAAATAATCCTGAAGCATCACAACATCTCCAGAGGAAAACCTGGAAGGACCAAGTCAGCCTCGGAGACGACACTGAGGACGAACAGACTCGAATGGGATCTAAACCTTGGAAACAACCCCAGGAAGTCAGCCGAAGGCCATGCCGACATTGAAGGCAACCCCGGGAGGGGCAAAACGATTATTTTACCAACTTAATGAAGATTCAGTCAAATTCAAGCCAAATTGATGCCATTAAGGTCAGAACGAACCATAACAATGATCCCGAGTAGAAACAGCGCCGACAGCTCAACGGATAAACTGCGAGAAATCAAAGACCCAATTATGAACCCATATTTTTGGACTCAAAAAAGGTTTTCTCCCATGTCATTGCGACTCTCTCGGCGAGGGCTTTCCGAAAAGGTATCGCACGCCTCAAATGGACGCTGCGATCAAAAGTTAGAAAGTTTCGAATCTGACATCGCATTGCTTGGAGTGCACGTACTTTGATGCAACGGGACCCGCCACGTGGAGCCGTTCCTCTACCTGCGGCTGCAGTAGGTAGAGCTGTTTCTCCTGGGTCTATATATATGAGCTCACCCCCAGCTCATTTCAAAAATTCAAAAACACTCTGAACCTCTGCCCGTTTGGTTTTTCAGCCATTTTTTTGTCTTCCAAACCCAAATATTTTCACTCTAACATGTAGATATACCCACATACTACCACATATCAAAAATTAACCGGTAGATTTGGACATTTAAAGCCTACAATTTGGCAAAAAGCCCGTGTAGCAGTCCATTGTGAGTATTTTTACGATCAGAAAGTTACTACTACTTCTCTGCACTATTATACACTTGCATATCAAATTTCATTTTCTAAATATGCCCGGAACTCAGTTTCGTGACCCTTTTTGTTAATTTTTGATACATTTTAGTACCTAAACGCATTTTCTGGCATTTCTACAACTCGGATTGACGATCCATCGCTTCTAACAACTTTTATATACTTGCATCTTTGTTATTAGCAACTTCGTCGGACTGGGTTATCTTTCCAGTTCGGGTTTGGCTTTTTTTATATATATTTAACTGTATATATACTAACTTTTCAATTCTGTCAAGCCCGGATGTCAAATCCGCGGTAGTTTACTACTTTTTTTTATATATATACCTATATATACACCTTTCACCGGACTGGGTTATCTTCCCAGTCCCGGTTTGACTATTTTTTATCTATATTTAACTATAAATATATATATTTACATTCCAATTCGTCCTGGATCATTTTGTGGCCTTTTTACTACTTTTATATATATATATTTATATTTTCGTCCGGGCATCGTAGTGAAAACCCATCGCTCTTTACTGTTTTTCTATATATATATTTATATTTTGTCCTGCCTGGATCATTCCGTGGCTTTTATACAACTTTTATAAATATATATATATATATATATATTTCCTTTTCAGTCCGGGTATCGGAGTGAAAACCCATCGCCCTTTACTGTTTTTATATATATTTCTATTCTGTCCAGCCTATATCATTCCGTGGCTTTTATACAGCTTTTATATATATATATATATATATATATATATATATATATATATTTCCATCCCAGTCCGGGCATCGGAGTGCAAACCCATCGCCCTTTACAGCTTTCGTATATATAATTATATATATATATTGCTTTACTCATTATGATAAAATTGTTGCGTTAATATTCATTTGATATTAATCGGCACTGACATTTCTGCGGGCGAACTAGATTTCTTTAAATCTCACCAACTCTAGCTTTCAAACGGTTCAAAATAGGTCCAGACAGAACCGGAAAGCTAGAATGGCTGAGATTTATTTAAATCTAGCATTTTTCTAGTTTCAGTTATGAAAGTAACCTCGCGGCCCTTAGATCGCTATCTAGTGGGAACGAGACGCTTCTGCCATGTGCGATCTAGGATTTACTGATGAATCCTTGGTTCTGGCGATATTTGGATATATTTCTGTACAAATTTGAGATGTGCAGGTTTATTGCCCTCCCTCTGTGAGCCTAGGAATCGTGGGATTCATGATCCAATTGATCAGAATCTGATTCCCATGATGGACAAACTCCACTTTACAAATGTACCCTGCCAGTTTTTTCTGTAAAAATGTACATACAAAAGACCTTAAAACGGTCATCCAGATTTAAGGTCTCAACATAGTGAAAATATGGTTTGTCGTGTCAGAGTCCCTCCGATGGCTATCATACCCATGAAGAGACCGACACTTGTATATATTTTGTGGTCGAGGATGCTTCGCAGCCCGACAATCATCATTCAAATTGAGCCAAAAGGCTGAAAAGACAAGAACTGAAGTATCTATATGCTTCAATTCCTATGTTAGCGTAAGGGTTTGAAAACCTGCTTTCAAAACGTCATTTCAATAATCTTATCGAAAAAAGAGGCTTTTGCAAATCAAATCAAACAATTTTGCAAATCAATTCAAACCCTTCATAAATAGGTTCAACGATGCATAAACATACTTCCAATCAAAGCATAGGCCCAATTTCTTCCAGCATTCACACACACATTGCAGATTTAAAAGGAAAATATTAAAAAGATGGGGTACCGTGTTTACACGGGAGTTGTGGGGTGCCTAACACCTTCCCCACACTTAACCAAGCCCCCGAACTCAAAACTTCGGTTTCAAAGATCAAGTTTCAACAGTGTCCAGCAATTGGGCCTCTTTTCAAATAAAACTCGATTGAGTTGGTACAACCATTTCAAATCTACCAGCTGGCGACTCTGTAAAACATTCAATCGTCGACATGAAACATGTTGACCTTTTCCTAAAAAAACCCTTCAAAACCTTTTTCACAAATAAAAAGAGTAAGGGTAGACATAACTTAGGAAGAGAGAAAGATCAGGGTTGTGACCTGACCCGTGGATTTTTTTCCCGACGTCGACAAACATGAGCAACATGATGTTCAACATTTATTCCTATAGACATACAATAATCATTAAAGGCCTGAGATGTAAATTCACCAGCATTGTCAAGACAAATTGTCTTGATCGCATTATTAAAAAAATGTGCTCTCAAACGAATTATTTGTGCAAGTAATCTTGCAAATACTAAATTGTATGTTGATAATAAACATACATGTGACCATCTAGTTGATGCATCTATCAAAATCATAAAATATCTAAATGGTCCACATAATGGATGTATGGGTTCACATATATCACCCTGAATACGTTTTAAAAATACAAGGGTTTCATACCCAACTTTGGCTAGTGATGACCTTATAATTAATTTACCTTGAGAGCAAGCAACACATGAAAATTCATTAGATTGAAAAATCTTCTGTTTTTTCAATGTATGGCCATATGAATTTTCAATAGTTTTTTGCATCATAATTGATTCGTGATGACCCAACCGATTATGCCAAACATTAAAAGTATTATTAAACTTCTGGTTTACTGTAGCATAAGTTTCCAACATTCTAATATTTGTGTAGTATAATCCAGAGGATAAAACGGGTAATTTTTCCAATACATATTTCTTACTTGAGATAATGGATGTAATGTAGAGATATTCAGTATGTTTTTCATTCATTGTCTCAATATGATATCCATTCAGACGTATATCTTTAAAACTTAATAGATTTCTTTGAGATTTTGTAGATAATAATGCATCCTCTATTATAAATTTTGTTCCTCTAGGTAGAAAAATATTGTCTCTTCCGGAACCCTTAATTAATTTGTACTACCAGATATTGTATTGACATTGGCTTCTCCTAATGTTAAGTGAGAAAAATATGTTTTGTCTTTAAATATAGTGTGTTTTGTAGCACTGTCTACTAGACATATATCTGCATCATTTATCTTAAATCTAGCAGATGAATTTCCATAATTTCTTTACTAAAATAAATATAAGTAAGAAACTTGCAAAATAATATAAGATAACATTATAAGAATATATTAATATAAAAACATATTTTATAATGATAATACAATAAAATGCACCAACAAACGAAATAAATAATAAAAATCATTCTTGGATATTTTCATCATTAATCAAATCATCAATTATTTATTTAGGGAGAATAAAATCGGCAACATTTAGAAGCGTCACATCAATTTTTCCATAGTTGAAATCATCTTGAACAAAATGTATTTCAACACTTTTTCCTTTATCATTCAACGATACTTGATAAATGTCAACAAGATGTTTAGGCGTATGACAGATATGAGACCAATGGTCTTTCATGCCGCATCGATAAGTAATATTCTCATATTCTTTTTACTTTGCCCACCATCTTTTTCTTGTATCTCTTTATTATTCTCCCACTTCTGGTGGTTATCTATATTCTTATTGTAACTATGATTATGGTTATAGTGACATCTTCTATGTCCACGTCCACGACTGGAGCCGCCACCATGACTATTAAATGATGTCGCATTCACTTCAGGGAATGGAGCAGAACCACTTGGACGAGATTCATGATTTTTCATCAGTAACTCATTATTTTGCTCAGCCACAAGAAGACATGAAATCAGTTCAGAGTATTTTTTTAAAGCCTTTTTCACTGTATTACTGCTACAGAAGCACATTTGAGACATTAAATGTAGAGAATGTTTTTTCTAACATATCTGCATCAGTAATACTTTTTCCACATAATTTTAGTTGAGAACTGATTCTAAATATTGTTGAGTTATACTCACTTACAGTTTTAAAATCTTGCAATTGTAGATGCATCCAATCATAACGAGCTTTAGGAAGAATCACTATTTTTTGGTGATCATATCTTTCTTTCAGATTTTTCACAAATCAACTGGATCTTTTACTGTGAGATACTCAGTTTTTAATCCTTCATGAACATGGTGGCGAAGAAAAATCATTGTTTTTGCTTTATCCTGATTGGATGTTTCATTTTTTCTTTGATTGTGTCTCCAATACCCATAACATCTAAATGAATTTCAACATCTAAAATCCATAGATAATTCTTGTCATTAATATCAAGAGCCACAAACTCAAGTTTTGAAAGATTTGACATGATGAAAACTAAAAGTAATCAATTGACAAAATAAAATTACCTGAAAATTGGATCTTTGAGTTTTAAGAAGATGAAACCAGTATGGCATCACAATTTGAAAAATTAGAGACTCGTAATGATAACGTGTTCTATTTTATAAGCAAACAATTAAGAGAGAATAAAAGAACTATTTCATTTCATTCTCAAGTATATTTTTCATCAAACAATATGCTTTTATTTAAAGGCTTACAAAGATGAAGGGTGAATGAACCAGAAATAAATACATATACATATATTAAAAAGATACATGTATTTCCTTGAAGGGTACATTGGATTAGAAGAGTTCAATGGATATTCATAAATTTATGTATGGACAAATGCATGAATTCATAACATCAGAATTATTATGGAAGGAAACTATTGCTTTTATTTTATTTTATTTAAACATGTGGTACATTTAAAACAAATAAGTCATATTTATAAACTAAATATATTACATTTAAAATAAGTTATGAATAAAGGAACATGATTTTTGAGTGTGTTTAACATTCAAAATCCAAAAATTTGTAAGCTAACTCAAGATAATAATTACTCCATCTGTACTCAAAATAATGACATAAGTACATTTTTTACTGTTTCTTTCTTGAGCGTTTCACACTAAGCTCTTCAATCCAAAAGTAAGATATAGGATAGTAAAAAAAAGTCCATATTTATCCTTAGTAGCCCCACAATATTACATAAAATGATATATCCTTTTATTTTTTTATACTAATGGATCCCACTAAATGACATATTGACCTCTTACTTTTTAGGGTAATGATCTATAGAAAATGACACATAAATAACAATAAAACACGTACTCCCTCAATTTCTTTTCATTTGTCTTTTTAGAAATTAAAATTTGTTCTTTTTTATTTATCGTTTGTAAATTTTAAGAAAATATTAATGACTTAGTTTATCATATTATTGCTACCTTGAATATTAATTTATTTATCTTTCATCTTTTCTAATGAGTTTTGAAAAGTAATATTGAGATTTTGTATACATTTTAATCAATCAGATAAATCATTAATTATATTTTTTTATTTTTTTATTTTCTTCTAAAAAGTCGTTTAGAATGACAAGTTCATAAATAATGTCAAAAAAATAAAAAATAAACAAATTCATAAATAGTAAATGAATCACACTAACATACAATTTCCTATATAAAACTTCATACATGAACATTTAACCTCTAACACGTGGCCAAACCAGGCTGGATTAGAGAAGCTATAAATAAAGAAGTTAGGAATACAAAGAGGCCCATGTGTTGACTTTTCCTTTCCTCATATATGAAAGCAGTACCGTCTTCCTTTTCCAAGTACTGATAAACAAAGGAAAGCTATCTTCTTGCAAAGAAGAAAGAAAACCAAGTGCAGAAAAAGGTATGTTCTGTCCATGTATATACACTTGAATATCATCTTAAATACACACACATATATATATATATATGTAACTGTAGACATCTTTCATATAGATTTAGACTTGTATAGTTACATTAGTATAGCTATACAATTAAATTTCTCTATCTATATAAATATAACTCATTATTATAAGACTGCTCAATATACTATCTTAAATAAATTAACAAACTTCTTAAAATCAGGATCCCTTTCATTTATCATGGCCGGTATAAAAAAAATTCTTCTTTCATCTACATCAAGTCCCTCTTTATCACTAAGATAGCTAGGCTGATTAATTCATGTTTAGAGAGAACATGAAACTGCACTTTGATTGTCTTTCTAGCAAAACTAAAATCTCAGGCTATGAGTTTAATTGTTTATCTCCAAATAAGATTATACATATATATTAATTGCCTTTAAAAAAAAAACTTTGTTCTTTTTAATTTTTTAATAAAGATTGTGCTTTGTGATGATGATTTAGACCACTTGAGTCTTGTCTTACACTCAATATGAATATATGATGCACTACTCCTTTAATAGTGGCAACTAGCTGCGAAGCCAAAAATTTTATTCAGTGGAGTCAAAATATTAAGATGCTATAAAGAATTTGGACGGGGTTCTGGCAGCGCCACGAGCCAATTTTTTTAAGACAATTTTGTGTTTTTTGGCCAACTGTATATGTAAAATATGTATTTTAGTTACAATATTGTTAATATAACAAGTAATAACATTATATATATATATATATATATACACACCCCCCTTATTGACCCCTAATATGCCTTTCTAATCACAAATTTATTAATAAATATTTAAATTTATTATGTTATAAAAATAATATAAATTAGATTATTATTTATTTTAAAAATATTAGAGAAAAATGCATACATCAAGGAGAAGAAGTAATATGGAATTAAGAAAATTGTAAAAAATTCAATTTGACCCGCATATTAAAAAATTTATAAAATTTCAATGGAGTCAATTTATTCATTACACTTGAATTTCTTCTAAATTTATTATATATTATAAAATAATTTTTTTTCAATGGGATCAATTAACCCCACACTCTCTAATTTGGCTTCGCCAGGCGACCCCTTGTTCTATATGTAACTACTCTTGGGAGTATTCTCCTCCACACATTCCATTATATATACATACATATATCTATATACCTATATTTATATATAAATATACAGGAAATTCTATCAACCTCAAGGTGAGATTAAGAAACTCTCCAATTATCTCTTCTAAGATCTAGGGTTCCGTATTTGGGTAAGCTAATCAACTCTACCTAAAGACAAGTGTCATGGATTGGCTAAATGACATTTTTGTCCCTCCAAATTACTACTTACTTTTAAAGTTATTTTTAAAGTTCATTTTTCGCCAGTTAGGTCCTTTAACTAGCATTTTTTGGTGTTTTCCTTCCTCCTACCCGATTTGACCCCAACCCGACCCATTTTGACAAAATTTTGACCCAATCTGACCTAGTTTGACCTAACCCTAATTTTTAATATTTTAAAATAAAATAATTGTTTTTATTATTTTAAAATAAAATAATTATTTTAAAAATAGTTATTTTTAATATTTTAAAAGAAAATATTATTTTTCAAAAAAATTTAAATAATTATTTAATATTTAAAATAAAATATTTTCTTAAAATAATTGAAAATAATAATTATTTTTAGTATTTTAAAATAAAACATTCTTTTTAAAATAATTAATATTTTTTATATTTAAAATAAAATATTATTTTTTAAAAGTTTTCAAAATAATTTTATTTCAAGGAAAAAATATTAGAAACTTTTATTGTTTCAAAAATGATTAAAGTTTCATAAAATATAGATTCAAAAAAAGTAAAGTTAAAATTTTTTAAATCTTAATTATTTTTATGAAAGTTTACACTTCTTTATAAAAATTATTTTTATTTTACGAAAATAAAGTTTTTTTTTGTTTTTTTTGGAATATATATTTTATAAAACTTTACTCATTTTTTTAAAAAATGAAAAATTTTCTAAATTTTTTTCCTGACAATAATAATAATTTTTAAAACCTTTTAACTTTTTTTTATTTATCTTTTACTATTTTTTGTTTTTTAATTTCTATTTTTTATTTTTATTTTTAAAAATTCTAATATTAAGAATACATATAATAATTGTAAAGATATTAACTTTTTTCCTGAAAATAAAGTTTATATAACAAATGAAACTTTATTTTATGAAACTTTACTCATTTTTAAAAAAATAAAATTTCTAATATTTTTTTCTTAAAATAATAATTATTTTTATAACTTGTTTTAAAAAATATTTTATTTTAAATATAACAAATAATTTTTATTTTAAAAATAATATTTTATTTTAAAATATTAAAAATAATTATTATGTTAAAAATAATAATTTATTTTAAAATTATTATTTTAAAAATACTATGTTATTTTAAAATATTTATTTTATTTTAAAATATTAAAATTTAAAATATACAATATAAGGGTCGGTAATATTTATTTTAAAGCCCTATCAGACTTTCCCCCTGTTTGCCGATTTTTAATTCTCACGATAAGACTCAACATGAGAGTGTCATCTCATCTCATCAATAATTCGCGATAAGACTCATTAATGTAAATTTTCCGTAATTTGTGTTGCATTAAAATCATAATTTTCTTTTCCGCATTCTTAAAAAAAATGATAATATATTACAAATATTTACGTTAACTTTTTTGATAATCAGTTATATGATAAATATTAATGAGAATGTTTTAGAGAAATGTTAATTCTATTTAAATTCATTTATTAATATATTTTGCTACTATAATTCAGACTAAACTTGTCACAATATATAATATAACTCAATCATTAATAACTTAAAACACATTTATGCATAGGAAATAGAACTGTTGAGAATCGAACTTCTGCTTTTACTACAGGAGTGGTGGATTCAGGGGCGGAGCCAAGAATAAAAATTGAAACGGGCTAAAAATACTATAATGCCAAAATTATATATTTTTGGCTAAGCAGACCAATGATATTATAATGTCAAAATTGTATATTTGAGTTGGGCTGGACTGGCCAAGATTATTCCAACTTATTTACTTTGAGTTACATAATTATATAATATATCTAGTAAAAAAAAAATTAAACCGGATTATAGCTCCAAAAGCCTACTCATGACTCCGCCCCTGGGTGGATTTTCGAGAAAGTTACCACCCTCTTTCTCCTTTAAAATAATAGTTAAACAGTAAACTATAAGCATATCTCAACTCATAAAATAGCATAAAAAACGACAAATGAGATGAATATGACTTTAACCTCGGTTTGGCTTCATTTACCCTTTAAAATAATATGATTTTTTCTTTTAAAATTAAACAAGCTTGCAACCCGGCCGTGTGAGGTAATAGGTTAGTTTTGTTATATGTTTTTTCCACCTAGTGATATATATGTATATATATATATATATATATATATATATATATATATATATAATTTCTTATTGATGATTGAATTAATATCAATTTTAGTTTGTTATTTTCTCCCTACTAATTTTCTAATCAATTCAATTAATTTAATTGTAAGATCTTTTAAATATATATATATATATATACACACACGAATAAGTACTACATCCGTTCCTTAAAGAGTGCAGTTTTAGCAAAAAAATATTGTTCCTTAAAGAATACAGTTTTAGAAACCCAAAGCCTTCTTTTTCTAAATATGCCCTTGTTTTAATTAATGCACTAAATAGAGAAGTTAATGCACTTAAGAGAAAGGCTAGCTTTGTCATTTTGTTCCACTTATTGATTTGTGTGCTTTTTGCTACAACTGCACTTTTTAAGGAACGGAGGTAGTAGTAGAATAGATCTTGGGGTCAGTCTAGCCTAATTAATGCGTATTTTAGGTCAGTTTGTTGGGAATATCTTAACCCATAAGATTAACTTATTATGTCTATGGTCCATTAGAGCATATATATCTTCATTATATCTTATGTTAGACAAATTTATTATCATGCGATACCTTAGCAATCTTCACATGATCTCTACATCCATATCGATACCAAGCACCCCCTTGAACTTTTTACCGTATATTCTTTTTTAGTATAGCCCATCACTTTCTGTTTGATCCACCAAGAATATCTATCAAGCCTATTAAGTTTTTCTTGTTTGATTCACCAAGAACTTTCTCGAGAGAATAGTCCATCACTTACTAAATACATTATTTTCGTCCATCATACTCAATCTATACCATACCAATGACCAAACTCATAACCATAACTTTGGTATATATGTTTATCGGAAATTGACTTAAAATGTTAACCTATTATGTCTATAGTTATTGATTACGTCCTCCGTTTTAAATTAATTCCTCAGTTTTGATTTTTTTTTAATCAAATTGACTATTTTTTAAAACTATTTTGTGTATCATTTTTGCCAAAATATAGGTGAAGAGGTTATAACAAAAAAAGTATATACAATTTACTACTAATTTCAAATTTTATAATGTTAAAAATATATTTATACATACTTAATTATTAATTTTAAAAATAGTTAATTTAATTTAAAAAAATTAAAATTAAACAATTATTTTAAGACGGAAGGAGTATTGATTAGACTTTTAGGTTTGTTTTTTTGAAATTAAAAAAAAACGCACAAGATCTAATAAATGCTAAAAGTGTCAAACGACAAATTTTTATTCGGAGTTAAACTCTTGTTTTTTCTCTTTGTCAGCTTAGAATAAGGTATGAATGGTACATATTGTGGGCCCAGTTTTGATGGATAGTGAAGCATACTATTATAGCCATTTGAATTTATTCAACAACATGACCACACCCATGAGTCATTTTTACCCATCAAATCTGACTTATGTGTGTATCTTCCATCTTCCTAGCCTTTTCCTTTTCCTTTTCCTCCAATTGTAATCATATTGTCCTGACGGTGTTCAATGGGCCCCGCCGGTGACCAATTCATGATGATTATTCTAACGGAAAATCTTCTAGTCAGAAAACATGTCAGGTGCCGCCGTGGAGGCTCCGCTGGCTGACACGGTAGGCTAAGCTAACGGATGGCCAGATCTTGTCTGGATTAAAAAAATAATGTTACTATCACATAAAGTGAATAACATAAATATTATATAATATTGACGTGATCATATGTGATTTGTTGTTGAGTTAAGTGGATCATGTCAACAACAAATCACATACTGTTACGTCAGCAGTATGTGATGTTTATGTGATTATTTTATGTGATAGTAGCATTATTGGGATTAAAATTTGTTTTTGTTCTAAAATATAAATCAAGCCTCATATTTAACACCCTTGGTTTGTCATAACAAAAATAATACTCCCTCCATCTCGTATTAAACGTTCTAATTAGTTTTGACACGCTAATTAATAATATATTATTTTACCTAAATTACCTCTTTTAAATTATTTATTAATTGAAGTATTCATTCACTTTTCTCTAACTTCAACATTAATTATTCCTTACTAATTCCTACAAGAATTTTCTAAATTATTTTTATTGTTATTTTCACATTCTAATAAGTATATTTCTCTTTTCAAACTCACCCACTATTTACATACATATGCCCATAAATGCAAACTCTCCACATTTGTTGGTATTAAATTTCAATAAGTATATTTTTACCTCCATTCTATAATAACTGTCTTTTTAGCTTCATACACATGAATTAAGAACTCATTTAATACTAAGAATTAAAATTTGTAGGAAATTCCATCACTACCCCTTTATGGAAAATTAAAAACTATTAATACTCCCTTCGTTCCTAAAAGATTGTAGTTTTAGGAAGTAATTTTTGTTATAAAAAGATTGTCGTTTTGAGTTTATCAATACACATTAGCTATTTTTTTTTCTATTTTACCCTTATTTAAAGTTTTCTCCTATTTAAAACTGTCTTCCCTTCTCAATGATTCTTATTCAATTCAATGCTATAATCCAAGTAGTAATTGATTGAATAAGAAGTAATTGGTTGAATTGAATAAGAAATATTGGGAAGGAAATAATTGGTTGAGACAATTAATAAGGGTAGTATTGTTTTTCTCTAGGTATTAATTATATTCCTTAATCTGTGTGCATTAACCTTAAACGACAATCTTTTAGGAATAGAGGGAGTACAACAGAAAAAATTTCTTGGGACAATGAGAAAAGTTAGAAGTGATATAGGAAAATAAATAATTTATTCTCCTAGAAAGTTGTAAACGACAAATAAATTGAAATAAATTTTTTCTTCTAAAAAGACAGTTATTATGGAATGAAGGTATCATTTTTGTTGTTATTTTCACATTCAAATAAGTATCATTTTTGTTGTTACTCACATTCCAATAAATATATGAGAGAGAATGTGGTATAACAATACATCATTTTCCAATATAAATTTTTTATCATTTCTTAAGTTTCCAACAAAAGTTGACTAAAAAGATTATGAGGGTATAAGTGAAAAAATAAGATAAAAATAGTTATTAATATAAAAATAAAATATTTATTTAGGAAAATCTTAAAAAAAAAATTAGAATATTTAATACGGGACGGATGGAGTATTACTAGAACAATAAGTACCGTTTAAAGTGCTTTAAAAAAAAAGAGTACCGTTTAAAGTCTTAAATATTATTAAAATCTCACTATATTTACATTAGCAATGTTATTTTTATTTTGACAATATCGAAAACCTTTTTTAATGTCAACATGAGATATATGTGATTCATTTTTTTTAAATCTTGTAATTAATTGTATTTTTAGATAGTTTACAACTTTGATTTTATGGTCTAAAATAAAATAAATTATATTAAATTTAAATTTAAAAATGTCTCAAAATTTGAATATAAAAAATTTATATTTATCTTTTAATTTGAAACTGAGCAAGTAAAATAAAATTACCATTACACGTCAGCAATAACTAGCAAAATGTGTTTTGGTAGCTATTTCCTATTGTATAAATATAAAATGTGGCTGAGAATTAATTTTAATTTGAGTCCCGTTATATATTGCGAAATTTTTTAATCGAATTATAATTAAGATATATGTGTATACATGAGATATATAAGATTAAGAATGAAATGATAATGAATTATAAAGATAAAACTGATAAAAACGCGTCTGCAACTACATTTTTTCGCTCTGAAATAAATAAAGTATAGGGAAAAAATTAGGTATGCTTGGGCACCACAAATTAAGTGTGCTTAGGCAAAGTTCTTAGACTTATAAGAACTTTGAATTTTAGAAGTCAATTATAAATTTTCCAAGGTTGAAGATTATATGTTTGGAAAAGTTTGGCATAGTGTGGAAACAAATTTGTGGTCTGCCTTTTTGTCTATGCGTTAAAAAAAAATAAGATGACCCAAATACATAAACAATTTCACCACTTGTGCCTTATTTGCAAGGTGACTAGGTTTCCTCTAATATTACAAATGATGTGTTTATTTTCTCCCACAACTAAATATCTACATCCTTATATGTGACCATCCTCATGAGCGTGGTGATGGGAGGGCTCAATTGGAAGGAAAAAAAACCTACAACTCCATAGGGTTATCCTGTACTTGAGAGAAAAAGTAGAAAAAAGAATAAATATAGTAATAATTTAATTCTTTGTCGATGTAGTAAATAAGAGAGAAAATTAAATTTATTTATTCGTCTTTATCAAAAAAAAAATACACACAAAGCAAATGAAAGAAAATAAAGTCAAGTTAAATATATATATATATATATATATATATATATATATTTTCCAACAGATTGGTCCCTTTTAAATTTGTATCACATGAATTATGTCTATTAGGAAGGTCCCTTTTTCCTTTTCCTTTTTTAAACTTTTTATTTGTGTATTAATTTCTCTCGAATTTTTTTAACTTTAAAATATTTTTAGTTGCAAAAACACTCACAATCACTAATTTTTAAATATGATTGTACCTACAAAGAGACATTTATTATAGTGAACTTTTAAAATTGAATAATACTTTTAGATTTTGTTGGATATCATTATCCAACTTCTTACTAGGGATAGGCAATCTTGTTAGAAATTGTGGACAACTTGACATGATGAAAAGTCTTATATATGGAAGTAAAAGATTCCATTGTAAATTTATATGGGTCCTCTTAACATATGCCCTTAAGACACATGCTAAGCACACAGTTCAAGAGAATATTCTCTTGAACTGTGTGCATATTCCCTTGATTTCTGTATTTGCACCAAGTTCAAGGGAATATACACACAATTTAAGAGAATATTCTCTTGAATTATGTGTTTGTTAAGAAATTCCAATTTATATTGTGCTTTATAGACTTGGATATCTCCCATCCCATCTTAATTTTTTTTATAGCATTTTTCTTGTTTTATGAACAACTTTACACCCTAATAAAAGCAATAGTATCTAAACAGGCTTTCACTACTATACTTTATAGCTTTGCTCCCCAACTTTACTTTCACAACATGTTGCCACTCTATTTAATTTCTCTAAGATCCAACAAATAGTTTTTGATTAAAAATATATGCTTAATACTACTGGGATAATCAAGTTCTTTCTTTCTAATAAAGGGCTTATTTTTTTAATCTTAAATATTCAAAAACAAATCATCTTCAAGTGAAAATGAACTTGGATAAATGTTTTGAGAACAAATTTCATGCTAAATACGTTTTGTAAAATATTTGCCGTGAGTTCAAAATTATGAAAAAAAATATGTTTAAGATCAGACGTCTGATGCGCGTGAGTATGTTATTATTATATTAATTCTCTTTATTATTCTTTTCATATATCTTATAACATTTTTTTATAAGTAATTAAGAACAGTTAAATTCTTGACGCTCGAAATAACATCATGATTAAACATGTAAGATAATAAATTTTATATATATTCACACAATTTGACCATTAATTTTGAATATTTAGATTATCATTGATATATTAACAAATCTGTCTTTTTAAATATTTAAAACATAGTACATCATTTAATGTTACATAACTTTTTATTTTGAGAAATCTGAAAAGGAAAATAATAATAATAATAAAATTAGAAAATTTTTATTTCAATATATTAATAATAGAACCGACCTGCCAAATACTTGCCTTTTCCAGTTGTAATTAAGCACCAAGTCAAATCTAATTGGAATGAATAATGAATATTAAATAAATAAATAAATACAATCCTACTAAATAAATGATTTCACCGACCACCACCGTTATTTTGCGACCCAGTTTGTTGGTCCCTAACCTACGCACCCCCTCCCCCCTTCTTCATCTTCGTCCTCCATTTCCAAACCCCACCAAGCTCCCATCAGAAATTCAGTATTATCATCTTTATTCTCACTCATTATCACCCTTTTCGCACCTTTTTCATAGCGTTGCTCCCCCATCTCACCCAAACATGAAGCTCAACCGCTCCAGAAATCAACATGAGGTACTTCTATTTCCTCCTATTTTTTGCTTTTTTTTAGGAGTTTTAGTAGTTGGGTTTTCTTGACTTATTTAGAATTGCAGAAAAATTGGGCTGAATTATGTTGTTTGGGTTGCACCTGCCTGCAGCTCTTCGGGGCTAGAGTGGTTATGCGGAAATGGCTCAATATTAGTGCTAAGGAATCGGATTACAGTGCTGATACTGAAGATGATGATGGAAGCGACAATGAATTTGATAGTGAAGGTTTGATTGAATTTCACCAAATTATACTTCAGAGATGAAAGATTTACCATAATGGGTTTTGTATTTGATGTGTTTTTTAGTTGGTTTTATGATTTTTGGATATTTTTTGGAAACTGAATGAGTATTCTGGGGCTTGAGTTTGATTGGTGATCTGGGGGTGGTTTGGTTTTTTGGCAGAATTGGGTGGTTTGTTTTTTTGGCAGAATTTTATGATTGGCCTAAAGAACCGCGGTTTAAAGATAATAAAGGCAATGACATTAAGGTTGATCCTAATGGTAATGTGTTCTGTTTCAAGTTGAATTTTTTGTTTTTGAGATCCATTTGCTTGCTTTTTATGAGATTTTGAGAAATGGGAGCTATTATTTTATTGGAGAATTGTTGCAGTTAATGTGATGATTACTTGGACTACACTTTTGGGTGCTAGAGAGTCATTAATTTGATCATAGATTAGGAGATGATTTATAGCTTGGTTTATACGATCATATGTACTTGTGATCTTGTAGACCTTGTAAAAGTGACTTTATATTGAAAAATTGACAAAAATGAAAAAAGTTAGGTACATGAGCATAATCTATAATTTATTGATTTAACTGGAAGGATTCTATTCAACTTTGAACATTGATTATTTCCGATTGTTTTAGAGATTTTCTAAGGCACCTGAAAAAAAATTATGAAAAAGTTTGTGTAATTGGATAATATTTAGTTCTTGAAGTTTTTCTGTTTTCCTTTTTATGCTTTCAAACAACTAAAATGTATTTATTTTGAAGGGTATCCCATTGTTGGTAATTTTTGTTTCAAGTTATAAGCCTCTATGATTAAATCTTCTTGTTAACATCCAGTTTTTTTTTAACATCAAACAACCATCCTTTCCTAAGACTGGCTTCTTTGGCTTGTCATCATAATTTTGTTGGCCTATATGCTATCTTGAATCAAGGTTACATATTGTCATTACATTTCCATCTTGAAATCAACTTTACATGTATCATTAATAAATTTTTCGTTTTTGCTTTTCTTTGTTATTGAAATCCTGACGTGATACGCATGAGTTAATCCACATAATTCAAATTCGTTAATATTGGTTTGTAAATCTTCTTTTGAGCCTACAGAGGCTCTTCCTAGATCCAGAAGACGAAAGTCGGAGACATTCAGGGCACAATATATAAATGCAAAGGAAATCAAGTATGCTGCCTCTCCCTCACACATACTGATCGCAGAAGTTGATTTAAAGTAATTTGGTTATTGTAAGAATCAGCATTTTAGGGTTTTAATACTGATGCCCTCATCTTTGTTGTCTCTTGTGTTATTAGAATACGTGCTGGCACGTGGAATGTTGGAGGAAAACTTCCACCAGACGACCTAGATATTGAAGATTGGCTAGATATCAGTGACCCTGCTGATATTTATGTGATTGGGTAAGTGTTTCATTGATTCATTTGCTGGATATATTTTATAGCAGGTATGCAGTCAAAAAACGTATGTTCATCTGAATTCAGTCTTCTTCATTGGTTTTACTTTGCTCAATTTTATTTACTTTCTCTTAGATTTTTTTTTTGTTTTGCTAGATATCACAGCTGAATTTGTGATCTTTATTGCCTCATATAAACTTATAATATATAGGGGGCGGATCAATGGCACTACGTTTTTTACACAATTTTTTACACAATTTTTTGATTCTTGAATTTGAACACTCTTAATGGCTAAGATTAAAGCTGATTTTTAATTTATACACTATAACAACCTATATGAATGCATATATTATCATAATATTGGTAATAACTAACCAAAACTTTAGTATAATTTTACACAAATGCTATGGAAGCAAGTATGTATATCTAAAGCAGTTGTGGTTAGTTATCACTAATATTATGATAATATATGCATTCATATAGGTTGTTATAGTGTATAAATTAAAAATCAACTTTAATCTTAGCCATTAAGAGTGTTCAAATCCAAGAATCAAAAAATTGTGTAAAAAACGTAGTGCCATTGATCCGTCCCCTAATATATATATATATATATATATATAATTTTAATAATGAACTTATCAGGTTGTGTATGTCCAAAATGAGACAATTTAGAGTAACTGCAACCAATATGTTTATAGTTTTCAGGAGATTATACCATTAAATGCTGGCAATATCTTTGGTGCGGAAGATAATCGCCCTGTTCCAAAATGGGAAAGCATCATTCGTGAAACTCTTAATAAAATTCAACCCGTGAAGACTAAGTTTAAATGTTACAGTGATCCTCCTTCTCCGTCAAGATTTAAGCCATCTGATGATGCTCCAGATATAGAAGATGAAACTGATAGTGATGGCGAGGAGGAAAAATATCTATTGAATGAAGAACTGAATTTTGATGAAGTCAGTGATGGACCAGTCGTAGGTAGAAAAGTGTTTGCTTCAATCCCTACTTCTGATAACTTAGGTTTACCACTTGAACGGGAGTTACAGAGACAATTTTCTTCTCCAAGAAAGTTGGACAGATTGAATTGTTTTCGGACAGAAGATTCTGAAGGAAATGTGGAGTCATCGGTTCTCTTGCTCAACAAAAGCTCAACTAAAAAATTCAGTGGGACAGACAGGATAGGCTTGAGCTGGCCAGAGCCGCCGTTGGATCTTTTGGCTCAGTATATTCAAGAGAGACCTGATTCTCTTAGATCCTTTAGGTCATTCAAAGCTTCTAAGTCTTTCAAAATATTTAGTTCTTTTAAGTCATCAATGATTGTTGAAAATAGAGTGCAACCAGAGGCAGATTCACTCGCAGAAATTGACCTCGAGTCCCTCATAAACCGGAAAAGAAGATCTCAATATGTAAGGATTGTAAGTAAGCAAATGGTTGGCATTTTCCTCACTATATGGGTCCGTAGAAGCTTGCGAAGGCATATCCAGAATGTAAATGTGTCTAGTGTTGGTGTTGGTGTTATGGGCTACATAGGTAACAAGGTTTGTTGCCTTTTATCTTTTTTTTTTGGTTCTTTGTATCTTTTTTAGCTTGTTTCTTCGTAAACACTTTTGAGAACTTCTATTGGATTTACAGATCTAGTTTTATAAAATCTATATTCTCTCTCTCCCTCTCTCTCTCTCTCTCTCACACACACACACACACACACACGCATACGCATGCACACACATGCTCGCACACTTGCTTTCTCTGTAAATGTCACAGAGACTTCCTCTCTTTGATGCTTTGGTTTATGTTTTTTTGTTTGTTTTTTCTTTGCTTCTAATTTTTGATAGTATATGGTTGTGAACTGAATAAACTCATTGAGTGCAGTTCATTACTTGTTCACTCCATCTTTGACATAGAACTTCTGTATATATGAAAGAAACTTCTTGTTACCAACTACCAAAGGGACAAACAACTTGGTAGCCACAAAGACAACCCCATAACCATTAGGTCATGTGTTCAATCCACCTCCCCCAACTTCTTGTTTGTAGCATTTTTTAATTTCTTTTTTTTAATTTAAAAAAAAGTAATTTAACTTTCACCTTTTACTACTCAAATTATTACTACTTTCAGGTGTTCAATTGGAGCCATATTTCTTTTTGCTGATGTTCATAACCACAAGATACAACTGCAACATTGTCCCTGAAAATGGTAGAAATAAAGATTATAAAATATGTCCAAACTTGGTCTGTATGTCCCTTAGTTCACATCTTTGGCTTCATATTACCTGTGATGAACCTATTAAGAAGATGACATGCCCTTTAGGATAGGTGTGGGAAAAAATTGCTGTATTTGGAGGAGGATTAATTTAAATATAAAAATAACAAGATTTCGGGGTCACCAAAAGTCAGTTTTTGTGATTTATGCTCTACCAATATAACGTGTAATGCTGTCTAAGAATACATTAGGATTGCTCCTTAATGTTAGGCTGAAACAGAAGTCCTTGTGCTTTGATTTGCTAAATGCTGAATATATTGGAGGGCATGAATCTAACTACTGACGTTGTTATTTTCAGGGGTTCTGAGCAATGGATTTCGGTTAGGTCCGATCTGCACAAAGCAAAAACCAAAGATCCTTGACGGCTTGTGCCACCGGGGGATGCCTCCAGTATGAGAATCAGTATCGAACCAGAGAGTAAGTATGTCAACAATGGAGGTTTTAGGGTTCCATTGTTGACACTTAATCCATTGTTGACATACCTACTCTTTGGAGGATAATGATTCTCACACATGAGGTATCCCCGCCAGCACAAGTCGTCAAGGATTTTCAGTTGTTGCTCTGTGCATATCGAACCTGACCCAAATCCATTAATCAGAACCCTCGAAGATAGCAACATTAACACTAACTATAGGGGATAAGATAACAAAGCTATTGCTTGTTGTATGGTGTATTAGAGAGTAATGTATAAGAATCATGGAATCTGACTGAATATGAGTTTATTTCCTATATACACTGATAACTGATAGAGTCTATGGTTCCTCATTCGTCGATAGAAAGCAGTCCCAACAGTTAATAGAAGGGTTCGTTCTTCCACCTTTCTATCCAGATAGTTCATAGTTGGCCATCTGTAGAGAACCTATTAATGAGCCGCACAAGCCTAAGAGAGTGTAGGGGTGCTAATAGAATCCTTCTGATGAATAAAGTTGGCACAGGCTGATATTTTACTCTTGCGAGTAACCCTTTTTTCTGTCTGAACTCTGAGAGTAACCCGACGTGGACAAACTGCTACTCAACCTGGATTGCTGACTGGTTTGGTTATTTAGAGCGTGGTTAATTAGGTTCGTACTTGTGTTCTTCATGGTAGAGCTTGGTCAACTGTGCGGTGACCTTCATAGCTTATACCATGTTAATGACAAAACTTTTAATAATGATGTTAATCCCAACTTGCTCTGTGAAGCGAAAGTTATGGTATAACCACTTTATAACAAATTATAATTCTATTTTTATATATATTATAGGTATTGGTCATTTATCAAATAATAATAATAGTAAATCATAGGCATTGGTGAAATTATGTGCCCATAAAATATTAAAATCTATTAATATCATAGGCATTGGTGAAATACTCTGTAGTGTGATAGCTAACTATTAATATCTAGTACCTGCTCCACTGATCTATTTAGATGGGTCCCAGTTGAGTAAATCTCAGTAGACATGTATGTCTCAGATTATATATTTTTTATTTATTAAAATCTATTCTCTTAATAAAACTCTGGAGCTTCATTATAAAAGGTGAAGTTTTCCTGATATAATATTTGATTGTTTGAGCTTATAAAGGAACACAGTCGTATTGTTTTGAAGTCACGCATTAAAGATCATTTAAATGATAAAGTCATATGAGTCCTTTAGTCATATCTATATGAGATATTCGTACAAATATATGTTGCTAATCTGATGGATGAGGGTGTTGGCTGCTAATGTGTTTGGAACTTTGGGATGTATATTTGTGATTGCCCCTCCTGTTGGGCTCCTCAGTGGTTACGAGCTACTATGGTTATGCCCAAGTAGGGATTGCTATAATCTGGCTTTCTGAGTTGCATGATATGACATTGTGTTTGTTGTTAGCTCATGTTAAAGTAATTTTTGTTAACGAGGTATACTTGCTTTATCTCATTTTATTAATGATTGTAGCGATTCATATTCTTTTTCTTTTTCCTAATGATGAAATATTTTTTATATTTCAGGGATCAGTATCAGTCAGCATGTCTGTATTCCAGACTCTTTTCTGTTTCATATGTACCCACCTGACATCAGGTGAAAAAGAAGCGGAGGCAATTAAAAGAAATTCCGATGTTCATGAAATACATCGTAGGACTCATTTTAATTCCTTTTCAAGCATTAGACTTCCCAAAAGCATCCATGATCATGAGTGAGTACATGGCATCCGTTATGATTTCCAGTTGGACCTTTTTTTCTTCATTTTGCCAACTTATGGCCTTACTTTGCCTCTCGTCCTATCTCTCTGATAAGAGATAGAGTTGTGAGGCCATTTAGTTCACTCTTGTACACATTGTATGAAGCTATTAATGTTACGGGGTGCAGTTCTTCATTCAGTAGCTAAATTGAGAAAATTCTGAAGAGCATATACCAACCCAAAAAAACACAGTTGAATTCACGAGTTGGGTCTGGGAAAGAAGTACCGAATTCCATTAAGTTGATTATATTGGTATCCTTGGTGATACTTGGTTGTTACTTTATTATTGGCTTGTTACAGTCACTGGTTCTCTTATGCTAAATCAGCTCTTGCATTATCTTTTTGTAGAAATAATTTTGGCGATCTATTTGCGTCAATTAATTCTAAAAACTGAAGTAATGGGAAAGTTTTTTCTCCATTTTCTAACTTCCTTGATTTGGCATAGTTTTCTTTTAGAATTCAAGCAGGCGGGATTTACACCCCCTGATTTTAAAAACAACAGTTGGTTGTTCTCATTTGCATTTTCTGCAGAGAATGTCTTAAAGAAATAGGAGATACAATTTAGTTTTGTTGCAGAGGAGATATATTTCAATTTTTCTTTCTATAGCAGATTTTGAGATTCTCAATTTCTTTATTCATTTAGAGAACTGATCTAATATCACACATTCACTTTTCAGGCGAATAATTTGGCTGGGTGATCTTAATTACCGTATAAATTTGTCATATGAAAAAACACGGCAGCTAATCTCTAAAAAGGAATGGTCCAAGTTAGTTGAGTGCGATCAGGTAGGTTAAGTTTACTCTTTGAATTATTTTGAAAATTAGACCGTTTCAGTATCAATCTTTGTTTTTACTGCTAATTTATGAAGTTGTAGTACACCATTCTGGACAGCTCATATTCTTTTCTGTGTCTAATTTCCTAGACATAATTCTCAGATGTGGCGTTGCCACTCTATAAGTTTAGAACTCGCGGACTGTGATGAATTTTGTGGTTGTGAAACATATTGAATTTGTGTTGTCCCATATATCTTAGCTATAAGTATTGTCTAATCAGGCATTTGCTTGTATTTTGGGACTTAAAATGCTTCCCGATAATCTGGTTAGGGAATAGGGACCCAATTTGACGTGCTTTCTTTTTATTAAGGTTCATTAAATTATGTGCAAAACTTGTCTAGGATCATTTTAACCAATTATGACAGAATACAACCCTCCTGTGTTTTGTATTTTTGTATTCTGCGTAAGGATAAAATTTTCTTGTTCTTGTATCTAGCTTGAGAGAGGAAGAATTGGTTGATGTAATGTGACTCCTCATAGATCCACTTGATGTAGGTCATAGATGGTCTATCTATCATGTTCTTTGGAGGTTATAGGAGTTTGTCGTGGTTCACCATGGGGTCTTGATGTTAATTTAGATTCATCTCATCATTAAGATGTAACTGTTTATATCTATTCTTAAATTTAGCAACGAGACATTTAAGTAGCTGGTATGGGTGATTAAGGGTGTAGGTTCACTGAGGCAGTTGCTAACTTTTTAATCATATGGTTTATGTGTTAATTTCATTTGATGTCTTATTGCTTAATTCATTAACATCTTCCTATCCTGGCAGCTTGTTCGAGAACTTAGAAAAGGTCGTGCATTTGATGGATGGTCTGAAGGTACTCTAAATTTTCCACCAACTTATAAGTATGAGTTGAATTCAGACAAGTATTATGGAGAAGATCCAAAAATCGGGAGGCGCACTCCGGCATGGTACGTAAGATCGTTCTTATCCTGGGGTTTTCATTTGACATTTACCAAACATAGTTTCTTTGGTCTACTTACTTCTTATAGATGGATTGTTGACTCTTGTTTGACCATCTTGCTATTTTTGAACAAATGTTTACTGATAATAGTATCTGCAATCTATTAGTTTCATTATTCTTTCTTTACGTTTCTTTCCTGTTTCTTTCTTCTTCTTTTTCCTCTCTCTCTCTCCTCTTCTTGTTTGTTAGTTTGCATAAATAAATATATTCTGGAAGTGTTTTTTTTTTCTTTTGTGACATTTCATATTCAATTTCCAATCTTGCTTATCTTACTTCTTCAAATTTTGTGTCCCCAAATTGCTCATTTTCACTTGTTTCTTCCAATGGTCAAGTTGTGAGTAATGTAAGACCCAAATGTTTATATGATGGACAGAATTAATTGTAATTTTATTCCTTTCATGCTTACTGAATTACATGTGTATCTTCTTTTGGTAATGATAAGAAAATACATTTGTATCTTAGACTAGGAACTACTTGCAAAACCTTCTTCAGTTAATTTTTTTTGTTTGGAAGAAAATTTAGGGTCATAGTTTTCATGGCTTCTAAACATGGTTGTTCTGTAGTTGAACAGTTGCTTTGGTTACATATGGATAGACCCAGAAGAAAATTACTTTATTCTGGTAAAAAAACCTAGAAGGTATTAAGAATATAAGAATAGAAATAGCAACTAGTATATACATATATTAAGTGTTTTATATTTTTTATATGTGTGTGTATATAATATAAACATATATACAAAAACATATGACCAGGGAAATTTATCGATAAAAACCTAAGGGTTTGAACTAGTTCTAATGATGAAAGCATAAGCCATTGCAACATAATCATGCTCATTTATTTTTGCATTGTCTTGTTGCTTGGGGCTTGTGAAGCTCTCTCTTTGGAGTGCTAGGAGAGTAGTGGGTGTGTCCTGCTTCAGTGAAAGGTCTGTTGCTAATTCGTTTTCGAGGATTTGGAAACAAGAGAGATGTCAAAATTTTATAGAAGTGTTTTTTTTTCTCCTATTTATGTGAAATTTGGAATGAGCGCAATGCTAGATTGTTTAGAGGAAGTTGCTTATCTTTTAAGCTGTTGAGTGATAGGTTTATGCATCTCTTTGGGCTTCTTCTATGGTGGCCTTTAGAGGCATTTCTGTGACTGATTTGTGTAGGGATTGAAGGGCTACACTTTTTTAAGTGCTCTTATTTTAATTTTGTTTTCTTTAGTTTGCTGAGGGTGGACTTCTTGTTCCTGCTTTTATTGTATCATTTGTGACACTCCCAAATCCGGGTACTTCAATTCCACGGGACTTGGTGTTCACTGTACGAATATCATCTATCTATCTACCCATAGTAAATGCAAACCATGCAATAAATAGAATTAAATCCTCCCCTTATGGGGTTACAACATCTGAGTAATTAATAAAATAAATCCCAGGTCATACTAACCTTAAACATCTGTGCGGAACATAACAAATAAATAGTCTTACACAACTAACATAAAGCTGAAACATAAACATATAAATAAACAACAAGTCTTCATCACTTGTTGACCTTGCTCTTGCCTTTGCTAGTAGAAGGCTGTTCGGACCTTTCGTTCTTAACTGCAATGTTATTATTACGCAAGAGTGAGCATGATTGCCCACAAGTATAATAATATGACAACAATATAAGAATATGCGAGTGAATCAAAGACATCTGAATAAAGAAACTCAACTTTTGACTCTAGGATAAATAACAGGAATCAAAATAACATCTGAGGGTCATAAGACCTTGAACTATGTCTTAGGTTGTAAAGTGTTTATACTTTAAACCTTTAACAGTCATAAGACTATGGACTCTACTTCTCGTACTTAGGAGGATCAGCCCTTAGTACCATACTGTGCACAATATCTTAACGCTAAAGCGTAAACAATCCCCTTTTACAGGGTTGTTCATCTCAGTTTTGACATCAGAGTCCGCACCAAAGGAAGTTTGGTTTGGATAAGCTCAATAAGTATTTTAGAATTTAGAACGTTCATCAACTATGGACTAGTCGAATCAATAAGGGTTCACTAGTCCTATACGGTTCAACAATATCATCGATATTCAACTTGAATAATAAATCTCAAGAGTATACAATCGAATAAGTATTGTATAACTGAATCATGCTTTTAAAAGAGTAACAATATGTAATATGAATTTCGAACTGGAACAATTAAGAACACGAGCTTACTCGATATAGAAGCACAAGTCTAAGACTTAATAAATGAATAAATTAGAATTTAGGGAACTTGCTAAATCAATAAGTTAGGGATAGGATACTTGCCTCTTGCACAAGCTACAAATATAATTACAATTCACTTCCTCAACGTCCTACACATTACATTATGTATACGACATCGATTAGTTTTCATAACTATCATGTTTAACTGTTGAACTATTCACTTAAGTTCGACTTACAACTTAGTTTATAATATTACTCAATGGCTAACCACATAACATGAATGTAAACTCACAACATGCATATCACACATGTATAGCCCTTTAAACAATCATAATCAAGTTTTACAATTACGATATTCAAGTTCGCACTTAGTTTGTTAACTTGAACTTTCACATTATCTTATACATGTCAATAACTTAATTTATTAATCATGAACTTCAAATCATATAATATTCATGTATGTAACTTAAAACATCTTTTATTATCGAGAATACTACACTTGTGTGCGTGCATGTCCGAAGCCCTCCGATTGCCTCCGAATACGCATCAGTCACAAAGATGACCATTTTTACCCATTTTAACGATTTCAAATTAAAAAACTTAAAGAATGAAAGTTGTAGGTCTACTCGTTATCTTTTCGAATCATCTTGAATCGCCTTAATCGGAGTTCGTATGAAAAAGTTATGCTTATTTTACTACAGGAGGTCAAAACAGTCTCAAAAATAAAAAAACAAAGGCTCCCGGATAGCCCTTATACCCGCTGGGGCGGGTCCTAATGCCCATGAACACCCGCTGGGGCGGGTCCCCCTGCTGGTGCACTCCTTGGTTCGCGATGAACACCCAGAGCAACCCAAATAAATTCAAATTAAACTAATGTAATGAATTTTAAGGCTACCCATAATGTTAAAACTTCACAGAAACGCTATACAACATTTCTAGTATGTTCTTGGCAATTAAAATCATGTAATCACACAATCCAAGGCATCTAATTTCACTGTTTTCATACTTTATCATGTTTTGAAGGAAAATCAAGAAATTCAACGTTACGGATTCGTTATAACACCGAATCCGTTCGTTTAACTTCTGTTTTGTTCGCATAGACGTGTACAATCATATGCAAATGTTAATTCAAAGTTAAACCATCGATTCATGGTATAAAATTTGTACGTAAGGGCCGTAAAGGCCGTATGGCCATATATACGACTCTGTAATTTTTGAAAACCCAATTTAAACAAAATTCGATCACTGCAAGTTATGCATATATGGCATATAATATGTTATAAACACATATGAACACACATATAGCCATATAATGAACAATTATTAATTTTCCCATTCACAGAGAATTTTTAAAGCACGTAAATGGAAAAAGTAAAATTTTGAAAACCCAATTAAGGCCTAATTACATGAATTCGATTATTTTAATTCATTCATACCAAATACAAAACATGTTATAATGATATAATAACACATATATAAGCATATAATCAAAAATTGCTAATTTTTTCCATACACAGAGAACTCAGAATATATGTTCATGAAGGAAACATAACTCTGTAACTTCACAAGAATTCAATTAATACATATTTATATGAAATTGACTGTTTTAAAACATGAATATACGATAGAAAACATGTCATGTTTAATTAGTAACACTTATATCATCACTTTATGTAGTAATCACAAACTCTGTTTTTACAGAGAACTCAAAAATACGTTAATGGAAAAACATGGAATTAAACTTAAAGATGAAGGAATTACCCTTGCTAGTTTGTGATGATGATGAACTCTCTTTTGATTTCTACAATCCTTGATCTCTTCAACTCTTTCTCAAAGTTCTCTCAATTTTCTCTCAACTTTTTCTAAGTTTGTTTCTTCTGATATGAATATCAAATAGAACTAGTGTATATAATTTTTACGTGAAAAGAATTCGTGAATACATGGGTCGTCAGTTAACTCCCACTATGGGTTAACTGACCAACCTCCTATAAGGCCATGTTTGGCTAGCCTAAAGAGTCCATTTCCCATTTAATCTAATAACTTACTATTATATAGTTTAATTGTAACACTCCTAATTAATCAATTAATCTTATTTAAATCAATTAAATAAAATAGCATGATTCCACAATAAATCACATAGTCACATAATTAAAATTCTTATTTATTAATTATGTTAAATCATTAAATCTCTAATTAATTATTAAATTAATTAGAATAACATTATGCTTATTAATTAATTCATTAAATCAAATAAGCTCAATTAAATACATCATTGAATATAAAATTCACCACATTAGTTTAACTAATGTGACACATATAATTAAATTAATCTACCACAATTTCATCAATTAATTATTTAACTCAATAATTAAATCATCAAAAAAAAATATTTATTTAATTCAATAAATATTCAGATTAAATTACAAAATCTCGTTCGTCACATCATTTCTTTTGTATTAATAAAATTTCTTCTTTTATTGTTCTAAGCTCAAGTTTGTCTGTAGTAATCTAGTAATTTGTTCCTCTAGTCTATTAATATCAGTTGATATTTCACACTTCTCTGTACTCTACATCTTTTCTTTCAGGTGCGACCGCATTCTTTCATTTGGGAAGGGGATGAGGCTTATGAGCTATGGGAGGACTGAGCTTATGATTTCTGATCATCGGCCCATGTCTGCGTTATATATGGTGGAGATTGAGGTGTTTTGTCCAAGGAAGTTACAAAGGGCTCTCACATTCACTGATGCAGAAATTGAAGATAGCGAATCTAATATTTGACTTGATGGTGGAATGAGTCGGTTAAGATTGGGCGAGGTCAGTACTTTACTCTGTATTTGAAGTTGCAAAAATGACTAGGCTTTGTTAAAAAAGAACGAAGGGCTCGCTTGGTAACTGTTTTTCCTTTTTATTTTTTCGTTTTTGATTCTACTATTTTGAAATCAGTAGCAAAAAAAGTTATTTGCCAACAGTTTTTGCTTCTGAAAAAGTGGAAGTAAAACCGTTTTTGGCAGCAAAAAATTGAAAACACCAAAAACTTGTTTCTTCAATTTTGGTTGTTGGATTTTTGCTATAAAAATCCTATTTATCTATTTATTTAATGTTTAGTTATTTATGTTCGACATTTATTTATTAATAAAAATACATCATTCATCATTCATTAAATGGTCATTTAGTTTGTTTATATAAATCTCCATATTATATATATTATGGTTTATGTGTATAAATAAATGTTATACACAGAAGATATAAATCATATGTAATATATAAATAAAGAAATAATGGTTTATAACCTAGGATGATTTGGAGATATTATTCTGTAGGTTATAGTACTTTAACAGTAATGATTTATCTTGATCATGGAAGTTGAACTTCTAATTAAAAGTACTAGTGCATTAACGGTGTGCATTAAACTTATCATGTGATAATATTTTATTTATAAAATATTTTCACATAAATACTAATTTGTGAAATTTCTTAATTTTGAAATAATAATGGACTTAATATTGTTATATATATATATATATATTAATTTGTTAATTAATACATCGGAATGTCGATTAATATATTTAATTAATATTAGGAACATTATTATTGTCAAAACATCTATAAGAATTTTCATAAGATATTTTATCATTGATCATAGAATCTTGGCCGAGTCTTTTAATATTTATTATTACAAGGATTGATTTAATTGTTAAATCAATTTATGATCAAATATAGATAAATTATAGACTTATGAAATTAGTTTAAATGTATCGGGATTATATTAATTGATTTGAAATATTTATGTACATTTATAGAGGAAATATTTGCAGTTTATTAGTAAAGAGCTTATTTAATTAATTCTTAGATTGAAGTGCAATTACAATTATTTAGTGGAATTAATTGTAATTAATATTTATTCTGAATATTATTATTAGATAATAATATCTAGATAAGTATTGGAGTCAGAAAAGGAACCCATTAGGATCACCTCCTAGCCTAATATGAATCATATTCATAAGAGAGGATAAGGATCAATGTTATTGATCAAAAACGTATTTGAATATTTCTATCAGATGAGAATACAAAATTTCATATTCTCTCTTTCAGCCTAGGAAAAACACATCTAGGTTTTTTCCAGAACGGTTTTTTGGAGGCCACACTTTAGGTTCAGCATAAAGTCATAGGAGGGAAGATCTTGAGAATACTAGAGTCTGTACGGATTTCAAAACGTACTAATTCAACCAAACACTAGGTGTAACAAATTCGTACTCTAGATACATAGTATAAATATTTATTATTTCGCATAAAACCATAAAAATGATCCTGGTTTTATTATTATTTTTAAAACCTATTTTCGGAATATTTTTCCAACATTGGCAACACATGGAGCCATTCTAATTTTAATGAGGTCCAGACACCGAATCTCATTAACAACAAAAATTAGAACTTCATTTATAGATTAAATAAGATAAAATCTATAGTTTAAATATAGTTACCAAACAGTTATTCCTAATTTATATTGTCACTTATGAGTGAAAGCAGAAACATATGGAAACAAAATTAGGAAGTAGAAATATGAAAGAAAACATAGTTACCAAAGGAACCCTAATATTTTCAAATGGTATCGTAATAGTGGCTGTGCTTACTCCATTAAAATAAAAATAAAATAAACTACTAAACCTAATGCATGTGATTGTTGTCACTTAAATTTGAACATTTAAAGGTATGTCTAATAAGCTTGTAACAACACTTCTTAAAAGGTTTGGTACTTCTCAGTTCTCAAAAAAGAAAACTAGTATTGTACCAAATTGATATAAGACAGTACTTGGACCTTCGTAATGTTCGAACCAAAGATAAGAGGGGAGAAAATCACTAATCGTAATCCAACTCATCTTAATATTTCCCCTTTATGATTGTCACCGATTCTTTTACTTTTTTGATAAGTATGATCATCGCGTTCATGCCAAATTCACTCTTAATTGGTTTGAGGCTTATTTTGGGATTATAGACCTAGGTAAGTAGACTTTACTATAACAAGAAAATCGATATAACAACTACATATGTCCCAATTGGAATCTTCATAAACATATCACTCTTTGAAATTTGACATGTTAAAGAATTAAAAAAATTAAATATAAAAGAGTTTGCGGTGGAAAGGGATTTTTAGATTCTAACCAAACTCACTTTGTAACAAAAATTAGAAATTATGAGGACTGGTGATTATAAGTTTTAGCCAATTGACTGTAGATTTAGATATCAAACTGTTATAGTTAATCTCTAGGATAACCTCTATACTTCTATACTTCCATCTGAATTAAAGGTCATCAGGTTGAAAGCCACCTCCACATGAATTTCAGGCATGCAAGTACAAAAGTATTTGTCGCCTATATTATTAACAATATATTTGCAATAAATTTCTAGGTAAGAAAACAAGGATGATCGTGTTAGAATTTAAGTTGTAGGGCAAGATCTTTCTACAAAGATATATTATACCTAGACATTTTGTGTAGTTATAATTTGGCTAGAATTTCAATGTGCCTATGTGCTATGAGTGTCTCAACTACTTAATTTGGGGCATAAATTTTATTTTCACCTATGTAGTAAACGAGCTGAGCCGAGCCGAGCCGAGCTCATCTAAAAGTTAAACAAATCATGTTGGGCTTTAAACGAGCTTGAGATTTATTGTATGAACTTGGTCTGTTTATAAAAGATTCGAGCTCGAATTAGGCTTAAGCAAACCAAGCTTAGTCGCGCTTAAGCCTGACTCGTTTAACTTTTTTATAATAAAAATAAGAAATAATAATAATTAATTGTTAAATGAGGCAGGTCTAAATGGGTCAAGCCAACACGAGCTAGGCTCCACACTGTTCGAGCTTGGCTCGTTTAACTAACATAGGCAAAGGAGTTTGTTCAAGCTCGGTTCGTTTAATGAGCTTGAATCAGCTTAGTTGAGTCAGGCAGCGCTCGCGGGAAGTGTTCTTTTACAGCTTTAGACCTATGTTAACGTGTGCCCTTTGAAAATAGTGACTGGTGAGATATTTGACAAAGCCTCAACTAGATCGCACACCACTTTTAAGTGTGCCAGACTTTAATGGTTCCAGGCTGTGTAAGGGCACAAGTCCTGCATCGAGTAGTATGCGATATTTGGTGTGGTTTGTTTAGGGCTTGGGCACCTGCACCCTATGGGCTAGCTTTTGGGGATGAGTTCTACCCGAGTCTGTTACAATTGAGATCAAAGCCGTCACCACCCTTTGTATCCAAGCCATGCAAGGTTATGGAAAGGGTCGTCTCTGATGGAGAGGTGAAGTAAGTAGAAAAAAGAGCCGCCATATAGTGGGACGATTATGGGCATTGGTGCGGAAGTGTGGTGGTTGTAATGGTTGTATAGGGCTTGGGTACCCTCACCCTATGAGCTATAGTTTGGGGGATGAGTTCTACACGAGTCTGTTATACCTCCTAATTTTCATCTATACTTCGTTCCATTGGCGGCTCTTTGGTCCACATATGGGGTGATTTGAAGAAGGATATGTGATTTACATATTCAATACTTCAACCCTAACAGTTTAAACTAAATTGTAGCTCTGAGCTTGGGGTGAAAAACTATTTACACATTTAAACCGACTTAGAATGTCCTTTTAATCTCTCCCTTTTTTTTGTGTGGTCACCATTCATAATCAGCTTGAATTCAGATTCTATGTTAGTTCTATTATTAGTATCCACCTGTTTATTGGATTCAAGAATAATCTAGACAATGAACCACGTGGTTATATCCACCGGATCGCTCCATAGGCGCACCGATTTGGATCCAATAACCAACAATTAGGGAGCTTTTGCTATTTTTCTATGTTATTATCTTAGAATGTGTTTGTTTTTGCCTGATGCAGGATGCATCTGATTAGGAATGTTGGTCAAAACTTGCGATGCATGTGAAGATACTATAAAAGGGGCTCTCCTGACTCGCATAGAACATCGATTCTCTTGATTTTTTGATTGTTTGGTGGCAGAGGTTGTAAATTGCAGTTAGCATGTAAAGGTTATCATTTTATCTATTTTTTTCTTTTTTTTAATTATATATATATATTTATATAAGACATAGTTTTGCAGAGAAAATCGGGTTGTTTTGTTTTTGAGAGTAATCTGTGTATATCAATATATCTGGCTCCAATAAGATCCATCTTTAGCAGTTTTTGTTGCTTACTGCAGGTCAAACGAACTCTATGTATTAACAGTGATTTTCTTTTTTAATACTTGGCAATATAAATTGGATATAAAGGTGGCCATAGATTCAATATCAGTCACAAGTCTGCATACTAACGAGTTTATAAGTAACATCAGTGAGCATTTGAACAATTCATTAAATAAACTCAAAAAAATCGATGTGCGAGTAAATAAATAAAAGCACTAAAAATAGATATTAATTGGTCAAATTTCATGATTTTATTTATTTTTTACTTTAGAATCAAAATTTAAAATAGAATATGTTACTGAATAAAATATGTTTAACTGAGATAGATTAGTGATTCCCCATTTTGGAGGGATATGAGCACAAAAGTCGAGAAAAAACATAACAATAATTGAACTTGCAAGTTTATGGATCTGGTTACCATGAAGTTAACTTCATGGTAAGTTGGTCAATTGATCAATACAGTGTTGACATGCAGAGAGAGATCACCTTTCGGCTTGCGTGTCGACACTGTATTGGTCAATTGACCAATGTTAACTTCATATTAACCACTCTCCAAGCTAACGCAGAGAGAGATCACCTCCCTGCTTGTGTGTTGACACTGTATTGGTCAATTGATCAAAGTTAACTTCATATTAACCACTCCCCAAGCTAATACAACTATTGCACAATATTTACAGAGAATAAAAACTTAAAATATTGAGTGTCTTAGATTGGGATTTTGTTTTTGTAAACAAAATTGTCATTATTTTTCAATATTTTGTAACTATACTTGCTACATTTTATACAAACAACTCATCCCATTTCTAAATTGAAGTTTGGTTCATCAGCTCCATTTGTAGGGTTTCATCATCTCCATCTTCTCCAGGTAAGATGTCCATCTCTCTTCTAAGCAAATCATAGATAAATGAATTAAACAATGTGCAGGCTTCAATTTATAAATTTTGAGCTTACTTAATTTCATAGTTATTGATAAATCATTGTGATGTTCAAACTATTTTGTCTCGTATTCACATTATTAACAAACATATAAATTTTTATATGATATTATGAGTTATCTTGATGGAATAGACTGCAAGTTGTTATTCTAGAGACAATCTTCAAGGACATACAACCATATAATGAGGAACAACATTGGTTACATTTTTGAGAAATTTAATGAGATTTGATATAGAAAAACAGGATTCATACAAATATCACCAACTAAGATCACAGAAAATCAGTACATGAGTCATGAGCACCAGCTTTGGATACTAGTACTCTTGAGGGACTGCTTCCATTTCGTTACTCTGTTCACTTCATTTCTCCAGTTGCTCATCTGTAAAAAGCAGAGGATTACTCCAAAAAGCGATGCATCATCAAGTTCAGGATGATAATCAGCCTTGCATAAAGGATAATAATAATGTTTTTAGGGCTAAATACTTGAAGTTCCACCCTCATAATTTAGCCCCTAAGCGGATCCAGGAATAGATTCCAGCAGGGGCGGATTTTAATTTGGTGGGGGGTTCGGAGGCTGCGCCCCTGAGCCAAATTTTGGCGGGGGTTCGGGGGCTGTGCCCCTGAGCCAATTTTTTAAGATATTTTTGTGATTTCTGGCCGGTTAAATATATAAAATAAGAGTTAATTTAGTTACATAAAATTATAACTCAGAAAAATATGTACTTAAAGATACTGAAATTCAACTAGAAATTCTCACCACAAATAAGAGTTAATTTAGTTACATAAAACTAAGAATTGTTGAAGTTAAATAAAAAAATTGGAACTAATCATAATATTCACTAATCAAAAATAATGTTTACAAATTACAATGTTATTTTGCAAATAAATAAATATCAAAGAAACCCAGAAGACCAAACAAGGTAGTACACATACAAACACAAATGTATATTTAAAAACAATCCAATCCAATTCAAATATAAATTAAACCGGTAATTTATGTTTATAAAATTATAAGTGAGTCAGACTACTATTAAGGGAAAATTATAAGCTCTGCAGAAAAAAATGATACTAGGGAAAGGCTAATGAGTGGGGCGAACTTGTCTTGCCAATTATAATTGGTTTATAAAATTTTTGTTTTGCTCCCTCCAAGTTTAGCGCATCTATTAATCTGTCCCCCTAAGTTTATTAAGTTACATATTTACCCCTATTCTAATACCTTAAAAAAATGTGAGCATAGGCTGCCTATGTTGCCCATACACAGGTCCGCCCCTGTACCTAATTGCACATAATGTCCCTCCTCCAAATTCCTTTTCCGGTAAAAATTGGTCGGAATACCCAACCCGGCTGACAACCCAATTGGACTCAATTGGTTTTATACGGTTTGATTGTATTTGGGTATAATTTGACTTCATTAAGAAATTAAAATACTTCTAAATATAATTAATCACAAATTAAAATAATTGTAAATAAAATTAAACCCAAATAATGTTCGACTCTAATGTACTAATTTAGTACGCTTTAATAAATACTCTCATTTTGGGACCAAAAAAAAACCTAAAACGGATCTCGAAAATTGGACTGTAATTTTCTCAATCTAATGTACTTTATCATCCCAAATAACAAAGTATATACAAACCCAAAATGCAAATTATAGAAAAATTAGTGCAAATGATCAAATTTACAGAATTTTAATTCCAACAAATAAAATGCAAGAAAATGAAATATTTTCAAATTTGTACCAGATTCCTTCGATCACCCAAATCGGAGCTTAACGAACGCACGACCTGTTTGGTGCTTCATCATTTCAGTTTGAATATTGGTGAAATCCGTTTTCGAGAAATCAATGTGGAGGTCTTCTTTCGTTTCTCAATGGTGAAGTAAGACCAATCTCATGAGCTTATTATTGGACCAAACTCCGGCTCTGGCAATTTCTAGGCGCCCCATTCCGTCAAATCCTCGTCTTCCTCACTATCCACTACGTCATTGAGATTATCAGTAATGTGAATCCTTCTTTTTTACGGCCTCTGCACATCGGAAGATATTACCATTTGTGGTGGCGATTAGGAGGAGATCGAAAAAGTAAGACGGAGAATTGAGTTGGTTCGATATTTCAAGCTCTCTTTTTTCCCTCTTCTACTTTATTATGTAGATGGTAGTTTGAAATTGTCTTATATATTACTATATGAGAGTTTTAAATTTAGTGATTGGGCTGGGGGTGTGGGGGTGTGTTAGTGTGTATGTTTGAATTTGTTTATATTTTAATTTGTGTGTTTAGTTTTTTTGTATTTTAATATTAATAATACTTAATTGTTTAATAAAGTCAAAACATATTTTAATACGGTCGAACCGTATAAAACTATTTGCCTTGTCGAAAAATTATGTATTCCAGCCAATTTCTGCCGGAAAATGAATTTGGGGGACATTATGTGTAATTAGGTAGTAGTTTAGGGGCTAAATTATGAGCTCAATTAGTTTAGGGGTTAAATTATGAGGGTGGAACTTGGTGTAATATAAGTGTATTTAACCCATGCTTTTATGACAGATGAGGAGCGAAAGGGGGGAAGAATCTAAGCACAAAGAGTTTCCAGTAAAAAATACCTTTAAAGTAGTGTTGTCACAATATGATACCCCAAGCTTACCATGAAGAAGCCACACCGATCAATCAGGTTTATGCAAATAGGATTTCAGGGATCTTTTCTAGAATCATCACATCTCCACTTTTGAACCTATAGAAAGAAATGGAAACGATTAAGGAAAACAAAAGAACTCTATGAACATCTTTAAGAACTGAAAAACGAATCCATCTTCCATGACCTAAAATCCCAGGTGTTCTAGCTCGTTGTAGACAGAATGAACAAAACAAGCTTATAAATACATACACCTTCCATTCCAAAATTAGAAATACAATTTTGTTTTTTACCCGTTCCAATGTTTGAGAAATATTTATATTTTTAGACTATATATAGTCACGTGAAGATTTTAACATGCCATTACTTTTATTTTTATTGGATTGATTAGTACTATCATGCTAATTACTACTACATTTCAACTAATGTTAGTGATATTTTTAGAGAAAAAAAAATCTTAAAAATTATCGTTTTACAAATATGTCTAATTTTGAAAACGAGAGAGTATGTCATATTTTCATTGCAGGAACAACAGTAAGCAGTATTAATTTATCATTGAAGAATACTTTATTCATTGTATATGTATACAATTACTACGTTTACCCAATGTAGAATAACTAAATTTTCTTGATAACCAGGAATTGGATTTTTAATGCATATACATATTTACATAGGAATGTATGTTTCTATAAGAATCTTAGGCTATATAATTTGTCCCACATTGAATACCTTGCAGAAGTATGTCTAGTATATAATAATTAAGTGGTTATGAGATAAGTAGTTTGATGTCTTTATAACACTCGTTTCAAGGTATAGTCGAGGTTTAGTCCTTGCAACTGTCATTGTATGGGACTAATTCACATAAAAAGTCCTTGCATCTTTTTAGGAGTATGTTGCTGTAGTTTACAGTCTACAGCTAGACTCACGAAAAACAGAAAAAAATTATAAAAGAGGAAAGTTTTTGTATATTCATTCAATGCCTTTTCTGATTACATGAGAGTGCATAAATACACTCATTGGTACAAAAAACAAGGTAACAACTGTTCACTGTATTATTTCACACCTGGATAGCCCAGCTGTCCTTTCTAACAAAAACCTACTACTTTAGATATTCCCCTTTTTACCCCTTATATATTTTGTCATCCAAGTGGGTTCTCTAATCTCACTCCTTGACCTCCTGAGTTTGTTTAGTGTAATTAAATCCTCTAATTCAGTCTCTTCTCTCTCCACTTGATCTGCAATGTCTCTTTCCATTATTTCATCATGGTCTGGCATATCCTGCATTCTCACATTATCTTCATGTTCAGCCTTGTCATGGTCCTCTGCTCTATTTTCAGCTTCATTGTCCTGGGCTTGTTGAGTTTGATCCATGCCATCAATTTCAGCAGCATCAATTTCAGCTACCTGCTTTGTTTTAGGCATGTTAAGTGTATCAATACTCACCCCTTCAGGAGACACCTTGTCCTCAAGG
Organism: Panax stipuleanatus; assembly: GCA_020205555.1. Classification (NCBI taxonomy): domain Eukaryota; kingdom Viridiplantae; phylum Streptophyta; class Magnoliopsida; order Apiales; family Araliaceae; genus Panax; species Panax stipuleanatus. The sequence goes on along the minus strand of CM035117.1, from coordinate 44,440,374 downwards.
TGGACATTAGGGTAGACATTCTTGAATTGAGTAATAGATAACCAAATGGCTTCCTCTAAAGGTAATCCCTCCCATTGAACCAGAATTTGTGATTCCCAGTGCTTGTCAACTAGCTTCTGTCTAGTTTCTAGGATGGCTAATGGAACTATTAAGGGATGGTTGTTCCAAGTCTGAGTTGGTAAGGTAGCAGTTGGTGTAGGAGTTTCCCCATGGAATTTCTTGAGGAGAGAGATGTGAAAGACTGGGTGAATTTTTGATCCCTCTGGGATGTTCAATTTGTATGCAACAAACCCTATTTTCTGAACAACTGGGTATGGGCCATAATATCTCTTGCTGAGTTTTTGTGAGGGTCGATAGTATAGACTATGTTGTCTATAGTGCTGTAGTTTGACTAACACCAGATCTCCTACACTAAAAGAGAAATCGGTTCTGTGCTTATCAGCTTGAGTCTTCATCTTCAACTGTGCAGATTGTAAGGTTTTCTGTAGGACTTTAGCTTCTCATCCCTTGTTTGAAGGGTAGTTTCCACATCTTCCACTTGAGTTGTGCTAGGTAAGTACTGTGCAAGGGCTGGAGGCTTCTTTCCATAGACTACCTCATAAGGGGTCTGCTTTATTGCAGTGTGGTATGAAGTGTTATAACTCCATTCAGCCAAACCTAAGAATTTATGCCACAAATGAGGTTCATCAGCAACAAAGCATCTTAAATATTGTTCCAAGCATCTGTTCACCACCTCGGACTGTCCATCAGTTTGGGGATGGTAAGAGGAGGACAACCTGAGTGTTGTCCCCTGTAGTTTGAACAATTCTGTCCAGAATTTGGATAGGAATATGGTATCCCTATCACTAACTATGGATTTTGGGAGTCCATAGTGTTTGCCTATCATATCCCAAAAAAGTATAGCCACCCTTGAAGTTGTGTAATTAGATGGCAGTGGACCAAAATGAGCAGACTTAGACAGTTTGTCCACCACTACAAAAATACAAGTGTATCCCTCAGATGCTGGTAGGTGAGTGATAAAATCCATACTTATGTCTTCCCAAATCTGCTTAGGAATTTCCAAAGGCTGCAGCAGGCCATATGGACTGACATTAATGACCTTAGTTTGCTGACAAATGGTGCAACTTCTTACATAATCTATGACCTCCTTCTTCATATTCTCCCAATAGAAACTAGCAGATATCCTCATAAAAGTCTTGTGGACTCCCCCATGTTCCCCTTCTAGAGAATTGTGGAATTCCTTTAACAGGGATTTTTTTAATGGAGAATGCACTAGAATGTATATTTTGCCTTTGTATAGGTAAATCCCATCTCTGACTTGCCAAGGGTTTTCGATCTTAATGCTTTGCAATTCATAAGCTGAAGATTGGTCCTTCTTAATGTCTTCCAGAATCAATAATGTTGGGAAGGTAAGTGCATCAATGTGGGATGTCTAGACATTGCATCTGCTGCCACATTGCTTTTGCCTGGCTTGTAGTTGATCTCATAAGTGTAGCCCAGCAGCTTAGTAAGGTAATACTGTTGTTCTGGAGTTTGAATAACCTGTTGCATAAGTCCCTTCAAACTCTGCTAGTCTGTATATATATAGAATTTTTCTCCCAATAGATAGTGTCTCCACTTAGCTACAGCTGCAGTAATTGCAAATAGTTCTCTGATATAGGTGGAGGATCTTTACATCCTTGGACACAACTTTTTACTGAAATATGTAATTGGATGTCCCTCTTGTGAAATAACTGCACCTATGGCATAAGTTGAAGCATCAGTCTCTAGAAAGAAAGGTTTTGCAAAATCTGGTAGAGCTAGCACAGGAGTAGTGGTGAGGGCATGCTTTAACTGTAGAAATGCTTCTTCAGATTTCTCAGTCCACTTAAATGCTTCATGTTTGAGTAAGTCTGTTAGAGGGCTTGCTATGGCTGCATATCCCTTTACAAACTTCCTATAATACCCAGTCAAACCCAAAAATCCCTTTAGCTGCTTCACATTGATGGGTTTTGGCCATGATAACATTGCTTCTAATTTGGTGTGGTCTGGTTGTACACCCTGAGGACTGATGATGTGACCAAGATACTCAATGTTGGTGACAGCAAAATGACATTTGGATAATTTAGCATAGAGTGAATTTACTTGGAGACACTCTAACACCAATGCTAAATTCTGCACATGAGATTCCAAATTTGGGCTATAAACTAAGATGTCATCAAAGAATATAATAACAAATTTCCTCAAATACTCTTGAAATACAGTATTCATGGTTGCTTGAAAAGTGGAAGGGGCATTGGTTAGGCCAAAAGGCATGACCAAAAACTCATAATATCCGCTGTGAGTTCTGAAAGCAGTCTTATGCACATCTTCTACAGCCATTCTAATTTGGTGATATCCAGATCTGAGATCAATTTTAGAATAGTACCTTGCACCTTGTAGTTCATCTAGCAGTTCATCAACAGTAGGTGTGGGAAACCTATCCTTCAAGGTGATTGCATTTAAAGCTCTATAGTCCACACACAATCTCCAAGTCCCATCTTTTTTTTGACAAGAAGGACGGGTGAACTGTAGGAGCTGTTACTAAGCTTGATTAGTCCCGATTGTAGCATTCCTTGTATCTGTTGTTCAATCTCAATTTTTTGAAAATGAGGGAACCTGTAGGGTCTTACATTAATAGGTTGTGAATTTGGTTGTATAGGTATGTGGTGGTCAAAAACTCTAGTAGGTGGGAGTTTGTGAGGCTTTTGAAATACCTCTTTATACTGGTCTAGAAGATTTGCAATGATTGGTATGGGGTGTGATGTGGTTTGTAGAGAATGTAGCCTGGAAGTGTTGGTAATTGAAACATGATTTGAAATATGGTTTGAAGCAATTTTGCTGTTTGAAGGGTGTTGAATAAGCTGCAACAGGTAGCACTGAGCTATCTCTTTTTTCTTAAACAGCTGATGTAAGTGATTTGCTGCAATAGAATTTGAATCAGTGTTATCTCCTTGTAAACATATCTCTTTGCCCTCATGACAGAATTTAATGTAAGCTTGCTGATAATTGATCCTCAATTCTCCAAAAGATTCCTGCCAAGCTACTCCCAATACCAGGTCTGCTCCATGGAGGTCTATCACATAGAAATCAGCTGTAAACTTGTTCCCTTGAATCTCAAAAAGGACCTTAGTGCACTGCCCCACACACTTGAGCTTGTCACCATTTCCCACTATGACAGAAAATTGGGGAGAGGGTATAATATCAAGGCCCAAGTAATGAGAAACTCTAGTTTGAATGAAATTATGACTACTCCCTCCATCAATCAACATTTGTAAGTTTTTTTTTCAACATGTCCCATCATCCTTAAGCATCTAGTATTAGGTGAACCTATCAAGGCATACAGGTTTCCTATCTCAAGATTTGGTATAACTTCTACTTCCTCAGTTTCCACTTCCTCATTGTTATCAATCCCAATACCTTCACTATCATCGGGTACCACCCATTCTAACAATAAAAGTGACATTTGACCCTTACATTTGTGTCCCTTATTCCAAGCTTCTTCACAATTAAAACACTGCCCTTTTTCCAACTTAGCTTGTCTTTCAGCATAGGTAAGTTTCTTGATTGGTAGTCTGTGATAAGGGCTCAATGTGGAGTTGAAGCCCTTTTCAGTAGTCATGGGTGCCGCATATGGTACTATGGCATTTTTTATAACAGGGTTATTTGGAGTTCTAGCTCCTATCATAGAAATGGTACTAGTACTTCTTGGTTGAAAAGTCTGAGACCTTCCAGCCCCAAACTTCCCTTCATACAACTTTGATAACCCAATAGCATGCTGCAGATTATAGGGTTGTGCTCCAATTACTTCACATTGAATATCTCCCCTAAGTCCACCAACATAACAGCCCTTAAGAAAGGACCCGGGTAATCCACAGATTTTGTTAGAAATCTGTTGAAATTTGGTTTCATACTCAGCCATAGTACCCGTTTGCCTTAACTTGGTAAGTTGGGTATTTGGGTCCTCATAAGGAGATGGTCCAAACCTAATATGTAACTATAAAGTAAATTCAGTCCAAGATCTTACCAGATGATAGTCTCCATCCATTGAAACCAGGTAGAAGCTGCTCTATCCAGATGAAGAACAGCTAGAGATAGCTTAGATTTTTCAGAGATCTGATGGTAATCGAAATACTTATTCACCTTATATAACCATTCAGTCGGATCTCCTCCTTCAAACCTGGGAAAATCCACTCGAGCCTTTCGATTAGTATCCTCTGACCTCCCGTGAGCTGGATGATGCTCTAGATTGCCCACTGGTCCATGGTTCCCTAATTCCTGCATCACTGCTGTCATGGTCTGATGAAATTGTTGAGTGAAAGTTTGAGTAAAGTTGGAAAGCTGTTGGTTAAATTGTTCCAACAACTGTTCCTCTCTATTATTTTCGGCCATGATTACTCTCAACGAGAGCACCAAATGTTGCTGTAGTTTACAGTCTACAACTAGACTCACGAAAAACAGAGAAAAATTATAAAAGAGGAAAGTTTTTGTATATTCATTCAATGCTTTTTTTGATTACATGAGAGTGCATAAATACACTCATTGGTACAAAAAACAAGGTAACAACTCCTCACTGTATTATTTCACACCTGGATAGCCCAACTGTCCTTTCTAACAAAAACCTACTACTTTAGATATTCCCCTTTTTACCCCTTATATATCCTGTCATCCAAGTGGGTTCTCTAATCTCCCTCCTTGACCTCCTGAGTTTGTTTAGTGTAATTAAATCCTCTAATTCAGTCTCTTCTCTCTCCACTTGATCTGCAATGTCTTTTTCCATTATTTCATCATGGTCTAGCATATCCTGCATTCTCACATTATCTTCATGTTCAGCCTTGTCATGGTCCTCTGCTCTATTTTCAGCTTCATTGTCCTGGGCTTGTTGAGTTTGATCCATGCCATCAATTTTAGCAGCATCAATTTCAGCTACCTACTTTGTTTTAGGCATGTTAAGTGTATCAGAGTAAAACAATATAGTCCATGAGATTGTCATCATAGACCGGGACTAATTTAAAAATAAAAGTGCTTAACCTTAGAAGTAAAACATTTTGAGGTACAGTCGAGGTTTAGTCCTTGCATCTTTTTAGGAGTAAAATAATATAGTCCATGAGATTGTCATCATAGGCGGGGACTAATTTAAGAATAAAAAGTGCTTAACCCTTAGAAGTAAAACAATATAATCCACGAGATGGGTTAAATGCTTATTTGGTCACTGTACTATAGGCCAACTTACAAGTGAGTCACTCAATCGATTTTTCTTACAGTCAACTCACTGTACCTCACTTTACTAACAAAAATTCAATTTTTTGTTAGCGGAATTAAGTTTTTGAACGGAAAAGTGACGTGGAAATGCCAAATATTTACTGAATCCTAGTTGGAATTTACTTTTAACAACATTTTACACATAAGCTATTACCCACCCATCAAAAACAAGTATACCCATGCCCACACGATCGGTTTAGTGACCCGACCCAACTACAATAATAATAATAATAATAATAATCACTTCTTTTTGACTTCTGATAATTGTACCCTTCAATCTTCATCTTGATTATCCTCCCATTCTTTAACTGGTTCCCCTCTTGAATGCTTCGTCTTGTTCCCATTATTTCACAACGCCCTAGAGATATGTTCTGTAAACTGCTTTTGTAAGCTAAACCCATCACTGCCCTTGAAAAGTACTTCTCTTGATCGATTCTTCTTTTCTTAACCATTATCATCAGGTTGTTTGGAGGCTTGGAGCAACCATTACTTCGCTTTCCACTTGAATCTCTTTTTAATTCCAACGAGTTAAAACCACTACATGTAGAATCTTCTTCATAATCCCCATTCCGAGGTGCACTTGCAGCATCGTTTAAGTGAAAGGACTCCAAAGAATGCATGTGTAAGCTACTTTCCTTAGGTGACTTTGAGGCTAATTTATTATTATTTCCAGAATGAACAGATTGTTTAGCTTGAAGAAAGGCTTCTATTTCAATGCCCAATTAAGAAAGGATTTTGGGGCTAGGTTCTGCCGTATTTGGAGTTTCCGATTTTGACAGATCTGTTGTTTCGCCGGAGCATCAGTTTTTGGTTTGGTTTCCCAGCAGTGATGATGAAGAAGAAGAATATTCTTGATTTTGGTTCTCTCATGTACCTTTTTACAAATTGAGACTCAAATTAATTTCTATGAAATGGGTTAAATGAATTAATTGATTATTGTGAACGATTTAAAGAATTAATTAGTAGATCTAGATTTTTGGAGGTGAATGATGGGTTTGAAATTTTTTTAGATCTGAATTATAGTGGAGTTTAAATTGTAGTGGAATCTACAACTCTTCGTTATGATCGTGTAGTGGAATCTGAAGTGCGGCAGCAGAGAACACTTTGATGATTCTACAACTCTTCGTTCAATTGCCGCACTTCAAGCAAGGTTCTGTTTTGAAGCTTTTGAAGGTGAATGATGGGTTTGATTATGGTGGTGTTGTTGCTGGCTTTGGAGTAGATGAGCTGAAGAAGAAGGATGAACAGTAATAATTTTTAGCTAATTTAAATGTTAAAATTTAATTAAAAAATTATTTTTACTACGCATAATTCATTAATTTGCCAAGTAAGATGAACAGTATTTTTTGCTAAGTTTTTTTGATTTTATTATAATTTTCTTTCATTTTTTCCTAATTTTCTTTCATACTCCCCTTAATTTTAATTAGCATATTTTTAGTTCTTATTTTTTTAATTATAAATTAAGTTTCTTATTCATAAGAATTGTAAAAACAAATATTTCATTTATTTTCTTATTTTTGGTAAACTTTTCTAATTTACATTACTGTATTTGTAAAGAATTTAATAAAAATTCATTTGATATTAATTACAAAATAATTGAATATATTTTTCATTTATTTTCTTATTTTTTATGTTACTTTTCTAATTTATATTATTATATTTGTAAATAATTAAACAAAAAATCATTTGATATTAATTACAAAAATAATTAAATATATATTTCATTTATTTTCTTATTTTTTGGCAAACTTTTATAATTTATATTATTATATTTGTAAAGAATTAAATAAAAATTTATTTGATATTAATTACAAAATAATTGAATATATTTTTCATTTATTTTTTTGTTTTTTTGGCTAACTTTTCTAATTTATATTATTATATTTGTAAATAATTAAACAAAAATTCATTTGATATTCATTACAAAAATATTTAAATATATTTTATTTATTTATTTTCTTATTTTTTTTGCAAATTTTTCTAATTTATATTATTATTTGTAAAGAGTTAAATAAAAAATCATTTGGTATTAATTACAAAAATAATTAAATATATATTTGATTTATTTTCTTATTTTTTTGGTTAACTTTTCTAATTTATATTATACTTTAAAATAATTCTTTTATTTTCTCCATAAATTTTTCCTTTTAGATCTACATAATCAATGCCACGTGGGATAATTTATGACACATAACCTCTTTTTTTTAACATGTCAGCTGCTTACGTGTACATTCTGTCTAAAAGTCAAACGACTTGACGGATTTGCTAACGTTTTGTTAGTAAAGTGAGGTACAGTGAGTTGACTGTAAGAAAAATCGGTTGAGTAACTCACTTGTAAGTTAACCTATAGTACAGTGACCAAATAAGCATTTAACCCTCCACGAGATTGTCATCATAGAGGACAATTCAAGAATAAAAAGTGCTTAAGGGGGCGATTTTGCTATAATAGAACTTCTTTATGAGGTATCAAATGATCTTACAAGTAAAAAATATAGACATGAAGTTGTCATCATAGGGGACTAATACAAGAATAAAAGGTGCTTAAAAATATAGACACGAGATTGTTTTCATAATAAAAGGTGCTTAAGGGGCCGTTTGGTATAGGTCATATTAGATGGTAAATGTCAAATTATTACCAGTAATAATACTCCATATTTTGGCGACTAAAGATGAATATAAAATGATGTGGTTGGTTATAATTGGTTATCATCACTAGGCTCACTCATGTGTATGATGAATGATTAACTAATTATATCTTGTCACATCATTTTGTAAGCTACTTTTGTAAAATTCTTGTCACCATAGAAATACTCTACTAGTAATATGAGTGGGGTCATCCTTATAAATTATATATGCAAGTAAATTTTCAAGATTCCCACCTAAGTTGGGTATCGTACGACCAAAAAATGGTGATAATTGAGATTACTGTTATATATTGCACCTTATTTTATACTTTGTGACTTATTATATGTTATATTTGAGTTTGATAAAACTCATTTGTGGACATAATTTAAGTAAGTATAAAAGGTGTAACTTAATGTTCTCTATGTGGAGAATAAGAGAAAATTTTATTTGATTTGTGTAGAAATCATTTAATTTGTGTCTATAATGAGACATTTAATAAGGTGCAAAGTTGTTTGATAAAACTATTTTCTTAGTTCCATTTAATAGAAGTTTGTTTTATTTTGGAACAAAAGAAAAATAATGAGACTATTCAAATTCTATTTAACTCCTAGTTATTACTAATATGTAACTTACATATTTAGTATTAATAAGTATGGTTAAATATAGAATTAAATAGTATATTATGTAACTTACATGTATGTATATATATATATATATATATATATGTATGTATATATGTTGATATATATATATATACATAAGATAAGAGATATGCATAATAATAACATATAAGTTACAAGCAAGTTTGTGCACATGTTTTTCTCTCTTTTTGATCTTCTCCAATTTTTCTTACACACAAATAACTACTACAAAGAAGTGTTCAGTTGGAATTTTTTGTGAATTGCTATCACGAATTATTCACTAAGGCTTGACATATATCCTGGAGGTATATCGTCTGCAGCCCTTAGCAAATCGATCGTGGTGGGGGCGATAAACACCTTAAGGACAGGGATCACCCGTGTCACGTCTTCTACAATCAATCTTGACTCTACGAAGCTACAAATTTCCTAACAATCTTAAGGTGTTTATTCATATTTGTTGGAGTCATGTTTTTGGTGAGATGGAAGACAACACGGTTTTCAAAGATAAGTGATATTTTTCTTATTTCTATTTTACCAATGAAATTGTCATTATATATAATTAGTTATATTTTGAGATATTTTATTAATTATTTTTGTTGACAACCATTGGTAGAAAATGGAAAAAAATGAAAGTGAAATTTTCAAGTTTGTAAATGATGTGGAGAAGATGAAGTGTCATCATGGAAAAACACCAAATGTTGATGCATAGAAATTTTTCTAAAGAGATTATGGTGTTCTTCGGATTTAATTCCAAAAGGTGTGTTTTTTAACATTTGCCCTTATTTTTATATATGATAATTGTGTATCATTTTGTATGTGTATATACTTGAAAGTATATATATGTTTTATGTATTATATCATGTGTAGATGATATTATATGTTTGAGTATTATTTTACTTACATTTTGTTGTCATAAATTATTTAATTAGTTTTGTGGGATAATAAAAGTAATTAAAATTTTTGTTCATGACGGAATAAATTTAATTTTGTGCATATATATTTTGGTTACAATATTTTATGAGTACAGCACCGGCCCTGGGCTAAAGCCCAAGGTGCCGGGGCTTTAGGCCCACAAAAAAGTAAAATTTTTAGGGCCCCCACTAAAATTTGTGTTATGTATATATGTACCCTAACTTTATGAAAAAACTACGGATTTTTATTTCTGAAGTCTCGAAGTCTCGAACAGCACGAATGCTCAAATGGGTCTGCACAAATTATAAAGAGAAATGAAGAGGCAATTAATTTCTCGATCTTCATTCATTTTTCTAATTACTTTCTCACCAATTAGTGTCTTAACTAGTATATAAAGAGAGAGAGAGCGACTGAGCGAGAGAGATGAAACACTGAAAATTGGAATCATACATCAGTACAACAACACATGTTCCAAAACCCTTCTTTCTCCTCCTCTCTCCTCGAGTGGCATATTGAAGGCTCAAGTGTTAAATGTTATTCCTTCTTACAAATTTCAAGCTAATTTCAGGTATTAATTCTATGTTTTAGGGTTTTGAAATTAATTTTTTTGTTTATGAGATTTAGAAGCATTGTTTAATTTAATTGGGCTTGATAACTGATTGAGTAGATTTGTTTATGCTATTATGGATTTGTTTATGCTATTATGAATCAAGTGAAAAATTTAATCTCTTTTGGGTTTTTTTAATTGTTTGGGAGTAGTGTTAGACTCTTAATAAAGGAGGCCCTATTTGATAATTAATTTATAGATAATCAAAGATTATGATGGAATTTTGCAGATTTTTAAATTTTTATTCACCATGGCTCCTAAAAAGTATATGTCTGAATCTGAAAAAAGAAGAAAAAAGAAAAAAAAAAAAGCCGATAAATTAATTCAATCTCAAGCAGGGCCGACCCTAAGTTTTTAAGGGCCTATTTTTTTGTTGCCGCTTTAGGCCCTTAAAAACTCAGGGCCGGCCCTGTATGAGTAGATAAAATATTATGATATATGTATGGAATTTGAGACAATTATTTTTTTATATTGAGATTAATTTATTATGAGAAAGTTGTAGTAAAATTTGAGAAGTTTACTTGTCTCTATGTATAACACATTAGTTGTAAATTAATTTATTTTGAGAATAAAGTAAATTTATGTTCTTCTTGAACAAAATTATGCATATAATTAAGTTTGAGGTAATATTTAGTGTGTAATATTACTTGATATTTGTATGCATGAATTTTGAGATAAATTACTTTGTTTGTGGATACTAAATTAAGTATCAACTAATAGTTAGAAGAGATATTGTAGAAGTAAATTGGGTTGAGTAAATCTTGTATACAATATGATTATGATGTTGAGAAAATACTTAGAAATGTTATTCGTAGTGTTTTTGGGATAATCACAATTGGTATATGTTGATTTATTTTTATGTGTACTTCTTGTCCAAGAAGTATAATAAATTTTTAATGTGATCATATGAATTTTGTATATTCTAATTGAGATAAATATTTTATTTTTTGACTTTTATAAATATAGTGAAGTTCAAGTATTTTATATTATTATGAGATTGTCTTGAATTCTATATTTGTAATTGTTAAAGATATATTGTTTATGATATTTTCTATCCAAGTTGGGACAAGAAAATACTTGAGGATATACTAATTCATGTGTGTGAATTTTATTTGCTTTTTACATAAATTAATTTTGTTTGTGATAAATTAATTTCTAAGAAAGTAAATATGAATTTTTATATTTTATGATTTATATGCAAATAAATTTGTGCAATATGATGAGTTGTGCTATAATTTGTATATAATGAATTTTATACTATTTACATAGAGTCAAGTGTTACGTGTTGGTATACTTGAAATTAAACTGTACATGTATAATTTTAAGTTCTCATGTTAAATAATTTTTGGATTTGAGATTTTATGTATTTCAGAAAATAAGAGCTTGTTTTCTTATGTGGGGGTATTCTAAAAGATTATTATGTTGAAGCAATCTTTATATGAATAACTAATACATAAAATGTACAAGAACTTATTTTTTGTTTTGAGAAGTGTTTCTTAATATTCTTATGTGGAAGTAGTATTTATAGGAACATTGTTACATAAAATGTTAATTATTCTAAAATTTATTTTAAGTGGTAAGCATAATATTGTGAAGTGAAATTTTCAATGAGATTTCAATTATTTGAAAGTGTGGGGGTGATTCTTTATGATTTTTATTTATGCACTAAATTTGGCCTTTGAACTATGTGGAGCATAATTTTATTTATGTAAGAATAGTAAGGCGTGTGAATTTCTTGTTGTGAGATTCAATATGGTTATGTAATCCTATGAAATAAAAGTCTTTGTAACACATACTTTTGAATAATATGAAAGTGTGAACTTTTTTCACTTAATTAATTTTATATCTAAGGTTCTTCAAAGTTATAAACTGAACCTAGAAAGAATAATATTGATTTGGTGAAGAAAATCAATATAATAATTTGGTAAATAAAATACCTATTTTATTAGCCTAAATATGATCCAAAATATTTATAGTGATTTAGTTCAATAGTGAGATTAAAACTAAGTTATAAATATTAAAGTAGATACATATTAGGTGATAATATGTGCATATTTACCTTGAGATTCTATCTCAGATATAGAATTATTTATATGTTTACACTAACAATATAATTGTATAAACTATAACGTGATAGTTTTGTGTATACTAATGATATGTTGATCATTTTACATAGTATTGTTAACATAAACGAGTTTAAGAAATATCTATTTTGTCTTTATATTGAAAGACTTGTAAAATAGAATTTATCTTATTATCTTGTGAATACATAGTGAGAATTTCAACTAAACCAATTTAATTATTGTGATGACTAAGTTTGATAAACTTGAGATTGAAGAATTTAATAATTCTTTAATAGTGGTGGTGCACTGGAAGTTAATTAATTTTGATATAGTTTTTGCAAATCTAAAGTAGACATGCGCTAGTGGGAGCCTTATGTTTGATATGCAATGCATGAGATCAGATGTTCCCTAAAATTTTTAAACTTAGTATGCTAGTGGTTTAAAATTAGTTTTGTAAGATTTCTCAATGTTTCAAATGATCACATAATTATCACTTGTGTTATTAGTGAATGAAATAATAAATTCACAAGTAGGTGAATTTTCACCTAAACGGTCACTCTACGATCATTTGATGATGTCACTCTACAATCATAGAGTTGGCTTCAGCACTCTACTTTGGCACTCTACAATCAAAGAGTTGGTTTCAGCACTCTACAATCATAGAGTTGGTTCGTAGAGTTGGTTCGTAGAACTATTTCGTAGAGTTGGTTTGTAGAGTTAAAAACTACTTTATGATCACTGAGTTGTCACTCTACGTTCGTAGTGATCTTGTAGTCTGACAGTGGTGCATCGACTGAGTTGTTACTCTACGATCGTAGTGACCTTGCTGAGTTGTCATTCTACGATCGTAGTGACCTTGTCGTCTGACACTTGATGGTGGTTCATATCACTCTATGATCGTTTGGTTGTCATTGTTCTATGTATACGGACAATGCTTGATGTTTGTAGTCTAGTCTGAGGTCTCCTATTTCACTATATTGTGTTAGTGAAAATTTATATTAAGTACAAATTATTAATCTTTCATAGGTGGTTGTGATCTTGATTAAGTAAGAAAATATTCACAAGTAGGTGAATATATTCTTATATTTCCACAAGTAGGTGGATATATTATTACTCTTTGTGAATGATATAATTTACTTGGAGTAGCAAGTAATACTAATGCTTTATATAATGGAGAAAGCAAATGGAATCGAAATTTGTTGTTAGAACATCAAATTGTGGCCACTTCTATTGCTTAGTTCATTATGATGTGATAATGAAATTATTTTGTGTAGAGCATATATATGAGATTACCTTTAACGGTAAGTCTTGACATGTTGGTCATAGACATAATTTTTGTTAGATAATTGATACAAGAATGTATCATAATATTTGTCTACGAGGAAGTTAAGTAACGACTTGACTTATCTTATTACTAAAACTTTGACGAGAGCTTAGTAAGTTTAACTACTTGTGATATGGAACTTAAACCACTTAGAGTCAGGGGTGATGGGAACCCAACCTATTCGTAGGTTACCCTTAGTTTATAGGTTCAATGGAAAAAACAAGTCACAGTTGCTGACTGTGTTACTATCAATGTGGTTTCATATGTAGTATAAGATAGTAACGTCTGTTGCACGACTGAGGCTGAGTTATACTCTTAACAAAGTTGTTGTGTTCTTAGCAACAGAAACACATGTGAAACACTTTGCCTATATGAACTAGAAGTGGAGCCGCTTCTTATAGAGGGTTGTGGTTTACTCTCTTAGAGGTTCATGAAACAGGGTATTGCGCATGACCATATTAGCGCAAAGCAATTGAGAATACTCACCGTGGCACAACTGTGAGTGTCAATACAAATCGTATATAATACGAAATATTAACATTCAAATTCATTCTTTATTTATTACAATTATTATCCCACTATTTTACAAAAATAGCGAGGACTACTACTGCTCTAACTCGGACCATCACTCTGTTCCCCGACTAGTTCCCGCAACGTTCTCATTTCTTGAAGAGGACAATAGATGAAAAGGGTGAGCTCAACTAGCCCAGTAAAGAATATTATGACTAAGATAATGGAAAATAAATTATCGTTAGTCTTCAACAATTCAGATAAAATATTATGGACAACAAGTTTTAGATCAATATTTGCAGCGGAAATAACAATTCATTAGAAGAGTTAAGTAGAGAATGAAGTCTACTATCTTCTATGATTTAAAAGTCCATCATCAATATTTTATCCCTGTAACATCAATCAATATATATCTCAAATCAAATATTCATCTTTGCACTACAGGCCAAAGATATTCATTTGTATCACCAATGGTCATGTTCATCTCAACACCTGTCATTTTTGCACTACGGCCAAAGATATTCATCAGGTAATCATTCATCTTTGCTCTACAAGCCAAAGATATTCAGTTATATCACCTTAGGACTGAGGATGATGAAAAACAATATAAATAACGAATCTAGTGAAATAAAGGATAAGATTAAGGATTCGTATTTTAGTTTATTCAAGTTCAAGAATATTCCATAATAATACTTTGTGGAGCAAAATTCAAGAATGAAGCTCAAAACTTAGATCCAATCAAAAATAGTAACTATAACAGACAATTTAGACAAACAGAAGAAATTTTAATTTTTTCGTGAATAGTGCCGTATACGTGAATAGTAACCCCGACGAAAAAAGTAAGAATTTCATAATAAAATTCATGACAATATTTTGGTATAATAATATTGAAAAGAATAACATCATTTACGAAAGAAAATAACATCCCTTACCTCAAAAGAATAGTACTTCTGACTGGTATATCGGATATAAGGCTGAAGAAAACTTACACTGGATAGTAACACTCAAAGTATCTAAATACTCACAAAAATACGCTCGATATTATATAGAGAGAAAACTTCTGATTCTGGTGTGATTTCTAATTCTAACCTAAGCACCCTATTTATAGGAAAAGCTTAGGATGCCAAAGTAGACTAAATTAATAAAATAATATTTTAAAAAAAAAAAATTTCGCCGCCGGCTGCTTTCAAAAAATTAGAATTTTTCAACAAAACAACAAAAGTGGGGCCCACCCATTAAAAAAATATTTATTCCCGAAACTTCAATAATTCATAATAAATAACCCTTTTTGTCAGAAAAATACAAATTCTATGTCTTTCTATAAGAAATTTAATTCTCTACGACTTTGTAGAAAGAAGTTTTTCCAAATTCCAAACATAAATTATCCGAAATCCATAAACGGATGATTTTCCATACCAAAATACTGATAAAAACACATCAGCACTAATTCCTTCTCTTATATTCACAAAATAAATATTTTCTTATCATATAAATCAATAATTAATTATTCACAAATAATATTACAGAACTACAATATTGACAACCAGGTCGTTCCCAGGAAAGAGGGGGCCTTCCGATAAGGATTTCTCCTTACTGGCGCGCAATTAAATAACCTCTCCTAGACAGAACTTTCTTAGTCATTGTCAATAATGCTATCTAATAATATTATTCAAATAATATGAATTATTGAGTTGATAATGTGAAATACTGTGCAGTGACAATTATTGAATTAATAATACAAAATATCAATTGTACCAATTATTGAATCAATCATATAAAATAGTAACGTAGCAATTATTGAGTCAATAAAATATCAATGTAACAATTATTGAGTCAATAATATAAAATATCAACGTAGCAATTATTGAGTCAATAATATAAAATATTGAACAGTAATTACTGTAACAATAATTGAGTAAGTGCCTTCTCACGTAAAAATCAATAATTCAAAATACTGTGCAATACCGTGTGCTACTGTGCAACACCGCGTATCACTGTATTTTAACCACCGGGTATTTCAACAGTACTAACGGTAACAACTACGCCGTTATTTTATAAAAAGGTTATTTTTGTCGCTTTCTATATCCGACAGTTATTCCGTTGTGGGGTCCACAAATAGCTGCGCCGTCGTACGAATATTCTCCGACAACAAGAATATTCCACGACCAAACGAATATTCTCCGACAACAAGAATATTTTATAACCACTTGCTCATTTTAAAATATTTGCACATTTCATCCATAACTTTTCACATTTATCAAATCAACACCTTACTATTTTGAAATAATATATAAAAAAAATTAAATCTTTATTCATAAAAGTTGGGATCTTACAACCTCCCCACCTTGTGAAATTTCGTCCTCCAAATTGACGTACGTACCTGGTATGTCGAAAAGGTGAGGATACCTCGCTTTTATTTCTGATTCCAACTCCCAGGTCATTTCCTCAATAGCATGGTTTCTCCACAAAACTTTAACTTGAGGTATAATTTTCGAGCGTAGGACATGCTCCTTCCTATCCAAGATCTTGACAGGTACTTCCTCATACGTTAAATCTTTGGCTATCTCGTCTGGTTCTAACTCAATAATGTGGTTTGGGTCTTTCACATATTTACGAAGTACGGATATGTGAAAAACGTTATGAACACGAGACATGCTTGGAGGTAAAGCAAGTCTATAAGCCACATTTCCTACTCGGTCAAGAATCTCAAGTGGACCAATGAATCGTGGATTGAGCTTTCCTCTCTTCCCGAATCTCGTAACTCCTTTCCACGGAGCAATACGTAACAATACATGGTCCCCAACATTAAATTCTACGTCCTTTCGATGAAGATCCGCATAACTCTTTTGTCTATCTTGTGCGGTTTGTATACATTGTCGGATTATTTGGATCTTTTCCGTAGTCATACGTACTAACTCCGGTCCCAACAAGGTTGTTTCACCCACCTCGTTCCAACATACTGGAGAATGACACTTTCTCCCATACAACGCTTCGAATGGAGCTACGCCTATACTTGCTTGATAACTGTTATTGTAGGAGAATTCCACTAATGGTAAGTACTTATCCCAACTCCCTTTGAAGTCTAGAACACAAAGTCTCAATAGATCTTCAAGAGTTTGAATAGTTCTTTCCTATTGTCCGTCCGTTTGAGGATGATAAGCCGAGCTGAATCGTAAATCCGTGCCCATAGCTTTCTGTAAACTGATCCAAAACCGTGAAGTAAATCTGGGGTCACGATCCGAAACTATGGATACTGGCATGCCATGCAATCTCACAATCTCATTTACATACATATGAGCAAGACGTTCAAGGGAATAAGTCTCTCGTATCGGCAAGAAATGAGCAGACTTGGTTAGCCTATCAACAATAACCCAAATCACATTTATGCCTTGAGAAACCTTGGGAAGACCCGTAACGAAATTCATCGTAATGTGTTCCCACTTCCATTTCGGAATCTCCAGTGGTTGCAACGTACCTTTGGCACTTAATGCTCCGCCTTTACACGTTGACAAGTTAAACATCTCGAAATAAACTCCGCGATCTCTCTTTTCATATTGCTCCACCAAAATGTATGTCGAAGATCACGATACATTTTGGTACTCCCAGGATGGATTACAAATGGTGTGTTGTGTGCCTCCATCATGATTCTATGGTTCAAGTCAGAATCGTTAGGAACACAAAGTCTGGAGTTGACTCGAAGTATTCCCTTTTCATCGATTCTCGCTTCTGGAATAGCACCTTCTTGCACCTTCTTCTTCATCTTCATCAGCTCCGCATCCGTAGCTTGAGCAGCTTTAAATTTATCAATCAAAGCTGGTTCTACGCGTATACTTGACATCATCGCACTTGTTCCCGTATATGATCTTCTACTCAACGCGTCAGCTACCACGTTCGCTTTTCCAGGATGGTATTGGATGGTATGATCATAATCTTTCAACAGCTCAAGCCAACGTCGTTGCCGCATGTTGAGTTCCTTTTGAGTGAAGAAATGTTTAAGGCTCTTATGATCCGTATAAATCTCCACTTTCTCCCCGTACAGGTAATGTCTCCAGATCTTCAACGCAAAAACGACATCTGCCAACTCTAGATCATGAGTAGGATAATTCCTCTCATATTCTTTGAGTTGCCGCGAGGCATAGGCTATGACTTTCCCATGTTGCATGAGAACACATCCTAACCCTTTGCCCGAAGCATCGCTGTAGACAACAAATCCATCCGAACCAGATGGTATTGTCAGAACAGGTGCCGAGATAAGTCTTCTCTTGAGCTCTTGGAAGCTCTTCTCGCATTCCTTGCTCCAAACGAATTTTGTATCTTTCCGAGTCAACTGAGTTAATGGAGTAGCGATTCGAGAAAATCCCTCTACGAACCTCCGATAATAACCAGCTAAGCCCAGAAAGCTTCGTACTTCGGTCACCGACTTAGGTTGCTCCCAACTTTGTATTGCTTCAATCTTTGTCGGGTCAACAAATACTCCACGTTTCGATACCACGTGCCCAAGAAATGCTACTTCCTCAAGCCAGAACTCGCACTTCTTCAGCTTGGCATATAGCTTGTTCTCACAAAGCTTTTGAAGTACCAGCTTCAAGTGGTGATCATGATCTTCACGGCTTTTAGAATAGATAAGGATGTCATCAATAAAGACAACAACGAACTGATCCAAATATTCCTTGAATACACGGTTCA
Organism: Panax stipuleanatus; assembly: GCA_020205555.1. Taxonomy (NCBI): domain Eukaryota; kingdom Viridiplantae; phylum Streptophyta; class Magnoliopsida; order Apiales; family Araliaceae; genus Panax; species Panax stipuleanatus. The sequence goes on along the minus strand of CM035117.1, from coordinate 44,421,726 downwards.
TCATATCCATGAAAGCAGCAGGAGCATTAGTCAATCCAAAAGACATGACTAAGAACTCATAATGCCCGTACCGAGTTCTGAAGGCAGTCTTCGAAATATCTTCAGTTTTAATCTTCAGCTGATGATATCCAGAACGAAGATCGATCTTTGAAAAGAATTGTGCTCCTTGCAACTGGTCGAACAGGTCATCAATACGAGGTAGCGGATACTTATTCTTGATGGTGACATGGTTCAACTCCCGATAGTCAATACAAAGTCGCATACTCCCGTCTTTCTTCTTTACTAATAAAACAGGAGCACCCCAAGGAGATGTACTAGGACGAATAAAACTGATGTCTAACAATTCCTGTAATTGGACCTTTAACTCCTGAAGTTCAATATGAGCCATTCGATATGGGGTTTTAGAAATGGGTTTTGTACCGGGTTCAAGGTCAATAAAGAATTCAACTTCACGTTCTGGGGGTAGACCGGGAAGTTCTTTGGGAAATACATCAGGAAACTCCTTAACAACGGAAATATCATTCAAACCTAACGTATTCTGGTTTAGATCAGTGACATGAGCTAAGAAAGCTTGACATCCGTTTTTCAATAAACGAATAGCTTTGTGACTTGAAATGATATTGACTGATTTTAGTGGTTTGGTGGTTTGGATTCGCACAACAGGTTGATTAGGAATATAAAAACTAACAACCTTACAAAAATAATCAATTTTGGCATGGTAAGTGGTTAACCAGTCAATTCCTAAAATTACGTCAAATGCATGTATTTTCAAAGATATAAGATCAACAGGTAAGGTAAGGGTACCAATCTGAATCAAGCAAGACTTGTAAACTGTAGATGTAACGAAGGTTTCTCCTAACGGAGTTTCAACAGATAAGTCAAAGTCTAATTTATCAGAAGTCAAGTTCAAACGTTGAGCACAAGCAGGTGAAATAAAAGAATGGGTAGCACCGGTATCTAACAAGGTGTAGACTTCGCAAGAGTTTATGATTAGCTTACCCGTAATCACCTCGTGTGGATTCCTCGCATTTTGGGCTGTCACGACAAACGCTCTTCCAGGAATCACCGACTTTGACTTGTTCGAAACCACCTTTGGAATCACCACCCCCGCTGGATTTGGTTTCGCAACAGGACAATCTCGAGCTATATGTCCTTCTTTTTCACAGTTATAGCATGCTTTGAATTGTTGTGGGCAGTTTGGGCTGATGTGTCCCTCTTTTCCGCATTTGTAGCATACGACCGGTGGTCGTTCTCCTCCTTTAGAAACAGTTGATGCTGGTGCTGATGTTGACATCTTCACGTTCTCATTGTTATACCTTCTCTTTTTGAAATCTCCTCCCGATTCGCTTTTTCTACTATCATGGCCACGATAACCACCGGAGTGGTTACCGCTTCTGTCATACTTTCCTCCTCGCTGGTTGTCATTGCTCCGATTACTGCTGCCACCGGTACGACCTTGGTTGTGGTCCTTCGGTTGAACATAATCATTATCTCGTTCTAACAACTGGGCCCTGTTCACTACATCCGAATATAGAAAAAATTTATGAGAAATGAGGTATTAACGTATTTCGGGTTTCAAACCTCTCAAAAATATCCGCGTCATACGTTCCTCATTCTCCACCAAATGAGGTGTAAACCTGGACAGCTCCGCGAACTTAGCCTCGTACTGGGACACCGTCATGTTGTTTTGTTCTAGTCGGATAAACTTTACCTCCTTCATATGACGAATACTTTCAGGAAAGTACTTGTCATTGAACAATTTTTGGAATGCTTCCCAAGACATCTTGAGTGCGGCAGGCTGGGTACGCTTCATAGACTCCCACCAGTAATCTGCTTCTCCACGGAACATAAACGTGGCGAATGGAACCTTCTGTTCCTCTGTGCATCCCAAGACATCAAATATCTTGGTAATTTTCTTAACCCACGTCTCCGCCTTGATCGGATCTGGCTTTCCCAGAAACTCTGGTGGTCCCAATTCTTTGAACTGCTTGGCAGTGACAAGCCGCGAGTTGTTATTATCTCCACCTTAATTTTGCACACGAGTCTCCCTCGTCTAGTTTTGCATGAACTGCAAAAAACTTCTAAACATCTCATTGTTTATCGTCTGATCAGCGTTGTTTTTAGGATGAACATTGCCTTCTTGTTGCACGTTCTCCTGGTTAGTGATTAAAGGTGTCTCCACGGTCTCATTCACTTCGTTGTTAACATTCTCAGCTGCCATTCTCAAATACTGCCATAAAATAAGGGTTAATTAAACAAATAACATATCACATATTAACCCTATGCTCCGACTGACCAATTAAATACCACATAAGCTTAGGTAGGACATACTAGTGAAGGATTTACTCGTCTCTCCCCTCCTAGTTCTATTCCCCGATCTCCGCCAGAGATCATATCCCTAAGCTCTGATACCAACTGTGACGCCCCCAGAATAGGTCCAGTCAACCCAACCCATTCTGAGTCGCCAAATACATGGTACAAAATTCAAATACAAACTTTATATCACACGGTCGTGCAAAATACGACCACACAACTGTGAGTGTCAATACAAATCGTATATAATACGAAATATTAACATTCAAATTCATTCTTTATTTATTACAATTATTATCCCACTATTTTACAAAAATAGCGAGGACTATTACTGCTCTAACTCGGACCATCACTCTGTTCCCCGACTAGTTCCCGCAACGTTCTCATTTCCTGAAGAGGACAATAGATGAAAAGGGTGAGCTCAACTAGCCCAGTAAAGAATATTATGACTAAGATAATGGAAAATAAATTATCGTTAGTCTTCAACAATTCAGATAAAATATTATGGACAACAAGTTTTAGATCAATATTCGCAGCGGAAATAACAATTCATTAGAAGAGTTAAGTAGAGAATGAAGTCTACTATCTTCTATGATTTAAAAGTCCATCATCAATATTTTATCCCTGTAACATCAATCAATATATATCTCAAATCAAATATTCATCTTTGCACTACAGACCAAAGATATTCATTTGTATCACCAATGGTCATGTTCATCTCAACACCTGTCATCTTTGCACTACGGCCAAAGATATTCATCAGGTAATCATTCATCTTTGCTCTACAAGTCAAAGATATTCAGTTATATCATCTTTTAGGACTGAGGATGATGAAAAATAATATAAATAACGAATCTAGTGAAATAAAGGATAAGATTAAGGATTCGTATTTTAGTTTATTCAAGTTCAAGAATATTCCATAATAATACTTTGTGGAGCAAAATTCAAGAATGAAACTCAAAACTTAGATCCAATCAAAAATAGTAACTATAACAGACAATTTGGACAAACAGAAGAAATTTTAATTTTTTCGTGAATAGTGCCGTATACGTGAATAGTAACCCCGACGAAAAAAAGTAAGAATTTCATAATAAAATCCATGACAATATTTTGGTATAATGATATTGAAAAGAATAACATCATTTACGAAAGAAAATAACATCTCTTACCTCAAAAGAATAGTACTTCTGACTGGTATATCGAATATAAGGCTGAAGAAAACTTGCACTGGATAGTAACACTCAAAGTATCTAAATACTCACAAAAATATGCTCGATATTATATAGAGAGAAAACTTCTGATTCTGGTGTGATTTCTAATTCTAACCTAAGCACCCTATTTATAGGAAAAGCTTAGGATGCCAAAGTAGACTAAATTAATAAAATAATATTTTTTAAAAAAAAAATTCCGCCGCCGGCTGCTTTCAAAAAATCAGAATTTTTCAACAAAACAACAAAAGTGGGGCCCACCCATTAAAAAAATATTTATTTCCCGAAACTTCAATAATTCATAATAAATAGCCCTTTTTGTCAGAAAAATACAAATTCTATGTCCTCCTATAAGAAATTTAATTTTGTACGACTTTGTAGAAGGAAGTTTTTCCAAATTCCAAACATAAATTATCCGAAATCCATAAACGGATGATTTTTCACACCAAAATACTGATAAAAACACATCAGCACTAATTCCTTCTCTTATATTCACAAAATAAATATTTTCTTATCCTATAAATCAATAATTAATTATTCACAAATAATATTACAGAACTACAATATTGACAACCAGGTCGTTCCCAGGAAAGAGGGGGCCTTCCGATAAGGATTTCTCCTTACTGGCGCGCAATTAAATAACCCCTCCTAGATAGAACTTTCTTAGTCATTGTCAATAATGCTATCTAATAATATTATTCAAATAATATGAATTATTGAGTTGATAATGTGAAATACTGTGCAGTGACAATTATTGAATCAATAATACAAAATATCAACTGTAGCAATTATTGAATCAATCATATAAAATAGCAACGTAGCAATTATTGAGTCAATAAAATATCAATGTAACAATTATTGAGTCAATAATATAAAATATCAACGTAGCAATTATTGAGTCAATAATATTAAATATTGAACAGTAATTACTGTAATAATAATTGAGTAAGTGCCTTCTCACGTAAGAATCAATAATTCAAAATACTGTGCAATACCGTGTGCTACTGTGCAACACCGCGTATCACTGTATTTTAACCACCGGGTATTTCAACAGTACTAACGGTAACAACTACGCCGTTATTTTATAAAAAGGTTATTTTTGTCGCTTTCTATATCCGACAGTTATTCCGTTGTGGGGCCCACAAATAGCTGCGCCGTCGTACGAATATTCTCCGACAACAAGAATATTCCATGACCAAACGAATATTCCCCGACAACAAGAATATTTTATAACCACTTGCTCATTTTAAAATATTTGCACATTTCATCCATAACTTTTCACATTTATCAAATCAACACTTTACTATTTCGAAATAATATATAAAGAAAATTAAATCTTTATTCATAAAAGTTGGGGTCTTACACCGGTCATATCATATAGAAGTAGAGGTTCAATCTACGGACACCTTCAACTTCGATGTGACTTTGAGTTGTTTACACTAAGGGAAGGTTCAATGTTCGTCACACCCTCTTTTATGCACACATGCCTTGGAGTTGTTTGATAGAAAGTTGTTTGGATGAAAAATAGTTTTTTCAAACAAGTGGGGGATTGTTATATATTGCACCTTATTTTATACTTTGTGACTTATTATATGTTATATTTGAGTTTGATAAAACTCATTTGTGGACATAATTTAAGTAAGTATAAAAGGTGTAACTTAATGTCCTCTATGTGAAGAATAAGAGAGAATTTCATTTGATTTGTGTAGAAATCATTTAATTTGTGTTTATAATGAGACATTTAATAAGGTGCAAAGTTGTTTGATAAAACTATTTTCTTAGTTCCATTTAATAGAACTTTGTTTTATTTTGGAACAAAAGGAAAATAATGAGACTATTCAAATACTATTTAACTCCTAGTTATTACTAATATGTAACTTACATATTTAGTATTAATAAGTATGGTTAAATATATAATTAAATAGTATATTATGTAACTTACATGTATGTATATATATGTATGTATATATGTTGATATATATACATAAGATAAGAGATATGCATAATAATAACATATAAGTTACAAGCAAGTTTGTGCACATGTTTTTCTTTCTTTTTGATCTTCTCCAATTCTTCTTACAAACAAATAACTACTACAAAGAAGTGTTCAGTTGGAATTTTTTGTGAATTGTTATCACGAATTATTCACTAAGGCTTGACATATATCCTGGAGGTATATCGTCTGCAACCCTTAGCAAATCGATCGTGGTGGGGGCGATAAACACCTTAAGGACAGAGATCACCCGTGTCACTTCTTCTACAATCAATCTTGACTCTATGAAGCTACAAATTTCCTAACAATTACCACCAACTGGTCATCTTGGAGACAAAGCTACCCCTTATATTTAAACTATTAATTTAACAATGTGTACCGAGCAACAATATATTGCTTAATTTAATTAGGTCATTGTGACATTCGAAACATGAAGAAATGGGTTAGTGGTTTATTATTATAAGTTTATTTTATTATGGACTTTATTGACTTAAGTAATTATCTTTTTATTTTTGGGCTTAATAATTTAATATAATACTCTATCTGTCCCAAATTCAATGCCTAGTATTAACTTTTTAAAGTCAAATTGACAATTTTTAAAATTATTTTGGTACCCTTTTTATCAAAATATAGATGAGGAGATTATAACAAAAAAAATAAATACAATTCACTACTATCCCCAATTTTTATAACTTTAAAAATAAATCTATATATGCTAAATTATTAATTTTAAAAGCAATCAATTTGACTTTTTAAAGTCAAAAGTGGATATTTAATTTGGGACTGAGGGAGTATAATTAAATTTGGGCATTTAATTTGGGACTGAGGGAATATAATTGGATTGAGAAAGATACAATTAAAAAAAGGATCAAGAATTCAAGATTGACTTACCATTACTATTACTAATGATGATCTACTTGAGGAATATGGGCTATCTTGTACCACTTCCGTTCTTAAAAGATTGTCGTTTTAGAAGAAAAAATTTGTTCCAAAATGTTTGTCGTTTACAACTTCCTAGAAGAATAAATTATTTACTTTTCTATATTACCCCTATCTTCTCTCATTGTCCCAATAAATTCTCTCCCTTGTATTAATAGTTTTCAATTTTCCATAAAGGGGGTAGTGATGGAATTTCAAACAAATTTTACTAATATTAAATGACTTTCTTAATACATGTGCCAAAACCTTAAACGACAATCTTTTAGGAACAGAGGTAGTACCATTCTGGGCCACTTTCTTTAGCACATCTCTATGTGAGAAGTTTACAACCTTCAAATATCAGATCTTTCAAGTTTGTGAGGCGTTTCATTGCTTCCAATGTGGGCATCCTAGCCAAATTTCGGCATCGGCAAAGCACCAGAAGTTGAAGAGAAGGGAGATTTCCAAGCCAATCAGGGAGAGCCTCCAGCCCATCAAATTCTTCCAACCGTAATAAAGTCAATCTGGCATAAGAGGAGAGGTGTTGTAGTTGCTCAGGTAGCGACTTGAGCTTTGGCCATCCGATCAGACAGAGATAACTTAGGGAGGAAAAAAGAAGAGAAACCATTGATGGGCCACGGAAAATGATCAAGGTCCTCAAGGAAGGGACCTATGCTCAATCTCTCCAGACCGATTAAACTTGTGGGAACCTGTTGATTCTCAATTGCAACAAGTTTGTTAGGAAAATCAGGCAAGGCATCCCAGAATGTAAGTCTCAACCTTCTTAGAGATTTGTTGTTTCCCAAAAACTCATCAACTATAGACGAGTTGAACTCTAAGGAGCCTCCTTCGATATAATCCAGGGTTCGAGTGGTGAGAGAGTTCAATTTGGTGCATATCTTTTCTAGTGCGACGCTGTTGATTTCCATAATTGTTAATATCTTTAGGGATGGAAAATGACTAGGAAGAATCATCAAATTAACACACCATGAAATATTTAACACTTCAAGGCATGGAAACAACTTCATCGAAGGCGAGGGATCATGCACTGTGTCTGCTTCCATCCATTCCTCTAGCTTTGGCATTACCCACAGTGTGAGTCTTCTCAATGATGGAAACAACTTGGTTGAAATTGTTTTTACATCACCATGGCCACTGTAAAATTCTTTCCCAATACGCTTTACATTACGCATACTATCTATATAAACGGACTTGAGATTAGGAAGGTGCCCAAGCGGTGGAATTCCTTCACATCTGTTGCAGTTTGTCAGGTGGATATTTACCAAGTTTATAAGTACTACAGATGACCGACTTTCGGTAATCATCCAAGATGCAAACTTCTTGCCTTTGAAGTTTTCAATGTTGAACTCTTTCAAATATGCGGGAGGTTCAAGACCTTCCAAGACATCCTCATCATTGTACTCTTCATATTCCAACAGATAATTACCATGATACACAGATTTCCAGCGAAACTCTAAACATTGGATTTTTGATTTTTTTGATAAATTTGCCTTGCTGGCATCTCCCATGTTTATCACTTCTTCAAGGCCACATATACGTAAACCACCTTTAAGATTGTTCAAACCTCCCAGATTCTCAATACGAAATTTCTTATCTCGACCAATCACAAAGAATGGCAATGTTTGTAGACAAGTCAACCGCTCTAGCTCAATAAACATACGATCCATATCTGATCCGATGCAAGTAGATGAATGTATATGTCTCATGTTAATTAAGTTCCCTAACTTTTTGGGGCGCTTTCTTAGATATCCAAATCTTAGGGTCTGCAAGTTGTACAACTTCGTGACGGAATCTGGCGACACTTTGATTGCGGTGAATTCGATGTCAAGATATCTCAAATATTTTAGCTGTCCTACTGAGCTTGGTAACTTCTTAATATGATTACTAGCAATAACCAAGACAGTTAAGTTTGTGAGATTAGGTATCATGTTGCCAAGGATACCACCCATTAAATGTAGTGTTTGTACTCTCTCAAAGCTTCCTTTTGATATTTTTGGTTCTATATCCTTGGCCACCTTCAACCACACATGCACTGCCTCGGAAACATGGTTCACCTCACTAGCCTCCAAAGTTTTGCAATAATTTCTGGATGCGTCTAGTGCAAGGTCATGAACAAGATCGTGCATCTTATAACAACCAGTGATATTGTCCTATGCATCCTTTTCTACATCTTGTAGCAAATAATTCCCCAACAAAGTGCTAAAATACTCATTGCCTATATCCTCCATCGCCAAATCACTTCCTCTAGGAGGCAGAAGCAGCCCTAAGGCCATCCAAATTTGGATTAACTTATCCTTTTTTATGTCAAAATCTTTAGGAAAAATAGCACAATATGCAGAACAGTGTTTCAAAGATGAAGAAAACAAATTATTGTATGTTAGCTTTAAGGAAGGCAAGACATCTCTTATGAGCCATGTTTCACTATTTTGGATAGACAACCAATCCTGTTCAGACTTCTTTGAGTACAATAAACCCCCTAGCGCCTTTGTCGCTAATGGCAAACCGCCACACCTTTCCACCATCCTTCTACCCATGGCCTCCAAATTATCATTCTCCACTACTCCATCTTCTCGAAATGTTATTTGCTTAAATAGTTGCCAACTATCATCTTCCGATAGTCCGAGCAACGTATGAGTAAACACTTGATAAGTAGGAGAAATTTGCATGGTTGAAACAACTTCATCCTTGCTGAGTAGTCACCATAATTTTGCTTCCCTTAGCACCACCGACTTCTACCAAACAATGCAATCCCATTTTTATGAATTTTGGTTCCAGACATCATCAAGTACAAGTAAAAAGGTTTCCCCCTTTATATTTTCTTGAAGCATTTTTATGGCCGCTTCTTGATTTGAAAATTGAGGATTGGTTTTGGCGAGAGACTGAACCATCTAGTTTAAAACCCTCATGACATCAAAATCATCAGACACACTAACCCAAATTTTTTTCTGGAAAAAGCTCATCACCTCATCACTTCTGTAAACTAAACGAGCAAGAGTTGTCTTCCCCAGGCCTCCCAATCCCACCACAGCAATGACAGACAAATCATTTTCATTATTTTCACATAAGAGTTTAACAACCCTTGATATATCATCATCCCTTCCAACTATCTGCGTCTCATCTATCGAGGGTGGGGTGTGTCGGATTTCATTATGTTGGGAAGTGGCATTTAGATGCTCTACAGCCCTAAGTCCGATATCTGCTGCCCTTTTGTAAATTATGTCCAAGGAGATATTAATATTCTTGATCTTATGAGACATCTTGAAACGATATAAAATGCTGTTTTTGGAGCGAGAAATGAAGTTACGTACATTTCGTCCCTCTACCCTTCTTCGAAGAACTTCGTAATTGAGCTCCTCCATTAGGGCATCAGCAACACGGGCTACATCTTTGAGCTTCTTCAGCCAGACTTTGACGGCCTTCACTGTCACTTGCTTGCTATCAGCATCAGACAACAGCGCGTCGATCAATTCCAATCTTTCACGCACTGCTTTGAGATTTTCCTCAAGGCCCCATGCCTGGATCAACTCTTCAGCTGCGAGCAAAAGAATCTTGCAGAGGAGTCCGCTTGCAAGATCAGCTACAAATGTATCAGCCATCTTCTTTCCTTAATTTCTCTGCTGATATCAAGAAATGTGTTTTGGTTACAGTATGTTTCTGAGTTTTAAAATGGATAAAAAAGAAAAAAAATAGACCGAAAATTTAAGTTTTCTTTTCAATTCTTATGTTTCTGAGTTTTTTAATAAACCAAAAAAAAAAGAAAGGGATAGAAAACTTGGCGATTTTCATGCCAAAGTTTTCAGTTCAAAATTGGCCTGATTTGAACGAAAAAAAAATTGGAATAAGTAATATTTTTATAATTCCCATATTATCTTCAACTTTTAATATAATAAAATTTAAATTACAACTCATGTCCCTAATTTTAAATTTTTTATTCTTTTCCTCAATTGGAATAAGTGCTGAACTATAAATGGATCTGGGATCTGAGAATGAAGATTCGTGCTTGCCACGCGAAGGGCTGCAAATTGACCTTGAAAAGGACTGTTTGACTTTGGCTCATGGACAATTGAAAGATAATTTAATTATTTAGAGGGGAAAAGAGGAAGACTTTATACGTAATAGTGACAACTGGAAGATGTGGACCCTAAGCTAAAGATTAGATTGGCTTCAAATTTGCTGAGCTAAAAAAACACTAATCAATAAATAGGGACCCCGCACACACACATACACAAACATATCTATCTAATAAAATACAAATGATTTTGAATTTTTCGCTTACTCAATAAATTATTTGGGCCGTTCAAAATTTGGAATAAATTTCACCGTCGATGTAGTGCCGGAGACACGGGACACAACTAATATATATATATAAAGGAAAATGATCCATAACATGTATTTACTATGGATAAAAAATGGGCAAATAACATCATAACCATCCATTACATAAATTAAGAGCTCAGATTTAAAACACAATCTCGGCATCTGCCAGTTCAACTAGCGGACACTAAAAAAATATTTGCAAGTCCAAATTGCCCCCAAGTCAAGTCTAAGATCCATTTTTTAAACCTCGTCCACTAGTTGAACTAGCGGACAGGACTCCAACACATATTTCTCGAATGGGTCAGAGTCTGTGAAATCGTATAATCGAATTGGGGCAAAAAACCTTGCAGCGATTTTTAATTAGGGTTTTGCACGATTTCAGTCAAATTGGGGCAGGGTCTGTGCACTCGTGTAATCGAATTGGAGCAAAAAACCTGCTGCGATTTTCAATTAGGGTTTCTCAATTATCAAATTTGTGTTCTAAATCAACCTAATCAGCATTTATTCGGTAAGTTTTTTTATTCTAATTTTGATGTGGGTTTACCTCTAGTTAACCATAAATTTGATGTGGGTTTATAGATTACTTGTCTCGTTTTCAACTTGTTCATTCCAATATTGACGTGTGTTTACGTTGACCAGAATTTTGCTTAATTTACTGATTTTCTTCATATTTCTTTTGCTTGCGTTTAGTATTCAGCTGAATTTCAGCTTTACAATTAGAAGGATCAAATAAAGAGTCTAACTATTGTGCTGAATTGAACATGTGTGTTTCTTCCTTTAATATGTTTTCTCTTAGACTTGTATGTTATAATCTTGTTTGTTATTCCCTCCATTCCATAATAAGGATCCCATTAAGCCAATTTTTTATGCTCAAAATAAGTCCCATTTGTATTTTTTTTAATTTATCAGTATATTGTTTGTCTTTTTGTCTATTAGATATGTGTATTGCTAAAATATATAGTTTTTGATTTGTATTTCAGGTGCTGCTTGGAGATGTTGGAGCTGAAAAATCTAGTCTAGTTTTACATTTTGTTAAAGGGCAATTTGTTGAATTTCAGGTCTATCCTAGTATACTATTATATAGTTAGGTTGTTTAAGTAAATATCACTTTCCTTTTTATTTTTAATTTTTTGACAAGTTAAGTAGTTTTACATCTTTTCTTTTAAACTTCTTGTTTTGACTGTTTTGACTGAATATTCAATATTTTTCCAGCATATAGTTGCATAAGGTTCTTATATATATGTTGTGTGTAGAATAATTAAGCTAGTATTTTACTTAAGTTAAAGTATCCACTAGTGCTAGATCTTCGTGCAATCATGTCAGTCTTGTAGCTTAAAGGCTACTATAGAAATGTGTGTTATAAATCAAGTCAGTCTTGTAGCTTAAGGCTACTATAGAACTGTTTTATAAATCAAAATATTTATATGGATATTCTGCTTATTTCAAGTGCTGCTTGCTTGATATTAAGTCCACTTTTTGCTGATATGAGCACTTCCTTTCTTTTTAATCTCTTTTACATTTAGAGGGAGTTCAATATAGAGGGGTACTGGACAAAAATTAAGTAGTGGCATAGAATCAAGTACTGGCATATTTGTTTCATTTGTGTTTGATTCTTAATGAAAACATGTGGGATAAAGTTTATTATTTATCCCTAGAATTCCACATGTTTGCAAGCTGTAGAATGTCAGTAAGCTCTTGTACAAATATTCTTAAAGCACCTTCTTTGACTAAACTGTAGAATGTCAATAATTTTCAGGCCACATGTTTGAAAGGTGGTGTGATTCATTCACACCAAAGCAATAATTTTTTATCTTATTTCTTACTGATAATTAGTACTGAGAATACGTGATTGGCGAGTGATATATAAATGTTTTTATTATATTTGTCATTTTGCTCATATCCAATTTTGATGGAAATTTTTATAAATTGTTTAATACTTGACATTGTGATGAATGTTTGGGAAACATATGGATATTAATCCTGGACCTGTTAATCCTATCGTCTTATGGGACCAAGAAAATCACGTATCGTCAGACTTATGGCAAAATATTGCAAGTTTATTAATGTATTTTTCCATTCATTTTCTTAAAGTTTTGTTAGAAACATTCATGTTGTAACGATTTATGTTTTTATGTTGTTGGACGTGTAGGATAGGGGTGTGTTACAAATTTGTCAAATGTCTACAAAATTAACTGAATGGAACTTGACTGAACAACAAGAATATCTGCTGGAACAATTAGGTTTTGGTACATTTTGTCATCAAGCTATAGTGTCAAAGATTGATGCATCTCTTATATCTGCTCTAGTTGAGCATTAGAGAAGTGAAACAAATACGTTTCACTTAAATTGTGGAGAGATTAACATTACTACAGAGGATGTGAGATTTTTATTTGGGTTGCCCGTATTAGGAAAACCTTTGACTTGCGGAGAATTAGAAAATCCCAAAAGCTATTTTATAAGGATTTTTGGGCAACAAGTTGCAGTAAATGAATGGGAACAATGCTATAAAAGGGGGGGGGGCATAAGTTTGCCTTGGTTAAGACATAGATATGGACAAGTACCTGGTGATGCTACTCCAGATGATGTCGTAAAACACACTAAGACATCTGTTGTACTTGTGTGGCGCTATTTTGTTTCCAACCAATAGTAAAAATGTTGTGCATCCAAGATATTTGTTGTTATTAGAGAGATTGGAAGACGTAATTACATATACTTGGGGGCCAGCAGTTTTAGGGCATTTGTATAGGGGTTTACATGATGCTACTTGCAAAACAGCAAAAAAATTCGCAGGTTGTGCAACCCTTCTTATGATGTGGGCTCATAAAAGGTTCAACATTGGTCGTCCTACCCCTATGACTTAGTCCCAGAAGTTGATACCTAGGGCATTATCTTGGGCATACTCCCATTTTGATCCTAATTCAAAACATTATTAGCGCCTTAAAAATCCACATCACCATCTTTTATTTTACCGAGGAGAGTTTGATAATATGTTGGAAACAGATGGGGTGTGGCTTCCATATCAGTTATTTGATAGACGTTTGTCTTGGAATTTTTTTTGAGGCAAGGTTAGGTGGAGCCGCTCGTATACCATTGATACATTACGACATTGTTGAGTTCCAAATGCCTGACATATTTATGAGGCAATTTGGATATTTACAGTCGTATCCATCTAATGCTGAAAATATAGTGGAATTGCGGAAGGAACATAAATTATTTGAGAGAATAAATTTTGAAAACCATAGGGCCAACTATATTTGATTGTGGGAGGCATACATGGAGAGTTTAGAAGGACAAGTGTTGGAGGCTTTGCAGCAGATATCTACCGATGATTACATGACATGGTACACAGAAGTCACTCGGAGACGGATACACCATCTTCGACCTTTAGGCGTCAAGGGGAAGATTATGAGCCACGAGCATTCATGTTTACATGTTGGGCACTCTTCATACAATGTATGTAATTTCTCTGGAAATTTGTCTCTAATATGCCATGTGCAAAGTGCGTGGTGTTTTTCTGGAAGAACCTTAGCAATCGCATTGCTCATAGTTGTGACAAACGAGAATTTTGTAATTTATTTTAAATATTTATTGAATTAAATAAATATTTTTGATGATTTATTTATTGAGTTAAATAATTATTTGATAAAATTGTGGTAGATTAATTTAATTATGTGTGTTACATCGATTAAATTAATGTGGAGAATTTTTATAGTTCAAAGTATGAATTTAATTGAGTTTATTCGATTAAATAAATTATTTAATAAGCATAATGTTATTCTAATTAATTTAATAATTAATTAGAGATTTAATGAATTGTCATAATTAATAAATGAGAATTTTAATTATGTGATAAGGTGATTTAATGTGGATATTATATTTATTTAATTAATTTAAATAAGATTATTTAATTAATTAAAGTGTGACAATTAAACTATATAATACACACTTTAATTAAAATAACGGGAAAGGAGGAACAAAGGAGGACAAACAAACAAGGCCTTAGGGAGTGGGAGTAGTTAATTACATGGTGGGAATTAACTGACGACCCACTAAACACCAGTTATTTCCTATACGTATATTATTCATATTGGACTTATATAATATATATATCAGACTTCATTATCTCATTAGAGAAGTTAGAAAATTAGAGAGAAAAGAGGGAGTTTAAGAGTGTGTGAATTTAAGAAAGAAGTTGGAGAATCAAAGAGAAATTCATATCACTTTTATTTGAGATTGTAAGGGTAATCTCTTCATCTTAATTTTTATATTTCACGTTATAATATTTTCTCCATAAAAACTGTTTTCAAGTTCTCTGTAACTAAAAGTTATTGACGATTATTGTATATATGATGATATATATGTTAATATATGTTCACAACATATTTTATATCAATTATTCATGTTTTAAAACAATCAAAACCATGTAATTATGCTCTATTTAGAAATTTGAAGGTTACAGAGTATGAAGAACATGAATATGACATATATGTACCAATTTGCATGTTTTAATTATTTATTTAACTTGAAATTGATAGTTGATTACGATTATGCATGTTAAAACGAACTTTAAACGGAAAGATTCGGAGTTATAACGAACTGGTGATGATGAATTTCATGATTTCTCTCGAAACTTTACAAAATACCAAAAACAGTGAATTTAAGCGTTCCAATTTGAATGATTATGTGATCTAAAGTGTTAAAAGCATGCTAGAAACATTGTATGATGCTTCTGTGAAGTTTATAGTTCATGGGTAATGTTAAAATTTGTTGTGTTAGTTTAATTTGGGATTTATTGGGCTGAAGAACAGTATTGTCGCGAGTCGTAGAGTTCGAATCTGGGACGTTTGCCCCAGCGAGGTTCTCAGCATTAGAAATCTCGCCCTGGCGAGCCTACGCCCCGGCGAAGTCTTCCTAGTGCAAAATCTCGCCCCGACGACGTATGTAGAAATGAAACTATTTTTTTTTTCAGTTTTCAGTCATGGCAGGTTAGTTTAACTTAGTCTAACGAGCATGATAGTGTGTTAGGAATATAACAAGAAGTCACAACAGATTGTTAAACATGTATATGATGATTTCAAACTTTATATGAACAATTGTAAAGAACCTAAACTTGTGGTTCGTGAAATTTGATATTTGTTGTGTGGTTAGTCAAATACGTATGTTGGATGTTATATTACGTGATTGATGTGAATGAGCAGAACTTAAACTATGTTAATAAGTCAAAAATGGGAGTGATACTTAAACCCATAAGATTAACATTAGTAAAACTAATGAATGTTGTGATCCTAATGGAATATGTAGGACTATTTGGGAACGTGATTAGTGATTGTTTAACTTAAGCACAAGGCAAGTTTTCTTACCCTAACTCGATTACGATTACGCACGCTTTCTAATTACACTCTTTAAATTGAGCAAGTTTACTTACCCTAACTCGATTACGATTATGCAAGCTTTCTAATTACACTATTTAAATTGAGCAAGTTTCCTTACCCTAACTCGATTATGATTATGCAAACTTTCTAATTACACTCTTTAAATTGAGCAAGTTTTCTTACCCTAACTCGATTGCGATTACGCAAGCTTTCTAATTACACTCTTTAAATTGAGCAAGTTTCCTAAATTCAAAGTTATTCATTGAGCAAGATCTAAACTTATGTTCTATATCACTCAAGTTCTTATTCTTGTTTATTCAAGTTAAGATTTCGTATGAGATATTATAATCATTGTAAAGCATTACTTCAGTATACAATACTTATTCAATTGTATACTCTCGAGATTCACTATTTTAATTTGATTATTAATTATTGTTGAACCTTGTAAGGCTAGCGAACCCTTATTGATTCGACTAGTCCATAGTTGATGAACGTTCCAAATTCTAGAACTGATATTGAGCTTATCCAAACTAAACTTTCTTTGGTGCGGACTCTGATGTCAAACTGAGATGAACAACCCTGTTATAGGGGATTATTTATGCGTTAGCGTTGAGATGATGTGCACATTCATGGTACTAAGGGTTGATCCCTCTAAGAACGAGTAGTAGAGTCCATATAGTCGTATGACTGTTAAAGGTTTAAAGTAGGAATACTTGACAACCTGGGACATAGTTCATGGCCTTAGGACCCTCAGACATACTTTTGATTCTTGTCATTCATTCTTGATTCAAAACCCGAGCTTTCTATTATTCAGAATCCTTTGATTTACTCTCATGTTATTATTACTGTTATACCGTTATACTTGTGGGCAATCGTGCTCACTCTTGCATAATAACATTGCAGTTAAGAACGAAAGGTCCGACGAGCCTTCCACTAGCAAATACAAAGGCAAAGTTAACAAGTGTTGAAGACTTGTTATTTATTTGAGAATGTTATGTTTAAGACTTGATGTTGTTTATGATAGTAGTGTGCATACAAGCCAATCATGTATGATGATAAAGCACATACTTTGTAAACAATCTTATTTATTTATTAATAAAATATTCATTTAAGGCATTTAATTATCTACATGGTGCTATTTTTATAATATGTAAATAACCCATAGTTTTAAGCAATGCTTTTAGAATCATGATGAGATCATACTAATGAGATCTAAATTCTTAGAAAGCTTAAAAACTAAAATAGTTCCCAATTGTGCGATTACTAAAATGGGAATTAATAAATCTGGATAGATTGGTACATATGTTGCTTGCTCATTGGATGAGGATGACTGATCTCATGGTCATTTGTGTGGAGACACTAAAGCAAGTATGTAGGTGCTTATTGGAAAATAAGTTCACTGAACGTGACTCGCTATGGAATACCTAATGGAGTTTTACTTGCCTCTCAATAGGAATTCCTAATGTGATAGTAGTACAAGTGATCCTTGGACTTGAGATCATCATAGTATCTTGTATGTAACAAATTATACTTTGACTTATTCCTTAAGGCCTTTTAAGGCATATATAGGGTATGATTGGGTATAATGAGTTGCATATGGAGATAATGTATGATCAATAAAGAATCTACCACCTCTAGTAAAAGAGGAGATATGTCCTATGTGATTCGTTAAATGACAACCCAGGAATCCTTGACTAAGGTAGAATGAAATTCGAAAGAGGTTTCTAATTTACATTATTTGGAGTTGTGCATTTTCTAATCGAAATACATATGATTAAATAAATTAAGACTTGACAGTAAATCCATGTCTTATATTTAATTGGGACATTGTATGGTGGAAGGATTGAATTGTACGGTAACTATTAACTCACAGGTTCTTTTATGATTAATATTGAAATTTATATTATCTGGAAAGTCGTTGATCTCTAGGGAGGCTTATCCCTATTGTAGAATAAATGTTATTTATTTAAATAGATTATTAGTTTAATTTATTTATTTAAATAAGATTAAAATTGTTCTAATTGATTTATTCGCAACCGGTTTAATATGGAGAACCTAAAGGGTCACACCATAAAAGGAAGAAGAATTATTTAAGAAAAAAATGGCATGATAGTAATAATGCATTAAGTGTAATTAATTTAATCTATGGTGATATAATAAATTAAATAGCTTAATATTTATTATTTAATATTTTAGAAATATTAAATATAAATTAATAAGAGGAGTCTTATTATTATTATTATTATTATTTTAATTCTAAAGGAGTTTAGGAATTAATATAATATCAGTACTCTCTCTCAATCCTAATAAGATTAGGATATAAATTAATTAAAAGTGTTTAATTAATTAATTAAATAAAATCCTATTCTAATTAGATTAGGAGGGTTAACCTAATATCTATATAAGAGAGTCTTATATCAGAAATAAGGTACGTGACTTTTTTCAAAGGTTGGGAGTACACATATTCTATAGAGATAGAAACAAGGGTTAAGCCAATAACCCATCTTCCTGAGTTCTTTATCTTCCTTGGTGGATCACCGTTAGAGGCCAAACATTTGGGTGGCTGACATTGATCAAGGGAAGGAGCTACTACAGAGGAATCAAAGAAATCAAAGGAGTAGAACTCGTACCTGAGGAAGCTTGGATCTTCAAAGGTATAATTCCATGTTCTCTCTTTTCTGTTATTGATAACTAACACAAAGCATGATCATGGTTATGGGTTTGTATAAATTTTTGAAAACTTATGTTTCGCGCTTTCGCCCTATTTATGTGATTTGATTGCATGATTGCGTTACGTACAAACCCAACAGTTTAAGACTTATACATTTGTTTACGTTTTCGCATTTGATGTTTAAGGTTAGTTCAACCTGGGATTTATTTATTATTCAGATGTTGTAACCCATAAAGGGAGGATGTTTTTATCTATTTTATGAGATGCATTTATTATGGATAGATAGATATGTGATATTTGTACAATGAACACCAAATCCTGTGGAAATGGAAGTACCTTGATTTGGGAGTGTCACAAGCTGGTATCAGAGCTGTAGGTTATGAACCTTAGGTGGGAAAAAAACCTTAGGGTAGTAGCCTTTTTAAGAGATCGATAACATAGTGGTGATAAACTCTTATCGAGTTCTAAGAAAGATAATAAATTACCTTATGTGCTATGTGTTTATATTTATGTACTTGCGCGAGTATCGGTTAGCATCACGTAATAACTAAGACTTAAAATTTTAATTGTCAGGATGTCGGATGTTGGAGGATCTAGTTAGCTTAGGGAGGTTGTACCCCGAGTGGCTATTGAGGAAGAGCCCCAAGACATTCATACAGTTTGAGAGCAGTTGCTTCGTAGAGAGCCATCTCCATTTGTTAGTTCCCAGAGGCATAATAGTTATCTAGAAGGGGGGTTGAATAGATATTTTAAAACTTTTTCCTTTTCAAAATACTTATTAGGTTTGTTAATAAGTTAACCACAACAGAATATATGATTTGTTTGTTCCCCTTAAGATAAACCAAGTTTGTAGGTCATAAGCAGTTATGACAGATATAGCAAATATATCAGACACAGTGATTTTAAGTGGTTCAGAGCACTACAGGCTCCTAGTCTACTCTTCTACTCAACGAGTAGGAAATCCACTAAGGATATCTTTACAATCTTTGAATCACTTAGATTCCTTCAAGATCAGCAGTCTTGGAACTTCTTAGTTCACTTAGAACTCTTCAAGTCCAGTAGACTTGGAATACACTTGATTGAGAGTTAAGTTCTTGGGTGTGCTACTCAGTTGCAGTTAAGCATACGTTCTAAAGAACTGAGTAGCTGAGCAAGCTTTCTTTCTGATCATAGAGTTTGGAAGTTGGGTGTTCTTGAGTTTTTTTCGTTCTTACTTGCTTAATCTGAATCTGTGTTTGATTTGCTTATGAAGGAGCCTTTGAAATGTTTTCGTTGAAGGCATCCGTTGTAGCATTAAATGCTTTAGATGTTTCTGAGCACTGATGTTGACTTCCAAGAAATCTGCTGTTCTGTTGTCTGGCCCACTGACACAGCAGACTGCTTTCTCACCTAACACCTGAAAAGGTGTTTTCAACAGGCATGCAGTCCTTTCCTTAGCTTATTCTATACGCTTCTTCGATATATACTAAGGATGAGTGTTGGATCATTGGGACTCCTGAGATGTCAACGTCTATAAGCCATTCTTCATTTGTTATACTTTCTCCTTCATCAGATAAACGAAATTTGATGCTTTTGATGCTGACTGGAGAAACACCACGATCATTGTCTTTGTACCATGATCGTTGTGTCTTGTCATGCTCGTGCTTGATTCAGCCTTGATTGTAGAGAACACTACGATTTCTCTTAAGCTCTGATAGACTACGACCTCTACTTGCTTGTTTTGCAGACTCCACGTTTCCGAGAGCTGACTGCGATTCTTG
This sequence comes from Panax stipuleanatus, assembly GCA_020205555.1. Taxonomy (NCBI): domain Eukaryota; kingdom Viridiplantae; phylum Streptophyta; class Magnoliopsida; order Apiales; family Araliaceae; genus Panax; species Panax stipuleanatus. The sequence goes on along the minus strand of CM035117.1, from coordinate 44,401,153 downwards.
CCTTGGCTCAGCAGGCGCTCAGACTATCTCCACGATTCTTAGAGTGGCTTCCAAGACAGACTACGATCTGAAGAACCTTCTTCGATACTCTACGATTCTGCCTTTGCTTCTGCAAACTTCTGGCTGGCTCGACAGACTACGAATCTGTTGAGGCCTAACAATTACATCTCAAATAGATCAACCTAACAACTTTGATCTTTCTTCTATACATTCATTTACAAAATGATAAACATTAAGTACAGATCAACTTAACAATTTTGATCTATCATCTAAGTCCTTGTACATATGTTCTTTGAAGGACTTTACACATAAGCATATATATTTACTTTCAACATCAAATTTGAATATATAATTCCCAATAATATCCCCCTATTTGATGTTGACATAACCAAGGAGATTTGCATCATATCATCTATTTTTAAATGCAGGATGCTAGAAAGTAAATATGACTTAGTGTTTCAGTGAGCAACTAAAATCTTTAGAGAATAAGCATGAATTTATTGATGTTGTGAAACAGATATTACAATCTAGCACAGTTACATTAATAAGAAACAAATTTAAACTTATCTCTATTTTCTTTGCCTCTTGTTCCTCGGATGGGCATGCTATGCAGCTCTCCTTTTTCTGCTGGCTTCATCTCTCTATGCAATATCTTCCAGCTCACTTTAACTTAGCCTTTCTCCATGATCATATCTATTCATAAAAGCAGGATCTCCAATAGGCATGTTAAAGCCAGTATTGGTTACTCCTTGTGGGCTAAGAGATGGACCTTGACTACTTATCGGTTGTGCCATGATGATTGGTTGGCGCTGCTGCTGTTCAATTCGTGGAGTTTAATAGCTAGGCTGTCTTGAAGGAGCACTCCTCGAAGATTGAGCAATTTATTTTCCTTTGCCTCTGCCTTTTCCTTTCTCCCCTTCCACTTTATTCTCCCCTTTTATGTTAGCATCCAGGGTTCGAATGTCTTCTGACAGACTATTGACTCCTTACACCAGCATATGCATTTGAGAACGATTGTGAGCAATGTCACTGCGATTCTCTTCAACCATGACTTCGATTTTTCTTCTTTGTTACTGCAATATGGCTATGGCATCAACAGTCTGTCTTATTTGAGTCATAGAATACTCTTGGAACTCGTGCAAGGTGAGACGCAGCTGGTGGATATGTTCAGCCATAAGAGCATTTTGAGATTCTTGATTTTTTTTGGAGAATTTGCATTGCTTCCTTATGCTTATTGGAAGCTTGAAAGTGAATAGCATCCCTTTGGCTGAGACTGCCACTCATTTCCCGTATGATCTCCTTCAGTTTCTTTGAGAGCTCAGTCGCCAAGTTTCCCGATAAGGTTTTGAAAGATTCGATTATATGGTTGAATCGTTGATGAAGTGCCAATGAGTGAGCTTCAAGGTTTTCCTCTGCCTCAAGGGCCATATGACTTGTTAAATTAGCAAGCTCCTCTTTGGTGGGAAATATAGACAGTACGAGAGGCCGTATTGTGCTGCCTTAGCCTTGACATGCTTGTGAGAGCAAGAGTCATATTAAAATATTCATTGTTGGAGGACGAGGGAATATCTGACTGTGTGAGAGGTGCTTGGGTTTGGTGTATGGGAGAGGAGTTTGGCTCAAGTTGGGGTGACTCGATGAGCATGAATCTTTGTTTGACGATTTAGCTCGGTGGCTCAATGGTCGTGGGGTCGTGTAGTTGGTCGATGAATATTAATCGTTGTTCGATAACCATGGAGTCACTAGCAGTTGGCTCGACTATAATGGAGAGTAATTTATTTGGTTCATCAGTTACAGAGTTTTGGGACTCTGTAACTGGAAACTGGTTTAGTGGTTGAAGAACCACTTCCAACCATCTTGGCAGTTCATAAAACTGGTTGAAGTTTGATGGAGGGCAGTGGTTAACTATGAAACAGATGGGAATAGAGTGTACTTCATGCTCAGTTTCTGAAGAAGAATGATTGGTGATCAGCTTCTGAGCAAAGTTGAGGTTGCTTGGGAATCCATGGACTAGCACTGAAGTTGCTGGATAAGCTTTGTATGCCCAGAACATGTGATCCCAAGAATTGAGAATCAGGGCCCTGTGATAGGACATCATGGGCAAGTAGGAGAACAGTTGATTATAGTTGGCTCTTCTTTCTCCTCCCCAGCCCACTGCAATGATCTCAACTTCTTCATCCTTTTCTTCTCCATCATCTTCATTTGAAATTTTAACCATATCCATCATTTCAGTATCTCCCCTTTGTTCTTCAGCACTCTCCATCTCCACAGCCTTAACACTTTCCATTGCTATAGCTTCAGAGACTATGTTTTCTTGAGGGACTGAGGGAGCTTCATGAGCATCTTCTGGCAGCTCCCCTCATCCGTAGCATTCTCTGGCTCAGGTGCTTCAAGCGACTCCCCCTCAGTTGGAGCACTTCTTTGTTCAGGTGCTTCAAGAAGCTCCCCCTCAATATGAGCTGTATTCTTCTCAATGGCTTTGGGTAGCTCCTTCTCAGTATGAACCATATCCTGATTAGATATAGTAGGGGTTACTGCACTGTTGAGGTTTGCTATCACATCAGCAATGATCCTGGTCTCATCCAAGGACTCATTGTGAGTATCAGTTGCTTGAGGCTCAGATCTTGGTTCAGCCTGCTCAGCAGCAATTCTCCTTTCTTCTTCCTTTAAGGCTTCTTCATTGACAAGAACATATTTCTTGACAAGATTTTTCTTTGTTCTCCTGGGCTTAGCCATAGCCTCAGCTCTTTCTTCAGCTTCAGCTCTGACAGTTTGTTCAGGCTGAGAGACTGTTGCAACATCCTTCTCAGGAATGATGGTAAGTCTAGACTCTACGATCGATAAGGACTCCACGATCGTGGTGAGTGAAGACTTCTTTGATTGACGGCTGCGTTTCTTCTTCTGAGGCTCAGAGCTTCTTTCAGCCTTATCCTCACTATTCTTCTTCTTCTTCTTTTCCTTCTGAACTTCTTCTGTTGATTTGGTCACTTCTAGGGTGAGTTCCCTTTGTGTGAAGAGACCTCGAATCTCTTTGCCAGAACCTCATTGAGGCACATCAGTGGTTGAGCCTTGAGGCTCTTCTGTCATTTGAACACCTTCATTCAATTTCCTCTTACCCTTACTCTTTCTGACCAGAGCAGTGGGTTCCTCTTGATTGACTTCTTCTTCTTCCTCAGCTTCCTTTACAACTGACATATTTCCCTGCAGAACCGATTTCTTCACTTCACCAGTCCTTCCACTAGATTCAGACATCATCTTCACATTTTCTGCAGGGTTTCTCTTCCAATTTTAAAACAGCTGCTGGGTCATCCTTCTGTTGGGGTTGATGGGTTCTCCTTCCTAGTCTCCAATTTTGTCTCCCAGAGCAGTTTACAGAATTATGCTAATGAATCTCCCATAGAGCATTTTCCCAGAGCTCTTCGCCTTCTTTGAGCAGAGCATCCACTTCATAATCCATTCTATGAGAAAAGCCCCATAGTTGAGTTGAATTCTGAAGCAGATTGCTGTCATGAGCTTCAGTTGGTTCTCATTCACAGAGTCGTGGCCAGAGCTTTTGCAGCATATGCATTTCCCAATAATATCAGCCAAAAATTCATACTTCTGGGGAAACTCTTTTTTCTTATAGCCCTTGATGCCTTAAAACTTCTTGTGGTGCATCTTTTGCAGGCCTTCATGGAAGTCGATGACGCTCATAGACGGAAGACCCTTTGATTTAAACCCTAGGGCCAGGTTTATATCTTCAGCTTTGAGCCAAATTTGCACGCCCTTGACCTTTGTAGTGATGACGTCATTCTCAATGATTCCATTACAGTAGAACACTTTCACCAACTTTGGGTAAATCCTCGTGCTGGTGCTCAGAGCTTCTTTAAGACCAGCTTTCTTCAGAAGGGACAGAACGTTGTGGAACTGTGGGTCAGCTGTCTTGAATTCGTCGAAGCATAGCTGGTAACCAGATACAACATTGGAAGCAGCCATTAATTTTTGTTGATTATACTGTGACGAACAAACTTAGCTTAGCTTTCTGAAACTTAGTGTTTCTTTTGAGAGAGAGAGAAATGAACTTTTAAAATTCAAAGGTGAACTGACAAAAGACATTTCAAAATGTATTTGTAACTTCCCTCCTCACGATCTGCAGAGTGGGGCACGTGTCGAGTTCTGCAGGGCTCCATGATTTTAAGTTGTGTGAAAAGTACTGATCTTCCCTTAGCTCCCCCTGAGCTAGTGTGTCCTTCAGAATGACTATGATTATCGAGGACTACTCCACGATTGTTGAGTTCATTGCTAAGCCTGCTCCATGACAGTTGTCTCTACAGGTTCTTGTGATGCATTCTGAATCAGCATCCCTTCTGGGTTAAGGTTGCTCAGGAAGGGCCAACCTCTTAGTCTAAAACTAAGGGTCAGGTTTATCCCTGAGGTGCTTATCAGACGGGTTTCTTAGACTTGGTAGTAATGCTATCATCACAGTGGGCTTCTCTGCCATGTTGAGACTACTCCACGATCGTGGTTTCTCTTAGTCATCTCTACAATTTTGATATAGCCTTTTTATCTGCATTGTTAGCACCAATTAGAGCATAGAATTTATGGTTGTAGATTTAGCATACCTAACTCATTTATCAATTTATTAAGTCTGGATTCATCTAAGGGTTTTGTAAAGACATCAACAAGTTAATTTTTAGTAGGGATGTATTGTAAAGATATAGTTCCATTTTGAACATAATCCCTAATAAAATAATATCTTATTTCTATATGCTTAGTTCTAGAATACATGACAGGATTATGTGTTATTGCTATGACACTTGTGTTATCACAGTGAACATGTATAGACTTGAAATCAAATCCATAGTCTGCTAGGTGGTTTTTCATCCATAGGATTTGAGCACAGCAGCTGCCTGCAGCAATGCATTCAGCTTCTGCTATTGAAGTTGATACTGAATTTTGCTTCTTGATGAACCAGGACACAAGTCTGTTTCCTAGCAGTTGACAAGTACCACTGGTACTTTTTCTATCAATTTTGCAGCCTACAAAATCAGCATTTGAATATCCTGTCAGTTCAAAGGAGGATTCCTTGGGATACCAAAGTCCCAAGTGAGGTGTGCTTTTGAGATACCTAAAAATTCTTTTTACAACAGTTAAGTGTGATTCCTTAGGATTAGCCTGAAATCTAGCACATATACATGTAGCAAACATGATATCTGGTCTACTTGCTGTTAAGTACAAAAGAAAACCTATCATACCTCTGTATTGAGTAATGTCAATACATTTACCTTTCTCATCTTTGTCAAGCTTAGTTGCTGGAGCAATTGGTGTTTTCATGGGAGAGGCTGATTCCATGCCATACTTCTTAAGTAAGTCTTTGATGTACTTGACTTGGTTAATGAAGATACCTTCATCAGTCTGCTTCACTTGTAGTCCAAGGAAGAAATTCAGCTCACGCATTATACTCATTTCGAACTTGCTCAGCATAAGCTTGGCAAATCTCTAGCATAGATTTTCATCAGTAGAACCAAAGATAATATCATCTACATATATTTGAACTAGTAAAACTTTATCTTTGTTCTTCCTAAAAAATAATGTGGTGTCTACTCTACCTCTAGTGAATCCTTTTTCAATAAGAAAGTTAGTCAATATTTCATACCATGCTTTAGGTGCTTGTTTAAGTCCATATAAGGCTTTATCTAATCTATAGACATAATTAGAGAGAGTTGGATTGATGAAACCTGGAGGTTGCTCCACATATACTTCTTCTTGAATTTCACCATTCAGAAATGCACTCTTGACATCCATATGGAAGACTTTGAACTTCATGTGGGCAGTAAAGGCAAGAAATATCCTGATAGCCTTTAGTCTGGCAACTGGTGCGAAAGTCTCGTCGTAGTTGATGCCTTCTTCTTGGGAATAACCTTTGGCCATTAGTCATGCCTTGTTCCTTGTGATCACCCCATCTTCATCCATTTTGTTTCTGAAGACCCATTTGGTACCAATGACTGGGTGATTCCTTGGTCTAGAAACTAATCTCCAGACTTTTCTTCATTCAAACTGATTCAGCTCCTCTTGCATGGCTTCTATCCAACTCGAATCTTCCATTGCATCTTCTATCTTCTTGGGTTCCATTTGGGACAGAAAACTCAGATAGAAACACTCATTCTGGGTGGCAGATCTCGTCTTGATTCTTGCATTTGGATCTCCAATAATCAGGTCTTGAGTGTGATCTCTTGCCTATATGTTCCCTATTGGAACATCTGTTCTGGTGCCTTCTTGTCTGAATTCTTCAAGATCAACTTCTGTCTTTTGTTGCAGAGGTTCATCGTCTGGTGTAGCTCTCTCCACGATCTCTTCTTCAGGTTCAACGATTCCATCTTCTGGGGCTACAATTGTGGTGTTGGGCTCGACCGCCTCATTTGTAGTGTCTGGATCGTCGATCGCAGTGCCTTGTGGTACAGACTTGTTTAAGTCTGTTTCATCAAAGATGATGTGAATCGAAACTTCAACACTTAGAGTCTTCTTGTTGAACACTCTATAGGCCTTGCTGTCTGTGGCATATCCAAGAAAGATTCCTTCGTCTGACTTGGGTTAGAACTTAGTCAGATATTATTTTCCATTATTTAGAATGTAGCATGCACAGCCGAACATATGAAAGTAACTGACATTTGGCTTTCTTCCTCTCCACAGCTCGTAGGGAGTCTTCTTTAGTGTAGAGTGAACAAGAGACCTGTTCTGAGTGTAGCACGCAGTGTTGATAGCTTCTGCCCAGAAGTATTCAGGCAGATGAGCTACTGCTAGTAGAGTCCTTCCTACTTCGATCAGCGTTCTGTTCTTCTTTTCAGCTACTCCGTTTTGCTGTGGAGTTTGTGGAGCTTAGAAGTTGTGACTGATGCCATTGTGTGCACAAAACTGATCCATCTCAGAGAAGTCAAACTCTCTTCCATGATCACTCCTTATAGCCTTGATCTTCTCTCCTTTTTCGTTCATCACCAGCTTGAACATCTTGATGAGTTAGGAGCTCGTTTCATCTTTAGAGTTTAGAAAGAATACCCATGTGAATCTGGTGTAGTCATCCACTACTACCAGTGAGTATCTCTTCCCTCCAAGGCTTACAGTTGGAATTGGCCCGAAAAGATCCATGTGAAGTAACTGTAGGGGCTTATCAATTGAGTTGACTGCTTTTCCTTTGAATGAGCTCTTTGTTTGCTTTCCAAGCTGACAGGCATTGCATGGCCTTTCTTTGACGAAGCTGAGCTTGGGTAAACCTGCTACTAGATCTTTAGAGGCCAATTTTGACATACTTTTGAAGTTGAGATGAGACAACCTTCTATGCCATAGCCAACTCATTTCTTCAGAGGCTTTAGCAAAAAAGCATATTTTCTCATCAGAACTCAATTAGGCAAGATTAACTGTGTAGACGTTCCCTTATCTTGTTCCGGCCAGCTTTATAGAAGATGTTTTCAGATCTTTGACTTGACACTGATTGTTGAGGAAGGTGACTTAATGACCCTTATCGCAAAGTTGGCTGATGCTCAGAAGATTGTGCTTTAGTCCTTCCATATAGGCTACTTTGCTGAAAGACACTGCACCATTCCCAGCTGAGCCATATCCTCTTGTCTTGCCAGAGCTGTTGTCTCCAAAGATGACTGTTGGACCCTCCTTCTCTGTGAAGTTAGACAGGAGGGCTTTGTTCCCAGTCATGTGCCTTGAGCATCCACTGTCCAGATACCAAGTTGTGATAGTGGAGCTTGATTCCTACAGTAAGGTTAAGCTTTCATTTTGGTACCCAGACTTGATTGGGTCCTACTTTGTTAGTGCCCTTGGGGACCCAAATCTGCTTGACTTTGGGTCTATCATGCAGAGGGTTATAATAGCATACTGTAGCCTTATTACCATATCTATCACATTCAAAGCATCTAGCATGATGCATGCTTGTGTGTGTGTGGATTCTTTATTCATTGGAACTTGTGTGGATATTTGGTGGCCTTTTCCTTATACTGATTCTTCTTTTTCCATGCAGCTTTGTGATTCAGAGCTTGTGATGAGTGAATCTCAACTCTACGATTCCTTCCTGGTTGGTTAGTGGAGCCTGTTTTACTTGACTCCACGACCCTTCGAGGTTAGAGAGTAGTGACTGAGTTACTCTTCACCTTTATGAATCCCAGGCCAGCATGAGATCCGTTATGTCTTGGGACATGACTTGGATCAGAAGAGCAAGGATGCATTGGTTCTTCCTTCTTTGTGGATTTCACAAATGTAATACCTCTATTAAAATTTGAAGCTCTACTAATGTTAGTTTCCTTGAGCTTTTCCACACATGGTTCTGAGGTAGATTCCCCAAAGCCTAAGCCTGTTCTGTCAGATGCACTTCTCTGATTGGAGATCAGGGAGTCCATGGATGAAAAAGACCTATTCCACATTGAGATTGTCTTTTCTAGCTCTTCAATCTTAGAGGTTAGATTTAACTCTCTTTGTGTGATGATTTCATTGGTCTGTCTTAAGAGTTTATTCTCAGCCTCAAGTTTAGAGAGAGAGGTAGCACTTAGTAGAGCTATCTCTAGTTCTACTTGAACTTTCTCTTTCTCTTTTTGAAGAAGAGAATAATCTTTAGACAGAACTCTAAACCACTTCATGTATTAATGCAGATCAGATGTTATGCCATGTACTGCAGTTCTTAGATCATCAATGTCTTTTTCAGGAGAGTTAAGTCAAATACCTCATCTATACTTACTTTGTGGTCAGTGCTCTTTTTGTCTTTTGCATCTTTGACCATCAGACACAGATTGGCTACTTGTGGCTCTTCATCATCTCCTGACTCATGGTTTGTGCCATTGTCTGAGTCACTCCATGATCCTCCGACTATAAGACCTTTGTCTTTCTTCTGAAGCTTTTTGTAGCCTTTGAACTCCTTCTTTGAATTTATTATCCTCTTCAGCTCCTCTCTAAGAGGTTTGTTGCAGTTTGCAATGAAATGGCAGGCTTCTTGCAGTTGTAGCATAAGTCGTTGATCTTCTCCTGGCTACTGTTGTTGTTGAATCTCTTAGGTCTGCTGCTTCTGCCTTTGCGCATGAACCTTTTGAGTCTTCTAACCAGCATTGCAATGTCCTCCTCATCATCTTCCTCAGAGTCAGATTCATTTTCATCATGAGCTTTGGAGGTGGCTTCTGTTGCCTTGAGAGCAACTCCTTTGTCCTTCTTTCTTCCTTCAGATAGAATCTCAGCTCATTGGGTCATCTCTAGTTCGTAGGTAAGAAGGTTGCCATAAAGTTGTTAAACTATCATTTCATGGAGGTTCTTTGATTCTCTGATTGTAGTGGTTTTGGTATCCCACTTGCTTGGTAAGGACCTCATGAACTTGATGATAAGATCTTTGTTTGGATAGATCTTTCCAAAAGCTTGAAGAGAGTTGAGCAGCATATTGAATCTTTCGTAGGTGGAAGTGACGTTTTCTCCTGGTACATGGGCAAATATCTCATACTGTTGAGTCAGAAGAGATTTCTTGTTTTCTCTAACTTCTTATGTTTCTTTGTGCATAATGAGCAGTGCTTCCCAGACTTCTTTGGCAGTCTTGCTGTTGACCACATTTTCGAACAGGTCATCTTCTAAAGACTGGAATAAAATGTTCTTGGCCTTTTTGTCTAGCTGGACAACTTTCTTATCGTTGTCAGACCATTCTGATTTGATCTGGACTTTGTTTGGATCTTCTGGAGTTGGTGCAAGCTTTGTTGGAATATAGGTCCCATTTATAACGGTTTCAAATAGCTCGTCATCTATTGAATCCATGTAGGCTTGCATACAAACTTTCCAGTTGGCAAATATGTCTTTGTTGCACATAGGCGACTTGCTGCCTCCACCGGTCTTGGACTCGCTTATCAGATGTGCCATCAGATCTACTCAAGCTTTGTAAGCTAGTTGAGAGAACCTACTCTGATACGAATTGTTAGCTCCCAGAGGCACAATAGTTATCTAGAAGGGGGGTTGAATAGATATTTTAAAACTTTTTCCTTTTCAAAATACTTATCAGGTTTGTTAATAAATTAACCACAGCGGAATATATGATTTGTTTGTTCCCCTTAAGATAAACCAAGTTTGTAGGTGATAAGCAGTTATAGCAGTTATGACAGATATAGCAGTTATAGCAGATATATCAGACACAGTGATTTTAAGTTGTTCATAGCACTCAAAGCTCCTAGTCCACTCTTCTACTCCACGAGTAGGAAATCCCCTAAGGATATCTTTATAATCTTTGGATCACTTAGATTCCTTCAAAATCAGCAGTCTTGGAACTTCTTAGTTCACTTAGAACTCTTCAAGTCCAGCAGACTTGGAATACACTTGATTGAGAGTTGAGTTCTTGGGTGTGCTACTCAGTTGCAATTAAGTATACGTTCTAAAGAACTGAGTAGCTGAGCAAGCTTTCTTTCTGATCGTAGAGTTTGGACATTGAGTGTTCTTGAGCTTTTTCTTTCTTGCTTGCTTAATTTGAATTTATGTCTGATTTGCTTATGAAGGAGCCTTTGAAATGTTTCCGTTGAAGGCATCCGTTGTAGCATTAAATGCTTCAGACGTTTCTGAGCACTGATGTTGACTTCCTGGAAATCTACTGCTCTGTCGTCTGGCCACTGACACAACAGGCTGCTTTCTCACCTAACACCTAAAAAGGTGTTTTCAGCAGGCATGCAGTCCTTTCCTTAGCTTTTTCTATATGCTTCTTTGATATATACTAAGGATGAGTGTTGGATCATTGGGACTCCCGAGATGTCAACGTCTATAAGCCATTCTTTATTTGTTATACTTTCTCCTTCATCAGATAGACGAAATTTGATGCTTCTGATGCTGACTGGAGAGACACCACAATCATTGTCTTTGTACCATGATCGTTGTGTCTTGTTATGCTCGTGCTTGATTCAGCCTTGATCGTAGAGAACACTACGATTTCTTTTAAGCTCTGATAGACTACGATCTCTACTTGCTTGTTTTACAGACTCCACATTTTCGAGAGCTGACTGTGATTCTTGACTTGGCTCAGAGGCGCTCAGATTATCTCCACGATTCTTAGAGTGGCTTCCAAGACAAACTACGATCTGAAACAACTTCTTTGATACTCCACGATTCTGCCTTGGCTTCTGCAAACTTCTGGCTGGCTCGACAGACTACGAATCTGTTGAGGCTTAACAATTACATCTCAAATAGATCAACCTAACAGCTTTGATCTATCTTCTATACATTCAATTACAGAATAATAAACATTAAGCACAGATCAACCTAACAATTTTGATCTATCATCTAAGTCCTTGTACATATGTTCATTGAAGGACTTTACACATAAGCATATATATTTACTTTTAACTTCAAATTTGAATATGCAATTCCCAACACCATTGATCACTGTTGTTGGTCAGGAGAATGAGCCAGTGTTTGACTCAGAGTAGGACTCTGAGGAGATTGAGGTTGAGGCTGAGGTAGCTAGGAGGAGGATGAAGACCCTGATGAGTTCCCATCAAACTCAATCAGTGCTGAGATGTACGTCGAGCTGTATGACCGTAACATTGAGTTACATGATACTGTTCGGGAGCTGAAAGAGGAGACAGTTACTCAGTGGACTACCATCGAGCAGAAGGATAGCGAGATCGAGACTTTAGATACACGTCTTGGAGACCTGGAGTGGGAGTTGGTTTATGAGAAGGGCCAAAGTGAAGAAAAATTAGAGGAGATAGAAAAGCTGAAGAATGATTTACGTGAGGAATCAGCGAATAGTGCCATAGCAGAGGATGCTTGGATGAGGGCTTCACTACGTGCAGATCTTACCAAGGATAACGATCGGGCAAAGATGGCTAAAATCAAGGAGACAAACGATACATTTCAGACAGCAATTGATAAGGCCCAAGATCGGGTTATATGCTATCCAGTGCAGTTCGAAGATCTACCTTGGTATATCCTGGATCGCAGGACGATGTTCCGCATTATGGAGGAAGAGCGCACCAAAGCTGTTCGACGCCTTAGTAGGCCGTGATAGGAACAACATGATTATGTGAATATTTCTTTGGTAGTTAATTATGTAAATTCCAATGTGATTATAAACCACGGAATATGTTGATGATTTAAATCCTGGAGATTCTTTATCTCGGGATAGTTGATGTAAATAGCAGTGATGCTATTTAAAACTTTGGATTAAATAAAATATTAGAGTTTATTTGAGATGATATGTGTTAAGTGAATAATTTAAAATGTTTAAGTTAAGTCTTAAATATTAAAGGATTGAATAAAGAACTAATAAGCGTATATCTTAATAGAAATATGCCTCCCAGAAGACGCCCAAATCGTCAACCGGCCCAAGAACGGTCAACAAATAACCATGACGCCAATGCCAATTCCAACCTCGTTCAGCAGTTGGTCAACTTATTGACTAGAGCAATGGCTAATCAGCAGCAAGCTCCACCAAACACTTTATTTAAAGACTTCAAGGAGGTGGGACCGCCAGAATTCAGGGGATCCATGAACCCGATCGAAGCACAGACTTGGGTCTTGGAGATGGAGAAAGTTTTTGACGTTGCTAGGGTCAGTGAGGATCAGAAGACCGCGTATACGACATTCATGCTGAAGGTAGAGGCCAGCTATTGGTGGCAGGCAAACAAGGTTCGAGGAGGACAAGGCGTGATAACCTGGGAAAGGTTCAAGGAGATGTTCTTCGAAATGTACTTCCCGACAAGCTCACAGAACCAAATGGAGGTTCAGTTTTTGGAGCTAAACCAGGGCAACATGTCTGTACCATATTACGCTGCAAGGTTTAATGAGTTGGCTAGGTTCGCCACATACCAAGTGCATACCGACGAGAGGAAGGCAAGGAGATTCAAATAGGGACTGAAACCCTGGTTGTATAGCAAGGTGTCAATGTTCCAGTTGAACACCTTTGTCAGAGTATTGGAGAAAGCAATCATCGCTGAAGGTGGGAGCGATGCTATAACCAAGTACAACCAGGAACTGAAGAAGAAGAAGAGTTAAGGTGAAGGAAATAAGGCTAGTGGTAGCAACACTTGGGGAAACAACAGTCAAAGAGAAGGTGGAATGACAGTACACCGACTGGAAGTCAGTAAGGAAGCCAGAAGAAGAGGGTAGAAACATGTCTGACCTGCGGGAAGAATAACCTGGGGGTCTGTATGAAAGGAAAGCGGGTCTACTACAATTGTGGTCAGGATGGCCACATAACACCTAACTGCCCTAACCCTAAGAAGGGCGCCTGTTTCACATGTGGGTCAAAAGACCATCTGGCTAGGGATTGCCCCAAGAAGGTACTAGGAGGGGCAGGATCAGGTGGGAACAGGGGAAGCAACAGTGGCAACGGTCTGACAATTACAGGACCGACATCAACCAACCAACCTACTGCCAAGACATTCAACATGACAGTGCAGGAGGCTATGTAGTCTCGCGATGTGGTGTCATGTATCATTTCGATCAATAAAGTTAATGTTTATGTATTATTTGATTCGGGTGCTACTTGCTCATTTATATCCGATGACTTTGCTAAGAACCTAGAGTTGCCTAAGGACGAGTTCGAATACCCTTTGAATATAGAGATTATGAATAGGGAAATGATTCCTGTGAAGTACGTACACAAGAACTGTAGGGTGGACATTAAGGGTAATGTGATGAACATAGATCTTATCCCGATTAGACTTGGGGAATTCGACGTTATCTTGGGAATGGATTGACTATTCAATTATAAGGCAATAATTAATTGCCAAAGGAAGTGTATTAACCTTATAACTCCATCAAAGGTTGTGTTTTATGGCAGCAAGTCGGTTAGACAAGCGAGTTGTTTGACGATGATGCAGGCCAGGAAGTTGTTAAGACAAGGCTGTGTAGGATATCTAGCCTACATAGTCGATAGTTGCAAAGAGAACCCGAAGTTAGAGGAAATACCAGTAGTGAGGGATTTCATGGATGTGTTTCCGGAAGATTTTCCAGGACTTCCGCCAGATAGAGAAGTAGAATTGGTGATCGATTTGGCGCCAGGAACGACTCCAATATCGAAGGCGCCGTATCGTATGGCTCCGGTGGAGATGAAAGAATTGATGGTTCAGCTGCAAGAGCATTTGGACAAGAAGTACATACAACCGAGCGTATCGCCTTGGGGAGCGCCGGTGTTATTTGTGAAGAAGAAGGATAGAACGATGCAGCTCTGCATGATTATAGAGAGTTGAACAAGGTCACAATTAAGAATAAGTATCTGTTGCCTAGGATCGACGACCTATTTGATCAATTGAAGGGAGAGAGATATTTCTGGAAGATAGATTTGAGAAGTGGTTACAATCAGCTGAAGGTGAGGACAAAGGACATTCCGAAGACAGCTTTTAGGACTCGATATGGTCACTACGAATTTCTGGTGATGTCATTTGGTCTAAGGAATGCTCTTGCAGCATTTATGGACCTAATGAACAGAGTATTCAAGCCATTTTTGGATAAATTTGTAGTGGTGTTTGTCGATGACATTATGGTGTATTCGAAGACCAAGGAGGAACACGTAGAGCATCTGAAGGTGACATTAGAGGAGTTGAGAAGAGAGAAGTTGTACGCCAAGTTTTCAAAATGCGAATTTTGGATTGAGAGGGGGCAATTTCTTAGACATGTAATTGATAAGGACGAAATTTCGGTAGATCCCTCAAAGGTCGAAGCTGTGATGAACTGGGATCAGCTAAAAACGCCGTCGAAAGTGAGAAGTTTTCTTGGATTGGCCGGATATTATAGAAGATTTGTTCAAGACTTTTCCAAAATTGCAACTCCACTGACAAATTGGACTAGAAAATCGGTGAAATTCGTTTGAAAGGAGAAGTGTGAGGAAAGCTTCCAAGAGCTTAAGAAGAGGTTGAGTTCGGCACCTGTGTTATCTCTCCCGGATAGCACAGGAAATTTTATGGTTTATAGTGATGCATCGCATAAAGGACTAGGCTGTGTGCTTATGCAAAACGACAAGGTCATTGCGTATGCATCACGAAAACTTAAGGATTATGAGAAGGGGTATCCGACCCATGATTTGGAATTGGTCGCGGTAGTATTTGCTTTGAAGATCTGGAGACACTATCTCTATGGGGAGAAGTGTGAAATATATACAGACCACAAAAGTCTGAAATATATTTTTACACAGAAGGATTTGAATATGCGCCAGAGAAGATGGTTGGAATTGATAAAGGACTACGACTGTGAGATCTTATACCATCCAGGTAAAGCGAATGTGGTTGCCGACGCCTTAAGCAGAAAGGGTGGAGAGAAATTATTGCTGTTGACTGCCCAGGAGGAGTAAATTTTAGCGATGGAGAAGCTGGAATTGGAAGTGAGATATCCTATGGAATTTGACAATAAGTTGTTCCAGCTGGGAACTGGTACAACTTTATTGGATAAGGTTAAGGAAGCACAACTTCAGGATGAAGAATGTGAAAAGATTAAGAAAAATATATCTGAAGAGAATGAACTGAAATTCAAGGTGTACAGTGAGAGACTGTTAAGATTTGAGAGCAGAGTTTGGGTACTGCCAGTGCTAGAGATTAAAGAGGAAATTTTAAGCGAGGCTCATAGTTCTCGGTATTCGATTCATCCCGGGAGTACCAAGATGTACCAGGATCTCCGACAGCATTTTTGGTGGCCGAATATGAAACGAGACGTTGCTGATTGTGTTGCCAAGTGCCTGACTTGTTAGAAAGTAAAAGCAGAACATCAGAGACCGAGTGGGTTGCTACAACCACTAGAGATTCTAGAATGGAAATGGGAACATATTACTATAGATTTCTTCGTTGGCCTTCCGACAACTCAGAAAGGCTATGACGCAGTATGAGTTATCGTTAATCGACTGACGAAATCAACACACTTCCTTCCAATCAAGATAAGATTCAACTTAGATCAGTTGGCAAAGCTATATGTGAAAGAGATTGTTTCACGACACGAAGTTCCAGTATCAATTGTTTTCAATCGAGATCCACGCTTTACATCAAATTTCTGGAAGCGACTACAGGAATGCATGGGGACGCAGTTGAGAATGAGTATGACTTATCACCCTCAGACAGACGGGCAGAGCAAAACAACGATCCAGACATTGGAAGATATGTTGAGAGCATGCATCATGGATTTCAAAGGAAATTGGGATGATCACCTACCACTTGTGGAATTCGGTTACAACAACAGTTAACATGCAAGTATTGGCATGCCGCCTTACAAAGCGTTGTACGGCAGAAAGTGCAGAACTCCACTATACTGGGATGAAATCGGCGAAAGACAATTGCTAGGACCAGAATTGGTACAACAGACAGAAAAGATCATCAAGGTGATCCGGACAAGATTAGTAGCTGCTCAGTATAGGCAGAAGAAATACGCCGATCCACACCGCAAGAACGTAAAATTTGAATCGGGTAGCTTTGTATTCTTAAAAGTCTCTAGCTGGAAAGAAAAGATCAGATTCGGCAAGAAGGGAAAATTGAGCCCGAGGTTCATTAGACCCTTTGAGGTGCTACGAAGAATCGGAGAAGTTGAGTATGAGGTAGCCCTACCTCTAGCGTTAGAACACATCCACATCGTTTTCCATGTTTCAGTCTTACGACCGTATAAGCCCAATTACAAACATGTGATTGAATATGAACCCCTGCAATTTTAGAAAGACCTATCCTATGAAGAAGTTCCTGCTCAGATTGTTGACAAGAAAGAACAAGTTCTCAGAAATAAAGTAATACCTTCTGTTAAGGTAATATGGAGGAACCACAACGCTGAAGAAGTTACGTGGGAACTCGAAGAACATATAATGAAGACTTACCCACACTTATTTGCCTAATTTATGTGTAAGCGATTCTGGGGACATAATCTTTGTAAGAGGAGAAAAATGTAACGGGACGAATGTAATTGAACTGTGATTCTGAGGACAGAATCCTTTTAAGGGGGGAAAGATGTGACAAAAGAGAATTTTATAATTTATTTTAAATATTTATTGAATTAAATAAATATTTTTGATGATTTATTTATTAAGTTAAATAATTATTTGATAAAATTGTGGTAGATTAATTTAATTATGTGTGTTACATCGATTAAATTAATGTGGAGAATTTTTATAGTTCAGAGTATGAATTTAATTAAGTTTATTCGATTAAATGAATTATTTAATAAGCATAATGTTATTCTAATTAATTTAATAATTAATTAGAGATTTAATGAATTGTCATAATTAATAAATAAGAATTTTAATTATGTGATAAGGTGATTTAATGTGGATATTATATTATATTTAATTCATTTGAATAAGATTATTTGATTAATTAAAGTATGACAATTAAACTATATAATAAACACTTTAATTAAAATAACGGGAAAGGAGGACAAACAAACAAGGTCGTAGGGAGTGGGAGAAGTTAATTATATGGTGGGAATTAACTGACGACCACTAAACACCAGTTATTTCCTATTCGTATATTATTCATATTGGACTTATAATATATATATATATATATATATATATATATATATATATATATATCAGACTTCATTATCTCATCAGAGAAGTTAGGAAGTTAGAGAGAAAAGAGAGTCTGTGAATTTAAGAAAAAATTTGGAGAATCAAAGAGAAATTCATATCACTTTAATTAGAGATTGTAGGGTAATCTCTTCATCTTAATTTTTATATTTTACGTTATCATATTTTCTCCATGAAAATTGTTTTCAAGTTCTTTGTAACTAAAAGTTATTGACGATTGTTGTATATATGATGATATATATGTTAATATATATTCACAACATGTTTTATATCAATTATTCATGTTTTAAAACAATCAAAACCATGTAATTATGCTCTATTTAGAAATTTGAAAGTCATAGAGTTTGAAGAACATGAATATACGTACAAATTTGCATGCTTTAATTGTTTATGTAACTTGAAATTGATAGTTGATTATGATTATACATGTTAAAATGAACAAAACAAACTTTAATTGGACAGATTCGAAGTTATAACGAACGGGTAATGAAGAATTTCATGATTTCTCTCGAAACTTTATAAAATACCAAAAACAGTGAATTTAAGCGTTCCAATTTGAGTGATTATGTGATCTAAAGTATTAAAAGCATGCTACAAAGATTGTATGATGCTTCTGTGAAGTTTATAGTTTATGGGTAACGTTAAAATTTGTTGTGTTAGTTTAATTTGGGATTTATTGGGCTGAAGAACAGTACTGTCGTGAGTCGCAGAGTTCGAATCTGGGAACCTTCGCCCCGACGAGGTTCTCAGCATTAGAAATCTCGCCCTGGCGAGCATGCGCCCCGGCGAAGTCTTCTTAGTGCAAAATCTCGCCCCGACGAGGTATGCAGAAATGAAACTGTTTTGATTTTTTTTTTCAGTTTTCAGTCATGGCAGGTTAGTTTAACTTAGTCTAACGAGCATGATAGTGTGTTAGGAATAAAACAAGAAGTCACAACAGATTGTTAAACATGTATATGATGATTTCAAACTTTATATGAACAATTGTAAAGAACCTAAACTTGTGGTTCGTGAAATTTTACATTTGTTGTGTGGTTAGTCAAATACGTATATTGGATGTTATATTACGTGATTGATGTGAATGAGCAGAACTTAAACTATGTTAATAAGTCGAAATGGGAGTGATTCTTAAACCCATAAGATTAACATTAGAAAGACTAATGCATGTTGTGATCCTAATAGAATATGTAGGACTATTTGGGAACGTGATTAGTGATTGTTTAACTTACGCACAAGGCAAGTTTTTTTACCTAACTCGATTACGATTACGCAAGCTTTCTGATTACACTCTTTAAATTGAGCAAGTTTCCTTACCCTAACTCGATTATGATTACGCAAGCATTCTAATTACACTCTTTAAATTGAGCAAGTTTCCTTACCCTAACTCGATTACGATTACGCAAGCTTTCTAATTACACTCTTTAAATTGAGCAAGTTTTCTTACCCTAACTCGATTACGATTACGCAAGCTTTCTAATTACACTCTTTAAATTGAGCAAGTTTCCTAAATTCAAAGTTATTCATTGAGCAAGCTCTAAAATTATGTTCTATATCAATCAAGTTCTTATTCTTATTTATTTAAGTTAAGATTTCGTATGAGATATTATAATCATTGTAAATCATTACTTCAGTATACAATACTTATTCAATTGTATACTCTCGAGTTTCACTATTTGAATTTGATTATTAATTGTTGAACCTTGTAAGGCTAGCGAACCCTTATTGATTTGATTAGTCCATAGTTGACGAACGTTCTAAATTCTTGAACTGATATTAAGCTTATCCAAACCAAATTTTCTTTGGTGCGGACTCTGATTTTAAACTGAGATGAATAACCCTGTTGTAGGGGATTATTTACGCGTTAGCGTTGAGATGATGTGCACATTCATGGTACTAAGGGTTGATCCCCCTAAGTATGAGTAGTAGAGTCCATATAGTCTTATGACTGCTAAAGGCTTAAAGTAGGAATACTTGACAATCTGGGACATAGTTCATGGTCTTATGACCGTCAGACATACTTTTGATTCTGGTTATTCATTCTTGATTCAAAAGTCGAACTTTCTATTATTTAGAATCCTTTGATTTACTCGCATGTTATTATTAATGTTATACCGTTATACTTGTGGGCAATCGTGCTCACTCTTGCATAATAACATTGCAGTTAAGAATGAAAGGTCCGACGAGCCTTCCACTAGCAAAGGCAAGGGCAAAGTTAACAAGTGTTGAAGACTTGTTATTTATTTGAGAATGTTATGTTTAAGACTTGATGTTGTTTAAGAATTATATATTTGTTTACGCTTTCGCATTTGATGTTTAAGGTTAGTTCAACCTGGGATTTATTTATTATTCAGATGTTGTAACCCATAAGGGGAGGATGTTTTTATCTATTTCAAGAGATGCATTTATTATGGATAGATAGATATGTGATATTTGTACAGTGAACACCAAATTCCGTGGAAATTGAAGTACCTGAATTTGGGGTGTCACAATAGTTTTGTCCTGATCAGTTATAATGGTAACTGGTGCCTTGTTGTTCATCGCTTGAAGCCAAGTTTCAAAAACCCATACAAAAGTATCCTCTGTTTCGTCCTTAATTAGTGCAAAACCAAACAAGATGGAATGATTATGATGATTTACCCCCATGAACGAAAAAAATGACATAGAATACTTATTCGTTCGATAAGTTGTATCAAATGTCACTACATCCCCCAAATTTTTGTAAGATATCATTGATCGATAATCTATCCACAAGATGCATGCGATGCGATTATCTTCATCTCGTTTGATATAAAAAAAATAAAGGATTTTCTGCCAAGAGTTTTTTCAGGTACTGCAATGCTGCTTGGGCAGCGTTTGAATCTATTATGTCACGTCTTATAACTCGTAAAACATTATGATTATCTTTATCACTGAAACTGGCATTTTCCACCCCTCCTCCTATTTTACTAAATACATTCATCATTTTACTTGGCCCAACTCCAGCCCTTGTGAAAGTTCCGATTAAACTTCGAGCAACAGGAGTTATATTTTTCTGTGTTTCAATGAAATTTTTCTTGCTTGGAGTCACCAAATCATGATTGTGAGTCAGCTCAATTTTTGAAACTTTCCAGGTATCTTGTGACGCCCCCCAATCCGGCATATTTTTCTTACCGAATCTCCGTGCGTTACGATACTTCCCATTCCATACATACATCATTATATCCTGAAGATACATGATATATTCACACCATTCCCAGGTTCTGTTACCTCAAAACATTCATTCATTAAAAATAATGGTATTTACATTATTCTTATTACATTACAATCGTGACTTAACTAGTCACCGTATCTACAGAATAGTTTTAACCTAACTATTCTTCAAGTCTCGACTTGATCTTCACATATGTTCATCGCATAAACAGTTCTTCATCTTGTGATGCTAATGGTACTCGCGACCATAGTATCTTACTATAGCAGGACATCCATCATCATGATCTTCCTCTTGTCCTTTAACATATACTACCGTCGTTCGCTGAAAATATTTTTATTTCAAGCAAGTGTGAGCATTCAATTGCTCAGCAAGTCATAGAAGTTGAGTAAACAACCAAAGCAAGAAACAAAGTTCTTTTAAGTCTTCAATAACCGAACAATGGTTATGAAGCAGTTTGAATAATAGGAATACGTTCCGATTCCTATAGTTTGTATTTTTAATTATAAAGTTGATAAGCTCTTCTTATTAAAATGGTATAGACCGCTACTAATAGTTATTAAAATGAATAGATTTGTTTAAAAAAAAATTTACCCCGTTCCACCGTTTTTGACCCATTTCATATCAAGTCCCCACTTTGAGCATTCACATCTAGAGCTGCAAACGAACCAAACCGAACTTTATCAAAATAAAACCGAACTCGAACACTTTTAATCGAACTCGAACATGTTCGAGTACCCTTTTTGAGCCACCAACTATGTACGAGTTCAGATCGTTTGGTATTAGCGAACTGTTCGTGAACATGATCGAGTTCGCGAACAGTTCAAGAACAAGTCGAACACAAGCTTGTTCACGAACGTTCACGAACACAAGCTTGATCGCTAACTTTCACGAACACAAACTTGTCTGCGAACACAATTTTGTTCGCGAACACCATACTTGTTTACGAACACCAAATTTGTTAACGAACACAAACTTGTTCACGAACATAAAATTAGAACACTGAAGCAAAAAACAGTTAAATAAATACCAAAAATATCTTATCTAAAAGTCTAAGTAATTAGATTAAATATTGTAATCATCATTTTTAGAATAGGATATAATCATATAAATATAATATATATCATATTATATTATTATCGTATTATCATTGATATATAAGTCTTATATCACACTATATAAGACTTATTTAGGAATAAGCTATAATATATATCATATTATCATATATATATATATATAATATAATATAATATATTAAATTAGTAGTAGTGGATTAGTGGTCAAGATTATTATTTATTACATAATTAGTCTAGAATAAATGAATAATACTCCATCTATTTCATAAAAATAGTCTTATTTAAGATTTTTTATAATGAAAATATGAAATTGTAAAACTTTAAGATTTAAAATAATGTGAATTTAGTTGATTTAGATTAATTCAATATATAATAGACTAATATTGTTAACCTTAAAAATTTTGAATATATTAATATCAAATATTTCCTCAGTTCCTCCATTCTGAAATATTATATAAGTAATAAGATCAACTGATCAAATATGAATTTTCAAAGTCGATAGGAAATATTTTTAATTCAAAAGGGATGTGATAATTAACTTTGAATACAATAAATTTTGAAAATTACTTTATAAAAAGATTTTAATTTTCATAATTATATTTTTTAAAACTAAATAAATTAACTACGATTCTAAGGTCAAAGGCTTAAAAGTCAAAGCTATGTATAAACTTTGTTTCATTTTTTTAAAACCTTTTTGCTTATTCTAATTTAAATTAATAACTCATTTAAATTTCATGCAAACAGTACTGTGGCATATTGTTTAATTGGATAATTAAACATTACTGTTTACCGTTAATATGATTACTTAATTGCATAATTAATAAATCAAAGTTAGTCAACCACTCTCTCACTGTATGTCTCACATATACACTGTAAGTTTGTAACACTTAAAAAATTCAAAGATTGGTAAAATCAAGTTTGCACTTTTAATTACATAATTAATAGTTGATGTAATATACAACTGTAATTGTACAATGATTATTACTTTATTACTGAAGTTTCGATACATTGATGACTTGATTTCTCTATTTCTCTATCTCGATTTGACAATTTAAATAACTCATGTAAATATGTAAGCAACTTTATTGTATCATTCTTTAAATAATATCAAATTGTCATTGCATGATGATTAATGACTTTAATTTATTTATGTGCTTTATGAAATGGGTTATATTTTATTAAATTACTAGGGATGTAAATTATAATAATCCAACAATCATTGCTAAATTTTTTATGAAAATATTAAAATTATTTTTATTAAATTAGAATTTAGATGTGAAGAAGTACACATTATTATTTATCAATTATTTAATAAAAATGTTTACTTATAATCAATTATTAAAAAAAACAAAAAGATGTTTCGGTAATAAAAAAATTACTACAAATTTAACAATTATTGATAAGACAAACATTAGAATTTAATATGAAATAACCAATTATTTATATTCAGAATTTTAGAAATAATTTAAATATGTAAGAAATCGAACTACTCAAACTTATCGAACTGAACTCGAACTTATCGAACCGAACTCTAATTTACCGAACCGAATCAAACTCGATTTGTTCGCGAATAAAGACGAACCGAACCACATGGTTCGTGAACATGTTCGATCGAGCAATCGATCGTAACACTATGTGCGAAATTGACTCGACTAGGCGAGCAACTCAAACTCGAACCGAACCTAACCGGTTCGCGAACAGTTCGGTTTATTTGCAGCTCTATTCACATCACTATTGTTGTGACACTCCTAAATTTGGGTACTTCGTTTCTACGGGATTTGGTACTCACTATCTAAATAGAACATACATCTATCCAAAAACAAGGAATGTAAAATAAATTACAATCTTGAATAAATATTAAAATCTTCATTAAAAAGGAATTACAACCTTATTCAAAATCTCCCAGGTTTGCTAACCTTAACATAAACAATTAAGTGCGGAAATATAACATCATAAATAAAATCTTATTACAATCAACATCAAAAGACAACAAGTCTTCACTTGTTCATCTTGCCTTTCCCTTTCCTTGTTGACGGTACGTCAACATTCTCGTCTTTAACTGCAAGGGATTATTAAATATGCAAGAGTGAGCAAACAAAAGCTTACTTGGAATACAACAATAATATGACATAACTAAATAACTTTAAAAGATTGGAATAACTTTACTTTCGTCAATAACAAAGAATTGAATAATAATTATTTCATCAATATTTAGAATTTCGAATATTGAAATCATCTGAGGGTCATAAGACCTTGAACCATGTCCTAGGTTATAAATATTTCTATTTAAAACCTTTAACAGTCATATAAACTAAGGACTCTTAACTCGTACTTAGGGGGATCAACCCTTCGTACCATGTATTGTGCACAAACATTTAATACTTTCGCATAGTAACCTCCCCTAATAAATAGGGTTGTTCATCTCAGTATTTGATACAAGTCCGCACCAAAGAAAGTTTGGTTTGGATAGTTGAAAGAAAATTTGGAGTTTCAGCTATCATCAACTAAGGAGTAGTTGAATAGACTCACAATAATAGAGAATAATTCAATAATAACGAATTATGAAATAACTTATGCTTTAGAATTTAAACTTAAAGCATACGAACGATAAGATAGACCTTACTTGAACAATTAAATCAAGGTCACTTTAATAATTTCATAAACTTTAAATAAGTACTTGTCCATTGCAGAAATAAAAGGACAATCTCAAATACAATAAATATTTGAATTTAAAACACTTGCATATAATTAACAAGTTTAGGGATAGAAGACTTGCCTCAAGCGCAAGCTACACTTTACAATTACAATTCACTTCCATAATTATCCTACATTTTACATTATGTTTATAACATAAATTAGTACATTATCAAGACGTTTAAACCGTTGAACTTCATACTTAAGTTCAACTCACAACGTGGTTTATAACAATAGTTGCTAACTAACCACATACGTGAGTCTACACTCACAACATACACCTCACAAGCTTATAACGCTTTTAAACTACCATGTCGTACTTTATGAAAGTAATATACAAGTATATATATAACATATTAACATGAGACTTCAAATTATCTTAATCATATTAAAAATATGTTATCTCATTGTCTAATACACTTAGCAAGTCATCAATTTAAGTTAGCTAAACAAGCGCTGTACAAAAACTCAACGAAGCACAAAATTTTTCTCCCGACAGACCCTAACCCCGCTGGGGCGGGTCATTCTAGGCCAAATAGCCCACTGGGGCAGGGCCCACTGCTGGTGGGTTGCCCCAAATCGCGATCATGCAGAGGAATAAGCCAATTTGGCTTATTTCTTCGCACCCAAATCTGATTTTTATCAACATAATGTATATAAAACTTTATGAACACAAAACTATAAAGTTTTAACATGATTATAACATTCATAAACATTATCACACATAATCAAAACACATTTTTCATGATTTTTGAAGAAAAACACATTATCAAGTGTTCTTGACGAAAATTTATACTGTGAGTTCGTTTTTAAGCCAATTCATGTAATTCCAATTGTGTTAACTCTATTTCTTAACATATTAACAAAATCCATGATCAATTTGAACAACAATTAACAAACACACACTAATTTTGATAATTTAAAGACTATTTTCAAAATAAGCTCACAGTAAATTACTATGAACATGATTTCTTCATGTTCATCGTATCTACGTGAATTGAATCACCTAAACAACTATAAGAACCATATATAAGCATATATATATATACATCATATATATATATATATATATATATATATATCATAATCAAGAAATTTTCAATAAAAAGATTATTACAGAGAATTTCTTTTTGAAAAACATGGAACACATAAAACACAATATAGAAAATTAAAACTTAGAGATTATACCCTTTGATTGTGAGGAAGAAGAAGATGATGTTTGATGGCTTTTAGCAAGGACCCCTCTTCTTCTTCTTCTTTTTCTTCTTCTCTGAGTATTTTCTCTCTAACTTTTTCTCTGTTTTTTCTTTCTTTATTGTTCTAACTTTCTAACGTACTATTTTGTATAACATATATAACTGATATACATATATTATACATATAATTATATAGAATATGTAACTGCTATATATTAATTACATATATTAACTACTAATTAATATATAGGTTACAAAATTTTGAATTTAAAAGGCCCTAAGGCCATGTTTGGCAAAAACAAATTTATTTTTAAAATAGATTATTACTAGCTAAGGCCCTGTTTGGCAAAACGAGATTAAAACAAGTGCAAGGGCCTTGTTTGGGAAAAACTAATTAAAAATCCTTTTTATTCTTTTAATAAACCCTTTAACCCATAGTTTAAATGCTACACTTTATTTAGTTAAATTTCAACCTTCTAATTCAATTAAATAACAGCTTAACGTCAACTACTCATATAAAAATTACCATATAACAATTATAATTACTCGCTAATTATAATTTCATGCAACGATTATCCCATAAATACATCTAATTTAATTATCTCAATTAAATTAGAATCATACCATAAAAGCATTACACATCCATTAAATAAAATATTAAATATTCCTTTAATATATTACACTTAATTAAATTATTCCACAACAATCACATAATTTATTTAACTCGATAAATAAATCAATAAAAATATTTATCTAATTTAATAAATATTTATAATTAATACATAAAAATCTCATTCGTTACAATCTTCCCTCGTTAAAAGGATTCTGTTCTCAGAATCACACATAAATAAAAAAAATCTCATCTATTACATTCTTCTCTTCTTAAAAAGATTCTGTCCCCAGAATCGGTATATAAGGGGTTGCACAAATAATTAAACAAATAATTGAGGATACGACTTCCTCATTACATCTTCGAGTTCTCACGTGGCTTCTTCAGCTCTGTGGTTCCTCCAGATTACCTTAACAAAAGGTATCACTTTATTTCTAAGTACTTGTTCCTTTCTATCAACTATTTGAACATGCACTTCTTCATATGTTAAGTCTTTTTCAAACTGTAAAGGCTCGTATTCTATTACATGT
Source organism: Panax stipuleanatus (assembly GCA_020205555.1). NCBI lineage: Eukaryota > Viridiplantae > Streptophyta > Magnoliopsida > Apiales > Araliaceae > Panax > Panax stipuleanatus. The sequence continues at coordinate 44,374,372 of CM035117.1, read as the reverse complement.
TTGTAGTCGTGTTTGTACGGTCTTAACACAGAAATGTGAAAAACGTTGTGTATATTGTCTAGCTACGGAGGTAATGCAACCTCGTAAGCCACTTCGCCCACCTTTCGTAGTATCTCAAAAGGTCCAATAAATCGGGGACTCAGCTTCCCCTTCTTGCCAAATCGAATCTTCCTCTTCCAGGGAGATACCTTTAGGAAAACGAAGCTTCTTGGTAAAAATTCTCGTTCTGTCGATGTTGATCGGCATACTTCTTTTATCTGTCTTGAGCAGCAACCAGTCTGGTTCTGATCAGCTTGACGATTTCAGCAGTTTGTTGTACCAATTTCGGTCCCAAGAGTTGACGTTCACCGACTTCATCCCAGCATAATGAGGTTCTGCATTTTTCGCCATGCAATGCTTCAAAAGGCGGCATGCCAATACTCGCGTGGTAGCTATTATTGTAGGCGAACTCCACCAACGACAAATGATCATCCCAGCTTTCTTTGAAGTCCATAACGCAAGCTCTCAGCATATCTTCTAGCGTCTGAATTGTTCTCTCGCTCTGGCCGTCGGTCTGAGGATGGTACACTGTACTCATTCATAATTGCGTTGCCAGACACTCTTATAAATGATTCCAGAAATTTAACATAAAATGCGGATCTCTATCGGACACAATCGACACCAAAACACCGTGTCGAGAAATAATTTCCTTAACATACAGATTTGCTAACTGATCCAAGTTGAACTTAATCTTGATCGGTAGGAAATGTGTCAACTTCGTCAGTCGATCCACTATTACCCATATCGCGTCGAAACCCTTCTGAGTTGCTGGAAGGCCAACCACAAAATCCATTGTGATGTGCTCCCACTTCTATTCTGGAATCTCCAACGGTTGTAGCAATCCACTTGGTCTCTGGTGTTCTGCCTTGACCTTCTGGCACGTTAGACATTTTACAACTCATTCAACAACGTCCCTCTTCATATTCGGCCACCAAAAATGGTGTCTGAGATCCTGGTACATCTTCGTACTTCCAGGGTGAATAGAATATCTTGAACTGTGAGATTCGCTCAAAATCTCCTCTTTGACTTCTGGTACTGGCGGTACCCATATTCTTCCTTCAAATCGTAACAGTGCTTCGTTATCGATCTTGAACTTGATTTCTTTACCCCCGGCTATTCTCTTCCGGATCTTCTCGCATTCTTCGTTATGAAGTTGTGCCTCTTTCACTTTGTCTACCAGAGTATAACCAATAGTTACTTAAAATAGGTTCTCATCCTATTCCTTCGGATACTTCACTTCCAGCTCTAACTTAGCCATCTCTGCTATTAACTGATCCTGATCAGTTAACATATTCAACTTCTCCCGACCCTTCCTGCTTAAAGCGTCAGCGACGACGTTAACTTTACCCGGATGGTAAAGTATCTCGCAGTCATAGTCCTTGATTAGTTCCAACCATCTTCTTTGGCTCATGTTTAAATCTTTTTGTGTAAAGATATATTTCAGACTCTTATGATCCGTGTATATCTCACACTTTTCTCTATATAAGTAGTGTCTCCAAATCTTCAGAGCAAACACCACTGCCGCCAATTCTAAATCATGGGTCGGATACCCTTTTTCATAATCCTTCAGCTAACGCGACGCATAGGCAATGACTTTACCATTCTACATCAGCACACAGCCTAATCCCTTGTGTGAGGCATCACTATATACCACAAAATTCCCTGTACTATCCGGTAAACACAACACAGGAGCAGTACTCAACCTCTTCTTCAATTCCTGAAAACTTTCCTCACACTTTTCCGTCCAAACAAATTTAACTGTTTTACTAGTCAAATTCATCAATGGAGTTGCGATTCTAGAAAAGTCTTGGATAAATCTTCTATAATAGCCCGCCAATCCTAAGAAACTCCTCACTTTAGACGGCGTCTTCGGCTGATCCCAATTCATTACAGCTTCAACCTTCGACGAAACTACCGAAATCCCATCATTGTCAATCACGTGGCCAAGAAATTGCACACGTTCTAACCAGAATTCACACTTTGAGAATTTTGCATATAGCTTTTCTTGTCTCAGCGATTCTAAGGTCAGCTTTAAGTGTTCAGTGTGTTCCTCCTTAGTTTTGGAATAAACCAGGATGTCATCTATGAACACCACTACGAACTTATCCAGGAATGGCTTAAACACCCTATTCATTAAGTCCATAAATGCAGCTGGGGCATTCGTTAGACAAAATGACATCACTAAGAACTCGTAATGACCATACCGAGTCCTAAAAGCCGTATTCGGTATATCTTCTCTTCTCACCTTCAACTGATGATACCCACTTCTCAAATCAATTTTCGAGAAGTATCTAGCACCCTTTAGTTGATCGAACAAGTCGTCGATCCTAGGTAAAGGATACCTATTCTTGATCATAACTTTATTCAACTCCCCTATAATCAATGCAAAGCTGCATCGATCCATCCTTCTTCTTCACAAATAAAATTGGCGTTCCCCACGGTGAAACGCTCTGCTGAATATACTTCTTATCCAGCAGTTCCTGCAAGTGAACCATAAACTCCTTCATCTCGACTGGAGCCATTCTGTACAGAGCTTTCGAAATCGGTGCAGTTCCTGGCGCTAAGTCGATTACAAACTCTATCTCTCTATCTAGCGGAAGTCCTGACAAATTACTGGGAAATACGTCTACAAATTCCCTAAACACGCTTTCCTTACGAGTATCTACTATGTAGGCTAGATATCCTACACAGCCTTGCGTTAAAAGTTTCTTGGCTTGCATAACCGTTAGATAACTTGCTTTTCTAGGCAATTTGCTACCATAAAATACCAACTTCGATGGAGTCATAAGGTTTATCGACTTCTTCTGACAGTCGATTATCGCCCCATGGTTGAACAACTAATCCATACCCAGTAGCACATCGAATTCCCCAAGTTTAATGGAAATTAAATCTACCCTTAATTTCTGACCCTTAATGTCCAATCTACAGTTCTTGTAAACAAACCTAACAGGAATAACCTCCCTATTCTCAATCTTTATGTTCAAGGGGTAACCTAATTCCTCTTTAGGCAAGTCTAAGGTCTTCGCAAAATCATCAGATATGAATGAACAAGTAGCACCCGAATTAAATAATACAAATACATTTATACTATTGACCAGAATAATACCTGACACCACATCCTTTGACTGCACAACATCCTGCACCATCATGTTAAATGTACGGGCAGTGGGTAGAACGGCCTGCAGTGGTCCAGCGATAGTCAGAGTGCTACTGCTACCATTTCCTCCATTCCCTGTTGACCCTACCGCTGGCTTCTTTGGGCAGTTACGAGCCATGTGATTCTTGGATCCACAGGTGTAACAAGCTCCTTTCTTCGGGTTCGGGCAATTCGGCACAATGTGGCCTTCCTGACCACAGTTGAAGCACACCCGCCTCCCCTTCATGCACACTCCAGTGTGATTCTTCCCTCATGTTACACATGCTTCAATCTTCTTCTTCTGCTGGTTTCCCTGTTAACTTCCAATAGATGTGTTGCCATTCCACTTCCTTTTCTGGTTGATAGCCCCGCTACCACCAACCTTGTTTTCCATCTCACTCTTCTTTTTCTTGTCCTGATTGAACTTGGTCACCCCGTCGCTTCCACCTTCAGCAAGTATGGCCTTTTCCAGCACTGCTGTAAACGTGCTCAGCTGGAACATGGAGACCTTGCAGTAGAGCCAGGGCTTCAGTCCCCGCTCAAACCTCCTCGCCTTCTTAGCGTCGGTACTGACCTGGTATGTAGCGAACCTGACCAGTTCGTTGAATTTCGCGGTGTATTCCGACACCGTCATCTCTCCCTGCTTAAGCTCTAGAAATTGGACCTCTATCTGGTCTTGCGAGCTAACGGGGAAGTACATTTCAAAGAACATCTCTTTGAAATGTTCCCATGGTATCACTCCTTCCCCCTCTCTGGTCTTGTTGGCTTGCCACCAGAAACTAGCATCCGACTTCAACATAAAAGTCGTGAATGCCGTCTTCTGGTCTTCGCTAACCCTAGCCACTTCAAAGACCTTCTCCATCTCCATTACCCACGTCTGGGCATTTATCGAGTTTACAAATCCTTGGAATTCTGGCGATCCTACTGCCTTAAACTCCTTAAAAGTCGTGCCCTGCACTTGCAGCTGATTCGCAAGTGCTCTTGTCAGCAGGTTCACTAACTGCTGAACCGAGTTGGGATTTGTCCCATCGTTATTGTTGTTGTTGTTGTTGTTCGTCGAACCCTTGGGGTTTTGACGTGTAGGTCTTCTTCTAGGAGGCATTTTCTGTTAAGAAATATCCTTATTAGATCCTTTACTCAATACTTAAGTATTCAAGTTCAAGTTAAACCTTTAAATAACTCAATTCATATTTGAACACATAGCATGCCAATAAACTTCTTTATTCATTCATTCGTAGTTTTAAAAACATAGAATAGATAGCATTTCTGCTATTTACATCATCTTTCATGAACTGAAGAAGTAATAGGATTACATTCTTATCTTATCCCATTATTATCTCAATTATGGGATTTATATTTATTTATTACATAAAGAAACACATAATATAATAGCTCTACTGTCTAGGCATGTTAAGACGTCGCACTACCTCTCTGCATTCTTCCTCCATCACCCGAAACGCTGTTCTGCGACCCACTATGTACCATGGTAAACCTTGGAACTGAGCTGGGTAATAGAAGACACGAGCCTGAGCCCTCTCTATAGCAGTATGGAAAGCATATTCTGTTTCCCTCAGTTTGGCCCTCTTTGCTTCAGCCTCGTCTTCAGCTCGATCGGTACGTTGAGTAGCCCTCAAGCTTGTTTCCTCCGCTCTGACACGCTTTTTGACTCCTCCTGGATGTCGTGATTCAGCTTCGCTAGCTCAGCCCGTGCATCGTCTCTATCACTCTCCGCGTGAATTAGATCCCACTTCACGTTTCCAATCTCGATGTCTAGCTCTTCAATCGTCTCGTCCCGCTGCTGTATGGTTTCTTTGAGCTCTCCGACTCGACCATGTAGCTCCACGTTGCGGTCGTAGATTGCCTCGTACATCTCAGCACTAGTAGAGTGAGGTGGGAATTCCTGCTCGGGATCCTCCTCCTCTGACTCATCCTCGTCCTCCTCCTCTCGGTCAGATATCGGCTCATGCTCCTGACCAACTATGGTGATCAATGGAGATGGCTCCCTCCTAACCAACTGTTCCCAGAAAACATGGATGTCTCGGGGCTCCTCATCTCCAGGAACCTGAGGTAACTTCTCCCTAGCTTGACTGGACTCTCCAACGTTTGTCATTCTGACAAAAGAATTTTAAAGTTCAGTTATTATGTGATATAGATCGACACTCTTCGAATACTAAAACGTAAACACATAGCACATAAGGTAATTTATTATCTTTACCTATCACCACTATCTTTTCGATCTTCCTATAAGGCTACTACCTAAGGTTTTCCCCCCACCTAAGGTTCATAACCTAAATCTCTGATACCAACCTGTGACACCCCTAAATCCGGGTACTTCGTTTCCACGGGATTTGGTGCTCACTATCTAAATAGAACATACATCTATCCAAAAACAAGGAATGTAAAATAAATTACAACCTTGAATAAATATTAAAATCTTCCTTAAAAAGGAATTACAACATTATTCAAAATCTCCCAGGTTTGCTAACCTTAACATAAACAATTAAGTGTGAAAATATAACATCATAAATGAAATCTTATTACAATCAACATCAAAAGACAACAAGTCTTCATTTGTTCATCTTGCCTTTCTCTTTACTTGTTGACGGTACAACATTCTCGGCTTTAACTGCAAGGGGTTATTAAATATGCAAGAGTGAGCAAACAAAAGCTCACTCGGAATACAACAATAATATGATATAACTGAATAACTTTAAAAGATTGGAATAACTTTACTTTCGTCAACAACAAAGAATTGAATAATAATTCTTTCATCAATATTTAGAATTTCGAATATTGAAATCATCTAAGGGTCATAAGACCTTGAACCATGTCCTAGGTTATAAACATTTCTATTTAAAACCTTTAACAGTCATATAGACTATGGACTCTTAACTCGTACTTAGGGGGATCAACCCTTCGTACCATGTATTGTGCACAAACATTTAACGCTTTCGCATAATAACCTCCCCTAATAAATAGGATTGTTCATCTCAGTATTTGATACAAGTCCGCACCAAAGAAAGTTTGGTTTGGATAGTTGAAAAGAAATTTGGAGTTTCAGCTATCATCAACTAAGGAGTAGTTGAATCTACTCACAATAATCAAGAATAATTCAATAATAATGAATTATGAAATAACTTATGCTTTAGAATTTAAACTTAAAGCATACGAACGATAAGATAGATCTTACTTGAACAATTAAGTCAAGGTCACTTTAATAATTTTTTGAACTTTAAATAAGTACTTGTCCATTGCAGAAATAAAAGGATAATCTCAAATACAATAAATATTTGAATTTAAAACACTTGCATATAATTAACAAGTTTAGGGATAGAAGACTTGCCTTAAGCGCAAGCTACACTTTACAATTATAATTCATTTCCACAATTATCCTACATTTTACATTATGTTTATAACATCAATTAGTACATTACCAAGACGTTTAAACCGTTGAACTTCATACTTAAGTTCAACTCACAACGTGGTTTATAACAATAGTTGCCAATTAACCACATACGTGAGTCTACACTCACAACATACACCTCACAAGCTTATAACACTTTTAAACTACCATGTCGTACCTTATGAAAGTAATATACAAGTATATATATAACATATTAACATGAGACTTCAAATTATCTTAATCATATTAAAAATATGTTATCTCATTGTCTAATACACTTAACAAGTCATCAATTTAAGTTAGCTAAACAAGCGCTCCACAAAAACTCAACGAAGCACAAAATTTTTCTCTGGACAAACCCTAGCCCCGCTGGGGCGGGTCATCCTAGACCAAATACCCCGCTGGGGCGGGGCCCACTGCTGGTGGGTTCCCCCAGCTTGCGATCGTGCAGAGGAATAAGCTAATTTGGCTTATTTCTTCGCACCCAAATTCGATTTTTATTAACATAATGTATATAAAACTTTATGAACACAAAACCTTAAAGTTTTAACATGATTATAACATTCATAAACATTATAACATATAATCAAAACACAATTTTCATGATTTTTGAAGAAAAGCACATTATCAAGTGTTCTTGACGAAAATTTATACTATGAGTTCGTTTTTAAGCCAATTCATGTAATTCCAATTGTGTTAAATCTATTTCTTAACATATTAACAAAATCCATGATCAATTTGAACAACAATTAACAAACACACACTAATTTTGATAATTTAAAGACTATTTTTAAAATAAGCTCAAAGAAAATTACTATGAACATCGTATCTACGTGAATTAAATCACTTAAACAACTATAAGAATCATATATAAGCATATATATATATATATATATATATACATCACATATATATATATATCATAATCAAAAAATTTTCAATAAAAAGATTATTACAGAGAATTTCTTTTTAAAAAACATGGAAGACATAAAACACAATATAGAAAATTAAAACTTAAAGATTACACCCTTTGATTGTGAGGAAGAAGAAGATGATGTTTGATGGCTTTTAGCAAGGACTCCTCCTCCTCTTCTTCTTCTTCTTCTCTGAGTATTTTCTCTCTAACTTTTTCTCTGCTCTTTCTTTCTTTGTTGTTCTAACTTTCAAACGTACTATTTTGTATTACATATATAACTGATATACATATATTATACATATAATACATATAATTATATAGAATATGTAACTGCTATATATTAATTACATATATTAACTACTAATTAATATATAGGTTACAAAATTTTGAATTTAAAATGCCCTAAGGCCATGTTTGGCAAAAATAACTTTATTTTTAAAACAGCTTATTATTAGCTAAGGCCCTGTTTGGCAAAACGAGATTAAAACAAGTGCAAGGGCCTTATTTGGGTAAAACTAATTAAAAATCTTTTTTATTCTTTTAATAAATCCTTTAACCCATAGTTTAAATGCTACACTTTATTTAGTTAAATTTCAACCTTCTAATTCAATTAAATAACAGCTTAACATCAACTACTCATATAAAAATTGCCACATAATAATTATAATTACTCGCTAATTATAATTTCATGCAACGATTATCCCGTAAATACATCTAATTTAATTATCTCAATTAAATTAGAATCATACCATAAAATCATTACACATCCATTAAATAAAATATTAAATATTCCTTTAATATATTACACTTAATTAAATTACTCCACAACAATTACATAATTTATTTAACTCGATAAATAAATCAATAAAAATATTTATCTAATTCAATAAATATTTACAATTAATATATAAAAATCTCATTCGTTATTATTGTCATAATAAACAATACAAATAAAGAAGACAAACCCATTGGTACAATAATGCAAGTTAACTGGGCACCCCACCTAACCCCGGAGTAAGTTGGTTTCCATCTCTTTTTGATATTGGTGACTTTATTTTCTTTAAATTGCTTGTCTTAAAAAATTAAATAGGCATTGGGTTATTATTAAAATGTATTTCCAAGAGATGATTCTCTCACTAAATTATACTCTTTATATTCCAAAATATCGGATTAATTTTGACTTTCTAAAATCAAATTAATTAGATATTTTTGAATTTAAATTTGATATTGTTAACGCCAAGATTCCTCCACGCGCTCCAATCACCAAAGCGCGTCAAATCCTGCACAGAAACGAAACGCAAGAGAAGCTTGGCAGTTTGGGCCGCCGGGGGATAGCTCCGGTGTGAGAATAAATACATGCTGAATAAGGTTTACAATGGAGGCTTAATGCTCTAATGCAGGAAAATAATATTGTGTGTACCTTTAAAGCAGAGTAAAGCCTTATATTTATAGTGATCTCACCACCTCCATAGAACCCTCCCCATGTATAATTAGGATTTCTCATTAGGTATAATTCCTTAATGGTATTGTATAGAATCTCTTCAAAGTAAGGAAGCTAGATTATATCCCAACACTTTCCCTAGGAGTTATAAATCAAATATAATTAGGAATAATGATTCCTTAAAATACTTAACTTGCCAAAATAGAATCCTATGTGGGTTAAAATAACTCCACGTGGACCTTGGCCCACCATATAATTCGGGCCCAAATAATCACGCCGCAACATTGTCCCTAGTCTTCGGTTAAATGGAACATTTAATCGAATAGTACTCCGAACAAAGCCCAATGATTAACAATAAATGATGTCAAGCCCAATCTCCTCGAAAAACCGCCCAACACATAAAGTAGGGACCCACCAACTCCCTTTCACGTTTGCCATTATGGCAACCCATTAATTAGTCGTTCTCCAAAAAATGCACAAATTTGAAAAGACATCTCACCAATTCAAATCCTTTACCCCTAAATCAACCGACTTCATCACCTCCAATTCTGAATTCTTAGAATCACTTTTCTCTTAGCAAAATCGTATTCCAGCAAGAAATTACCCTGTAAAAATGGCATCCCCCAACTCTATCACCTCATCTGACCCTGCAAATGCCGAGCCCTTCCTGACCACCCCTCTATCATCTATTCCACCACTACTAGTAACCACCCCCATTTCTACCTCCATCAACTCCCAAGCATCCGTTCAAGCTATCACCATTGACTCAACAACCGTCACTACTATGTGTGCCCCCTAAGCCCTAGCTTCTTCCCCCTACAGAAACCAACTTCCAGAAAATATTGCGCGAAAACTATGACGAATGAAAATTTCCCCACGCCAACACCCAATTCGTAATCACCGAGGCGGATCTTCTCACCATCAGAGAACATTACCATATCCCCGTCACCCATTAACTCAAAGACCTCTCTTCGACCGATCAAATGTACCACCATAACAATGGTTGGATCGCCATGCCTCACCCTCCTAGAAAAAGGCGTCCGGCTGCCTCTGCATGGCTTCATCATTACTCTGCTAGGGTTTATTGGTATCAGCTTTAGCCAGTTGGTACCTAACTATTACATCAACAATCTCATTTATCGCCTTCTGCCACGAGATCGGCGTTCCTCCCTCCGTCGACTTCTTCTTTACCCTGTACCAGTTCAACAAATCACAAGAACAGCCAAAATCGAACCAAAAAATAGAAAAAAGACCATTGATAAGCACCTCCTCAAGCAACAGGGGATGATACAAGGACTGGTTCTACGTCAAGGGACCAGAAACCCACCGAATCCCCAACTGGGCTTCACACAAACTCCCGAACGTCTCGCTGGGAGAAACACCTTCAGACCGAGTTAAGGAATTGGCCAAATTTATCACGAAGCTACCAATAAAAGAATGGGACTATGCGCTACTGACCAAACCAGCCTGGCTCTTTGATTACAAACGTAAGTTGCCTATCCGTACTTTTTATTAATAATATCTCATACATACTCTCCAACTGACATTTGATCCACTTCCCAAACACAATATCCCTTATCAAGCCAACAATTGCTGAAAGGGAAGACCTTGAAAGCTTCATCGCCAACAAAACCTCCAAGAAATCCCCAACCCCATTAAACACAAAAACCACTCAACCAGAGTCTTCCGCCACAGGATCATCCTTTTCTTTATCCTAGCCGAACCCCTCTATAACTGCATCCCAACCATCAACAATCCCGACCACTTTATTTACCGGGGTAAGTCCACTGGACTTGCCTTTATCCAAAAGGAACACCCTTCTTTGAGTAAAACGAAGACGAACCAAACCCCCCACCACATCAAAATCTTGCTCTTCCAAACCCTCCCAATTTTATGCAGAAGCCTCTTCCACTCAGACACCCATAATCTCCACATCCATTCAAACATCAATCATCGTCACTGACCCCACACCAAATATTGAACCAAGACATAACCAACCAAGAATCATCTGAAGAAATGCCCAAAGACCTTCCCCTGATTAAGAAACTTGACAACAAATCCCATCCTCCAAACAACTCTCCTCCTTAACATCCTTCACCATCCCGAACTCAACAAGAGGTTGGACCCTCCACCAATAAAATATAGGAGGCCTGAAGCTGAATGACCCTCTGGCCATCCGATCTTGAAGAATATCTGCGCAAACTATTCGAGAACTTCATCTTCCCCACCGACGAGCCACGATTCAAAGATATCAACATTCAATAGTTGTTCTACTCCGGCGTCATGCATCAAGGTTAGGTAAGGAACTCATTCCCTCCTCCATGTTAATACCTTTATATAACAATAAATGGACTACTAATGTTGTTGTTCACAGGCCAACGCAGTCTCTGGACACATCATCCGCCGGTTCAACCAAGTAAACGCCAGAGAAAAAGAGCTCGAGGCTGATATCCAACAACTTCAGTTCGAGCTAGACGAGGTTTAACTACTCAAAGATGACCTATACCACTCCAAGCTCCGAATGGATGCCGCCTATAGTTGGATACAAAAAAGAACAAAGCCAACACTCAAACACCAAATTCTACTGCCAAAAGCTCGAAGATGAACTGAAGGCTGAAAAGCTGAAGGTGGCAGAAGGAGAAGAACGTTACAAAACCTTGTTAACCCAAAGCTCCGCAACACAAGACGAGAACGACAACATGAAGAAAAATTTTGACGCCATGCTCGCCCAAATCCACAAGATGTATGAAGAGAAGAAACGGATGATCGTCTTCCTCTAGGCCACAAAAAAAGAACTTGTCGATCATAAAGCCCTGGGGCCCCCACTTACCGAAGAGATGAGGCAACAAATATGTCGAGAGTATAGGAAGTCTCCCGAACTAACACAAGAAGTCATGCTGCAGTTCGGAGACGGCTGGCAAAATGCTCTAGACAAGGATAAGGAGATAATGATAGTTGTTGGTCTCGATCCATCCATATTGGATTCATTCGATGATGACGCCGATGCTTGATAACCATCATTCTCCCGCCATTTGTGCTTCATTTTGTAATTTCCCTGATTGTAATTATCATACAACTCAAAATTATTTATCTTTAACAATTATCCCGTACATGCATGAATATAATTGTAATGCCCGAGAAAATTGAGTGTTTATTTAAATGAATTTTATTTGATTTATTGAATAAAATTTGCTTATTTGTTTATTAAACTGAGTAAACTAATTGTAGGTCATCTTATGACCTAGAGAATGCAGAAATGAGTAGGATTCTGGCTACGTGCTAGGAATAATTGATATGAATTTATAAGATGAAAATAAAAGATTTTTGGAAAAAAAAATATTTCGAGGAAAAGACGAAATAGGCACTATTCAACCCTAAGGGTTAGGATTTGATCCTAAGGGTTAAGGTTGGAGACCCTAGGTCATTTTGAGAGTTCGGAATGTTAAAATGACATTCTGTCAAAAGATTTGACTGTAATATACCGTGAAAAGTTACGTTAGCCGAGAAAAGTTTTCTCGGGAGAAAAAGAGCGGGAATCAGTATTCATCCGCTTTTGCTCGGGAATTTATTTTGAAATTCTGATAAACGCGTAATGATAGGATTTCAAGGCGAGGTGGATTATGTAATAATAATTCGTTTATGGCTCACAAAGTTTTCGCGTAGAGACTTAGAGCCTAAGCGTTAAGGAAAGTAAAAATCAAAGATTAATTGATTAAGTATAATAATAAATGATTATTATACGAAAGGAATACGCGTATAATACAAGGTATTATACGAGAATAATACGAAGAGAATACGATAACTATACGACATATAATACGAATTTTATACAGAGTAAATACTTTAAAATGAATAGAATTGGAATTAATTTGAATTAAAGTTAATAAGTTTAACCCGTGGGTCGAACCGTAGGGTAAACGGGTGGGTTAAACTCATGGGGCAACCCAAGGCCACATGGTAACATGTGGGGGTACAAGGTGCCCATGTGCTAGCACATGTTAGCACATGGGAGACATATGCTATCACATGGAGAGACATGGGGGTGTGAGGTGGAGAGGAGGTTGGGCCTAAATTACTTTGCTACCCCAAGCCTTGCCAATCTCTATAAATAAGAGAGCTCCCCTCCTCATTTTAGTTGTTTGAGAATTTTATCATCCTATAGAGAGAGAGAGAAGAAACTAGAGTAAGCTTTGCCTTATATTACTTCATCAACCAAGAAGAAGAAGGAACCTGTGAGTCTCCCTACTCAAGCTCCACCAAGAACCTTGAAGGTATAACCTAAGAAATTATAAAATCTTCTTTTCTTTCATTAATAACTTTGATAGAGAAGTTATTAAAGGAGTTGTGACTATGAAGTAGTTATAAGGATGTTATGATGGTGAATTACGAACCATAATAAACCATGCATGTTCAGATACTAAGAACTCATTAAGTATAAAGGAAGAACTTAATGAATTCATATGAAATGGACTAATGAAATTATTAAACCATTAAAACTTAAATTTTTGGAATGATAAGAATTAGTAATAATCAACTATGGTATTGATTCCCATTGATTTGAGATAATAACAACGAAGAAGGAAGATTCGACGAAAGTTACGCGATTAGACGATAATCGTCAAAAACGTAAATTTCTCGGATTAGAAGTCAAAAGTCATCGTGAGCATTGGAAACGATGGTTTTCGATTGCAACAAGTGTAATTATGTAAATAAGACTTGCGGGAATAAGAACGGATTGATTCCGACTTAAAACGAAGAATTGAGCGTCGAACGTTCACGAACGTTTAACGAAAATGTAAAAATGGACTAATCGGCGAATTTCTCGCTGACGGATTCAAAAATGAATTCCGACTTGATAGGATGATAGAGCATGTCATTTGTGAACTTTTAGCTTTGGAACGAGCCAATTTCGAGTTGTAACGGTTACGTTACAAGCTTGGAAATTTCAAAATTTTCAAAGACTTAGAAATTTTTCTGAGTTGCAGGGCTAGCGCCGCAGCGCCACCCAATAGGCTTAAAACGGCGCCGCAGCGCCACTTCGGGGAGAAATCTCTGGAGGGGTAGCGCCGCAGTGCCACTTCAAGAGGAAAATCTGGAGCCGCAGCGCCAGCATGGCAGAAAATTCTGACATTGCTAGTAAGTACTTAACCTTTTGCATATCAATTAAGGGACTAGCAAGTGATGTAATGTAAGCTTTAAACAACATGTTTAAACAAGGATTATTAGAATTAAACGTTAACTAAATGTGATGAACTTAAGTTTTGGAAACGTTAACCAAGATTGAGTTAATGAACATTAAATAACGTGAACGAATGTTAATTAGTTAACGATTCGCTTAAGTTATATAAGAAGGAGGAGTTAGGCAAATACGATGTGTATCAACTATGATTACTAATTGATATGTATTATGCTTTGTAGACGTGCTAAAGGCTAAGTAGGCTACGTAGAGGTATAGAAGACGCAAAGGCAAGTTTCCTAACTTCGTTCATACTTTACTATGAATACTAGTTTTGTAAACTCTTGTCTATACATTATAGTTAGACAAGTGGTCATTGTGCATAATTGCTTATGCATGAACTGTTATTGAATAGTCGATGCCATTTGATTCGACTAGACTAAGACTTAGCATATTTTGGTGGGTTTTTTTCCACAAATCTTTTCAAAATATATACAATGTGGTGATCCTATGCCAATTGGTTGTACGGATTCTCAGGTAAACCTGAGTATGAATAAAACAAAGGTTTTAAACGTCGTTAATTCAATAGGCACGTGAGGTTGCCACCAATTAAACGTAAACACATTTAATGTATCAATGTTGATCAACATAGAGTACTACAGGCTGATCACCTGGATGTGCTCGTAAGCTATATCGAACTTACGGCCTTCGTGCCGGGTTGTTCCTTTCATGAATGAGAACTAAACTATGGTTCATGGTCGTTGCCCAAGATGGATTCCAAAGAGGCTATAAAGTCCTTGGGAATGGTTTTAAAGGAATCAAAATGATATTTTGATTATTCTTAAGTACTTCATAACTATTGTACAGTTATTGAAGACCAAGAGATATGATTCTTGATTTTGTGGTTTCAAGATATACTGTTTAACTTGCTGAGCTGTTTATGCTCATTCTTTCTTAAAACTAAATGATTTCAGCTAAGAACGAACAGACCGAAGGATCCGGTAAAGACAAAGGCAAGTCCAAGCTGGACAAGTAGTGACCTTTGTAATAGCATTAGTATTAGTATTGTATTTACTGATATTATGACAAAGAACAATGTATTGGTTACGAATACTTGGGATTAGATAATAGAATGTAATAATTAGTAAACTTATGCATTGATATTGATGTCCTTAATTAAATGTATGAGTAGATTGTAGTACCGTGTAGCACCATATCCTGGGTTTGAAGGTGCCCAAATTTGGGGGCGTCACAATAATATTCAGTTTGTTTGAAGAACTAAATACTTATGCAAAATAATAATAAAAAGGGTTCGTTCAAAGAACTGAACACTTATGCAAAACAATAATAAAAAAGGGTTCGTTCAAAGAACTGAACACTTATGCAAAATAAAAAAGGGTTCATTCAGGGAACTAAACACTTATGCAAAATAAAAAAGGTTTTGTTCAGGGAACTGAACACATGTTATATATTCGTTTCGGGAAACTGAATATATCACAATTAATTAAGAGAAGGCATTCGTTGAATAAACTGAACAACCTCATTTATGATATTCGTTCTAAGAAACTGAATATAAATATAAGAAACGTTCGTTTTGGGGAACTGAACATCCTTAAACAAAACGAACACCCGTTCAATAGAACTGGATGCCTACATAAGAAATAAGGCATTCGTTAAAAAACTGAATAAACTTTTAACAGTATTCGTTCCCAGTAACTGAATACTAAATCACCAAAGGTAATAACAATACCCCACTAAACTCCAAACGTAATGACAATATTTGTTAAAAACTGAATACTCATTTTATTAATAATCCTATAAAATTACAGAGTCGAATCCCCTATCCATGTACTATTGATAATATTTTTGAAGACTGCCTGCATGCCAGGTATTCTTGACTTCCGTCCCACCCATTGCCCGAAGTCGGTAAGTACCTGGCTTCGACACCTCTACGACCTCATAAGGTCCCTTCCAATTCGGCATCAGCTTCTCGAGATTTTGGGATATAGAAGCCTCCACCTCCCGAAGAACCAGATCCCCAACCTCAAATCTCATGAGTTTTACCCCTTTATTATAATGCTTAGATGCTCTTTTCTGATAAGCTTCCAGCTTTACCAGGGATGCCTCCCTAACTTCTTCTAATAAATCCAGATTGAGGTGAAGACCTTCATCATTGTAAAACTCTTTGCTTACTAGCCCGAAGTGAAGTAGAACGAATCTCCACAGGAACTAGGGCATCGGTACCATAAGCCAATCTGAACGGTAAATCTCCCGTTTTTGTTCTCGGCGTGGTTCGATAAGCCCATAACACACTGAGTAATTCCCCGGGCCATCTTCCTTTTGCTTCGTCAAGTCTCCGCTTTATCCCATTCAACAAATTTCTATTAGTAACATCTACCTGGTAATTTAACTAAGGATGAGCCACTGAAGTCTTCCGATGCTGAATTCCCAACTCCTTTAAAAATGCCTAGAACTTTGAGCCCACAAATTGCCGACCATTATCCGAGATTAAAACCAAGGGAATACCAAACCGAAAAACCACAAACTCCTTGAGAAACTTTAAGCATTCCTGCTCTGTAATTTGTCGAAGGGGTTTCCCCTCTAACCATTTGGTAATGTAATCAATGGCCACGATCACAAATCTAACCTGACCTTTCGCCTTGGTTAACGGACCCAATATATCAATTCCCCATACAACAAAGGAAATCAGAGACAAAATCTAATATGACTCCTCCAGTGGCTGATGAGTGATAGGGTTGTTCAACTGATATTTAGGGCACTTCTTCACATACTCTGTCGCCTCTTTAAAAATCGTGGGCCAATAATACCCCTAATGAAGCACCTTATAAGACAACGTCTTCGCACCCATGCGATCCCCTCATGAACCTCGCGAAGAACATATTCAGCTTCAGATGGAATCAAACACCTCAACAAAGGTGAGGAATGAGCCCTTCGATACAAATCCTCATCTATGAGGCAAAAATTTGGACTCCGATATTTTATCTTCTTTTCCAACATCTGATCTGAAAGGTAAGATGCCATTAGCCAAATAATTCAAATAGGGAGTCATCCAACAGTTCGATCGCTCCACAAACATAACCTCTAAATGCTGCACACTTAGTTGATTCAAAACTTCTAAATAGACTGATCCACTAAATGTACTTGCGTCCGTCGTAGCCAACCTCGCCAAAGCATCATCTATCACATTGTTTGACCTGTCACCTCCCTAGAAAGCATACGATCCGAAGTATTGGAGTCGATCCTTGACCTCGGCTAGATACTTGATCATTCTTACCCCCGGGCCTCGTACTCCCCCGAAATCTAATTTATAACCAACTGGGAATCATTGAAGATTATCAACCTCTGAACTTCAAGAATCTTCACCAATCGAAGACCTTCTAGGATCGCTTCATACTCTGCCTCATTGTTGGTCGCTTTAAACCCAAAGCAAATTGCTTGCTGCACCTTGAACCCCTCTGGACTTGTCAGAATAACCCCAGTACCACTAACATCCAAGGTAGAGGACCCGTCTACATACAACGTCCAAGCAACCTGAACTAGTTGAGTATCTATGACCACCTGAACTACTCCGCTTAACTGACCGTTGCTGTCATCGGACTAAGAAAACAAGCATTCTACTATAAAATTGAATAAAGCCTGAACTTTTATTGCAGTCCGAGGATGATACTCCAAAATAAATTATGTCAACTCCATCGCTCACGCAAAAAGCCGACCCGAGACGTCTGGCTTGCTCAACACTTTCTTTAAAGGCTGATCAGTATACACCACAATCAACTGACCTTGGAAGTCATGCCGAAGCTTCCGACTAGCTATTATAAGTGCATAGACAAATTTCTCAAGGTTTGAATACCTGGTTTCTGCATCTTGAAGAGAATAGTTCACATAATAAACCGGGTGTTGAATACCTCCAATTTCTTGAACTAGAACTACTCCGACCACTAACGAACTGGCCGCCAAATACAAGTATAGTGGTTTGGAAGGCACTGATTTCACCAACAAGGGAGCTGAAGACAAGTACTTTTTTATTCCCTGGAAAGCATCCTCGCACTCAGAAGTCCATTGGAAAGTCTTTTCATTGTTCGACTCTTTCATTGTGTCAAAGAATGACAAACACCTCTTTGCCGACTTGGACATAAACCTCCTTAAAGCTGCAGTTCGACCCGTCAGGCACTAAACGTCCTTATACGACTGAGGGGACTTCATATCCAGAATAACCTTTATCTTTTATGTGTTGGCCTCTAACCCCCTCTTGCTGATCAGATAGCCCAGAAATTTCCCTGCTCCCAACCCAAAAGTACACTTCGTCGGATTTAGCCTGAGCTTGTAGTCCCTAATAGTCTGGAAGCAGTCTTCTAAATTGCCCAGATGACTCCGAATTGACATGATTTTAACTATCACATCGTCAACATAAACTTCTATGCTTCGTCCCAACTGCTTCAAGAATACATAGTTCATCATCCTCTGATATGTAGCCCCAACATTTAATAATCCGAAAGTCATCTTTTTGTAAGCATAAACCAACCGATGATTAATGAACGTTGTCTTTGGGATATCCTCCTCGTGCATCACATTCTGGTGGAATCAGAAAAAAAAACATCCATGAAACTGAGTAATGCATATCCTGAAGTCGCGTCAATTAGCTGGTCAATGTGTGGGAGTGGATAGAACTCCTTTGGACATGCTTTATTCAAATCTGTGTAGTCGATGCATACTCACCACTTCCCATTCCATTTCTGAACCAGCACTGATAGGTCTCCAAGTTTTTAGTTTATTTTGATGGTACCAATTATTCGTAATTAAATTAATTAAAAAGAATAGAATCCTCTCCATATGTTTTATACTTATTTATTTAATCTTTTTATTTACTTTAACCTAAACTATTTTATAAATTTTATTGAATTGATTTTTATTGACCTTGATAATTTAAATATCAAGTGTTAAATAAATTGATTCATAAAATAAAATTTCTCAAGGCAAGGAGATCCTATTTTTTAAAATATTAACATTCACAAAATGGGGCAAAATACTTTTGCATAATATATATATACATATTTTAGCATATGGGCATTTAAGAATTAAAAAGTTTTTTTTAAACTTAGCCGTGCGCATATGATGAATTATTTTTGGGTCACATATTTTGGGACTAAAACCGTGGCATACTGGAGATGTTTTGGATTTGAATTAAAGCATTAAAAGCTTTAAAGGAACATGTGCTTTAATTAAATCATCTTTGACCGAATTTGAGATATGCTGAAGCTTTTTGAGAAACTTTGATTTAGCATTCATTTATTGCACTAAGTTGACAAAGAATTACATGGGCTAAAATTTTTAAAATCTTCGGCATTTACATGTTGACAATTCGTGTACTTTAAAATGCAAAAATTTCATCCGGATCATTGATTTTAAAATAAGCAATCCTAGCCATTCATTCCAAAACTGATTTTTAAAATTACTAATTTGCCTCCAACCTTAAAAATCTATAAATAGGGTTATCTTTCATTCATTTTGGTTTACCAATTCACTTGAAAAGAAAAACTTACTTTCCTTGCCTACATTCTCTCGCTAAAGCTTTCTATCTCTTCTTACTAAAGTTCTGAGTATTAAAGAAGAGAAAATTGGTCCAAGTAATTGAGATAAGTTATTTGATTTAGTTTATTTGAATTATAACTTGCTTCTTTAAATTTATAGATATACGGATATAAATTGTTATACACAATTATATATATATATATATATATAATATAATTGGACCGTACGATTCCTTAAAGTACTAAGTGACCTTTTATTGATATTATTTATATAAATATTGTAAAGTAGATCTATACTTGATAGTTCAAAACAACACTGAGATATTCCTCTGAAAATAGTGAATCATATGAACCGGATTTTAAAATCTAAGTGATCTGTCGAAAATATTTATATAAATATCAATTGTGAAACTATAAATTTTGTCATACTTTGACACCTAGGCTGCGGAGATATTCCTCTTAAGTGAGGGAATCGAAACGTACGATTCCTTAAAGTACTAAGTGACTTTATTTATAACCAATCACATAATAGATAAAATATTATTATATATTATCTGCGTTAAACAAATATATTAGTTATATCAGGTATTGTTTTTAATCACAAGTATTTGAACATAATTTCATTCATACTTGTTAGAAAATATCTGAAATTAAATTTGTTTAAATCCATAGAAACACATTCTTTATTATAAAGAATAAATAATTCTTTATAAAGTTGCATTAAATTATATATCTGCTTACACAAGAAGCACATTTTTATTGAACTTATATTTGATCTTTAATTACTATCTGCTTATTTGAGAAGCATCAATATATACTAAATTTTATCTGCTTATTTAAGAAGCACATTGTTGTAAAATCTTTTGTAAAAAGAAAAAGGGTAGAGTTAGTTTATTTTATGTACCTGTGAGAAAGACAAGTAATTATTCGACCAAGACTAGAGTCTTAGAGAGGTCAGCTGGGAGTTGGGTCTCTAGTGAACTTGTGAAGTGAGAAAGCGGTTGTTGTTTCAAGACCAGATCATAGAATAGAACTAAACTCAAAAGAAATACAACTAAGCTTGAGGAGGGAGCTGGGAGCTTGCTGTCCAAGATAGATTAGTTTAGATTAGTTGGAAGTTTGTCTATAAAACTTTGTAAAGGCTTCTCCGCCTGTTGAAGGAGTATTTATTATTGAGAGTAATAGGATCTCAAGTCTTGGAGAGGAGCTTGAGACTGGACGTAGCAACATACCCAGGATGTATGTTGTGAACCAGACAAATCTTTGTGCATTGTGTGATTGAATTTTTATTATCTTGTATATTAATTTAACACTGCAAATTAATTAACTAAAAATTCAAAAAAGACTACGATAAATTTTTTAACGGTATTAATCTATTCAACCCCCTTTGTAGATTATTATTGGACTTTCAATCACTAAATTCGCCATCCACTCAGGGTAGTCAATCTCGAAGATGAAGTCCATTGCCAGGAGCTTCGCTATTTCCTCATCTATTATCTTTTGCCTTTCCGGGGTGAAAATCCTCCTCTTCTGCCTTACTGGTTTTTTTGCTGGATCGACATGTAGCTTGTGCATAGCCACCTTCTGATCAACATCGAGCATATCATTAGGGACCCATGCGAATATCGCATAACACTAAAGAAGTTCCACCAAACTCGTTCGAAAAGGTTCCTGCAGTCCCGACCCAATAATGATGGTTTTATCCTTCTTTCCCGATATTAACTCAGCCTCTTATGTCTCTTCGGTAGGCATGACGAGAGGTTCAATATTACTCTCGATATACGGTTCAACCTCGATTGCCATCGTCTGCTCTGTTTACTAACACCCACACCTGAAGAGATCAATGCATTCCTATAACATCTTCTCGCTAAATCGAGATCCCCAGCCACCTTAACGACCCCGTTCGGCGTGGGAAATTTAATTTTAAAGTGTGTAATCGAAGTTACCGCCTGTAGAGCCATCAAAGTTGGTCTCCCGAGAATTGCATTATATAATGAGTCCACATGCACTACGAAGAATCTGCACATGATCTCCACCTGTCGGGGAGCCGTCCCTAAGATCATTGCAAACTCTATGGCCCCTACCACCGGAAACTGGTTCCTTGCTGAAGCCGTAGAAAGGTGGCTCCTGCCGTACTTCATCTTTCTGCCCTCCAAATCCATCCTCTAGTAGGCATGAACATATAATATATCCACTGATGACCCATTATCTATCATCTTCCGCTTCATATCCATCGAACCCACTTGTTCAGTAATCACCAAAGCTTTTTCGTGGGGTTCAATCGGTTCTTACGGGAAATCCACCTCATAAAGGTAATAACCGAGTTAACTGAAGATACTCAAATACAAGATCAACAGTTAACTGAAGAAATTAAAAATATCAAGATTGAGAATTCACATCTAAAAACATAATTAGAAAAACATAATTCTTTAATTGAAAATTTAACTGAAGAAGACAATTTAAATATTATAATTTATAAATTTTCAAAAGGAAAAGAAAATCTTGATGTCATGTTAAATCAACAAAAATGCAATTTTAATAAAGAAGGTTTAGGGTATACTGGAGTAACAAGTAAATCAAAAGATAAAGGACTATATCATGTTAAAAGCAAAGAAAAAGAAAGTCATATATCTCATTTCACCAAATGTTCTTACTGTAATAGAAATGGTAATTCCTTTTATATGTGCAATGCTAGAAATGGAAATTATGAAGGAAAAATGATTTGGATTCCCAAAGGAATATACACTGCACCAACTATTACGAGAAAAGAATTTCATAAAAATTATTATCATACATCATATAATCCTGTTACTCAGGGAATGCTTATTTCTACGAAAACGGATTATCCGATGCCAAGTTTTGTAAAGGAAAATGCAAATGTTCCTTATACAAAATGGAAAACTTACCCAAAGGACCCTTTATATTAAAATGTACCAATTTATGAAATCAGTATATATATATATATATATATTACAGGTATATCTTGCAGCTGATTTGAATAAAGTAAATGGTATCTCGATAGCGGTTGTTTAAGACATATGACTAGTGACAAATCAAAATTAAAAAATCTGCAAGCTACAAACTATGGTGAGGTAACCTTTGGAGATAAAAATAAAGTTAAAATAATTAGAGTTGGAAGTGTCGGTAATAACTACATAACAATCTCTAACGTTCAATTAGTCACCGGATTCAGGTATAATCTTCTATCTATCAGTCAACTATATGATAGTAGTTTTAAAATATCTTTCAGTACACATAACTGCTCCATATTTGATCAAACTGGTAAATTGGTTTTAGTGTGTCCTAGATATCAAAATGTGTACACATGTGATTTAGATGCATATTCTCATCTAGATAATATTTGTTTTGTGTCTGCTAATGATGATCCATAGGTTTGGCATCGTAGACTAGGACACATCAACATGAAGCTAATTAATAATATTTCTTCTAAGGAACACGTGCGTGGTCTTCCTAAGTTAAAATTCTTTAAAGATTTTTATGTGAAGCTTGTGAACTAGGAAAACAAATTCATGTATCTCATAAACCTAAACTCACTGTGTCAACTTCTCGACCCTTAGAACTTTTACATATGGACCTGGTAGGACCTATTCTTAAACATAGCATGGGTGGTGCTGTATACATTCTAGTTTTGGTTGACGATTATTCACGATTTAAATGGGTTGATTTTCTTAAATTTAAAAATGAAGCTATTAACTCTTTTTCTGCTTTATGTAAGAAAATTTAGAATCAACAGGGAAGCTCTATTGTTTATATTAGGTCTAATCACGTAAGAGAATTTGACAATTCTGATTTTATTATGTTCTATGATGAGAACGGTGTAAGTCATAACTTCTCCGCTCCTTATACACCACAATCAAATGGTGTAGTTGAAAGGAAAAATTTAACTTTACAAGAAATGGCTAATACCATGTTAAATGAATATCGTCTTCCAAAATATTTTTGGGTTGAAGATGTGGCAACATCCTATTATATTTTAAACAGAGTTTTATTAAGACCTATTTTGATCAAAACTCCCTATGAGCTCTATTATAAAAGAACTCCAAAAATAAACTATTTTCGTGTTTTTGGGAGCAAATGCTTTATTTTAAATACCAAAGGACATTTGTTCAAATTTGATCCCAAATATGATGAAGGAATATTTCTGGGATATTCTCTTAATAGTAAAGCATATAAAGTTTTTAACAAAAGAAGTCTAGTTGTGGAAGAGTCAATGACTGTAACTTTTGATGAAACTTAGCCCCCTCCAAAATATAAAGAGTTAGTTGACAATGATGTTGTCATTGAAGATATACTCAGAAATATAGAAGAACCAAAACTAGATAATGTATCTTCACCTATTAATGAAAACCCACTTGAAAATCCCAACCCTCAGTTACATGATCTGCCCAAAGAGTCACATATAATTAAAAATCATCCTATAGAAAATGTGATTGTTAATATTAATAAAGGAGTTCTTACTAGATCACAAGCACATAATTTGGCTGGTCACTTATCTTTCTTGTCTCAAATTGAACCTAAAAATATAAAAGATGCCTTACTAGATGAAGACTGGATAATGGCTATGCAAGATGAACTTGAACAATTCACTAGAAATAAAGTCTGGGAATTAGTTCCACAACCCGAGTATATCTCAATTATTGGAACTCGATGGGCTTTTCGTAATAAACTAGATGAAAGTGGAACTTTTGTACGTAATAAGGCAAGACTAGTTGCACAAGGATATAATCAACTTAAAGGTATTGACTATGATGAAATATACGCTCCTGTTGCTAGAATTGAATCTATACATATGTTATTAGCATTTGCATGCCATAAAAAATTTAAGCTGTTTCAAATGGATGTTAAATCTGCTTTCTTATATGGTGTTATAGAAGAGGAAGTTTATGTTAAACAACCTTCTGGTTTTGAAGATTTTGATCATCCTGAATATGTCTATAAATTGCATAAAGCTTTATATTGTTTAAAACAGGCCCCAGAGCATGGTATGAATGACTAAGTAAATTTTTGCTAGAAAATAGTTTTAAAAGGGGTACTGTTGATACTAATTTATTTACTAAAAATAAGAATAATGATATTCTTGTTATTCAAATATATGTTGATGATATTATTTTTGGTTATACTGATATTACTATGTGCAATGATTTCTCTGAAAGTATGAGTAAAGAATTTGAAATGAGTATGATGGGAGAATTAAACTTCTTCCTCAGATTGCAGATCAAACAAGAAGAAAAATGTATTCATATATCTCAATCTAAATATTGCAAAGAAATGATCAAGAAATTTGGTTTAAAATCTGCAAAACCTCTTAATAATCCTATGTCAACTATTGATAAATTAACTGTTGATGAAAATAAAAAAAATGTTGACTCAAAGAAGTATAGAGGAATGATTGAAAGTTTACTATATATAAATGCAAGTAGAACTGACATTTTGTTTAGTGTTTGTAAATGTACTAGATTTCAAGCAAGTCCTAAAGAATCACATTTTGTTGTAGTAAAACGAATTTTTTGGTATCTTAAAGGAACCACAGACTTAGGTTTATGGTATCCTAAAGATCAACCATTTAATTTAGTGTGTTTTTTAGATTCTGACTATACATGCCATCATGTTGATCGAAAAAGTACTAGTGGTACGTGTCAATTTCTGGGAGGATGTTTAGTTTCTTGGTTTTATAAGAAACAAAACTCTGTATCTATTTCAACCACTGAAGCTGAATATATTGTTGTTGCACGTTGCTATGCACAAATACTGTGGATGAAACAGACTCATGTTGACTATAATTTAAAATTTGAATGTGTGTCAATTTTATGTGATAATACAAGCACTATTAATTTAAGTAAAAATACTGTATTGTACGCTAGGTCAAAATATATAGATGTTAAGCACTATTTCTTACGTGATCATGTTAATAATGATATTATTAAATTAGAACACATTGATACTAAATTAAATATTACTGATATATTCACTAAACCACTAAATTCAGATAGATTTTGCAAATTATGAATTGGACTAGGCATGTTAGATATTCTTTCTTAATTTTATTTTATCTATGTGCTTAATTTCATTTTTTAAAGAATTTTTTCTATTCAAATATTGGTTTCATTATTTAACTAATATTTTTTCAATTTTTACTATTAACCTACTGTTATATTTTAAAAAAATTATTTTGTAATTATAACATAGTTTTAATATACTCCCTCCGTCCCATAATAAGTGATATTTTAGAGTTGGGCACAACCATTAAGGAATAATTGTATAGCATTAAATATAGTATCATTTATCTATAATACCCTTTGTGTTAATAAGGAGAGATAGAGAGAGTTAAAAGCATCTAAGTATTGAAGTAGGGGTAATGAGGGGTAATTTTGGAAATATTATAATTAATGCTCCTAGATTTTTTAAAACATCAAATAATTTGGGACAAATAAAATAACCTAAAACATCACTTATTATGGGATGGAGGTAGTATTTATTAATTTCAAATTCTATTAATAAAATGATAATATTATAGTATTTCATATATTAAATAAAAGGGTAGTAATATATAAAATTATAATACTTCCATTTGTTCATATATATTTTCAATTTTAATTACAATTGTAAATCTATGTTTATTTTTTAAAAAAAACATTAATATAGAAATTCTTATTTATACATATATTATATGTATTTTAATATTTAATAGTACTACAATTCACAAATTTTATTAACATATGTTAATACTATTTCATTTCTTTTGAAAAACTTAAATATACTGATATATTATTACTTATTTTTATTAATTAAGTTTAGTTATATAATTAAATAGTTAGTTAATAATTTTTATTTAACATATTGGTTTATTTATTTAAATTTTATGAAAGACTTAATCTGCACCATTCAAACAAACATAGATCCAACGGTAACCTGATTCAATCCATAGATTCTTATTTGGACCAATCATCATTCAGCTAAGAAAAAACATAAATCACCATCTGGTACCGTCCGATCAACTATTAAACATAATCTTCAGCCGTTTGATCAAAAGACAGTTGACAATCAAATTTTTAAATACCAAACTCATCCAAGCCATGCATCACATTTGACGATCAAACTCTCCCCGGATGATATAAGATGTCGCAATCGTAATCCTTTATTAGTTCCAACCATCTTCTTTGTCTCATATTCAACTCCTTCTGCGTGAAGATATACTTCAGACTTTTATGGTCCGTGTATATTTCACACTTTACACCATATAAATAGTGCCTCCAAATCTTCAGGGCAAATACTACCGCTGCCAATTCCAGGTCATGGGTAGGATATCCCTTCTCATAATCCTTCAACTGACGCGATGCGTACACAATAACTTTACCATGTTGCATAAGCACACAGCCAAGTCCTTTGTGCGACGCATCACTGAAAATTACGAAATCACCAGTATCGTCTGGTAAAGACAACATCGGTGCCTCACTCAATCTTTTCTTAAGCACCCAAAAACTTTCTTCACACTTCTCTGTCCAGACAAATTTTACAGACTTCTTCGTTAAATTCGTCAACATTCCTGCTATCTTAATCTTGAATAAACCGTCTGTAATAACCTGCCAATCCTAAGAAACTTCTTACTTCAGTCGGTGTCTTTGGTTGTTCCCAATTCTGTACCGCTTCCAACTTTACTGGATCCACGGAGATTCCGTCCTTGTCGATCACGTGACCCAGAAATTGAACTTCCTCCAACCAAAACTCGCACTTTGAAAATTTTGCGTATAACTTATCCTTCCTTAACGCCTCCAATACCAACCTTAAGTGTTTAGCATGATCCTCCTGAGTCTTGGAATAGATCAGGATATCATCTATGAACACGACTACGAATTTATCTAAGTATTGCTTGAATACCCGATTCATCATATCCATAAATGCCGCTGGTGCGTTCGTTAATCCAAATGACATCACCAGGAACTCGTAGTGACCGTAACGAGTCCTGAACGCTGTCTTAGGAACATCTTCCTTCCTCACCCTCAACTGGTGATATCCCGTCCTCAAGTCAATCTTGGAAAAATATCTTGCTCCCTTTAACTGATCGAACAGGTCATCTATCCTAGGTAACGGATACTTGTTCTTGATCGTCACTTTGTTCAACTCTCGATAGTCGATGCAAAGTCTCATCGATCCGTCCTTCTTTTTCATAAATAAAACTGGTGCTCCCCAAGGAGACACACTCGGTTGAATATACTTTCTATCCAATAATTCCTACAACTGTACCATCAGCTCCTTCATCTCTGTCGGTGCCATTCTGTATGGGGCTTTTGAAATAGGTGTCGTTCCCGGTACTAAATCTATAATGAATTCGACCTCCCAATCTGGTGGAAGTCCTGGTAATTCTTTCGAAAATACATCCGGAAATTCATTCACTACTGGTATCTGTCGCATCCCTACCCCTACTTTCTGCGTATCAACGATATGGGCCAAATAACCTATACATCCCTTCCTTAGCAACTTCCTTGCTTGCATCATCGTCAGACAACTCGAGTGTCTCGGCGACTTACTCCCGTAGAACACTACCTTAGACTTATCTGGAGTCATAAGGTTTATACACTTCTTCTGGCAATCTATCATCGCTCCATGGTTAAATAACCAATCCATTCCTAGAATTACATCAAATTCCCCTAATTGAATCGGAATTAAATTCACAGGCAACTTATACCCCCTGATATCTACAACACAATTCCTATAGACATGGCTAACGGGAATGACTTCCTTATTAGCAACTTCTATGTTCATAGGATATTCTAATTTTTCTTGGGGTAAGTTTAATCATTGGGAGAATTCATGCGATACGAAGGAACAAGTAGCACCCGAATCAAATAATACGTAAGCAGATATATCATTGATCGGAATGATACCTGAAACCACATCCTTGGATGCGACCGCATCCTGACTTATCATATTGAAAGTCCTTGCTATTGGTCGATTCTGAGTTGGTGGTCCAGTAATTATGAGATTTCCACCGCTTGGTCCCCTTCCTCCATTTCCTTCTGCTGAATTCTTCTTTGGGCAATTCCTTGCCTGATGATCCAATGCTCCACAGTTGAAATATCCATTCCTCTTTGGTGCAGAGCAATTGGGAGAGATGTGCCCCTCTTGCTCGCAATTGAAACAAACATTCTTCCCCTTTAGACATGCACCCGAGTGATTCCTCCCACACTCCTTGCATGCCTCAGTCCTCTTCTTTGTTTCCCCTTGTTTCCCCCAGAGTTTCCCGAGTTGAAATTGTTATTGTTGTTGTTGTTGTTCCACTTCCTCTTGTTTGCACCACTACTGCTGCTACCTTCCCCGCGATTCCCTCCTTCATTCTTCTTCTTTTTCTCCTTATTAAACTTCATTAGGGCTTCACTTCCGCCCTCAGCAATTATAGCCTTCTCCAGGAGAGTCGCGAAGCTGTTCGTCTGCAACACCAAAAGTCTACTGTATAACCATGGCTTGAGACCCTGCTCAAACCTCCTCGTTTTCCTCTCCTCCGTGTCGACCTGATGAGGCGCGAACCTAGTCAGCTCATTAAACTTTATGGCATATTGAGGTGCCGTCATGTCTTCTTGCTTTAACTCCAGGAATCGCATCTCCATACGACTCTGCATACTCACAGGGAAATAGTTTTCGAAGAAGATCTTCTTAAACCCTTCCCAAGATATCACACCTTCTCCCGCCCTGGACTGGTTTGCCTCCCACCAGAAATTGGCTTCACCCTTCAGTATGTAAGTGGTGAAGATTATTTTCTGATCATCTCCTACTCGGGCGATAGCGAACGGCTTTTCGATTTCCTTGACCCAAGTTTGGGCTTCAATGGGTTCGGTGGTTCCTTTAAATTCTGGGGGTCCCGCGCTCTTGAAGTCCTTAAAGTGTGCCACTTGGCCCGCTGGAGGGTTATTGGTATTCGGGTTTCGATTCTGAAGTGCCCCAACTAACATGTCTACAAATTGTTGCATGGGATTCGGTGGACCCCCAGCATTACCGCCTGACCCTTCTGGTACTTGACGACGTCTTCCTCTAGCCATCTATCTGTTTAAATAAACTTAATGTTATCATCTCCTAACTTATTCCTACAGCATATATAATTCATATAAAACTTAATCATCACATCACATATTTAAATAAAAGCATATTTATTTATTTAAAAAAACATAATCACAAGGTATCTCATCATCTTATGGCATTATGCCATTTACATCTCTTTAACCCAAAACACTTGGAAAAATCGAAAACCAAGTTTTATTTCATACATAAGCGTTCTATACGCTAGTAGTAAAAGTTTAACACGAATAAACTAAAGACCCCGCCTAATGGCGTCTTCATGCTCTTCATCCGCTATCTCCAGCACCAGCCCACGGTTTATGGCATGTCTAGACCGGTACTCCTCACGTGGAAAGTGATTCACCCTATTCTGGAACCTCCCATGTGCTGACTTAAACGCGTACTTCATTCTATCCATCCTAACCTTCTTATCTCTTACTTCTCCTTCTAACTCGCCTGTTAGCTTCTCGGCCCGAACACGGCCTCTCCTCTCATCTCCCCAGAATGTGGTAATGACCGGCTTTTCAGTTTGGAGACTCTGAATCCTTGACTCTAACCCATTAATGGTATGTCCCAAGTGGGTCCTGATAGCTTCTTTCTCATCCTTCAGCCTGTCCGCCTTCTGACCTGCTGTTCGCAGCTTGTCAGCCAGTTCCCCATTCCTAATTATCAGGTGGTGCACCAATGCCTCAAGCAATGCTGCAGCTTGCTGCTCCCCCTGATACAGCTTCTCCAACTCATGGACCTTGTCGTCCAATTCAGTAATCCTATCCATCAACTCATCCAACATAATATCCTCAGGTGCTTCTTCAGAGTCCTCCTCGGGCTCCTCTTCCTCTTTAGGATATTCCTCTGGGTTTGACTCAGCTGTTGCCTCAGCTATAGGCTCAGATACAGCTGTCACCAACTGCTCACTCACTACGTGGATATCTCTAACTTCCTCTTCTCCTGACATTCTACAATCAAGACAAACAACTCGATTAGTATTTTAAAATAGATGTTGATTTTGTTTTGTTTTTTTTAGAAAAAATATATTTGACACAACCCTTAGAACTCTACGTGAGTTCATCTCCTTATATCCTCCACTAACTTCCCTAAGGTTATAGTCTAAGGTTCCCCACCTAAGGTTTATCACCTACAGCTCTGATACCAACCTGTGGCGCCCCCAAATCCGTGCAATATCGATTACAGGACATGGTGCTCATGGTACAACATACATCATTGTCTAACTACGTAAACTCCAAAAATAATAATAATATAACTATTACATACTTATTCAAAATAAAATTCCAAGTCTTTACAACCTTTAATAACCCAAAACTTAAACTTAGCGTTTATCGCTACATTATATTATATGCGAAAATATAAACTTATTACAAAAGGTAACTAGCATCATTTCATCTTAGATTTTCCCTTGTCCTTGCCCGAGCCCTCATCCTGTTCATCCTTAACTGAAAAGTTTAAGCAAGAATGAGCATAAATTTCCCAACAAGTATATAAAGTAGTTTGAAAACATACATCAAGAGTAAAAACATCTGTATGGCTATATCTCAACAGTTGAAAGAATTATCAAGTGTTAAACAAGAATTATCAAAGATAAGAGTTTAAGAATTCTCAATATCAAACTAAGGGGTGTTAAATACCCTAAACGTTACTTTGTTTCATCGAAAACCATCAGACGGTTTAACAATAAAATATATTGTAAAAGGTCTCTGCAAGTACTCCAGGTGATCAGCCTATCGTACCCTACATTGTGCACAAGTATCAAGTTTAAATTGCATAAGCATAAATAGGACTATATGCCCGACATCTGTTTGTCCGTTTATTCGGGTTGTTCATCTTAGTATTCATGCGAGACCGCACCAAAATAATTTGGATTGGTAAACATTAAATAGCTTCAAAAGATTTAAATTAAATCATTTGTCATCAATAATCTCTAGCTGAAACAAAAGCTAGAAAGCATACTTGGAACAGTTCTTTTAAATAGATAGAACTTTAAAGCATAGCAGTTGAATTAATAACTGAATAAATAGTAATAAAACTTGCAAGATAATTGAAGTTATAGAACTTTACGTCAAAGGAACTTGCATGAATATGTAAATAATCACAAGTCCGAACTTACCCTTGCTGAAATCAAATGAATAAGGATTGATTAATTTCTCAATGAAATATAGGGTAAGAAACTTGCATAATCAAATCCGAGTAAGGAAACTTGCCTGATACGTCTGCTATCGCTAAAGCTAGCAATTAATCTTCACATAACCTATTCATATGTGTCACGTTAAGAAATTAGGTCCTCAAACTCTAATTTGAAAGTAAGGTTTCCTTTTAATTTAAACCGATTATTAACTAACCACATATGTTATCCACAAACTAATCCAATCATATAACATGTATGTCACCACTAATCATACACAAACTAGTTTGAAGTCTAATGGTTCTCTATTATTTAATAAGATTTATTAAGCTAACTCGTACCCAAAAACCATTCCATTACATATCCTGTTGCATCACAAGGGTCAAGGGGTTCAATATTAGAATATGGGAAAAATAAAGTTTCTGAAAATTTTCCCAGCCCGACCCGATCCAGCTCGGCGCAGCTGAGCAGGCTTAGGCCTTATGAGCTGTGCAGTTGCGCTGTTCTTGGTGCCCAAAAATTTTCGGCATCTTGAGCAGCCCACTTTACGAATTTATTCTGACCAAACCATGCATGATATGACTTTGACCTTTTGGCACAACATACTTCATATAGCATAGTATTTTACAAAAATATCACATACCAGAAACTAGCATGGTAAGATCACAAATCGACTGCCTTGAAAAACGTGCCAAAACAGGTTTTCACACAGAAATTTTCTGGAAATTTCCTGAATTTGCAGATTTTTCTTATGAACATGCTTGCTTCCGATTTTCATATCTCTCTCAATTTAACTCCGTTTCTTATGAAATTTGGTCAGGTTGTACATGATACTACATACTATTTTATAAAATTATTACCTACCATAAATGAGTCACAGAAACCATGATTCCAAGGCTCCGAAAAACCCAAAAATCACATATTTCACTTTCAAACCAACTTTGACAAAAATCATGATTTTGATTCTAGCATGCAAGGAACTAGTTGCTACTGTCCAGATCACATCTACAAACATATATACACATGTTACAATAATCAAACTCACTAACTTTTCATGTTTTGGTGAATTTAGCATCTTAGTGGCATTTTATCAAATAGTTAGCATGCATACATGAATTCTACGATTCTCTACGAATTTGAAACATGATGAATACTAGAATTTTCATTCTCTACAACCATATATCAGAAACAAGCACTAGCATGACATTACAATTCCAAAATAAAACATCTACCATGCTAATTCATGCATTTTTCACTATTTTCCTTCAAGAACATAAAAGTAGGTTTCATGGCTTACCTTGAATGTGAATTCCTCCTTGTTTAATCCGATAGCCTTGCTTGTTAGACTCTCCCAAAACTCCAGAAATCTCCCTAACTCTCCACTCTCGTTCACTCAAATTCTTTAGCTCTCTTGGTGAAATTTTGTCAAAGTGAAGAATATAGAGGTGGAGAGTATATATATATATATATATATATATATATATATATATATATATATATATATTCTTAGCATGGATTTTACTTGTAACTTGCATTCTCAAATCATCAGTTGAAAGACCCTTGATATATCCCATGATCACTTGCTAATTAAATCAAAGAAAATGGGAGTTAAAGAAAATGAAAAGGTTTGGTTTATTAAGGAGTTATAACTCCCTCTCCCTCTATATTACTACATACGTATATACACCCTCCCTTATCCCAATATGCTGGTCACGTGGCCCCCTCCAGCTGCTGATTTGCTAAAAATATTATTATTATAATCAATTAAATAACCATTTTGACCCTTTTGCCCTCCGTAGCTAAACGTTTCGATACTTATATCGATTCCTACTAAAATCGACGTGCCGGACGTCATGGAACTATCCATTTTATCAAATTCATCTCCGAAATTCGTGATTGACTTTTCACCCGAAAAAGTCAACCGGTTGACTTTGACCAAAAAGTCAACCGTGACACATTTTTGTGGTTACATTCTATCCTGACTAATTTCGACGTTCCGGACTCAAATACGCAGTCCGCGTCTCTAAATTTCGCTCCGAACTCAAACTCATACTTTACAGCCATCCCACGAAATTAATAGAATTAATTCCATACTTAACCAATTTAAATAGTTGAATTAAACTGAACCAACCATTTAAATACTCCTCATCACATATCATAAAATAACACATGTATGTATAACACATATACATCTAATAAAAGAAAACACACAAGAATTTTACATAAATTCGTTTATTGATAATTGTTAAATGACATAATAATCTCGGATATTACAGAAACAGGAAGCAAAGAGGAAGTAATTAAACCATGCAACAAACTAAGACATGAACGCAATATACTATAAAATGAACTGATATATATATATATATATATATATATATATATATATATATATATATATATATATATATATATAAGAAAGGTAATGATATATTTCACTTAATGTTTAATGTATAGAGATAAAGAGACTGACTTGATAATATATACACAACACATGAAGATATAGTCTTTCAAGATTAGCAGTAAATGCAAATATAGATACACAAGTAAGATAACCATAATGTGAACTGTAGCTAACTTAAATAACTTCATAAAAGCATTTAATTTGAATAGTAAAATGGATGTTTCAAATTTAATATTTAAGAGAGGCTATAAAAATAGTTTGACTGAGCTCAGGAAAGTGTGTTAAAATAGCCACATGTCAACTGTTATAATATTCAATAAAGATATATCACATATTAAAAAACTTTATTTATTTAATCAACAGGGTTTAGTGTCCTAAGACATGTAGGCAATATGTGAGTTGGTGAACTGTTATAGTAAATCCAAAGACAATATAGTGGTTAGAGTTCCCAAGTAAACATTTATAACTCAACAGTTAAAATTAACCATACCAGAGAATGAAAATTATGTATAGTTACTAAAAAGAAATAGTTAACATTGTCTAAAATTTTGGAGAGGCATATAATATGTAGTATCATTCATTTATAGCATAACCCAGTAGAATACGGCAAACATGGTAACTCAAACTGATAATCATTACTCATAAATATGGTTTGAAAAATAGCAGAAAGAAAAAAATTACTTATGAATGAACTAGAGTACAACCAAAAATAATCCAGTGGACATCAGTATCCACACCCAATGCACATAATATTATTTCCAGTAGACAGCAGTGTCTACACTCAATAAAAAAATGTAAAAACATATACAAAAAGTGTACCTGAGCAAATATATCAAGAAAAAGAGATACCATTTGTGTGCAGCATAGATGCAGAAGGCAAAAAAAATAACCATGTTGTATGAACAACTTCTTGGCGTTTGTCAGCAGGTAGAGACTCATTTTTACACACAGTAGTACATAGATAAGTATATTTAAATATATATAATGATTTGGTAAATACAACTTCAAAAACTATGTGTGTGTGTGTGTATATATATATATATATATATGGAGAGGATCAATTGCATACCCCTTTGTTTAACATACCATGCTCACCACCTTTAGCGATGGACCAGGCGACGGTTCGATCCGTAGCGTATATCAGAGAACCGTCGTCTTAACTTTTAGCGACGCATCGAACCGTCGCTATAACATATAAACCGTTTATCTGTTCTATAGCGACGAACCAAACCGTCGCCCGGTCCGTTGATAAAGGTAATGAGCAGGGTATTTAAAATAAAGGGGTATGCACAAGAAACAGAATTTATGTGTGTGTGTGTGTGTGTATATATATATATATATATGTAAAAATTCAAAATTAACTGTAGAAAAATATGATACGTATAATCGATCTAGAAAAGAATAGATATAATCTTGTAAAATATTAAAAAAATAAATTTGCAAAAAAATATGTAAAATTTTCAGATAAAAATTTTCAGATCTATAAAATAAAAAAATGAAAATTCAAAGTAAAAAAATTAAAATACATATCCAAGTGATTTTCAGATCTGGAATTTTATTTGAAAGAGATTTAACGCACACGGATCTTTAAAAAATTCAGATCTGAACAACATAATATTCAAACAAAAAGATTTTAGTAGAAAATAATCGGTAACAGTAGAGCTTTGAAGATGAAGAAGTGTTTGATTGAAGAAATCTTACATAAATTATTTCAAAAAGTTACAGATTTAGCTTACAAAAATTAGGGTTTTAAAAACATCAGATCTTAAAAAAAATTAATTTTTGACCAAACAAATTGGTAGATGAGAAATTTTGAAGATCAAAAAATGATTAATCGAAGTAATTTTATCAAAACATTTGGAAAAAAAATTAACAAATCTGGTTTACGAGATGTTAGAGTTTTTGAAAAAAAGAGAGAAAACATAGACGAAGAGAAGAGAGAGAGATAAATGATTACTGTGATAAGAGAGAGAGGAGAATGAAGAAAATGAAATAAAAAATTCAATTTTTTATTTATAGTTCGACTTACCGGTTTGATCCAATGGTGAAAGCTAATGTGGTCGCAGATGCGCTAAGCAGAAAGGGCAGTGGTAGGTTGGCAATGCTAACGGCTCAAGAGGAGTTGATTAAGGAAATGGCCAGTTTGGAACTCGAGGTAAAGAGTCCGACTGAGTCAGATGAGAAGTTGTTCGCAATGGAGGTTCGACCGACTCTATTGGAGAAAATCAAAGAAGAATAAAGGAGCGATGAAGAATGCGAGAAGGTGAGGAAAAGAATTTCAGATGGAGAGGAGCTTAAGTTCAGTATGGGTGGTGATGGATTATTAAGATTTGAGAGGAGAATTTGGGTGCCAGTGGTATCCGAGTTAAAGGAGGAAATCTTGCAGGGAGCTCATAGCTCAAGTTACTCAATTCACCCGGGAAGCACAAAGATGTATCAGGATCTTTGCCAACATTATTGGTGGCCCAATATGAAGAGAGAAGTGGCAGAGTGCGTCAACAGATGTTTGATATGCCAGAGAGTTAAGGCAAAACATCAGAGACCGAGCGGGTTACTTCAACCATTAGAAATTTCGAAATGGAAATGGGAGCATATCACGATGGACTTCATGGTAGGACTTCCAAATACACAGAAAGGTTACGATGCAGTTTGGGTAATCGTTAATCGATTGACCAAGTCAGCGCATTTCTTGCCAATCAAGATCAGATATACCTTGGATCAGTTGGCAAAGCTTTATATCAAGGAGATCGTTTCCAGGCACGGTGTACTTGTATCAATTATGTCAGATCGCGATCCGCGGTTCACAGCAAATTTCTGGAAAAGCTTTCAAGAACGCATAGGAACGCAACTGAGGTCGAGCACCGCGTATTATCCTCAAACAGACGGGCAGAGCGAAAGAATTATTCAAACATTGGAGGACATGCTGAGAGCATGTGTTATGGACTTCAAAGACAGCTGGGATGACCACCTACCGTTGGTGGAATTTGCATACAACAACAGTTACCACGCGAGCATCGGGATGCCACCTTATGAAGCTTTATATGGAAGGAAATGTAGAACGCCATTGTGCTGGGATGAAGTAGGAGAACGTAAATTGATAGGGCCAGAATTGGTGCAGCAAACTGCAGATGTGATCAAAACAATACGAGCGAGATTAGTGACAGCTCAGGATCGACAGAAGAAATATGCTGATCAACACCGACAACAACGAGACTTCGACGTTGGCACTTATGTGTTTCTAAAAGTTTCACCTTGGAAAGGGAAAATGAGGTTTGGGAAGAAGGGAAAACTTAGTCCCAGATTCATAGGACCCTTTGAAATGCTAAGGCGAGTCGGTGAGGTAGCTTATGAAATAGCTTTACCTCCGAAGTTAGAACATATACACAACGTGTTCCACGTATCAGTCTTATGACCCTATAAGTAGGATTACAAGCACGTCATAGAGTATGAACCCATTCAATTTGAGAAGGATCTAACCTATGAAGAGGTTCCTGTATAGATTATTGATAGAAAAGAGCAAGTGTTAAGAAATAAGATAATACCTTCTGTAAAGGTAGTATGGAGGAACCATAACGCCGAGGAGGCTACGTGGGAACTCGAGGTGAAAATGATAAAAAATTACCCTAGTCTTTTTGTTTGATGTGTAATGATTCCGGGGACGGAATCCTTATAAGGGAGGGTGAATGTAATGTCCGAGATTATTATGTCATTTAACAATTATCAATAAACGAATTTATGTGAAATTCTTGTGTGTTTTCTTTTATTAGATGTATATGTGTTATACATACATGTGTTATTTTATGATATGTGATGGGGAGTATTTAAATGGTTGGTTCAATTTAATTCAACTATTTAAATTGGTTAAGTATGGAATTAATTCTATTAATTTCGTGGGATGGCTGTAAAGTATGAGTTTGAGTTCGGAGCGGAATTTAGAGACGCGATCTGCGTATTTGAGTTCGGAACGTCGAAATTAATCAAGATAGAATGTAACCACAAAAATGTGTCACGGTTGACTTTTTGGTCAAAGTCAACCGGTTGACTTTTATGGGTAAAAAGTCAATCACAAATTTCGGAGCTGAATTTGATAAAATGGATAGTTCCATGACGTCCGGCACGTCGATTTTAGTAGGAATCGATATAAGTATCGAAACGTTTGGCTACGGAGGGTAAAAGGGTCAAAATGGTTATTTAATTGATTATAATAATAATATTTTTAGCAAATCAGCAGCTGGAGGGGGCCACGAGACCAGCATATTGGGATAAGGGAGGGTGTATATACGTATGTAGTAATATAGAGGGAGAGGGAGTTATAACTCTTTAATAAACCAAACCTTTTCATTTTCTTTAACTCCCATTTTCTTTGATTTAATTAGCAAGTGATCATGGGATATATCAAGGGTCTTTCAACTGATGATTTGAGAATGCAAGTTACAAGTAAAATCCATGCTAAGAATATATATATATATATATATATATACTCTCCACCTCTATATTCTTCACTTTGACAAAATTTCACCAAGAGAGCTAAAGAATTTGAGTGAACAAGAGTGGAGAGTTGGGGAGATTTCTGGAGTTTTGGGAGAGTCTAACAAGCAAGGCTATCGGATTAAACAAGGAGGAATTCACATTCAAGGTAAGCCATGAAACCTACTTTTATGTTCTTGAAGGAAAATAGTGAAAAATGCATGAATTAGCATGGTAGATGTTTTATTTTGGAATTATAATGTCATGCTAGTGCTTGTTTCTGATATATGGTTGTAGAGAATGAAAATTCTGGTATTCATCATGTTTCAAATTCGTAGAGAATCGTAGAATTCATGTATGCATGCTAACTATTTGATAAAATGCCACTAAGATGCTAAATTCACCAAAACATGAAAAGTTAGTGAGTTTGATTATTGTAACATGTGTATATATGTTAGTAGATGTGATCTGGACAGTAGCAACTAGTTCCTTGCATGCTAGAATCAAAATCATGATTTTTGTCAAAGTTGGTTTGAAAGTGAAATATGTGATTTTTGGGTTTTTCGGAGCCTTGGAATCATGGTTTCTGTGACTCATTTATGGTAGGTAATAATTTTATAAAATAGTATGTAGTATCATGTACAACCTGACCAAATTTCATAAGAAACGGAGTTAAATTGAGAGAGATATGAAAATCGAAAGCAAGCATGTTCATAAGAAAAATCTGCAAATTCAGGAAATTTCCAAAAAATTTCTATGTGTGAAAACCTGTTCTGACATGTTTTTCAAGGCAGCCGATTTGTGATCTTACCATGCTAGTTTCTGGTATGTGATATTTTTGTAAAATACTATGCTATATGAAGTATGTTGTGTCAAAAGGTCAAAGTCATATCATGCATGGTTTGGTCAGAATAAATTCGTAAAGTGGGCTGCTCAAGATGCCGAAAATTTCTGGGCACCAAGAGCAGCGCAACTGCATAGCTCATAAGGCCTAAGCCTGCTCAGCTGCGCCGGGCTGGGTCGGGTCGGGCTGGGAAAAATTTCAGAAACTTTATTTTTCCCATATTCTAATATTGAACCCCTTGACCCTTGTGATGCAACAGGATATGTAATGGAATGGTTTTTGGGTACGAGTTAGCTTAATAAATCTTATTAAATAATAGGGAACCATTAGACTTCAAACTAGTTTGTGTATGATTGGTGGTGACATACATGTTATATGATTGGATTAGTTTGTGGATATCATATGTGGTTAGTTAATAATCGGTTTAAATTAAAAGGAAACCTTTACTTTCAAATTAGAGTTCAAGGACCTAATTTCTTAACGTGACACATATGAATAGGTTATGTGAAGATTAATTGCTAGCTTTAGCGATAGCAGACGTATCAGGCAAGTTTTCTTACTCGGATTTGATTATGCAAGTTTCTTACCCTATATTTCATTGAGAAATTAATCAATCCTTATTCATTTGATTTCAGCAAGGGTAAGTTCGGACTTGTGATTATTTACATATTCATGCAAGTTCCTTTGACGTAAAGTTCTACAACTTCAATTATCTTGCAAGTTTTATTACTGTGTATTCAGTTATTAATTCAACTGCTATGCTTTAAAGTTCTATCGATTTAAAAGAACTGTTCCAAGTATGCTTTCTAGCTTTTGTTTCAACTAGAGATTATTGATGACAAATGATTTAATTCAAATCTTTTGAAGCTATTTAATGTTTACCAATCCAAATTGTTTTGGTGTGGTCTCGCATGAATACTAAGATGAACAACCCAAATAAACGGGCAAACAGATGTCGGGCATATAGTCCCATTTATGCTTATGTAATTTAAACTTGATACTTGTGCACAATGTAGGGTACGATAATCTAATCACCTGGATTACTTGCAGAGACCGTTTACAATCTATTTGATTATTAAACCGTCTGATGGTTTTCGATGAAACAAAGTAACGTTTAGGGTATTTAACACCCCTTAGTATGATATTGAGAATTCTTAAACTCTTATCTTTGATAATTCTTGTTTAACACTTGATAATTCTTTCAACTGTTGAGATATAGCCATACAGATGTTTTTACTCCTGATGTATGTTTTCAAACTACTTTATATACTTGCTGGGCAATTTGTGCTCATTCTTGCTTAAACCTTTCAGTTAAGGATGAACAGGCTGAGGGCTCGGGCAAGGACAAGGGAAAATCTAAGATGAAATGATGCTAGTTACCTTTTGTAATAAGTTTATATTTCCGCATATGATGTACTGTAGCGATAAACGCTAAGTTTAAATTTTGGGTTATTAAAGGTTGTAAAGACTTGGCATTTTATTTTGAATAAGTATGTAATAGTTATATTATTATTATTTCTGGAGTTTACGTAGTTAGACAATGATGTATGTTGTACCGTGAGCACCATGTCCTGTAATCGATGTTGCACGAATTTGGGGGCGCCACAGTTTCTCTCTTCATCATGTCTACTGTTTATTCATCTAAACAAAAGAAACTTCCCTTACACTCTGAAATACATTTTTCACATGGAGTCCCTCCTCTCATTACTCCTTCTGCTCAAGCTAAATATCGAATCATGAGACAATCTTTCTCCAGGATGTGGAATCACTTTTAATAGCTTTCCGAATTTATTTGAAAAACTCAAAATTATTGAGTGGGACTGTTTAGTTGCATTTTATGACAAAATATCTATCCTGGTCTCATATCTGAATTTTATGCTCATATGGAATTTACTAAAAATTCATCTAGCATGCTCACTAGTATCACCACATGCATTCAAGGTCAAGCATATATCATTGATGAACAGTTTCTTGTCAATGCACTTCAACTCCATCCCTCCACATTAGAGTTACCAAGAGTTAATTCTTATCTTCATCCTTCTGGAATTTCTATTGATGAATGTATGCTTTTCAAACACAATCTGTCTGTTGTCACTGACCAAATGGTACTTGCTTTGTTGTTTGATTTTCCTTGTAAAGTTGACTTAGAATTCCTAACTGCTGAGTGTCAATTTCTGGGCAAAATTCGTAGGCACAACTTCATGCCTGTTAGGGAAAACCGAAAACTACTTCTTTTTTACTTGTAAATTATCAAATGTATTTTGAATGAATGCATGCCTTATAATTTGGCTTACTTTCTATTAATTTCCTTTGAGTTCTGTTTTCGCAATAACTGTCTGGGCTATGATCTTTTACACACTCATATTTTTAACTATTTGGAAATCAACGTATCACAACATCAGTCTCAACTAGTCCCCACTAGTAACATTGTGTCTCACCAAAATCTTCCACCTTAATCACTGATTATTTTTAAGACTTTTGATCATGAGGTCATTGAGTCTAACATCAATATGGCAACCAAAATAGACTCTCTTAATAGCATGAACCAACTTCTCTTGTACAACCAAAGTCAAATGATAGAAAAGATAGAAGATATGCAACTGTCCTTGCATTCTATTAAGAATATGGTCTATTTTGTGATGGAGAACAATAGACTGTCAATGACTCCATATCAGTTCACTGCAAGTACCAGTTTTGAGCTAGTTGATCCTTTTCTAGATGTCAATGTTCCAGTCACTACTCAGCATTTCTTTCCTCTTAATCTGGATGACAGCTAACTATTTGAAGTGAATGTAATATTACTAACTATTTTGGAGGATTG
The DNA here is from genome assembly GCA_020205555.1 of Panax stipuleanatus. NCBI lineage: Eukaryota > Viridiplantae > Streptophyta > Magnoliopsida > Apiales > Araliaceae > Panax > Panax stipuleanatus. Next base: position 44,331,971 of record CM035117.1, on the reverse strand, counting down.
TATCTAGCTAATACTAACTACTACTAGAACAACTTATAATACTTTATATATGCTATGATTGTTACTAACTTTCTTTTGTAGGAACAAAAGGTCTAACATTTTTTCTGCAGGTACAAAATTCTTTCCCCGCATGATTTTTTATGATAACAAAGGGGGAGAAGAAATATATAAACTATTATGGGATGTTATATAAACTGTTATAGGATGTTATATAAACTGCCATGGGATGTTATATAAACTATTATGAGATGTTATATAGACTGTTATGGGATGTTATATAAACTGCCACGGGATGATATATAAACTGTTATATTATATAAGCCTGCTATGATAAAATATTTTACAAAAATAATTTTTTTTATAAAATATTCATAATGTGAGGGGGAGCTTCATAGTTTTAGGTGGAGTCCTTTAATAGAAAATATTTTTATAATTGTCATCATCAATGAAAGGGGAGATTGATAGGTCTCCAAGTTTTTAGTTTATTTTGATGATAACAATTATTGGTAATTTAATTAATTAAAAATGATAGAATCCTCTCCATAGGTTTTATACTTATTTATTTAATCTTTTTATTTACTTTAACCTATACTATTTTGTAAATTTTATTGAATTGATTTTTATTGACCTTGATAATTTAAATATCAAGTGTTAAATAAATTGATTCATAAAATAAAATTTCTCAAGGCAAGGAGATCCTATTTTTTAAATATTAACATTCACAAAATGGGGCAAAATATTTTTGTAATATATGTATATATATATATATATATATATATATATACACATATTTTAGCATATGGGCATTTAAGAATTAAAAAGTTTTTTAGCCTTAGCCGTGTGTATATGATGAATTTTTTTGGGTCACTTATTTTGGGACTAAAATCGTGTGCATACTGGAGATGTTTTGGATTTGAATTGAAGCATTAAAAGCTTTAAAGGAACATGTGCTTTAATCAAATCATCTTTGACCGAATTTGAGATGTGCTGAAGCTTTTTGAGAAACTTTGATTTGGCATTCATATATTGCACTAAGTTGACAAAGAATTGCATGGGCTAAAATTTTAAAATCTTCAGCATTTACATGCTGGCAATCCGTGTACTTTAAAATGCAAAAATTTCATCCGGATCATTGATTTTAAAATAAGCAATCCTAGCCATTCATTCCAAAATTGATTTTCAAAATTACTAATTTGTCCCCATCCTCAAAAATCTATAAATAGAGTAGTCTTTCATTCATTTTGGTTTACCAATTCTCTTGAAAAGAAAAGCTTACTCTCTTTGCCTACATTCTCTATTTAAAGCTTTCTATCTCTTCTTACTAAAGTTCTGAGTATTTAAGAAGAAGAAATTGGTCTAAGTAATTGAGATAAGTTATTTGATTTAGTTTATTTGAATTATCTCTTGCTTATTTAAATTTATAGATATACGAATATAAATTGTTATACACAATTATATATATATATATATATATATATATATATATATATATATATTTCATCTAGTTATCAAATAAAATGTCATACTTAGACACACCTAAGCTACGGAGATATTCCCCTTAAGTGAGAGAATTGGACCGTACGATTCCTTAAATTACTAAGTGACCTTTTATTGATATTATTTATATAAATATCATAAAGTATATATACACTTGATAGTTCAAAACAACACTGAGATATTCCTCTAAAAAGAGTGAATTATCCGAACCGAATTTTAAAATCTAAGTGATCTATCGAAAATATTTATATAAATATCAATTGTGAAACTATAAATTTTGTCATACTTAGACACCTAGGCTACAGAGATATTCCTCTGAAGTGAGGGAATCGAACCGTACGATTCCTTAAAGTACTAAGTGACTTTATTTATAACCAGTCACATAATAGATAAAATATTATTATATATTATCTGAGTTAAAAAATTATATTTGTTATATCAAGTATTGTTTAACTAATTAAATTATTATATTTGATAATTATTGTTTAAATTGATTTATTCATTTAATCACAAGTATTTGAACATAATTTCATTCATACAATACTTGTTAGAAAATATCTGAAATTAAATTTGTTTAAATCCATAGAAACACATTCTTTATTATAAAGAATAAATAATTCTTTATAAAGTTGCATTAAATTATATATTTGCTTACCCAAGAAGCACATTTTTATTGAACTTATATTTGATCTTTAATTTCTATTTTCTTATTTGAGAAGCATCAATCTGTACTAAATTTTATCTGCTTATTTAAGAAGCACATTGTTGTAAAATATTTTGTAAAAAGGAATAGGGTAGAGTTAGTTTATTTTATGTACCTGTGAGAAAGATAAGTAATTCTTCGACCAAGACCAAAATCTTAGAGAGGTCAGCTGGGAGTTGGGTCTCTAGTGAACTTGTGAGGTGAGAAAGATGTTGTTGTTTCAAGACCAGATCATAGCATAGAACTAAACTCAAAAGAAATACAACTAAGCTTGAGGAGGGAGCTGGGAGCTTGCTGTCCAAGATAGATTAGTTGAGATTAGTTAGAAGTTTGTCTATAAAACTTTGTAAAGGCTTCTCCGCCTGTTGAAGAAGTATTTATTACTGAGAGTAATAGGATCTCAAGTCTTGGAGAGGAGCTTGAGACTGGACATAGCAACATACCCGGGATGTATGTTGTGAACCAGAAAAATCTCTATGCATTGTGTGATTGAATTTTTATTATTTTGCATATTAATTTAACACTGCAAATTAATTAACTAAAAATTCAAAAAGGCCTAAGATAAATTTTTAAATGGTAATAATCTATTCAACCCCCCTTCTAGATTATTATTGGACTTTCAAGCACTGCATTCGCCATCCACTCAGGGTAGCCAATCTCGAAGATGAAGTCAACTTCCAGGAGCTTCGCTATTTCCTCATCTATTATCTTCTGCCTTTCCGGGGCCAAAATCCTCCTCTTCTGCCTAAATGGTTTTTTTGCTAGATCCACATGTATTCTGTGCACATCTACTTTTTGATCAACACCGAGCATGTCACTAGGGACCCATGCGAATATATTCGCATAACACTGAAGTAGTTCCACCAGACTCGTTCGAAAAGGTTCCTACAGTCCCGACCCGATCCTGATGGTTTTATCCTTCTTTCCCGGTATTAACTCAACCTCTTATGTCTCCTCGGCAGGCATGACGAGAGGTTCAGTACTACCCTCGATAAATGGTTCAACATCGATTGCCATCGTCTGATTTTGTTTGCTAACACCCACACCCAAAGAGATCAATGCATTCCTTTAACATCTTCTCGTCAAATCAAGATCCCCAGCCACTTCATCGACCTCGTTCGGTGTGGGAAATTTAATTTTAAAGTGTGGAATCGAAGTTACCGCCTGTAGAGCCATCAACGTTGGTCTCCCGAGAATTGCCTTATATGATGAGTCTACATACAATACGAAGAATCTGCATATAATCTTCACCTGCCGGGGAGCCATCCCAAAGATTACTGACAACTCTATGGTCTCCGCCACCCAAAATTGGTTCATTACTGAAGCCGTACAAAGGAGGCTCCTGCCCGACCTCCATCTTTTTGCCCTCCAGATCCATCCTCTGGTAGGCATGATCATACAATATATCCACTGATGATCCGTTATCTATCATCATCCGCTTTATATCCATCGAATCCACTTATGCAGTAATCACCAAAGCTCCTTTGTGGGGTCCTATCGGTTCCGAAGGTAAATCCTCATCAGTAAAGGTAATAACCGAGCCCGGGTATGGTATTTTATGTCTCATAGGCTAATCAGACACTAATAACATAGCATCCAAGAATCCACGCCGCTTTTTCCCTGTAACCTTCCCAACTAACCCGCCCGTGATCACATCCACCACCCGGCGCACTGCCTGGGACTGATCCTGTTGTTGGGCCTGGTTGGCCGGGTTCTGTACTGGGGTATTGTTTATCTGTTGTGATCCCAAAGCTTCCCGACCTGCAACGTACTGCACCAAGGCTCCATTCTGCACATTCTTCTTGATGAGATCCATTAAACCTCAATATGTCTCTGTGGAATGTCTAGCCGACCTGTGGTAATCACAATACTTGTTCATGTTTCTTCTGTTTACCTTTAAATTATCTTTGGTAGATTCAAAGTAGGTTTTGTCCTTTATATGCTTCAGAATAGTAGCCCGATCAGTGTTCAGCTTTGTGTAAATATTATTGACTCTCTGGTTCGAGAAAGGTGGACGACCTCCTCCCGAATCGCCGTTGTTGTTGTTATACTTCTTCTGATAACCCTCTGACTTTTCGTTATTACTCTTCTCCTTATCCTTCGACTTTTTTGACTTATTATTTTTTAGGCTACTCATCGCCTCTTCCACCACTATGAAACCTTCTACTTTATCAAATGCTTCAGCTAGATTCTTCAGGTGGTTGAACATCAAATCTTTCACCAACTTATTCGACTTTACCAGGTTCAAACCATTCTGAAAGAGACCCACATCCTGAAGGTCGTTCAAATCCGCAACCTGATCAACTACTTCTCGGACCCGCCTAACGTACTGGCCCGACATTTTATTTAAATACTGTCTGATCTGGGATGGTGAACCGGTCGGCTTTTCTCTACTATTATTATTGCCGAAACGAGCATGGAGGTTATTATAGAGCCCCCTCCTAGATAAAATTAAGTTCGGGACCAGCGTCATCATCCACTGCCCAGCGTCTTTCCTCAAAGTAGTCATAAAAATCTAATATTTGGCAGCATCCGAGTAGTCATAATAATCCATCAGCCGATCATAAGCCTGGCTGTGCTCATAAGGGTTCCCCGAACCATCGTAACTCTCCATGTGAGGGGGTTTCTAGTTCGGATCCTCCTTCTCCTGGATAATTTTTGGAGAGAACGGTGATGAAGATTTAGCCAGGGTCATAACATTATAGTTTCCCTCGGCTAACCGTTTCTCCAATTCGGCCACTTTCTTAGCCAATTCCTCTGTTATGTCCCTGCGGGAGGAGGGATATCTCTTTCTTAGGTCTGGAGTATGGTCCCGTCTCCTTCTGTTAGATCTTCTTCTGCTTTTCAAACTTGCTTCCCTGTAGCGACTTCGGTGCCTACTCCCCGTATGTCGGGAACTGTCCGGATGATGTTTCCTGGACTAGTTGCCTAGCGATCTAACACGCGAGCGGCTTCGGCGCCTGCTCCTATCCTGAAAGCGAGTTCGCAGTGTGCTCACGATCTATCGAGAATCGTCCGGACGATGTGCCCTAGACTGATCCCCAGGCGACCGCCCCCGCCTTCGATTGTGGCTGGAAGCACCATCCTCTCTCACTGTCGTGAGGACTATCTGCCCGTCGATCTCTTTCTTTTTCAATTGTAGGGCTTTTAGCCCATCATCGATCTCTTGTACCTTTTTAGCCAGGATTGATCTCCTCTAGTCGTGAACCCCGCCATTGAGTAGAGTTCGGGATGGTGTGTCCCCTACCCGACCCGTAGCATCTGCATACTTACTAGCCGTTGAGAACAACCTTCGTCTGACATCTTCCCTGCTAGTGTCCTTGTGACTAATTGATTGAATCTAGGCCCAAGCCTATCTTGGATACTCTTAAATGGGCCTAACTTGTCTTTGACTGACCCCTTTTGTTGAGCGGATCCATCCGATGTTGACTTCCCAACTCCAGAGACTGTCTTACTGTTCACCATGATTCCACCCGAAAAGCTCCTGTTGTGATTGAGAATTCGCAGCACTAGAAAAGCCCTCCTTTTTGAGCCAATGTTAACGCCAAGATTCCTCCACACGCTCCAATCACCAAAAAGTGTCAAATCCTGCACAGAAACGAAACACACGCGAAGCTTGGCATCTTGGGACGCCGGGGGATAGCTCCGGTGTAAGAATAAGTACAAGCTGAATAAGGTTTAACGATGGAGGTATAATGCTCTAGTGCTGAAAAATAATATTGTGTATACCTTAAAATTAGAGTTAATTCTTGTATTTATAGTGATCTCACCACCTCCATAGAACCCTCCCCCATGTAGAATTAGGATTCCTCATTAGGTATAATTCCTTAATGGGATTGTATAGAAACTCCTCAAAGAATGGAAGTTAGATCATATCCTAACACTTTCCCTAAAAGTTATAAATCAAATATAATTAGAAATCAGTGATTCCTAAAAATACTCAACTTGCCAAAACAGAATCCTACGTGGGTTAAAATAACTCCACGTGGACCTTGGCCCACCATATACTTCGGCCCCAAATAATCACACCCCAACAGATATGAAATTTATTTAATTTTACACAAAACATCTGTAAAAATTATAAATTACTTAAAAACTACTACTAAATACAAGATTTATTGCATTCAAACATTAAATAAATCATATCTATTTTGAGTTTGAAAATGACTCATATTGATTTTGAAAAGTAAAGCTTAATCTTATATTGAGGGAGTATAAATTAAAGGAATAATCTCATAATATACATCATCATAATCACTACTCATTTAAAATCTATTTTGGTATGAAAAAACATATACAAATAGCCTAGCAAAATTCTGTGTGTAGTGCTTCAAAAAAAAGAAATAAGTAATTCTTAATATTTGTTTTTTGTTACTATTTGAAAAATGTTAACCACAGAACGAATTTTAAAATTCTTATAAAATGTAAATTTGAAAGCATTTTTCACTCATTTAATTAGACATTATAATATTTTGTTTTAAAATATTTGCATAAGAATTTTTTTGCTTCTAAAAAGTAAAAACATTAAAAAGGAAAATAACTTTTACTTCCTTTTCCTTCTTTGCCAATTCATAAATGCACATCTTCAGTGTTTAAAATGCCTCGTGCAAACCAAAACATTAACTCCAGTTGAAAAGACAAAACAGAGTTGTTGAGTAGGGTGGTGTAGGGATTTAATACGCATGCTATCTATATATTTACATATAATAGGAGGATCAAATGCATACCTCTTAAAGCGTGATTAAACCTTTGATGCAAAAAACCTCCTAAAACTCAACGGCGTCTCCAAACTACGATTGAGAACATAATACTATTTCACGGTTCGTAACAATTGGGTCTGGTCTCTGTGTTGGGATAGTATTTGGCTAACTGAATAAAGGATTATCGTATCGTTGAAGTGAGGAGACGTGAGGATTTAATAGTCGAAGTGGTTGAATCCACTTCCCTGTAATTACTCCAACTCTCATCACGTAACGCTTATAAAATAAACGTCCCCTTGACTTGGTCAATTGGGTTATCTGATATAAACAAATGGGTCAGACCCTCCATGGGCGCCCTGTGACGACCCGAATTTTTTAAAATTATTATAATAAGAATTTAATAAATAAAATTCTTATTACGAGATATTTTGAGTTTGGATATGTGTATATGTGTGTTATATGTGGTGAAGTATATGATGTGGTGTGAATATAGAAGATATATATATATATATATATATATATATATATATATATTCATATGTTGGAGGAATGAGGTTTAGTAGTTAATTTATTTTAACTATTAAAGAAGGGAAATGAAATTGTTTGAAAAGGGAAGTAAGTTAATTTAATTAAGTTGGAAGTTATATTATTGAATAATATAATTTGGTTATTATTCCTTGATTGGCAGTGGAATTATTATGAATTAATTCTCAAAAATAACGTGAGTATTCACTTAAATAAAATAGTGAATTAATATAAATATAATTGTTTTAATAAAATATGAAGGTAATATATTACATGTAAGAGTAATACGTTTATGTAATGGCTTAATAGATTATATTTAGCCAAGTGAATGTAAATGGGTATGAGAATGAGAAGAACCAATATAATTATAAATAAATATTAGTGTTAGGATTAATGAATAAAATAAATATTCAATGAAAATTATTATAGAATAATTTATTTAAGTATGATGGTATTAAATAAATTGATTAATATTTAAGTAGTGATTAGATGTATGGATTAAATAAATTGTATTGAGACAATTTATGCGAGGAAAGGAATTAAATAATTATATATTATAATTATATAATTCATGTGAGTTAATTAAAATAAAGGTAATAAATATTAATTATGTTAATAGAAAGGTTTAATTTAAGTTGAGGTGTTATGAATATAATTTCGTAATGTATGGAGTAATAGTTATACATATTATAATTGTATAATTATTCAATGTAGCTAGCTAAATAATTTAGCAATAAAGTGTAGCGTGACATAGGTATCATATAGTAAAAGAAATATTAAAATAATCAAGAAGAGAGTCTAATAAAGTTAGCCAAACAAGGCTTAGAGACTCTCCATATTTTAACGGCTGGAAACTTTTCCTTTGTATAACCGATACAAATTAAAATTATGTAACTTTCATCAGTTTATTCCTCCTTCATATGAGTAGAAAAAACACAGAGAGAAAGATGGAGCTTAGAGAGAAATTGAGAAGAGGGAAGAGAAACTCTAAGAATCAAGATGAAAAAGAGGATTAAACAAGGACTTCCAATCATCTATTCTAAATTTAAAGATGAATCAAAGGTAAATTTTTGGAGTTTCTAGCTTTAGTTATTTTCTAAAAGTTCTTCTTTGTAATTAGTTTTGAGGGTTAAATTTTTAAGAGAATGATCATATATGTTAATTGGTATGTATAATTTGTTATATGTAATCTATAACAGGTTTTCATGTAATCAAATTCGTGGAAACATGTGTTAGAAGAAGAAATTTGATTGATGGCTTAGTATATGTATTTTGGTCTATTTTAAGGCTTAAATTGATGGTTAGATCATGTATATAATCTGAAATTGATAATAGATGTTGTTAGTATGTTGAAAGATAAAAACGACGAAGTTTAAACGGATTGATTTGGTTAGGAATCGAATCCGTGGTGAATGATTTCGCTAAAACATGTTAAAACATGTAAAACTAATATGAACATGAGTTTTAGGCCAAAATTTAGGTTGGTTAGTGTTTCTGTAAATTATTGGTTCTTTGATATGTTGTAGTTCTATGAATTACAAATCCATAGAGTCAAAAACGAACTTAATCGGATGTGTATAACTCAAGTTATGAAGATTTGAAGGAGAAAACGTCCAAAAATCGCGAGAACAGTGATCTGTAAAGTCTGGTTCTGCTACTAGGCGTAGCTGCTCTGTGCCCTAAGCCTTTTGGGGCGCAGCTGCCCTCTATGGCGCAGCTGCGCTGATTCCAAGGCTTAAAGGGGAGCAGTTGCTCCAGACACATGTCAGGCGCAGACGTGCCCGAGTGGACTGTTTTGACGTCCTATAGTAAAACGGCCATAACTTTCTCATAGAGACTCGGATTGAGGTGATTCAAGATGATCCGAAACGAGTACGAGTAGACCTATAACTTTTGTTCTTTAATGTTTTCGATTTGAGGTCGTTACCTAAGGTCAAAATGGTTATTTTTGTGACTGATGCTTATTCGGAGGCAATCGGATGGCGTCAGACATGCACATACGCAAGTATAGTGCTGTCGACGATAATAGATGTTTTTATAAGTTATTAAATATGAATTTTAGTAAATATAATAATGTTTAACATTAATAAATGATGTATTAGATTAGTTGTATAAGCACACTAAGCATGCACAAGAGAGACAATTCGGGCGAGTGACGAATGAACGTCGAAACGCCGTGCCAAGTGTTAATGAATGTAGAAAGTGTTTTAAGTCAAATGAAATGAACATTATAAGATATGAAATGGGGTTAGTATAAAACCAATAAGTAGTCCTAGCAAGACTTAAACACTTGAATGACTTTCGAATATTACAAAAAAGAAATATAGTGAAATATAAGTCGATAGTTAACACAATCAAATTAAACATTGTGTATTGATAATAGGAAGGTTTATGAGATGTAGAGTAAAGTTTACATTACAACTAATATGCTTTGCTATGTGACTAATAGTTGATGTGCATATATAATTGTGTAGGGCACGTGAAGTGCAGATATCTGTAAGCTGTTAAACTGTACATTATTGGTAAACAACGATCAAGGCAAGTCTTTCAGTTCTTATTTTCTACGTGAACTTGATGATGAACTGTTTTTAAATTATTTTGCAAAGAGCATGATATATTGTAAGCATGAAATGTTAAAGTCAATTTATGACTACATTGATTGATTAAAGAATGTTGATTGAGTAAGGAACTCAATCTTTATATTTGTTATGTGAAGTAAAGCATGTATGCCATGTTACTTTAATTATTATTAGATGTATGTTGAGCATGTATTTATGTGCTATGTGGTGCATGAAAGCTGTTAGATCTTGCTGAGTTGTCGAGCTCATTCTTGCAAATAATCACTTTTGCAGGTTAAGGATTCAAGGTAACGCTATGTGCTACTTGAAAGAAATGAATCAGATGTAATGCATGAAGATTTATATACTTTGGCTGAATTGTTATTATTTTGGACCCTGTTTAAGATTTCAGATAATGTGTTTGATAATGTATGATGGTTAACAAATGTTGAGTTGTAAAGTTTAAATTTTATCCGATGTATAAGGGTTATTGAACGTGATTGTAAGTTTTAGTTTATAATAACTCTGACGAAGCGATTCATGAAATAAAGTTGAATCGAAGTTATGTAATGATAAAGGTTGAGATTCAGGGAAATAAAGAAGGAATAATATAAAAGTTTTAAATATTCTGTATTTTTAGTGATTGTATCATTGATTAATGATGTAAAGTCTGAATAAGGATGTATCGTTAACGACCGATGTCGAGAGTTGTGTTGTATGAATTTTGGGGTCGTTACATGCCCATTTGGATACCCAAAATCCAACATCTCTCACTCGCCCATGGTGGGGATGATGTAATCCTCATATCTGCCAAAACTAGCTCAAACCAAAACATGTAAACTGCTAACTGCCGAACCGTTCGATCGCTGAGTTCACTTGCAATGCGGGAGCTCTATATCAAACCCGTTGGGGCCAACATAGAGACATCTACCCTTTTAAAGAAAATAGTACGAGAGCTCTAACACCGAACTCAATTAGTTCACGTAGAGGCTACAACCCACAAACTCAGAGTACCCAGACACATTTGAATTTTCACTAGGTTAAGTATCTATAATCCCAAAAAGAGCCTTACTTAACTACCTTTGGGCCCAAGTCCATTTCTTATCTCACTTATTACTATATCGCTATCAAAGCGCTATAGTTATCGACAATAAGTGCAGAACGAGGTGAAATCAAATTGTCTTCCCTTTGCCCTAATACTACTCAAAAATGAATCAACTGCTTTCCCAGAATCGGTCCTTATAGTCTCATCAATCCTGTCCTTCAAAATCAAAACCAAAGTAGTAACATTAATCTATGTCTTTGCAGTATAGTCAAAGATCACAAAGAGCACTTGATGTAGAAACAAAAACTTGTCCTACAGGACTAACACGGTGAGGTAATATGGATTCTTTCTCTCACCTCCCTTACGTGGTCGCTGAACACATGTAACTCGCTCACAACATGATATTCTATAGCCTTGTTGTGCGGGCCTTAGAACATTTCAAATTGCTTGCTTATCTAAGCATCACATTTGAAACTTCGCGTCCGGTTATCATGTCCCGACAAATAATCTCATCTACATAAGCATATATCTAATGGTCATGCCGTACGGATATTAGCTCAGTCGCTTCATAAGCACCTAACTCAAATTTTCAGGTTGCTTGCTTCCCAAGCGCCAAACCTGAAATTTCGTATTCAACTATCAGTACAGGTTAATATAGATGGTGGGGCATACTATATTTGGTTAATCCAAGTTAACCTCATCTTGGCTAATGCCAAGGCAACTTCATTATTCATTTTTCTTGCTACTAAGCACCAATTGATTGCTATCTAAAGACATCAATAGCTCGCTACTCAAAGCGCCAATAAATGAACTGTCTCAACCTTGCTCGCTTTTTAAAGCGCCAAGGGTGATTGCTCGTGTGAGTGAGTTAATCAACCTGTTGACATATATTTAGTGTGTGCATATCCTATATGCATAATAAACTGTGTGAACAACTAAAATTTATCATATGCGCTAAAAGAACCAAATATAAGTGGAAACAAATGAATCTCGCATAAATGATAAATATCTTGAAATAATAATGAATTTCTCTAATACAAGCCAAATAATGAGTGATATACAAAAAAATATGAAAGTACATCAAACCCTACGAAGCCCTAATGAACTAACATGCCTACAAAAAGCATCTTTAGGAATTGGCTTTGTCAAGGGATCAGCTACCATAAGTCCAGCGGGCATGTACTCTAAAATCACCTCATTATTTGCTATGTTATCTCTGATGAAGTTCATCCTCAAGTCAATGTGCTTCATCCTGTCGTAATACTTAGGGTCCTTAGTGTAATCTAGGGTCACCGTGCTATCATAGAAAATAGTCATAGGATTCGAAGCATGAGAGACGACTCCAAGATCCTCGAAGAATCTCATCAGCCACATGGCTTCCTGAACAGTTAACATATAAGCCACTAACTCCGAATCCATCGTAGAAAGAGCAACACAAGTTTATTTTTTGCTGCACCAAGTAATTGCACCACAAAATAGCAAGAATGCATATCCTATGGTCGACTTGCGCATCCCCTGGTTACCTCCCCAACTGGCATCGGAGTAACCAATCAAATGCAGGTACGGTCCTCCATAGCACAACATGTAGTCCAAAGTACCTTTCAAATATCGCAAGATCCTTTTGATTGCTTTCTGATGAGAAATCCTAGGGTTTGACTGATACCGACCGAGATAACCGATTGCATATGCTATATCAAGCCGAGTACACACAACTACATACATTAGCTTTCCTAGAGCATTGGCATACGGGTAATGGGACATTTTCTTAATTTCCTCGGGAGAAGTAGGGCATTGGTCGAGTCCAATTGCGTCGCTTTTAGCGATAAGAGTGTTTATGGGTTTGCAGTTGTTCATTTGAAATTGCTCAAGAACCTTCTTAAGGTAAGTCTCTTGAGATAAACCAAGAAGCTTACTTGAGTAATCTCTGTAGATCTTAAACCCAAGAACATAAGCTTCTTCCCCCATGTCCTTCATCTCAAAATTAGAGGACAACCACCCTTTGGTGGCGACAATCATCTCCTTATCATTCCCAGCTAGTAGGATGTCATCGACATACATAGATAAGATAAGAAATCTACCTTTGGACCATTTGATATATGTACAATGATCTTCCTCGATCATCGTAAACCCATCACTAATGATGGCTCGATGGAATCTCAAATACCAGTGTCTGGACGCCTCTTTCAAACCATAGATAGAACGTTTGAACTTGCATACTTTGCGCTCTTGTCCTTCTACGATGAAACCCTATGGCTGATCCATGTATATCTCCTCATCTAAATCTCTATTGAGAAAAGCTATCTTTGTTAGGTTTGTATGAAATCATGGTGCAATTAAATTGCAAAAATAGCGGAAGCATGGTAAAATCAGAGTTTAAAACTTTTCTACAAACCAATTACCAGGATCATCCTTTATGCACAATTATTAATTAAAACGAAATGGAAGGAGATTGGATTCATACCCTTATAGAACTAAGCTTCCACAGGTACGAGTTTAACTCCTTTTTCTTCGTGATCTCCTTGAATCTCCAAGATTGATTCCTTCCTTTGATCAACGTTAGCCACCCAAGTGTTTGGCCTCTAGAAGTGATCCACCAAGGAAGAGGAATTGTTCAAGAAGGAGGGTGGTTGGCTAAACCTTAGTTTTTCTATTCTCTATAGAAAAGGAGTACTCTATCCAACAATTGGAATTTCATCAACTGATATCTAGCATAAGACTCCTCTTATGTAGATATTGGTCAACCCTTCTAATCCAATTAGAAATAGGGTTTTATTTAATTAATTAAACTCTTTTAATTAATTAGGCTTCCCAACCCATTGGGAATAATTAATTAAACTCTTTTAATTAATTTGCCTTCTAATCTTATTAGGAATAAATGAGAGTACTAATATTAAATTAATTCCTAAACTCCTTTAGAAATTAAAATAATAATAATTGTAATAATATTAATAAGATTCCTCTTATTAATTTATATTTAATATTTCTAAAATATTAAATAAGAAATATTAAGCTATTTAATTTATTCTATCACCATAGATTAAATTAATTATACTTAACATATTATTACGATTATGTCATTACCTTCTTAAATAATTATTCTTCCTTTTATGGTGTAACCCTTTAGGTTCTCCATATTAAACCGGTTGTGAATAAATCAATTAGAACAAGTCTAATCTTATTTAAATAAATAAATTAAGCTAATAATCTATTTAAATAAATAATATTTATTCTACAATAGGGATAAGCCTCCCTAGCGATCAACGACTTTTCAGATAATATAGATTTCAACATTAATCATAAAAGAACCCTTGAGATAATAGTTATCGTACAATTCAATCCTTCCACCATACAAAGTTCCAATTAAATATAAGATATGGAATTACTGCCAAGTCTTATTTTATTTAATTATATGTATTCCGATCAGAAAATGCACAATTCCAAATAATGTAAATTAGAAACTCCTTTCTAATTTCATTCCACCTTAGCCAAGGATTCCTAGGTTGTCATTTATCGAATCACATACGACATATCCCTTCTTTTACTAGAAGCAGTAGATTCTTTATTGTTCATTCATTATCTCCATATATAACTTATTACACCCAAGTATACCCTTTGATATACCCTAAGGGTCTTAAGGAATAAGTCAAAGTATAATTCATTATACACAAGATACTATGATGATCTCAAGTCTGAGGATCACTTATACTACTATCACATTATGAATTCCTATTGATAGGCGAGTAAAACTCCATTAGGTATTCCTTAGCGAGTCACGTTCAGTGTATTTATTCTCCAATAAGTACCTACATACTTGTTTTAATGTCTCCACACAAATGATCATGAGATCAATCATCCTCATCCAATGAGCAAGCAACATATGTACCAATCTATCCGAATTTACTAATCCCCTTTTTAGTAATCCATCGATTGGGAACTATTTTAGTTTTAAGCTATCTAAGAATTTAGATCTCATTAGCATGATCAACATCATGATTCTAAAAGCATTGCTTAAAACTATGGGTTATTTACATATTATAAAAATAGCATCATGTAGATAATTAAATGCCTTTAATAAATGAATACTTTTATTAATAAATAAATAAGATTGTTTCCAAAGTATATGCTTTATCATCATACATGATTGTCTTGTATGCATACTACTTTCAGTCTTAACGTCCATTTGATATAACTCCAAATCCAAATGTGCGTTAATCTCTAGGATGAGGCGAATTGAGGCAAACCTCAAAACCGGTGAGAAGGTTTTCTCGTAATCAATTCCCTCTTACTGGGTGTAGCACTTGGTGAAAGTAGTATGCATACAAGCCAATCATGTTTGATGATAAAACATATACTTTGTAACAATCTTATTTATTTATTAATAAAAGTGTTATTTAATTAAAGGCATTTATTTATCTACATAATGCTATTTTTATAATATGTGATAAACCCATAGTTTTAAGCAATGCTTTTAGAATCATGATGATGATCATGTTAATGAGCTCTAAATTCTTAGATAGCTTAAAACTAAAATAGTTCTCAATCAATGTATTACTAAAAAGAGGATTAGTGAATCAGGATAGATTGGTACATACGTTGCTTGCTTATTGGATGAGGATGATCGATCTCATAATTATTTGTGCGGAGACACCAAAGCAAGTATGTAGGTTCTTATTGGAGAATAAGTACACAGAACGTGGCTCGCTAATAAATACTTAATGGAGTTTTACTTGGCTATCAATAGAAATTCCTTTAGTGATAGTAGTACAAATAATTCTTAGACTTGAGATCATCATAATATCTTGTGTATGATGAGTTATACTTTGACATAGCCCTTAAGACCTTAAGAGTATATCAAAGGGTATGCTTGGGTATAATAATTTATACATGGAGATAATGAATGATCAATATAGAATCTACCGCTTCTAGTTAAAGAAGAGAATGTCCTATGCGATTCGATAAATGACAGCCCAGTAGTCCTTGGCCAAGGCAGAATGAAATTAAAAAAGAGTTTCTAATTTACTTTATTTGGATTTGTGCATTTTAGGATCAAAATATATATAATTAAATAAAATAAGGCTTGATAATAATTCCATGTCTTATATTTAATTGGGGCATTGTATGGTGGAAGGAATGAATTGTACAATAACTATTTACTCAAAGGTTCTATGATGATTAATGTTGAAATCAATATTATTTGGAAAGTCGTTGATCGCTAAGGGGTTTACTCTTATTGTAGAATAAATGTTATTTATTTAAATAAATTATTAGTTTAATTTATTTATTTAAATAAGATTAGAATTGTTCTAATTGATTTATTCACAACCGGTTTAATATGAAGAACCTAAAAGGTCACACCATAAAAGAAAGAATATTTATTAAAGAAGCAAATTGCATAATCGTAATAATAAGTTAAGTATATTTAATTTAATCTATGGTGATAGAATAAATTAAATAGCTTAATATTTATTATTTAATATTTTAGAAATATTAAATATAAATTAATAAGAGGAGTCTTATTATTATTATTATTATTATTATTTAATTCCTAAAGCAGTTTGGAAATTAGTTAATAAGATATTCTCATATATATATATATATATATATATATATATATATATCCCTAATAAAATTAGGAGGCTAATTAATTAAAAGAGTTTAATTATTCTCAATAGGATTGAGAAGCCTAATTAATTACAAGGGTTTAATTAATTAATATGAAACCCTAATCCTAAATGGTTCAGGAGGGTTGCCTACATCTATAAATAAAAAAGTCTTATTATAGAACAAGGTGACACACTACATTCCAAGAGTTGGGAGAGTCAATTTCTATAGAGATAGAAACTAGGGTTTAACCAAACACCCACATTCTTGAATAACTCTTCTTCCTTGGTGGATCACCTCTAGAGGCCAAACACTTGGATGGCTAACGTTGATCAAAGGAAGGAATCAAACCTGGAGAACTCAAGGAGAGCGCGAATGATTTGGAGTTAAAATCGTACCTGTAGAAACTTAGTTCTTCAAGGATATGAATCTAATCTCCATCTATTTCGTTTGATTAATAATTGTGCATAAAGGATGACCCAGGTTTAAGGTTTGTAAAAATTTAAAATTCTAGCATGCTTTCGCTTATTTTATGCGATTTGATTGCGTTCATGAAACTTACAAACCTAACACTTGGCTACAAGATAAGCTTTGTACCTTTCAATGGAATCATCCGCCTTGTGTTTGACTTTAAGAACCCATTTGTTCCCAATAGCCTTTCGCCCTGGTGGAAATTCAACCAAGTCCCATACTTGATTAGTCCTCATAGGCTCCATTTCTTCTTCCATTGCAATCATCCACTTATCTCTCAAAGCAAATGATATAGCAGCTCGATAAGATCGAGGTTCCTCATCGTCCTACGCATCAGCCACAAAGGCATTCCCCTCAATCTTAAAGAGACGACGTGGAAAGTTACCCCTTTGACTTCTACGCATTTAAGGAACAGGAGACTCCTCATTCGATGGAAGAGAACTGCTCGAAGGTATGTCACTCCCATTTTCTACAAGAGCCTGAGGAATAACCTCTTCGGCTTCTACTGTACGAGTTGGAGTACCCAAATCTTCCTCCATCTCATAAAGGTTCATCTTCTTGCTCATATCACATCTATTAGGGAAATCCATCTCAAGGAACTTTGCATCTCGTGACTCTATCTCAGATACAGTCCCATCATGCTGCTCTCCAACAAACACATAGCATTTTGAGTGTTCAGAATATCTTACAAAGATACACTTCTTACCCCTCGGGCCTAACTTCCCACGCTAATGAGAAGTGTTGTGCACGTAAGCAGTTGGTCCCCAAGGCCGCATTCCTCCCAATTCGGGCTTTCTGCCGGTCCACATTTCATATGGGGTGGACTCAACTGATTTTGAAGGCACACGATTAAGTATATATGTCGTCGTCAACAATGCATCACCCCAATAGGAGATAGGGAAATTGGCTTGCGCCATCATAGATCTAACCATGTCTAATAATGTCCGGCTCTTACTCTCTACCACACCGTTCTGTTGCGGAGTTCTAGGGATTGTCAGTTGCCTCATTATCCTTTTTTCCTCACAGACTTCTTTAAACTTATCGGACAGATACTCGCGGCCTCGATCAGTTCGAAGTGCCTTAATACTTTTATCTAACTCATTCTCAACCTCAATCAAATAAAGTCTAAAGCAATCTAATGCCTTATACTTATGAGAGATCAAGAAAGTGTACCTAAAGCTCGTATAGTCATCTATCATTGTGAGAAAATAGAAACGTCCATGACTTTCTTTTTTACATTTATAGGGCCACAAATATCTGAGTGAATAAGCTGCAATGATGTTTCTGCCCTAGTGCCTTTACCGAATGGTTTTCTAGTTAATTTCCCTGCCAAACAATGCTCACATGTGGGTTGATTGACCTTAGCGAGTGGGCCTAAAAGACCCGCTCGAGCTAACCTGGCCATTCTATCTTGTCCAATATGGCCTAATCTAGCATGCCATTGAATTGAACCATCATGATCATTTTCAACAAGTAATGAATAAGAATCACTACTATTAATGTTAGAATCAATAATATCCAAAACCATAAAACCATTCATCATAAAACCATGTCAAAAAACATTCGTCCCATGCGAAATTATTACAGAATTGTTATCAAACTAGCAGAATAGCCTAAACAAAGTACTGATATAACAGAAAATAAATTCTGCCTAACATCGACGCATAACGTACATCATAAAGGATCAATGTTGGGCATCCTGGCATTTCTAGTTTGTAAGTATTGATGCCTAGCACGTCCACACTGGAATCGTTCCCCATGTATACTTTTCTATCAGTCAGAATGCGGCAGTATTCCACGTATCCACTCCGATCTCTAGCCATGTGGTCCGTTGCTCCTGAGTCTACAATCCATATATGGAGAGAATGAGCAACAAAAACAGTATTTGATACTAAGGACATAGATAGATTAGGACTAGGAATTACCTTCTTCTGCTCAGTGCACTCACGAGCGAAGTGTCCCGCCTTGCCAAAGTTGTAGCATGTCATCTTAGATTTGTCCTTCTTACCAGAATCTTATTTTCCTCTTTTTCATTTGACAACACCCCCACTCGCAGCCACTCTAGGCGCAGTAGAATGAGCAGGCTTCTTCCCCTTCTTGGGCTTGAACCCTCTACGAGAGTTTGATTCAGCCACATATGCCCTGGAGGTCTTGACAACATCAAGGCGCTCAACCTCGAGCTCCAACTGACGACTAATATCATCAAAGTTCTTGATATTCTCGTTATGAGTCATGTTGACCCGCATAAGTTCCTAATTATCGGGAAGGGAGCAAACCACCGCTGAAATGTGTTGTTTGTCTAAAAATTGAGTACCACCGAATTTCAATTCTGGGATCATATTAACCATGATTCGAAGGTGTTGTTTCATAGTGTAGTTCTCTTTCTTTTTGTAACCATCGAACTTTATGGCTAATTCCCTCAGCCTTGTCAACGAGGTGCCACCAAACTCAGTCTTGAGAGCCTCCCACATATCGTGTGCATTAGAGTATTGTTCATACTCAAATAGAAAGTCATTGTTCATGCAGCTCAGCAACGTTATGTGAGAGATACGATCCTTTTTTGCGCCAACTTTCGAAGACTGCAACCTTAATCGGATCCTTTGCATTTTCACCATCGAGTTTAGTCATCTTAGACAGTAGGGTTTCTTCAACCACTTGCTCCTCCAAGACCATCATGTCTTTCCGGTGCACTCATCGTAGTTATCTCTGTCTAGCTTATTTCCTTGATTAAGGTTTGTGATAATATGTTTTGAAGCCATTTCTACTTAGATTTCAAATATGAGAATTTATTAGAGATATTAAATGTTCACCATAATATATAAGATATCTTTGCCGCATTAACTAAATTAACATAAATATAATGAGACATGAATATAGAAGAGAGACTTGGCTAAGCTTAGGAATCACAATCCATATAAATGTCTAATTATTTAAATTTAATTTTTCAACGCACAAGACGTGTAATTTAGGGAATAATTAATTAAATTATTACAACCTAAATGACTCCCACTAGGAACAAGGGTATTTATGTAATTACAACATAGTAAATTTAATTCCAAGCATCACAGATTAATATTCCAAAAATATTAACAAAAGAAATTAAATAATAGGACATTACTAAATTAATATACCAAGTACGCTATAAAAAAAATTAAAATGTATCCAAAAAAAATTCAACATTATTTTAACATCACAAAAGATTACTGTAATTTTTTGGAATTTTTCTTGATAATTTTGCTAATTATCACAATTAATTAAACATTGCATAAATAGTTGAAAATTAATCAAAGATATCCAAATCTGTTAATTTCTTCCAAAAATATTTATAACAGTAGCTTATCATCATAAAATGGTTACTGTAATTTTTCTTGATAATTTTGCTAATTATCACAATTAATTAAACATTGCATAAATAGTTAAAAATTAACCAAAGATATCCAAATCTGTTAATTTCTTCCTATTTTTTTTTATAACAGTATCTTATCAACATAAAAAGGTTACTGTAATTTTCTGGAATTTTCTGATAATCATGTTAATTATCATAATTAATAAACTATTGCATAATTAATTGAAAATTAACCAAAACTATCCAAAACAGTTATTTTCCTCTGAAAAAATTACAACAATAACTTAATATCATAAAATAGTCACTATAATTTTTCTGGAATTTTTATGATATGTTTGCTAATTTTCATAATTAATAAATCATTAATTAATAGATAGAAAATTAACCAAAAATATCCAAAACAGTTAATATTTCAAAATTCCAGTAAAATGTTAATTACATGCTCATAATTAATTTCTAAAAAATTTCAAAATTTAATAATCACAATTACTATTTTTAAATTAATTTCCATGTTAAAAATAATTAATAAATCATGTTCTGGAAATTAAATAAGAAAAATCTGCCAAAACGGGCCAGAACCGCAAGTCGGGTCTGGGTCAACGGTCGGCTCAGGCGCGCGGGTCAGCCTTCACCCTCAACCTCCAGCAACAAAAATTTACATAAAAGTCATTTCGCGACCCAAACTTTGAGAAGCCATATCTCAGTCCATATAACTCCGATTTAGGCTCATAATATATCGTTGGAAAGCTTACAACGAGTACTACGCATACATACAAAAATCATTCGAATCAGACAACCACATAAAGAGTTATGGCTGGTCCAACTCTCATCACGTAACGTCTATAAAATAAACGTCCTCTTGGCTTGGTTAGTTGGGTTATCTGATATAACCAAATGGGGTGGACTCTCCATGGGCGCCCATTTGGATACCCAAAATCTAATAGGTAATTTCCAGAAAAGAGGAAGGAAAAAGAAAATGGAGTTGTTGAGTTTGAATTAATTTAATATCATTAATTAAGAGATACCAATAAGGCAACTTGTATTAATAAAATTACTAGTTCTTTTCCTCCAACCACCATCTTATATTTTAAATAAAAAAGTCATCTTGTTTAAAAATATTATGTATACTAATTTACTTTCAAAATCATGTATCATAGCTTCTCTAATCACAGGTGACAACAACAAATTTTCTTGTGTAGCCGTCCTAGCTATCTAACGTCCAAATGTTAAAGTTATATGTTATCTAAAAGAAATACAAATGCAAACACTAATAAACTAATTAAACTTAAAATTCATGAGAAATTGGGGGCAAAATTACATACTTTTAGGTCTGCAACAACAATGGGGTGGCTGGTGAGAAAAAGAGGGAAAGAAGAAGATAAAATTAGGGTTAAAAAGAAGAGAAAAAATGCAGGCATATTCCTTGATTGCAAAAATCTACTGACTCTAAATAAAATTGATTAGTCATAAACACCACCCTACACTGAAAAGTCAGCCTGGCATAAAAACTTAGAGATATATTACTTTTGGCAAAAGAAAAAATGAAACAGAAAGAAGAGGGATGGGGAAGAAAAAATAGAGCATTTAATCAGAAAAGGCCATTATTGGAAATAGAGACCATGTAAAACATGCAAGCCTAAAAAAAATATGGGAAACAAAAGAGTAGTGTTCTAAAAATTCTCGCCTAGGTCCGATTAATCCTCGCCTAGGCGCTAGACCCCCTTGGCGCCTCGTCTAGGCCCAAGGTGGCAAAAAAATTCCTCCAGAAAATTAGGCAGGGCATAGGCGGGCTTAGCGGGGCCTAGGTGGAGAGTTTTTTTATTTTAATAACTACCCAAACTAGATATTGATATAATTATTTTTCTAATGATTTACCATATTCATAATGAATGTTGAAGCATATCAAATCACAACAAGAAGTGAATAAGATCAAGTCAAAAAGAATAATTTTATTATAGTTGTAATTTTTTAAACTTGTACCAACTTCAAATTATATAAATGATGATAAATTTATAATATTTAGTTTAATTAAATATAATTCTTAAATTTATATTTAATTTCTTAAGTTTTAATATTGAATTGAATTCTTGAAATTTTAAATTTTATTATTTAATAGCAATCTTATTTATGAATAAAACTAATACATTAAAGATATGTTTGAAATTTGAACAATTGCATATTTGTGTTTGAACTTTGACATTGGCAATATGGATATGTGTTTCAACTTTAAGTAAAGGTCTTTATTATCTTTATTATAAATTATTTTGCTTTATATTATTTTTTTGCTTAGATAAATGTAAGATAAAATATTATAATTGACTTATAATAAAAAAAAATCTCGCCTAGACCTCCTGAGCGCTAGCCCCCAGGCCCGCCTAGCGCCTTTTAGAACATTTCAAAAGAGACATGAAGAACAAAACCAGATACATAAAGTATAGCCCATAAGGTTGCAAGATAAAGACAATTTTGTTCAGTCTTCTCATTAATCTAATGACCCTTTTTGCCCATAAAAGAATACCACTTGGTATCAAATTGATGTAAAATAAGTACTTTCATTAAAATAGTAATCATGAAAATATGTGACTAAATTGTAGACAACCAAATTGTTTCAGAAATATTTTGCATCATTTTTTTGGCCATATTCATAGCCATTGATGACAAAAAGAATGCTGCTACTCCATGGGTTGAACTATCAACTATAAAGAATCTAATAGGAAGAATCCTACAATAAGCTGGGGGGGGGGGGATGGTCAATTTTTATAATTGTACTAAAAAATGTGTCTTTCTCAAATTAATAATCCAAACACTACCAAACTAATTGAACTTAACATTCATGAGAAATTGGAGGGAAATTACCTAGTTTTTGCTCTACAACATCAATAAGGTCGCTGGTGAGAAAAAAAAGGAGAAGAAGATAAAATTAGGATCAACTTTGAGGGAAATGGGAGAGATATTAGTGTTCAACACCAATTGGGGGAAAACATACTTGGAAGAGAGAAAGAGAACTCCAAAATACTTGATCACTGAAATAGTTTGTGGGAGAAAGGCGAATGATTGGGCACCGGAATAGACTAATCGATTGAGTTGAGAGGAGTCTGTGATAACCCGAATACTTACAAGATAGTGATTTATGAAGTATTAGAATTCGACGAGTAGAGTATATGGTAATGATCCTTAGAAAAGGTAATGAACGGATTAAAGAATATATAATATTTGAAACATAATTGAGTTTAATTGAAGGTTATGAAATAAAACCTAGAATTTGTTGAAGAAATGAATGGAGTAAGATATATATATATATATATATATATATATAAAACTTTTGTTAAGGTACTGTGTTGAAGTTATTCAACGATAAAATTATGAAGGAGTTTGGTGTAAACTAAGTAAGGGAGGTTTCGGTGATTTCGAGAACGGAATCCTTATAAGAGGGGAAGGATGTGACAATCCGAATTCTCAGTAATTATTAAAATAAAAATTTAATAAACAAAATTCTTATTATGAGATGTTTTGGGTTTAAATATATATATATATATATATGTTATATATTTTTTGAAATTTGTGATTTGGTGTGAAGAGAATTAAATATTTTTATATAAAAGAGAGTTGTATATATATTCATATGTTGGAGAAAATGAGATTTAATAGTTAATTAAACTATTAAAGAAATTAAATAATGTTAGTTAATTTAATTAAGTTAAAATTTATATTATGAAATAATATAAATTGATTTTCATGCCTTGATTGACGATGGAATTGTTATGAATTAAATTTCATAAATAATGTGCGTATTTCACTTAATTAAAATAATGAATTAGTGTAAGCATATTTATTTTAATAAATGAGGAGGTAATATATTACATATGAGTGTAATATAACAAAGTTAAACAAGGAATTAAAGGTACATAATCTAGTTTATATTTCTAGTTTATGTATTCTTGAGTTTTTTTTAAAATTGGAGTTTTGGTTAATAAATTTGTGGGTTATGATGTTATATATGTTATTAGATATTATTATTTAATATATTCAATATCAAAATCAAAAATACTTAGCAGCTATATTTTTAACATCCTTTTTCAAAATATATTTGGCCGATTTATAATTAATTCTAACCAAAAATCTTTGATTTAATAAATCATTTTGAAATTTACTAATGCATAAACTAATGCTAAAATTTCTTTTTTAATTGTGCTATAATTACTTTGAGCCTGATTCCATGCACCAGAATGAAATCCATCGATACAACTTAGACACACTAAGGGGTGATCAGTTTATTTGGCAACCATACAGAAGATGTGATGAATTTGTTGCCAGAATATTGTAGTGCAGGTCATGGTCTTTGGCGTGTTAGATGCCTACTAATATGTTTTAAGGTGGTGGAATGACATTATGCCGAAATAGTGCTATGACAGTTTGATATACGTCAGTTCATACCATGGACGCCCGAAAATAGCATAAATTTTCACAAAATTACTAGTCGCTCGCATAGAATGATCACATCTTCTGTATGGTCGCTTCGCTCCGCACTAGCCATTTTTCAGCTGTCTCTTGATTATGAGTCACAAGTCCCAACAAACTCCACCTTCACGAACAACCTCGCCTATGCCGAAGATAAGTCATTTGTTCTAACCAAACCCGAGGGGGTTACCTCCTATTATCATTTGGAGACATTAACCAAGTCCAAGAAATGCTTGAACTTGTCCGCGGTCACAGTCTTTGTCAACATATCAGTTGTATTTTTAGAAGTGTGCACCTTTTCCAATATCACATCACCCATAGCAATTAATTCTCTCACCTTGTGATACCTTACATTAATATGCTTGGTCTTTACGTGATATACCTGATGCTTTGCCAAGTAAATGGCACTCTGACTATCGCAATACAACTGTACTCCACCTTGATCTATGCCCAACTCTGTCACAAAACCCTTTAACCACAACGCTTCTTTCCCAGCCTCAACCAAAGCCATATACTCAGATTCAGTAGTCGATAGAGCTACTAGAGATTGTATCATGGATCTCCAACAAATCGGTCCACCTGCTAAAGTGAACATATTCCCTGTTGTAGACCTCAAGTCATCCAACCTTCCAGCGTAATCCGCATCTACATACCCCACCACTGATATCCGATCTTGCCTCGCAAACATAATTCCATAATTTGCAGTACCTTTCAGATATCTAAATATCCACTTTACCACTTTCTAGTGTTCTCTACCTGGATTTCCTATGAATTACTCACTGTGCTGACTGCATGTGCCAAATTCGGTCTTGTACATACCATCGTATACATCAAACAACCAAATGCACTAGCATAAGGCACGTTTAACATATCTTGAATCTCTTCAGTCTTTTCCGGACACTGTGCTGTAGACAATCTGAAATGACTCGCCAATGAAGTGCCGACCTGTTTAGCATTAGCCATACTAAACCTCTCCAACACTTTTCTCACATAATTATTTTGGGACAACCACAGCTTCCCCGCTGACCTATCCCTGCGAATCTTCATTCCAAGTATTTTCTTCGCAGCACCCAAATCCTTCCTGTCAAACTCCTTTCTCAACAAGGCCTTCAACCTGTTGACTTCACCCATACTTTTTGCAACAATAAGCATATCATCCACATAAAGTAACAGAAAAATATAGAAATCATCCTCAAGACTCTTAACATACACGCAACAATCATACTCATATCTCGTGAACCCAATCTAGATCATAAATGAATCAAACTTCTTATACCATTGTCTTGGAGACTGTTTCAGCGCATATAATGATTTCTTAAACCTGCAAAACATGTGCTCAGTCTCCGGCTGCTTGAACCCCTCAGGCTGCTCCATGTATATCACCTCCTCCAAATCACCATGGAGGGAAGCTGTCTTCACATCGAGCTGCTCTAACTCGAGATCATAGCTAGCCACCAATGCCAATATAATCCTGATTAAAGTATGCCTTACTACCGGAGAAAACACTTCATCGTAGTTAATCCCCTTCCTCTGTGAATATCCCTTTGCTACTAACCGAGCCTTGAACCTTTCCTTTTCCTTTTCTGATACAGCTTCCTTTTTCTTGTATACCCACTTGCACCCCACTAGTTTCATTCCCTCAGCCAATTCTTTCAATTCCCAAGTCTTGTTCTTATTCAAAGATTCCATCTCCTCCACCATGGCTTCCATCCATCTGTCCTTTTCAGGACTAGTAATAGCCTCTTGAAAAGTAAATGGATCCCCACTAGTGGTAGAGAGTGCATATGCAACCATGTCATCAAACCTGTACCTCTCCGGTGGTTTGATAGTGTGTCTGGGTCTCCTTGCGGCTATGCTCTCCTGCTGTTCTTGATTAACCTGTTCTTCTAGTGGTGGATTGTTAGTGTCACAACTTTCCAACTCAACCTGTATGTCCTGCTGCTGTCTGCTGATGTCTTCCCCAGCTGCATTTTTTTGAACTTCTTGATGTGTTTTAACCATAGAAGCTTCATCAAAAACCACGTCCCTATTGATTACCACCTTCTTTGCTTTTGGATCCCAAAGCCTATATCCTTTCACACCTTTCTTATACTTAAGAAAGATACACTGTTTGGACTTCGGATCAAGCTTTGACCTCTTATCACCGGGAACATGAACATAGGCTGGACACCCAAAGATCTTCATACCAGAATAATCTACCTCTTTGTCTATCCACACCTCCCGTGCTACCTTATTATCCAGAGCAGTACTCGGAGATCTGTTTAAAATGTAAACTGCCATACTTACTGCTTCTGCCTAGAAATCCTTTGAAAGCCCTGCATTCAACCTGATGCACCGTGCCCTCTCTGCTATATTTCTGTTCATCCTTT
Source organism: Panax stipuleanatus (assembly GCA_020205555.1). Classification (NCBI taxonomy): domain Eukaryota; kingdom Viridiplantae; phylum Streptophyta; class Magnoliopsida; order Apiales; family Araliaceae; genus Panax; species Panax stipuleanatus. Next base: position 44,304,698 of record CM035117.1, on the reverse strand, counting down.
CTGCCACCCCATTCTACTGTGGTATCTTTCTAACAGTCCAGTGCCGGTGAATCCCATGCTCCTCACAAAACATCACGAACGGCTCATACTTGTACTCCGTTCTATTATCTGATCGGAGACACTTTAATTTCTTCTCTGTTTGGTTTTCCACTTCAGCTTTCCACACCTTGAATTTCTCAAAAACTTCAGACTTGTGTCGCATGAAGTACACCCAAACCTTCCTTGAATAATCATCGATATAAGTCAAGAAATATAGTGATCCTGCTTTTGAAGCTACCCTCACTGGTCCCCAAACATCAGTATAAATATAATCAAGTATTCCCTTAGTTTTGTTCGCCGCAAGCCTAAAGGACACCTTACACTGTTTACCCAGAACACAGAACTTGCAAAAATCAAGCTTGCACGATTTCACCTCTTTCAACAGATTTCTTCTGTAATTCTAGTATCCCACGTTCCCCATATGCCCCAACCGCGTATGCCATAACGAAGTATCATCAGTATCATCAGCTGTAGTGGCTGCATCTCCACCTACAACAGTTCTCCTTATCAAACGATAGATATTTCCATTAACCTTCGAACCCTTCATGATCACTAGTGCACCCTTAGTCACTCTCATAGCTCCACCAGCTGTTTTATACTCACAGCCATTAGAGTCTAAGGTTCCCAACGAAACTAGATTCTTTCTTAAACCTGGTATGTGCCTCACCTCAGCTAGAGTTCTCACGACACCATCAAACATCTTGATCTTCACTGTGGCAATTCCAATGATATTGCACGAAGCATCGTTACCCATCAAACGGTACCATAGTCCATAGATTTGTATGTGTCAAACCACTCCCTGTTAGGTGACATGTGAAACGAACATACTAAATCCAGAATCCAAGAGTCTGCCACTTCTGTGTTTGTTGAAACTGACAACATATCTCCATCATTCGATGTCTCTTCCATAACGTTTGCCGATTTTGTTGATTCTGCATTCTTCCCTGTTTTTGTTCCATCATCCTTATTCCTGTACGGACAGTCTTTCTTGAAGTGATCTGTCTCGTGACACCTATAACATTTATACTCCCTATGCCTAGGAGTCTTTCATCTTGATTTCGATTTCCCATGCGCTCCAGATTTTTCCCTTTCTGATTTTCTGCCACGCTGCTCTCCTTCTTTTACCATCAGCCCTTCACCCGAAACACCCTCGGTCTGAATCCTTCGCTGATTAAACATCAGAAGAGCAAATATGACTTCTTCTAATTTCAGAGTCTCTTTCCCCCATAGTAGAGTTGTAACAAGATTCTCCATGGAACCCGGTAAGGAACACAATAACATCAACGCTTGGTCTTCCTCTTCAAACTTCACCTCAATCCTTATTAAATCACTAATAATCTGATTGAACGTGTGAATGTATTGAATAAGTTCTGAACCCTCACTCATCTTTAACCCAAACAACTTCTGCTTCAGAAACAACTTATTTGTCAGAGATTTAGACATATACCTGGATTCCAGTTTACTCCATAGTCCCGATGGTGATTCATCACCGATCACGTGATACATAACTTCGTTTGCAAGACTCAAACGAAGTGTACTCACTGCCTTCGCTTTGAGTTCCGCCCAATTTTCCGTTGTTATACCTCTGGTTTCTTCTTCAACGCCTTCACCAATCCCTGCTGCACCAACAGATCCTTGACCCTCTGTTGCCATAACCCGAAATTCCCTGTTCCATCAAACTCCATCACGCCGAACTTTAAAATGGACGAACTTGATGCCATCGTTCTTCGTGTTCAATCCAAACAAATCCAACAGATCTAACCTAGCTTTGATACCAATTTGTTAGAATTATGGATCACACACACACAGACGATTATAGAGAAATCAACACAAAGAGATTTACGTGGTTCCCCAATAAGGATAGTCTACGGGAGAGGCGTTACTTTTCTTATTATGAATGAATCAGTTACATAGAGTTATACAATAGGTAGTATTTATACCCAATAATCCTATTCCAACCTTACTTCATATTATGGCCTAAATCTCCATAATACCCATTTTGAAACTGAATAAGAAAACAACTCTCGCCGACAGGCGCCACGCCGTCCATAGGCCATCTCAAGCGTGCCCTGCGCTAGACCTCCAGTGTCTGTCTCCATGCACTACAAGAAATCACACATTTTATGACGAATTTTTTTGCCACGCACAAAGTTTTGTCACAATTTGTTAATTAATAATTACAAAATTCATAATCGTCACTAAAACTTTTGCTTTTGTGACGACCTTTAATTTTTTTACTATTAATCATTTATATCGTCACTAATTTACACATTTGATGACGATTAACAATATTTCGTCACAATTTAGTTTGAAGGTAGAATTTCGTACCAAAATTTTGGAGGGAATCCTTTTAGTGACATATTTGTAATAATTTATGGCAGTATTTATTGTCACACAATATTTCTTTCGATGACAACATAATAGTTTGTCATTAATTATTTGTAAAATTTAGTGACAATGTTATTTCGTCACTATTGTTCACATTTAGTGACGCTAAATACAAATTCATCACAATTTTATTTGGAGGCAATAATTTTCTGAAAATTTTTGGAGAGAAATTTTTTAAAGCCGAAAAAAAAATAATTTATGACAATTTGTAATGCCATAAATACCAATTTTATATAACGAGATAATAGTTCGTCACTAATTCGATGAGTGGATAAGTGACAAAACTGGTTCGTCATAAATTCTTATATTTAGTGACAAAGTACGTAATATCGTCACAATTTTATTTGGAGGCAAAAATTTTTAAAGAAATTTTGGAGGCAACTTTTGTAAAGACGAAAAATTAATAATTTATGATAATTTGTATTGTCATAAATACCAATTTTATATGACGAGATAATAGTTCGTCACTAATTAGATGAGTGGATAAATGACAAAAATGGTTCGTCATAAATTCATATATTTAGTGACAAAGTACGTAATATCGTCACAATTTTATTTGGATGCAAAAAAATTTAAGAAATTTTGGAAGCAAATTTTGTAATTTTTTTTTAATAATTTATGATAATTTTATTATCACAAATATCAATTTTATTTTACTAGATAATAGTTCGTCACTAAACGCCCAAATTTTTTAAAAAATAATTTTAAAAAAAATGATTTTTAAAGCCACAAAACGCTTATTGTAGTTATATATGGAAAAAGGTCATGGATTTATAAGGTGCAATTTTGATTTTAAAATTATAACGTTTTCTTATTTTCTATTAAAAAAACACGGAGGGGGACGAAGCCTACTTGTAAGGTTTCAAAGACCGGAGATTATATTCTTTCGCTGAGATATTATATTCTTTCGCCTCAGGTTTATCTCACAGTCGCGAACAAAGAGGAAACAACTGAAACACTCAAAAGGATGGTTCAGAGGCTCGCCATCGGTGCAAGCACCGATCCATCACTTCTACTGCCGCTTCGAAAATGAAGAAGGTGTAATATCCTCATCGATTCATCGATTCTCGCTATCGATCGCCTCCAAGGTATAATATCCTCATCGATTCATGCCTACTTATAAATTTTTCATGTCTGACAACTTCTAGATCGATTGAAATAGCATAGGACCAAAATCCCTCCAAAGTCAAGCTCCTCCATTATCAATCCCTCCAAAGTCAAGCAAGTTTCATAGAAATCTAGGTCAATATTTCTCTAATCCTTTCTAATTTGCCTATTATTTGGATTATATATTTTTTAAAATTAAATCTTTGTCGTGAAACACTAAACTTTGCAATGGAGAAAAATTGTGGTTGCCGGAGTTCATTTGAGATAGCATATTAGAAAACATACTCTGGCACGAGGTAGATATCTAAGCCTTCTTTTAATTTCATTCACCTCACATTTCTTATTATGATTTGTTTTGGATCGTATTTTAGCTCTAGTATCAGATTATCAGAGTTGGCATCTCTTGGAATTCTAATTACATATATAATACCCTTATTTATATATTATTTTATGTGGTGATTATGAGTTGAGATTGGACTTTCACTTTTATTTTGTTACTGATTAATGATTATTCTGTAATGGGATGACTCTGTGTTTTGAACCATTGCTGCTTTAGAGTTGGAGGGATGGTGGGATTATTGAACCTTAGGTACTATCTAATTCAGTAATTTTGAAGTATTACTATCAAATTATTTTAAATTACCAACACATCCAACTAATCCATTCAACAAGAGAGTCCGCCCCTTAAGAAAAATAGCTTTGAGGTGCAATATCCAAATAGTTGCTAGCATACAAAACTCGCTACTAGGACTGTTGAAGCAATTTTGTACAACTAATTAAGAAACTGATGTACTGTCTTAAACCTCTGAACAAGAGCTCTTGCACTATTTCATGAGAAACCAATAGTGTCAATCTTGAAAACCATGTTTCTGGCAAAGAGGCTTAGATGATACTTTTAGAGAAAATATTTTCATTTTAAAATTGATTTTTCCACAAAGTTCTCTCTCATAAGAGTGTGGGATCTTGACACCCCCAAATCCAGGTACTTTAATTCCACGGGATTTGGTGTTCACTGTACAAATATCATCTATCTATCTGCCCATAATAAATGCAAACAATGCAATAGATAGAAATAAATCCTCCCCTTATGGGGTTACAACATCTGAGTAATAAATACAATCTCAGGTCATACTAACCTTAAACATCTGTGCGGAACATAAACGAATAAATAAGTCTTACACAACTTAATACAAGTCTGAACATAAACATATAAATTAAACAACAAGTCTTCATCACTTGTTGACTTTGCCCTTGCCTTTGCTAGTAAAGGCTCGTCGGACCTTTCGTTCTTAACTGCAATATTATAATTATGTAAGAGTGAGCACGATTGCCCACAAGTATAATAATATGACAACAATATAATAACATGCGAGTGAATCAAAGACATATGAATAAAGAAACTCAACTTTTGACTCGAGGATAAATTACAGGAATCAAAAGAACATCTGAGGGTCATAAGACCTCGAACTATGTCCTAGGTTGTAAAGTGTTAAACTTCAAACCTTTAACAGTCATAAGACTATGGACTCTACTTCTCGTACTTAGGGGGATCAGCCCTTAGTACCATACTGTGCACAATATCTTAACGCTAAAGCGTAAATAATCCCCTATACAGGGTTGTTCATCTCAGTTTGACATCAGAGTCCGCACCAAAGGAAGTTTGGTTTGGATAGGTTCAATAATAGTTCTAGAATTTAGAACGCTCATCAACTATGGACTAGTCGAATCAATAAGGGTTCACTAGTCTTACAAGGTTCAGCAATAAACGATATTCAAATTGAATAATAACTTTGAATTTAGTAACTTACTTGACATAAGAATAAGGAATAGAATGCTTATTCAATTTAAAGAGTTTAGATAAGGAACTTGCTTAATGATAATGAGTTAGGGATATAATACTTGCTCAAAGAAAGTTTAGGGTTAGAGAATTTGCAAAATATTAAACAAGTTTAAGGATAGGAAACTTGCCTCTTGCACAAGCTACAATTTATAATTCACATTCTTTATTAAATCCTACATATCAATACGTTCACAATACACATTAATCAATAACGTAACTAGCATCACAAGTTCATTCTCTTTTGTCTAAACTCTGATTATGATTATACTAATCAAATCACAACACTTGCCTTCACAAAATATTAGATTTCACGAACGACTAGCTAACTATGCGTTCAACAGTTCAATTAAACATGTAAGTACCTCATTGACATGTTAAGAATCTATTTTAACATTCCATTATATGTCTAACACATTTTTATGTTCATTAGATTAGGTTACTATTACATTTCCCGGACTAAAACAATTAAAATTTTCATTTCTGGACAAACTAAATAGTGGCGCTGCGGCGCCACCATATAAGCTATCCTTGGCGCTGCGGCGCGGACCTTAAGGTCTGGAGCTGGCGCTGTGGCGCGACATGCCTGTTCCAAATTCTGAGGTTCGCGAGGAAAACAGAACTTGGCCAAAAACATCCAACTAATTTATTCACACATGAATTTAAGCATACCCATACACTATAATACACATATAATCATTACCCAACCTTTTTAGCACGATTTTAACAAGTTAAAACATACAATTATTTGAATCAAATAATATAATTTCACTGTTTTTTCATACTTTGTAAAGTTTTGAAGGAAAATAAGAAATTCAACGTTACGGATTCGTTATAACACCGAATCCGTTTGTTCAACTTCCATTTTGTTCGTTTAAACGTACACAATCACATTCAAACGTCAATTTAAATTTAAACCATCGATTCATGGCTTAAAATTTGTACGTAAGGGCCGTATGGCCATATATACGACTGTAAAATTTTGAAAACCCAAATATAAACAAAAATTTGATGGTTGATCACTGAAGTTATGCATATATGGCATATAATATGTTATTAACAATTAGTAACACATATAAGGCTATATGATTAACAATCATCGACATAAAACATTTAATTTACACGTAAGGCCATATATATAACTTTTCTACTTTGTGACTTTTGTAAAATCAAATCAAGTATAATTGTATGAAATTTATTACTTTAAATCATGCATACATGGTATAAAACATGTTATGATCATATAATAACACATATAAAATCATATCATGCATTAATCATCAAATTAGTCATTCACAGAGAACTTTTTAAGAATACGTTAATGGAAACTGTAAGAACTTGAATTTAAAAACGTAGGAGAAGGGATTACCCTTGCTAGTTAGTGATGATGATGCAACTAAATTCTTCAATCTCTTCTCTAACCAATTCTCAAGTCTTTTCTCTCTAGTTTTTCTCTGATATGTGAATATCAATATAGAACTGATATGATATATATATAAGGTATAATATAATATGTATATACGTAATATACGAAGTGGGTAGAGTGAGTGGTTAGTTGGTCCCTTAGTGGGTTAACTGGCTAACTCCCCCTAGGGCCGTGTTTGGCTTGTCCCTTTTTCCTCATTTTCCATTAATTTTAATAAAACTCTTATTGTATAGTTAATTAATGTCACACCTAATTTAATCAAATAATATTATTTACATTAATTAAATAACATAGCATAATTTCACATTAAATCACATAGTAACATAATTAAAATTCTTATTTATTAATTATGCCAAATCATTAAATCTCTAATTAATTAGAATAACATTATGCTTATTAATTAATATATTAATCAAATAAGCTCAATTAAATTTATACTTTGAATATAAAAATTTACCACATTAATTTAACTAATGTAACACATATAATTAAATTAATCTACCACAATTTTATCAATTAATTATTTAACTCAATAATTAAATCATCAAAAAATATTTATTTAATTCAATAAATATTCAAATTAAATTATAAAAATCTCGTTCGTCATATTTTTTCCCCCTTAAAAGGATTCTGTCCCCAGAATCACGGTTCGATTAAATTTTGTCCTGTTACATTCTCCCCCCTTACAAAGATTCTGTCCCCAGAATCGCATACACATAAATTAAGTAAATAAATGTGGGTAATTCTTCATCATATGCTCTTCGAGTTCCCACGTAGCTTCTTCAGCATTGTGGTTCCTCCAAATTACCTTAACAGAAGGTATAACTTTGTTTCTGAGGACTTGTTCTTTCCTGTCAACGATTTGAACAGGAATTTCTTCATAAGATAAGTCTTTCTCAAAATGTAGGGGTTCATATTCAATCACATGCTTGTAATCGGGTTTGTATGGGCGTAAAACTGAAACATGGAAGACGTTGTGGATATTCTCTAGCGCCGGAGGTAAGGTTACCTCATACGCAACTTCTCCAATCCTTCGCAGTACTTCAAAGGGTCCAATGAACCTCGGACTCAATTTTTCCTTCTCGAATCTGATCTTCCCCTTCCAGGGAGAGACTTTCAAAAATACAAAGCTACCCGATTCAAACTCAACATTTTTACGGTGTGGATCGGCGTATTTCTTTTGCCTATCTTGAGCTGCTACCAGTGTTGCTCTAATCACTTTGACTATCTCTGTTGTCAGCTGTACCAGTTCTGGACCTAGTAGTTGTCTCTCGCCAACTTTATCCCAATATAGCGGAGTTCTGCATTTTCTTCCGTACAACGCTTCGTAAGGCGGCATGCCAATACTAGCGTGGTAACTGTTGTTGTAACCGAATTCCACAAGCGGTAGGTGATCATTCCAATTTCCTTTAAAATCCATGATGCATGCTCTCAGCATATCTTCCAATGTCTGGATCGTTCTTTCGCTCTGCCCGTCTATCTGTGGGTGATAAGCCATACTCATTCTCAACTGTGTCCCCATGCATTCCTGTAGTCGCTTACAGAAGTTCGATGTGAAGCGCGGATCTCTGTTAGAAATAATTGACACCGGAACTCCGTGCCTCGAAATAATCTCTTTCACATATAGCCTTGCCAACTGGTCTAAGTTGAATCTAATTTTGATCGGAAGGAAGTGTGCGGATTTCGTCAGTCGGTCAACGATAACCTATATTGCGTCGTAGCCTTTCTGAGTCGTCGGAAGGCCAACCATGAAATCCATCGTAATGTGTTCCCATTTCCATTCTGGGATTTCCAGGGGTTGTAGTAAACCACTCGGTCTCTGATGTTCTGCTTTCACTTTCTGACAGGTCAGACACTTTGCAACACACTCAGCAACATCTCATTTCAAATTCGGCCACCAGAAGTGCTGTCGAAGATCCTGGTACATCTTGGTACTATCGGGGTGAATCGAATACTGTGAGCTATGAGCCTCGCTCAAAATGCCATCCTTAATATCTGGCACTGACGGTACCCAAACTTTGTTCTCAAATCTTAGTAGTCCCTCACTGTCGATCTTGAATCTCGGTTCGGTTCCTTCAGATATCTTTTTCTTAACCTTCTCACATTCTTCGTCCTGAAGTTGAGCTTCCTTAACTTTATCCAATAGGGTTGTACCAGTTTTCATCTGAAATAGCTTCTCGTCAATCTCCATCGAACACTTCACTTCCAATTTCAGCTTTTCTAATGCTGAAATTAGCTCCTCCTGAGCCGTCAACATCGTCAATTTCTCCCTACCCTTCCTGCTTAAGGCGTCGGCAACAACATTAGCCTTACCCGGATGGTATAAAATCTCGCAGTCATAGTCTTTAATCAACTCCAGCCACCTTCTCTGGTGCATATTCAAGTCCTTCAGTTTAAAAATATATTTCACTCTTGTGGTCTGTATATATTTCACACTTCTCCCCATAGAGATAGTGTCTCCAAATTTTTAAAGCAAATACCATTGCACCTAACTCCAAGTCATGGGTCGGATACCCATTCTCATAGTCTTTCAATTGTCGTGACGCATACGCAATGACCCTGCCATTTTGCATAAGCACACAGCCAAGTCCTTTATGTGACGCATCACTATAAACCACAAAATTTCCTGTGTCGTCCGGAAGGGATAACACATGTGCTGAACTCAACCTCCTTTTAAGCTCTTGGAAGTTTTCCTCACACTTCTCCGTCCAAACGAATTTCACCGATTTTCTAGTCAAATTCGTCAGCGGAGTTGCGATTTTGGAAAAGTCCTGAATGAATCTTCTATAATAACCCGCCAATCCAAGAAAACTCCTCACTTCCGACGGTGTTTTCGGCTGATCCCAGTTCATCACAGCTTCGACTTTAGAGGGATCTACCAAAATTCTGTCTTTGTCGATCACATGTCCAAGAAATTGCACTCTTTCAATCCAGAATTCACATTTCAAAAATTTGGCGTACAACTTCTCTCTTCTCAATGCTTCTAATGTTAACTTCAGATGTTCTACATGTTCTTCCTTGGTCTTCGAGTATACCAAAATGTCGTCGATAAAGTCCACCATGAATTTGTCCAAAAATAGTTTGAACACTCCGTTCATTAAGCCCATGAATACTGCAGGAGCATTCGTCAGACCAAATGACATTACCAAAAATTCGTAGTGACTATATCGAGTCCTAAATGCTGTCTTCGGAACATCCTCTGGCCTCACCTTCAGTTGATGATAACCACTCCTCAAGTCTATCTTTGAAAAGTACCTTGCACCCTTCAATTTGTCAAACAGATCGTCGATCCTCGGTAATGGATATCTATTCTTAATTGTGACCTTATTCAGTTCTCTGTAGTCGATGCAAAGCCGTATCGTCCCGTCCTTCTTCTTCACAAATAACACCGGCGCTCCCCACGACGATACGCTCGGTTGAATGTACTTCTTGTCCAATAACTCTTGCAGTTGTACCATCAACTCTTTCATCTCTACCGGAGCCATCCGGTATGGTGCCTTCGATATTGGGGCCGTCCCTGGCGCCAAATCGATCACAAACTCAACCTCTCTGTCTGGTGGAAGTCCTGGCAGATCGTCCGGAAATACGTCTATGAAGTCCCTCACGACTGGTATATCTTCCACTTTCGGGTTTCTTTACGACTATCGACTATGTAGGCTAAATATCCTACATAGCCTTGTCTTAACAACTTCCTGGCCTGCATCATCGTCAGACAACTCGCTTGTCTAGGCGATTTGCTGCCATAAAACACAACTTTTGATGGGGTTATAAGGTTGATACACTTCTTCTATCAATCAATTATAGCCCCATATTTGACTAGCCAATCCATTCCCAGAATAACATCGAATTCCCCAAGCCAAATCGGGATAAGATCTATGTTCATAATGTTACCCTTAATATCCACCCTACAGCTCTTATGTACGTACTTAACAGAGATCACTTCTGTATTCGCAATTTCTATGTTCATGGGGTGTTCTAACTCGTCCATAGGAAGTTCTAAGTTCTTAGCAAAGTCATCGGATATAAATGAACAAGTAGCACCCGAATCAAATAGTACATAAGCATTAACTTTATTGATCGAAATGATACCTGACACCACATCACGAGACTGTACAGCATCTCGCACGGTCATGTTGAAGGTTCTGGCGGTTGGTCGGTTTGTTGCGGTTGGTCCCGTGATAGTTAGAGCACTTCCACCGCTGTTTTCCCTATTCCCTCCTGATCCTGCCCCTCCAGATCCCTTCTTGGGACAGTCCCTTGCCAGATGATCCTTTGAGCGGCAAGTGAAGCAAGCGTCTTTCTTTGGGTTAGGGCAGTTAGGTGCTATGTGGCCTTCCTGACCACAATTGCAGCATACTTATTTTCCCTTCATAAAGATTCCCAGGTGAGCTTTCCCGCAGGTCGGACAAGCTTCGATCCTCTTTTTCTGACCTCCTTGTTGATTCCCAATTGATGAGTTATCACTCCACCTCCTTTTCTGATTACTACTCCCTCCCGTGTTGCTACCACTAGCCTTGTTAATTTCTTTACCTTCACTCTTTTTCTTCTTCTGGTCCTGATTGTACTTTGTAACTGCGTCACTCCCGCCTTTAGCGAGAATGGTCTCTCCAACACCCCAGCAAAAGTGTTCAATTGGAACATTGGCACTTTGCTATACAACCAGGGCTTCAGGCCCTGTTCAAACCTCCTTGCCTTCCTCTGATCGGTGTGCACTTGATACGTGGCAAACCTAGCCAACTCATTGAATTTCGCCGCATATTCTGGTACCGACATATTCCCCTATTTCAGCTCCAGGAACTGGACCTCCATTTGATTCTGTGAGCTGGTTGGAAAGTACATATCGAAGAACATCTCTTTGAACCTCTCCCAGGTAATCACACCTTCTCCTCCCCGGACCTTATTCGTTTGCCACCAATAACTAACTTCGGATTTCAGCATGAACGTTGCATAGGCGATTTTCTGGTCTTCTCTGACTCTAGCGACGTCGAAAACTTTCTCCATCTCCATCACTCAGGTTTGAGCTTCTATCGGGTTCATGGTGCCTTTAAACTCTGGCGGTCCCACCGCCTTGAAGTCCTTGAACATTGTGTTCGGTGGAGCTTGAGGTTGTTTGTTAAGCGCTCCGGCAAGTAAGTTCGCCAACTGCTGAACGGGGTTAGCATTGGCGGCGTTGTTGTTGTTCGTTGACCCTTCTTGGGCCTGTTGATGGTTAGGTCGTCTCCTTGGCGACATTTTTCTATTAAGAAATATGCTTATTAGATCTTTATTCAATTCTCTAAATATCCAAGGCTTAACTTAAACATTTAGACACAATCAGTCAACATATTATCTCAAATAAACTCTGATATTTTATTAAATGAAAAGTTTTAACATAACACGATAGCATCACTACTATTTACATCAACTATCCCGAGATAAAGAATCTACAGGATTTAAAACATAAAATATTCCTCTGTTTATAAACACATTGAAATTTACATTATTAACTACCAGATAGGTTTCACAAAATCAAATGTTCCTATCACTGCCCATTAAGGCGACGAACAGCTTTGCCACGCTCTTCTTCCATAATCTGGGACATCGTCCTGCGATCTAGCATGTACGACGGTAGTCCTTCGAATTGAATTGGGTATCTCATAACCCAATCCTGGGCCTCGTCAATTGCATACTGAAGCGTAGAGTACGTCTTCTCAAGCTTGGCCCTCTTCGCCCGACAGTTGTCTTCTGCGAGATCTGCTCGTCGTGATTCCTTTACCCAGGCTTCCTCTGCTATAGCCAGCCTTGTTGATTTCTCTTTCAGTTCATTCTTCAACTCCTCTATTTCCTCTGACTTCTGCTCGGTTTGGCATTTCTCGTGAACCAAATCCCACTCTACATTTTCCAGACGTGTGTGAAGAGCCTCAACCTCTCCATCCCTCTTCTCGATAGTAGACTGTTGAGTAACCGATCGTTCCCTCAGCTCCTGAACAGTCTCCCTCAGCCCCTGAACAGAATCACGTAACTCTATGTTACGGTCATACAGCTCGTCATACATCTCGGCACTGATAGAGCTCGGCGGGAACTCTTCAGGGTCTTCCTCCTCTTCGGCTTCCTCAGCCTAAACCTCAATCTCCTCAGGGTCTTCCTCAGAGTCCTCCTCTGAATCAGACACCGGCACATACTCCTGACCAATGACTGTGATCAAGGGTGATGACTCTCATCGGACTAACTGCTCCTAGACTACGTGGATATCTCGGGGCTCCTCCTCTCTAGCCTCTAGGGGTGCAAGGTCCCTGGACTGACTAGGTTCTCCAGCATCCGTCATCCTGACAAATAAAATTTTAAGTCTTAGTTATTACGTGATGCTAATCGATACTCGAGTATATAAGTATAAACACATAGCACATAAGGTAAGTTATTATCTTTCTTAGAACTCAATAAGAGTTATCATTACTATGTTCTCGATCTCTAAAAAGGATACTATCCTAAGGTTTTCCCCCACCTAAGGATCATAACCTACAGCTCTGATACCAACCTATGACACCCCCAAATCCAGGTACTTCAATTCCACGAGATTTGGTGTTCACTGTACAAATATCATCTATCTATCTACCCATAATAAATACAAACCATGCAATAGATAGAAATAAATCCTCCCCTTATGGGGTTACAGCATCTGAGTAATAAATACAATCCCAAGTCATACTAACCTTAAACATCTGTGCGGAACATAAATAAATAAATAAGTCTTACACAACTTAATACAAGTGTGAAACATAAACATATAAATTAAACAACAAGTCTTCAACACTTGTTGACTTTGCCTTTGCCTTTGCTAGTAGAAGGCTCGTCGGACTTTTCGTTCTTAACTGCAATGTTATTATTACGCAAGAGTGAGCACGATTGCCCACAATTATAATAATATGACAACAATATAATAACATGCGAGTGAATCAAAGACATCTGAATAAAGAAACTCAACTTTTGACTCGAGGATAAATAACAGAAATTAAAAGAACATCCGAGGGTCATAAGACCTCGAACTATGTCCTAGGTTATAAAGTGTTAAACTTCAAACCTTTAACAGTCATAAGACTATGGACTCTACTTCTCGTACTTAGGGGGATCAGCCCTTCGTACCATACTATGCACAATATCTCAACGCTAAAGCGTAAATAATCCCCTATACAAGGTTGTTCATCTCAGTTTGACATCAGAGTCCGCACTAAAGGAAGTTTGGTTTGGATAGGTTCAATAATAGTTCTAGAATTTAGAACGCTCATCAACTATGGACTAGTCGAATCAATAAGGGTTCGCTAGTCTTACAAGGTTCAGCAATAAACGATATTCAAATTGAATAATAACTTTGAATTTAGTAACTTACTTAACATAAGAATAAGGAATAGAACGCTTATTCAATTTAAAGAGTTTAGATAAAGAACTTGCTTAATGATAATGAGTTAGGGATAGAATACTTGCTCAAAGAAAGTTTAGGATTAGAGAATTTGCAAAATATTAAACAAGTTTAAGGATAGAAAACTTGCCTCTTGCACAAGCTACAATTTATAATTCACGTTCTTTATTAAATCCTACATATCAATACATTCACAATACACATTAATCAATAACGTAACTAGCATCACAAGTTCATTCTCTTTTGTATAAACTCTAATTATGATTATACTAATCAAATCACAACACTTGTCTTCACAAAATATTAGATTTCACGAACGACTAGCTAACTATGCGTTCAACAGTTCAATTAAATATGTAAGTACCTCATTGACATGTTAAGAATCTATTTTAACATTCCATTATATGTCTAACACATTTTTATGTTCATTAGATTATGTTACTATTACATTCCCCGGGCTAAAACAATTAAAATTTTCATTTCTAGACAAACTACATAGTGGCACTGCAGCGCCACTATATAAGCTATCCTTGGCGCTGCGGCGCGGCTGGCGCTGCGGCGCGGACCTTAAGGTCTGGAGCTGGCGCTGCGGCGCGACATGCCAGTTCCAAATTTTGAGGTTTGCAAGGAAAACAGAACTTGGCCAAAAACATCCAATTAATTTATTCACACATGAATTTAGCATACCCATACACTATAATACACATATAATCATTACCCAACCTTTTTAGCACGATTTTAACGAGTTAAAACATACAATTATTTGAATCAAATTATATAATTTCACTGTTTTTTTCATACTTTGTAAAGTTTTGAAGGAAAATAAGAAATTCAACGTTACGGATTCGTTATAATACCGAATCCGTTTATTCAACTTTCATTTTGTTCGTTTAAACGTACACAATCACATTCAAACGTCAATTTAAATTTAAACCATCGATTTATGGCTTAAAATTTGTACGTAAGGGCCGTAAGGCCATATATACGACTGTAAAATTTTGAAAATCCAAATATAAACAAAAATTTGATGGTTGATCACTGAAGTTATGCATATATGGCATATAATATGTTATTAACAATTAGTAACACATATAAGGCTATATGATTAACAATCATCGACATAAAACATTTAATTTACACGTAAGGCCATATATATAACTTTTCTACTCTGTGACTTTTGTAAAATCAAATCAAGTATAATTGTATGAAATTTATTACTTTAAATCATGCATACATGGTATAAAACATGTTATGATCATATAATAACACATATAAAATCATATCATGCATTAATCATCAAATTAGTCATTCACAGAGAACTTTTTAAGAATACGTTAATAGAAACTGTAAGAACTTGAATTTAAAAACGTAGGAGAATGGATTACCCTTGCTAGTTAGTGATGATGATACAACTAAATTCTTCAATCTCTTCTCTAACCAATTCTCAAGTCTTTTCTCTCAATTTTTCTCTCTAGTTTTTCTCTGATATGTGAATATCAATATAGAACTGATATGATATGTATATAAGATATAATATAATATGTATATACGTAATATACGAAGTGGGTAGAGTGAGTGGTCAGTTGGTCCCTTAATGGGTTAACTGGATAACTTCCCCTAGGGCCGTGTTTGACTTGTCCCTTATTCCTCCTTTCCCATTAATTTTAATAAAACTCTTATTGTATAGTTAATTAATGTCACACCCAATTTAATCAAATAATGTTATTTACATCAATTAAATAACATAGCATAATTTCACATTAAATCACATAGTAACATAATTAAAATTCTTAGTTATTAATTATGTCAAATCATTAAATCTCTAATTAATTAGAATAACATTATGCTAATTAATTAATATATTAATCAAATAAACTCAATTAAATTCATACTTTGAATAAAAAAAATTTATCACATTAATTTAACTAATGTAACACATATAATTAAATTAATCTACCACAATTTTATCAATTAATTATTTAACTCAATAATTAAATCATCGAAAAATATTTATTTAATTCAATAAATATTCAAATTAAATTACAAAAATCTCGTTCGTCACAGGATCCGTTTACCATTTATGTGAGGAGGACCTTGTGGAAAATTAATTTCAATTGTAAGACTAATTATCCCCTATGTTATTCTATGTGTTATTGTACACATATATTCTTTTCTTTTCTTTTTCTTTTCTGGATGGTGGCTAACTGATATCTCTTTCAGACCCTGAACACTAGAAAACTTAAATTTGTTTCTCTTTATAGTTTTTAGGCTTCAACCAATGACATTGTAAGATGGTCCTACAAATGCTTAAAATTAAATTTTAGTTATTCATTTCTGAAATTGATGGAAGCAAACTCTAGCTTCACTTTCTTACTTTTGGCAGATTTTAGCATCTCTAAATTTGGCAGATCAACGAAAAATGCCAAATTTAAGTGCTGAGAGTACGTCGGATTTTGAAATGTGATTTTGTTATTGTTGCGATTATTCAAATTTGGACAACAACTTGCTATTGGTGGGTATATTATACCCTTCAGCTGCTTTTTCTGTATTTTTAATTGTGTACTTTAAGAGAGCCTATTGCACTAATAACCATACATTGCCTAGCCCTTTTAGCATGTATTGTTAAAAAGTATGGTTTCTTCCATAGATCACTTACTCCCATATTGTTGCAAAACCTGCAGGTCTATACACACCTTTTTATTAGCACTCTTGCCATTTTCTCCTTAGTTAAACATTGGTCTTTTTTTATTTTATTTTGTAGGAGATTCCTATGGACATTACAATGTGCATTCCTCGAGCACGAGTGCCAATTCATCAAGGGTGAACAATAAACGAGGGTATGTGCTTTAAGAAATCAGTGTCTAATGTTGTTTTGTTGGTCCCTCTTCCTCCTTTATTCGTTTAGACTTTTAGATTGACTAGTTTAGCATTTGTAGTGTAGAGTAAACACAGAATCCCTTGTTTATTTTGAGGTGTTTATACACTAGTTACGCGACCTATTTAATAGAAAAAGTGTAAAATAGCTTCAAAACATGATTAGAAAGTGATAGTCTTATAACAACTATTTAATCTGCATTGATGTCCCAGCCTGATGTACAAAAAAGATCACAGGAGTAGCTTGAGGTATATATCTTTTTTCATAATAGATTTGTGTTTGCGACTAGGGATATCGACTTTTGTTGCGAGGAGACACATCAACCAAATACCCATGTATCTATATTAATTTAAAAACTATGTTATTGTGGATTTGTGTCTACTCACAACAAGAATTAACATGTTTTTGTCGCAATATTCAAGACTATCTTTTTAACTATTCTGCAATCAATTTGCCTTTTGGTCCTACTCATAAGCTTTCCTGTTTGGACCATTTATTTTTTCCCCACTAAGCCCCCCTTCACATCGATTGCTAAACCATTAATTGATGCTTTGGTGACCGAACATGACATGAATTCTCAGGATCGACGCGGCTTGTTTTGCAGCGGAGCTTTAAATTCTTTTTGTTCTTTTTCTGGTTTTATTGCTTTATGTAGTTATTAAAGATTCAGATAAGTGTTGTGAGCGTGTATGTTTGATATATATACATCCTTTATTTTCTTTTGGTAGGTTTCTGTTGACCACAAATGCGGATGGATTGAGAATTGTCAAATTAAGGATGAGGTGTGTTCGGATACTTTAAATTGGAGACAAATTCAGAAGTAGGCATGGACAAAAGGGAACAGTTGGAATGACTTATACACAAGAAGATATGCCATGGACAATTGAAGGTGTAACTCCATACATTATTAATGTGAACCTACATGCCATTCCTTCTCGGATGACGATTGGTCAGTTTATTGAGTGCATCATGGGGAAGGTTGCTGCTCACATGGGAAAGGAAGGCTCCTTTCACTGATGTCACCGTAAGTTCCTTGAGATTTCACTTTATGTTGTGGGGAAAAAAAGAACATTAATATGTGACTACTAACTAGGCAGGCCTCTTCAATACATACCATATTTTTTATCACAGGAAGTTGTAAATAAAAAAATCACTATTCTTGTTTATGTATTTACAAAATTATATGAACACGTGGTGGTAGCTTGAGCATATACTATTTGACATGAAAATTTTCATTTGGCAAATCATATTCCACTATGACAAATATGTCATACTTTTTTAGGTGGATAATGTCAGTAGAGCCCTTCACAAATGTGGTTATCAAATGCGTGGTTTTGAGACAATGTACAATGGTAATGCCTATTAGCATTGTATTTAATGGTCTTACCTATTAGCATTGTCGACGTTGGTTTAAAAAATCCACGGGTCGGGTCACAATCCAGATTTTTTAATATCTTTTCTTAAGTTCTCTCTACCTTCACTCTTTTTATTTAGGAAAAAGCTTTTGAAGGGTTTTTTTAGGAGAAATGTCAACATGTATCATGTCGACGATTTGAACGTTTTACAGAGTCGCCAGTTGGTAGATTTGAAATGGTTGTACTAACTCAATCGAGTTTTGTTTGAAAGAGGCCCAATTGCTGGACACTGTTGAAACTTGATCTTTGAAAACAAAGTTTTGAGCTCGGGGGCTTAGTTAGGTGTAGGGAAGGTGTTAGGCATCCCACGACTCCCGTGTAAATACGGTACCGCATCTTTTTAATATTTTCCCTTAAAAACTAGAATGCGTGAGTGAATGCTGTTTGAAAATTGGGCCCATTGATTTGATTGATTGAAAGTAGTGCTTTGCTTCGTTGAACCTATATACGAAGGGTTTGATTTGATTTGAAAATCAATCTTTGATTTGATTTGCAAAAGCATTTAATTTGATTTACTTTGAAAATCTTTTCTTTTGATTGATTTGAAAGCTGGTTTATCAAACCCTTACACTGCCATAAAAATTTAAGCATGTTGATATTTTTAATTTTATCTTTATAGCCTTAAAGCTGCATTTGAATGGTGATTTGTCGGGCTGCGAAGCATCCTCGACCACAGAAATAGACAAGTGTCGGTCTCCTCATGGGTATGAAAACCATCGGAGGGACGCTGACACGACAATCGATATTTTTTCATTCTATTGAGACCTTAAATCCGGATAACTATTTTAAGGTCTATTTACATGTACATTTCTACAGAAAAACTGGCAGGGTACATTTGTAAATCGGAGTTTGTCCATCGTGAAAATCAGATTCCGATCGTTTTGATCGTGAATTCCACGATTCCTAGGCTCACATATGAATAGCCAAAACCTGCACAGTTCAAATTTATACAGAAATAGATAAATATCCCAAAATTGCCAACACTGAGGATTCATTCAGTAAATCCTGGTTCACATAGCCGAAGCATCTCGTTCCCACTAGATAGCGATCTAAGGGACGCGAGATTGCTTTTGAAGCTGAAACAAGAAAGAAAGCTAGATTCAAGGAAATCTCAGCCATTCTAGCTTCCCGATTCAGTCTGGAGGTTTTGAACCATTTGAAAACTAGAATTGACGAGATTTAAATAAATCTAGTCATCCTGCAGATATATCAATGACAATTCATATAAAATAAATATTTAAAGCAGTAGTTGAATAGAAAGCGAGTAAAGCTATATATATATATATATACAAATATGTATAAAAGTTGTAAAGGGCGATAGGTTTTCACGCCGGTGCCCGAACTGGAATTAAAACTGGAATTAAAAAATATATATATATATATATATATATATATATATATATATATTACTCAAAATAAAAAGATAATTTATTGATGAAATAAAATATGTACAAACAGATTACTTAAAATAAAACTTACAAGTTTGACTCGAATATAGAATTTCTAACATTGGTTACTAAGAGAGAAGTAAAGGTTTAAAGATTGGTCAGATATGAATCTGAGTCTTTCTAAAACTCTCTATTGGATTTTAAATCTTGCCTATAACAAATGACTTCGATTTCCTTTTATAGAATAAGGAATCGGAACTATTACATACTCGAATAATTACAAACAACTTTAACTATTGCTGAATACTAATGCTTTTACAACAACTCAAGATTATTGAACACTTTTGACTAAATACAGACGCATTATTTGAAAAAGGAAATACAACTTCTGACTAAATGACCAAATGGCCGACAGTGGATAGGTGACTCCACAAAACTACAAATGACTCAGCCATGACTTTCGGCTACTTTTGACTAAACTTCTACTTTTGGTGGCAAAGCATAAACATCTGCATGTGACTATGAGCCTGCACCGAGTTATTCAAGCAAGTGGGATAGCACCCTATGCAAAAGGATCTTGAGCATCTTGGAGACTTATGCTGCCGTACGGATCCTCAGTACTGCTTGCCTTTTTACTGGAACTTGATGAAGAAGATGAACTTTTTGAAGCCTCAATTTCTTCATGAAGTTTATCGACTCTGTCTTGAATAATTTGAGCAAACATTTTTAACTCTGTACTTGAACATTTATTAATATCTGAAAAATCTAACCTTGACGGGGAAGATTTTTTGGTTTTACTGGAGGATTCCTTGGGAGAAACCGATTTAATAAGAACATGGTTAACTGGAAATTCTTTCTGAACTTGACCTATGATACGATAAATGTCAAATTTATCTCACCATTTAATGGAAAAAGTTCGAGTAACATAAGTTAATTGACTAGAATGAGAAGCGAAAGTAGTTTGAACGCTTGATGACTAAAAAATGGATTCAACAACAGGGGTTAGAAGACCATATTGCCATTTAAGAATCCATGAGATTTTATATTTATTGACGAATTAGAGAAGAATAGGAATACAATCAAGTTTTTTATTATATGGACTTCTACAACAGAAATGGCTAACTAGGGGCTTAAGCTCTTGGGGAAAGATATCAAAAGTAGGTCCAAACCTGGTCCACCAAAGAGTAAACCAAAGGGGAAGCTGACTCTTAAATTTGTTATCGAATTGAATAAACCACGAATGACTGAACGAAGGATTTTGGAATAAGAAGATTTTATTCCATGCTTCAGTATAATCATAATAGCAAAATTGACTATCAAGATTATCTAATTAAATAAGATCAGAAGGATGATTACCCCAATCAGTCATTGAAATAATCTGTTTAATATAAAGCGAATGGTAAATGACGTTGGAATTATCATTCCTATCATAGATAAGCTTGATAAGAATTGACTGAGTTTGAAGAAGAATTTCCTTATAATAAGCAAAGGATTTATAAGGAGCAAAAGGAAGGAAATGCCATCCAGTTGGAAAGAACTGGGTAGCCAATTTGATTGGATTATCAATAGGTTTCATGTGAGGTTCAATATGAAACAGATTGACTGTGTAAATGGGAACGTACTGCGAATGCAGTTGAACTGGATTAGGGTTGCTAGATGAAGAAGACGAAGTGAATGGATCAATTGACTTTGGTGACTGAGCCAAAATCGTGTTATAGGGCTTTGGAATAGTACCAAGAAGATGATACCTATTGGCTACATCTACTGCAGGAACTGAGCTTACTGGATGAGGAATTAAGGCTCCTTTGGGCCTTTGACTTGGGCCTGGAGGGGACCTAACTGCAGTGTTACCACCTCTCACGCTCATTTTTCTAGTGTACCTGAATTAATAAACTCTCGAGTGAGAAAATCAGGAACTGAATTTTGACTACCTTTAATATATTCAATATCAAAATCAAAAATACTTAGCAGCTACATTTTTAACATCCTTTTCCAAAATATATTTGGCCGATTTGCAATCAATTCTAACAAAAAATCTTTGATTTAATAAATCATTTTGAAATTTACTAATGCATAAAACTAATGCTAAAATTTCTTTTTTAATTGCGTGATAATTACTTTGAGCCTGATTCCATGCACCAGAATGAAACCGAACAATTTGCTCAGAAGAAGCAGGGTTAATTTCTGCTTCAGAATACCTCTGAATCCAATTTTCGAAGCATCGGTTTCAACAATTTTAAATGTAGATTCATTAGAGATGCCAAGGTAAGGCAATACTTTAACATATTTTTTGACTTGTTGGACGATGGATGTATGTTCATCAGTCTAGGGAGGGGGATTCTTTTGTAAACGATGAAACAGAGGTTTACAAATTTTTCTAAGATTTTGGTAGAACTTACCAACATAATTCAGGGATCCTAAAAATCGCTGAAGTTGAGTTTTATCAATGATTTTATCAGGGAATTTGTCTGCAAATTGAATGACTCGCTGTGTAAGACCCCAACTTTTATGAATAAAGATTTAATTTTCTTTATATATTATTTTGAAATAGTAAGGTGTTGATTTGATAAATGTGATAAGTTATGGGTGAAATGTGCAAATATTTCAAAATAAGCAAGTGGTTATAAAATATTCATTGTTGTCGGAGAATATTCTTTTGGTCTTGGAATATTCTTGTTGTCGGAAAATATTCGTACGACGGCGCAGCCATTTGTGGGTCCCACAACGGAATAACTGTCGGATATAGAAAGCAACAGAAATAACCTTTTTATAAAATAACGGCGTAATTGTTACCGTTAGTACTGTTGAAATACTCGGTGGTTAAAATACAGTAATACGCAGTGTTGCACAGTAGCACACGGTATTGCACAGTATTTTGAATTATTGATTCTTACATAGGAAGACACTTACTCAATAATTATTATAGTAATTACTGTTTAATATTTTATAATTGCTACGTTGATATTTCATATTATTGATTCAATAATTGTCATTGCACAGTATTTTAAATTATCAAATCAATAATTCATATTATTTGAATAATATTATTAGATAACATTATTGGCAATATCTAAGGAAGTTCTGTCTAGAAAAGTGGTTGATTAATTGCGCGCCAATAAGGAGAAATCCTTATCGGAAGGCCCCCTCTTTCTTGAGAACGATCTGGTTGTCATTATTGTGGTTCTGTAATATTATTTGTGAATAATAATTATTGATAATATGATAAGTAAATATTTATTCAATGTGAATTTAAACGGAGGAAGTTTTTAGCAAAAGTGACAATGATTGAGAATGGACATTTTATCTGTTCAAATAAAATAATTCATTCAAATATATTATTATAATATTACAATATAAGTGTGTAATCTGATAATATAATAATATAACAGTGATGATATTTTTTACAACAAATTCACGATATATGAATAAAATGAGGTGGAAGAGAGAAAATAAAATTTGGAATTCTTTTAATAATTATAAATGTTTTAATATATATATATATATATATATATATATATATATATATATATATATATATATATATATATATATATATAAACATGTGGTGGAATTCATTATTTCTAAAATGGAGGCTTTGAAATTTTGAGTGTGTTGAAGATTTTTAAGAGTGATGAGTGCGAAAAAATCATCCGTATGTAAGTTTGGGTCATTTTTTTCGTTCGAAATTTGGAAAAACTTTCTTCTACAAAGTTGTAGAGAATTAAATTTTCTATAGAAAGGACATAGAATTATTGAAGTTTCAGAAATAAATATTTTAATATATATATATATATATATATATATATATAAACATGTGGTTTGAATTTTTTTTCAAAAATGGTGGGTGAAGTTGGTGAGGTGCAAGAATTGTCAAAATTTTGGGCTTGAAAATCATACGTAGGATTTTTTTTCCAGTCTTGGTGTGCCACATAATTCCTATAAATAGGGTGCTTAGTTAGAAATGAAAATCACACCAGAATCATAAAATTTTCTCTCTATAATATCGAGCATATTTCTTGTGAATATTCAGATACTTTGAGTGTTGATAGCAGTGCAAGTTTTCGTCCCCATAATATTCGATATTTCAATCAAAATTACTCTTCTTTGTTAAGGTAAAAGATATTATTTTTCTCGTAAATGATATTATTTTCTTTTAATATTCATAATGAATATTATTTTCTTTCATATTCCATATTATGGAAGTAATAATATTTCATTTCATATTCTTAAATTTGAACTTACTACGGTAAGTATTGCTTTTATAATTCCTGAAATGATCATAAATTTCTTGAGTTTTGTGCTTCATCTAGTATCATTTCACCGGAATAATTTTCTGAACTTTTTATGAAAATTTTCAACTTTTCATCACGAGTTACTATTCACGGTAAAAAAGAATATTTTTTTTCATCTTTGATTGGATCCAAGTTTTGATCTTCATTCTTGAATTTTGCTCCACAATTGATTATTATGGAGTATTGTTGAACTTGGATAAACTAAATTACGAATCCCTAATCTTTGTCATTTATCTCACTAGATTTGGTATTCGTATTGTTTTTCATCATACTCAGTCCTAAATGGTGATATAACTAAATATCTTTGGCTTATAGTGCAAAGATGAATGATTACTTGATGAATATCTTTGGCCTGTAGTGTAAAGATGAATGATTATCTGATGAATATCTTTGGCCCGTAGTGCAAAGATGGACAGGTGTTGAGATGAACATGACCAACTGGTGATACAAATGAATATCTTTGGCCCGTAGTGCAAAGATGAATATCTGATTCAAGATGTATATTGATTGATGTTATAGGGATAAAATATTGATGATGGACTTTTAAATCATAGAAGATTGTAGACTTCATTCTCTACTTAACTCTTCTAATGAATTATTATTTCCGCTGCGAATATTGATCTAAAACTTGTTGTCCATTATATTTTATATGATTTATTGAAGGCTAACGATAATTTATTTTTCATTATCTTAGTCATAATATTCTTTACTGGGCTAGTTGAGCTCACCCTTTTCATCTATTGTTCTCTTCAGGAAATGAGAATATCGCGAGGACTAGTCGGGGAATAGTGTGCTATTCAGAGTTAGATCTGTAGAAGTCCTCACTATTCTATAAAATAGTGAGACAATTATTGTAATAAATAAGGAATGAATTTGAATGTTTATATTTCGTATTATATACGATTTGTATTGAAACTCACAGTTTGAATGGTCGTATTTTGAACGACCGTTTGTTATAATAAATTGTATTTGAATTCTGTACCATGTATTTGGCGACTCAAAATAGGTTGAGTATTGAACCTATTTTGGGAGCGTCACAGTTGGTATCAGAGCTTAGGGATATAATCTCTGGCGAAGATCTGGGAATAGAACTAGGAGGGGAGAGACGAGTAAAACATTCGCTAGTGTGTCCTACCTAAGCTTATTTAGTATTTAATTGGTCGGTTGGAACATAGGGTTAATATGTGATATGTTAATTTATTTGATTAACCCTTGTTTTGTGGCAGTATTTGAGAATGGCAGCTGAAAATCTAAACAATAGAGTGAATGAGACTGTTGAGACACCTTTTATCACCAACCAAGAGAACGTGCAACAGGAAGGCAACAATTCTCCTGTAAACAACCCCACCGATCAAACGATGAACGATGGGATGTTTAGAAGCTTTTTGCAGTTCATGCAAAACCAGACGAGGGAGACTCGTGTTCATAATACCGGTGAAAATAACTCGTGGCTTGTCACTGCCAAGCAGTTTAAAGAGTTGGGACCACCAGAGTTTCAAGGAAAGCCAGATCCAATCAAGGCAGAAAGTTGGATTAAGCAAATTATCAAGATATTTGATGTCTTGGGATGCACGGAGGAACAGAAGGTTCCATTCGCTACGTTTATGTTCCGTGGAGAGGCAGATTACTGGTGGAAATCTATGAAGCGTACCCAGCCTGCCGCACTCAAGATGTCTTGGAAGGCAGTCCAGAAACTGTTCAATGACAAATACTTTCTGAAAAGTATTCATCACATGAAAGAGGTAGAGTTTATCAGACTGAAACAGAACAACATGGCGGTGTCCCAGTACGAGGCTAAGTTCGCGGAGTTATCCCGGTTTGCACCTCATTTGGTGGAGAATGAGGAACGTATGACGCGAATGTTTCAGAGAGGTTTGAAACCAAAAATTCGTCAATACCTCATTTCTCAAAAATTTTCTCTATATTCGAATGTAGTGAACAGGGCCCAGTTATTAGAATGAGATAATGATTATGTTCAACCAAGGGACAACAACCAAGGTCGTACCGGTGGTAGCAGTCATCGGAACAATGACAACCAGCAGGGAGGAAAGTATCATGACAGAAACGGTAACCACTCCGGTGGTAATCGTGGCCATGATAATAGAAGAAGTGAGTCGGGGGGAGATTTCAAGAAGAGAAGGTACAACAATGAGAACGTGAAAACATCGATAGCAGCACCAACATCAACTATTTCTAGGGGAGGAGAACGACCGCCGGTCGTATGCTATAAACGCGGGCAAAAGGGACACATCAGTCCTAACTGCACACAACAATCTAAGGTGTGTTATAACTGTGGAAAGGAAGGGCACATAGCTCGAGTGTGTCCTATAGTGAAACCAAGTGCAGCAGGGATGGTGACTCCAAAGGCTGTCCCTGACAAGTCAAAGTCAGTGGTTCCTGGAAGAGCTTTTGTCGTAACTGCCCAACAAGCGAGGAACCCGAATGAGGTTATTACGGGTAAGCTAATCATAAACTCTTGCGAAGTCTATACCTTATTAGATACCGGTGCTACCCATTTTTTTATTTTACCTGCTTGTGCTCAACGGTTGAACTTGACTTCTGAGAAATTAGACTTTAACTTATCTATTGAAACTCCGTTAGGAGAAACCTTCGTTACATCTATAATTTACAAATCTTGCTTGATTCAAATTGGTACCCTCACTCTACCTGTTGATCTTATATCTTTGAAAATACTTGCATTTGACTTGATTTTAGGAATTGACTGGTTAACCACTTATCATGCCAAAATTGACTGTTTTTGTAAGGTTGTTAGTTTTTATATTCCTAACCAACCTGTTGTGCAAATCCAAACAACCAAATCACTAAAATCAATCAATGTCATTTCAAGTCATAAAGCTATTCGTTTATTGAAAAACGGATGTCAAGATTTCTTAGCCCATGTCACTGATCTAAACCAGAATACGTTAGGTTTGAATAATATTTCTGTTGTTAATGAGTTTCCTAATGTATTTTTCAAAGAACTTCCTGGTCTACCCCTAGAATGTGAAGTTGAATGCTTTATTGATCTTGAACCCGGTACAAAACCCATCTCTAAAACCCCATATCGAATGGCTTCTATCAAACTTCAGGAGTTAAAGGTCCAACTAGAGGAGTTGTTGGACATCGGTTTTATTCGTCCTAGTACATCTCCTTGGGGTGCTCCAGTTTTATTCATAAAGAAGAAAGACGGGAGTATGCGACTTTGTATTGACTATCGGGAGTTGAACCATGTCACCATCAAGAATAAGTATCCAATATCGCGTATTGATGACCTGTTCGACCAGTTGCAAGGTGCACAATTCTTTTCAAAGATAGATCTTCGTTCTGGATATCATTAGTTAAAGATTAAAACTGAGGATATTCCAAAGACTGCTTTCAGAACTCGATACGGGCATTATGAATTCTTAGTCATGTCTTTTGGATTGACTAATGCTCCTGCTATTTTTATGGATATGATGAACCGTGTATTCAAAGAATATTTGGATCAGTTCGTAGTTGTCTTTATTGATGACATCCTCATCTATTCCAAAAGTCGTGAAAATCATAAGCACCATTTGAATCTGGTACTTCAAAGGCTTCGTGATAACAAGCTTTATGCCAAGTTGAAGAAATGCGAGTTCTGGCTTGAGGAAGTATCATTCCTTAGGCACGTAGTATCAAAACATGGAGTATCTGTTGACCTGGCAAAGATTGAAGCAATAAAAAGTTGGGAGCAACCTAAGTCGGTGACCGAAGTACGTAGCTTTCTGGGCTTAGCTGGTTATTATCGGAGATTCGTGGAAGGATTTTCTCGAATCGCTACTCCAATAACTCAGCTAACTCAAAAAGATACAAAATTCTTATGGAACGAGGAATCCGAGAAGAGCTTCCAAGAGCTTAATAGGAGACTCATTTCGGCTCCTGTTCTGATGATACCATCTAGTTCGGATGGATTTGTCATTTACAGCGATGCTTCGGGTAAAGGGTTAGGATGTGTTCTCATGCAACATGGGAAAGTCATAGCCTATGACTCGCGACAACTCAAAGAATATGAGAGGAACTATCCTACTCATGATTTAGAGTTGGCAGCTGTCATTTTCGCGTTGAAGATTTGGAGACACTACCTGTATGGGGAGAAAGTGGAGATCTATACGTATCATAAAAGCCTTAAATATTTTTTCACCCAGAAGGAACTCAACATGAGGCAACGACGTTGGCTTGAGCTGTTGAAAGATTACGACCATACCATCCAAAACCATCCTGGAAAAGCAAATGTGGTAGCTGACGCGTTGAGTAGAAGATCATATGCGGGAACAATTGATGCTATCAAGGCCTATTTTGTGTGATTTACAAAGGATGGAGATTGAGTTCAAGACTCCGGGGACCCGTGCGATGATGTCAAGTATACGCGTGGAGCCAACTTTGATTGATAAAGTTAAAGCTGCTCAAGCTACAGACCCAGAGCTAATGAATATAAGGAAGAAGGTGCAAGAAGGTGCTATTCCAGAAGCAAGGATTGATGAAGAAGGAATACTTCGAGTCAACTCCAGACTTTGTGTTCCTAATGATTCTGACTTGAAGTATAGAATCATGATGAAGGCACACAACACACCGTTTGCAGTCCATCCTGGGAGTACCAAAATGTATCGTGATCTTCGACATACATTTTGGTGGAGCAATATGAAGAGAGAGATCGCGGAGTTCATCTCGAGGTGTTTAACGTGTCAACGTGTCAAGGCGGAGCATCAAGTGCCAAAGGGTCCATTGCAACTACTTGAGATTCCAAAGTGGAAGTGGGAACACATTACCATGGATTTCGTTACGGGTCTTCCCAAGGTTTCTCAAGGCATAGATGCGATTTGGGTTATTGTCGATAGATTAACCAAGTCTGCTCATTTCTTGCCTATACGAGAGACTTATTCACTTGAACGTCTTGCTCGTATGTACGTAAACGAGATTGTGAGATTACATGGCATGCCAGTATCCATAGTTTCGGATTGTGACCCCAGATTTACTTCACGATTTTGGATCAGTTTGCAAAAAGCTATTGGAACCAATTTACGATTCAGTTCGGCATATTATCCTCAAACGGACGGACAATTGAAAAGGTCTATTCAAACTCTTGAAGATCTATTGAGACTCTGTGTTCTAGACTTCAAAGGAAGTTGGGATATGTACTTACCATTGGTGGAATTCTCCTACAACAATAGTTATCAGGCAAGTATAGGTATGGCTCCATTCGAGGCATTGTATGGACGAAAGTGTTGTTCTCCAGTATGCTGGGACGAGGTGGGTGAAGCAACGTTGTTAGGACCGGAGTTAGTACGTATGACTATGAAAAAGATTCAAATAATCCGGCAACGTATACAAACGGCACAAGATCGACAAAAGAGTTATGCAGATCTTCATCGAAAGGTCGTGGAATTTAATGTCGGAGATCATGTATTGTTACGTGTTGCTCCATGGAAAGGAGTTACGAGATTCGAAAAGAGAGGAAAGCTTAATCCATGATTTATCGGTCCATTTGAGATCCTTGACCGAGTAGGAAAGGTGGCCTATAGACTCTCCTTACCTCCAAGCATGTCTCGTGTTCATAACGTTTTTCACATATCCATGCTTCATAAATATGTGAAAGACCCAAACCACATTATTGAGTTAGAACCAGACGAGATAGCAAAGATTTAACGTACGAGGAGGTACCTGTGAAGATCTTGGATAAAAAGGAACATGTCCTACGCTTAAAAATTATACCTCAAGTTAAAGTTTTATGGAAGAACCACGATATCGAGGAAATCACCTGGGCGTTAGAATCGAAAATAAAAACGAGGTACCCTCACCTTTTTGACATACCAGGTACGTGCATCAATTTCGAGGACAAAATTTCATAAGGTGGGGAGGTTGTAAGACCCCAACTTTTATGAATAAAAATTTAATTTTCTTTATATATTATTTTGAAATAGTAAGGTGTTGATTTAATAAATGTGATAAGTTATGGGTGAAATGTGCAAATATTTCAAAATAAGCAAGTGGTTATAAAATATTCATTGTTGTCGGAGAATATTCATTTGGTCGTGGAATATTCTTGTTGTCGGGGAATATTCGTACGATGGCGCAACCATTTGTTGGCCCCACAACGGAATAACTGTCGGATATAGAAAGCGACAAAAATAACATTTTTATAAAATAACGGCGTAGTTGTTACCGTTAGTACTGTTGAAATACCCGGTGGTTAAAATACAGTAATACGCGGTGTTGCACAGTAGCACACGATATTGCGCAGTATTTTGAATTATTGATTCTTACGTAGGAAGACACTTACTCAATAATTGTTACAGTAATTACTGTTCAATATTTTATAATTGCTATGTTGATATTTCATATTATTGATTTAATAATTGTCATTGCACAGTATGTCAAATTATCAAATCAATAATTCATATTATTTGAATAATATTATTAGATAGCATTATTGGCAATGTCTAAGGAAGTTCTGTCTATGAAAGTGGTTGATTAATTGCGCGTCAGTAAGGAGAAATCCTTATCGGAAGGCCCCCTCTTTCTTGGGAACGACCTGGTTGTCATTATTGTGGTTCTGTAATATTATTTGTGAATAATAATTATTGATAATATGATAAGTAAATATTTATTCAATGTGGATTTAAACGGAGGAAGTTTTTAGCAAAAGTGACAATGATTGAGAATGTACATTTTATCTGTTCTAATAAAATAATTCATTCAAATATATTATTATAATATTACATTATAAGTGTGTAAAGTGATAATATAATAATATAATAGTGATGATATTTTTTACAATAAATTAACGATATATGAATAAAATGAGGTGGAAGAGAGAAAATAAAATTTAAAATTCTTTTAATAATTATAAATGTTTTAATATATATATATATATATATATATAAATAAATATGTGGTGGAATTAATTATTTCAAAAATAGAGGCTTTGAAATTTTGAGTGTGTTGAAGATTTTCCAGAGTGATGAGTGTGGAAAAATCATCCGTATGTAAGTTTGGGTCATTTTTTTCTTTCCAAATTTGGAAAAACTTCCTTCTACAAAGTTGTAGAGAATTAAATTTTCTATAGAAAGGACATAGAATTATTGAAGTTTCAGAAATAAATATTTTAATATATATATTTATACATATATATATATATATATATATATAAACATGTGGTTTGAATTTTTTTTCAAAAATGGTGGGTGAAGTTGGTGAGGTGCAAGAATTGTCAAAAGTTTGGGCTTGAAAATCATACGTAGGATTTTTTTTTCCAATCTTGGTGTGCCACACAATTCCTATAAATAGGGTGCTTAGTTAGAATTAAAAATCACACCAGAATCAAAAAATTTTCTCTCTATAATATCGAGCGTATTTCGTGTGAGTATTTAGATACTTTGAGTGTTGATAGCAGTGCAAGTTTTCGTCCATATAACCGATATTCCAGTCAAAACTACTCTTCTGTTACGGTAAAGGATATTATTTTTCTCGTAAATGATGTTATTTTCTTACAATATTCTTAATGAATATTATTTTCTTTCATATTCCATATTATGAAAGTAATAATATTTTATTTTATATTCCTAAATTTGAACTTACTACGGTAAGTATTGCTTCTATAATTTCTGAAATGATCAGAAATTTCTTGAGTTTTGCTCTTCATCTAGTATCATTTCACCGGAATAATTTTCTGAACTTTTTATGAAAATTTTTAACTTTTCATAATGAGTTACTATTCACGGTAAAAAAATATTTTTTTTTCATCTTTGATTGGATCCAAGTTTTGATCTTCATTCTTGAATTTTGCTCCACAATTGATTATTACGGAGTATTATTGAACTTGGATAAACTAAATTACGAATCCCTAATCTTTGTCATTTATCTCACTAGATTCGTTATTCGTATTATTTTTCATCATCCTCAGTCCTAAATGGTGATATAACTGAATATCTTTGGCTTATAGTGCAAAGATGAATGATTACTTGATGAATATCTTTGGCCTGTAGTGCAAAGATGAATGATTACCTGATGAATATCTTTGGCCCGTAGTGCAAAGATGGACAGGTGTTGAGATGAACATGACCAACTGGTGATATAAATGAATATCTTTGGCCCGTAGTGCAAAGATGAATATCTGATTCAAGATGTATATTGATTGATGTTACAGGGATAAAATATTGATGATGGACCTTTAAATCATAGAAGATAGTAGACTTCATTCTCTACTTAACTCTTCTAATGAATTGTTATTTCCGCTGCGAATATTGATCTAAAACTTGTTGTCCATTATATTTTATCTGATTTATTGAAGGCTAACGATAATTTGTTTTTCATTATCTTAGTCATAATATTCTTTACTGGGCTAGTTGAGCTCACCCTTTTCATCTATTGTTCTCTTCAAGAAATGAGAATATCGCGGGGACTAGTCGAGGAACAGTCTGATGATCAGAGTTAGATCTGTAGAAGTCCTCACTATTCTATAAAATAGTGAGACAATTATTGTAATGAATAAGGAATGAATTTTAATGTTTATATTTTGTATTATATACGATTTGTATTGAAACTCACAGTTTGAATGGTCGTATTTTGAAAGACCGTTTGTTATAATAGATTGTATTTGAATTCTGTACCATGTATTTGGCGACTCAGAATGGGTTGAGTATTGAACCTATTTTGGGGGCGTCACACGCTGAATGGGTCGAATAAGACCATGAGAAATATCATGACCAAGAAATTTGACTCTAGTATGGAAAAGACTACATTTAGTAGGGGAAAGAACCAAACCATTGACTTTGATTGTTTTGAAGAACGAATTCAAATGCTTGTGGTGTTCTTCAATTGATTTAGAAAAAACAAGAATATTATCAATATAAACAATGATAAAATGGCTAAATGGATTCAAAATATCATTGAGAATATTTTGAAATTCACTAGGAGCATTCTTGAGACCGAATAGTTGAACAATCCATTCGTAATGACCAAAAGGAGTTGTGAAAGCAGTCTTGTATCTATCACTTGGATGAATACTAATATGCCAAAATCCTGACTTAAGGTCAAATTTACTAAAAACGATTGCATTACTAAGTCTACTAAGAAGGTCTTCCTTGTTAGGCAATGGGTACCTAATCCATTCTAGGACCTTGTTTAGAGGCTTGTAATTAATAACTAGTCTTGGGACTCCTCTTTTTTTCTCAGCTTCATTATTAACATAAAAAGCTGGACAAGTCCAAGGAGATTTACTATGTTTAATTAAACCCTTTGCAAGCAAATCATTGATTTCTTGCTTACAAAGCTCCATTTGCTGGTGATTCATTTATATAGGTCGAGCGTTAGTAGGAATTAAGTGTTCCTTAAATTCCTTAGTATAAGGTAACCTTACAACACGCTTTCTTCTGTGCCAGAAAGCATTGGGAGAATCAGCACAAAGGTTTTTATTCATAAATTTCTTAAGTTCTTCGATTTTTTCTTGAACTTTGTTACTGAGAAGAAGTTCTTCAACATGTTTGTATCTAATTTCTTCTTTTAGGAATTTTAACTGAGTAGTTTTACAATTTAACAAATTTAAAGATTTTGAAATAGATTCATCTTGAATAAATTTCAAATCTCTCTCTTTGGGTCGAGTAATGAATTTAAACACTACCTTTTGACCCAAATGTTCAGTGGTTAAACCATTATTACTGGTAGTGAATGGATACAATAAATATATAAACGGAAGGCCTAAAATAATCTTATCCGTCAAGTTGCGAATTAAAACAAAAGTAGTTTTAAAACACATAATATCTTGACAAAGATGAACTTTAGGAAGCTTATATTTTATTTCCATCTTACTGCCATTAGCAGAATTTAGTCTCTCACTAGTTTTCTTATAAAACTTTGTAGGGATTAAACCTTCTTGAATACAATTAAGATCTGCGCCAGTATCAACCAAAGCAGGAAGCTCAATTGAAAAGGTTTTATCGATGACTAGTTTAACAATAATATACCATTTTTGTGTGGTGATATCTTTTAATCTTTTCAATGAATTACCTTGAACCATGAGAATTGACTCATTATCTTTAGCGTTAGAAGATTCAACTTCATCATTTTCTGAAGAATCAAAAATGTGAAGGTCTGACTCTTTAGCTGCAAGATTGGTCATTTCTCTTCTTAAATCAGAAATTTCGTTCTTAAGACCTAAAATTTCCTTTTTAAGTTTATTAATTTCTTGATTTAACTCGGGTAGAGTGATCTCTCTATCCGGAGTCTTAAATCTTTCTAAGGTTTTGTTAAGGCTGATAATAGGCTTATCTTTTCCTTTAATAATCCTATTTTTCCCTGAATTATTTTTTGTTATCAATTCTTTTAGCTGCTTCATGTACTGTGATTTTAACTTTGGGTCAGTAATTTTACTAATTAAATTAATTAACAAAGAGGTTTTTTCGTCGTCTTTGTTAAGCACATTAATTATTTTATTGCAGCAGTCAGATCTTCAATTATCTGTACACAAAGTGACTTTATTTTCTTCACTATTGGTTTGATTATCTTCATCGTTATTAGAGGAATAAGGAATATCAGAATAATCGTTGCTATCAACGTCATTCTCTATTCTTATTAACTCTAAAAGCTTATCAATTTCTTTAGCAGAAATGTTCAACTGACTTAATTTCTATTTAATCTTACATTCATTTTTATAATGACCTTTCTGACCACAATTATGACAAGTAATTTTACTTTTATCATAAGTTTTTGATTTGTGAGAAGATTTTTTATTATGAGTTTTTCTCTTTGATTTAGGTTTCTCATAATAATTATCTTGACTTTTAGCTTGACTAGATCTCTTCTTATGATGCTTACTACTCTTGCATTTTTTAATATGTTTTTTCCAATGCTTTCTTCTAGAGGGAGCAACAGGAGGTACACCATATTGTTCGCAGAAAGTTCCAAGCTCATATTTAGCTTTGTTTTTATCTTTACTAGCTTGTTTAGCAAGTTTATAATCAATACACATTTTTAAGCCAATCTTTTGAATATAACTGATTATATCACCATAAGTTAGATTATCATAATCAATATATCCTAAAGTTTTACTAGGCTTTTCTCTAATCTTGTGTGCAAACAAATTAGGAAGGCCATTGACAAACTTTTCTTTCCAGAAAGGCTTGTTACTATCACTCCTCATCATGACACGAGAAATAAAAATATCTTTGTACCATCTAAAGTCACTTAGAGTGGGACAAGTGAGATTACTTAACTGATCATGAATTCTTTCAGTAATATTACTAGGAGTTCCTATAAATTTTTTTATTATGGTAAATATTAATGTGTTTACTCCATCAGGAATACCAAAACCAATATCTTCTCTGAAGATTGGATGGCTATCATTATCGAACTGGTGCGCATGAATTATAGTGTCTTGTATCTTCATCAAGGTGTTTCTCCCACCAAGAACGAAGGACACCAGAAAATCCATTAGTTAATATTTCAACAATTTTAGGTTGGGTTAAACTACTGAATGTTGTAATATAACTATTGGCGACCATGGACATATGATTCATTTTAGTAAGAATTTGATGTTAACTGAATCCATCAATATTCCATTTATAAATTTTATTAGAGGAAACAGAAAATTGATTATCTAGATTTTTCTCTTCAAACTGAAAATCTGGAGGAGTGGGTCTAGAATACCAATTTTTTGTTATACTTGTATTGTTAAAAGTTAACTTGTTTAACTGATCGTTAAGATCTGGAATTAAAACTGTTTCAGATTTATTATCTGATTGACTATCCCTTTCATCTTCAGATTCTTCAATCTGATCTATGATAGCTATAGTACCACTAGCTTCACCAAAACTCATTTTTTTAGTAATTTATCTATTATTTTTACTAAATCAGAATCTTTATTAGGCAATCCCAAACCATCTCTGCTTTCAGGGAGAGTTAATAAAGGCTGATCAATCCTTTTTTCAGGATTTTTAACCATAAATTGATCAAATTTTTCTTCAATTTTATCCAACTGCTTTCCACTTATGGCTAAATACTGATTAGTGAAATTATTTTGTTCAATAATTTTCTTTTTGTCAGTTTTGCCATCAGCTACTTTAAATGGACTGGCAACAACTGAAGTATTTTTAACCATCAAAAGAACAGTCTCTAAAGGAGGATGACTGGCCAAAACTCTTGACTTATCCTCTTTAGTCCACTGACTTTTGGTTAAAACATTACAGTGAGAATGATATTTATCATACCAATCATAAAAAGTAATGTTTATTTTTTCATTGTCAATAAATCTTTTCCATCAATTAACAATTTTATTTCTGTCATGTTTATCGTATTTATTACGAAAAGCATACCTTTTTTCTTTATTAGATTTGGAATTAAAATCTTTAACCAGATTATTCCAATCTAATTTAAATTCTTTAGAAAGAACTCTTAACTGAGGATTAATCGAAGCTCCAAAGTCTGAAGGAGTAGGACCTAATGAAGATGTAGGTGAAAGATCTGGATCTTCTTCTACAATATCATTAGTAGTGTAACAAGGATGACTAGTTTGACCTTGGTTTAAAATACGTTTCATTTTAATATCTGGCATAGAAATATTACTTAGTACTTTAGTGTCTCTCCTCGAAGTAACCGAAGACGAAGAAATGATATTGTAGCTTAAATTAATAAATTATATATATATATATATATATATATATATATTGACAGAAACATAGTCAACCAAGACTGAGAAGAGGACCAGTGATGGTGAAGGCCGCTTATATATGCATATATATATAAAAGCAGTAAAAAGGCCACAGAATGATCCAGGCCGAACTGGAATGTAAATATATAGAAAAGTAGTCAACCAGTGATTGGGGAGATCACCCAGTATGGCGAAGTGTGTAAAAAATAGTATAAAGGCCACAAAATAGTCCAGGCCAGACTGGAATGTAAATTACAGAAAAGTAGTCAACCAGTGACTGGGGAGATCACCCAGTATGACGAAGAGTGCAAAAATAATATAAAGGGCGATGGGTTTTCACCCTGGTGCCCGGACTGGAATTGAAATATATATATATATATATATATATATATATATATATATATTGACAGAAATGTAGTCAACCAATACTGGGAAGAGAACCCAGTTATGGTGAAAATCGCTCATATATGCGTAAATATATATAAAAGCGGTAATCTACCTCAGATTTGACATCTGGGCTTGACAGAATTGAAATGTTAGTATATATACAGTTAAATATATACAAAAAAGGGCCAAACATGGACTGGGAAGATAACCCAGCCCGACGAAGTTGCCAGAACGTGTGTGCTAGTGCATTGAAGCTACTGGAGCTGACGGATCATCAATCTGAGTTGTAGAAATGTCAGAAAATCAGTTTATGTACAAAAATGTACCAAATTTTGACGAAAACGGCCACGGAACTAAGTTTCAGGCATTGTTAGAAAATGAAATTTAACGTGCAAGTGTATAAAAGTACGAAGAAGTAATATTCACTTTCTGATCGTGAAAATACTTACAATGGACTGCTACACGGGTTTTTTGCCAAATCGTAGGCTCTATACGTCCAAATCTACCGGTTATTTTCTGATATGTTGTAGTATATGAGTATATCTACGTGTTAGAGTGAAAATATTTGGGTTTGGAAGAGGTGTAAAAGTTGAAAAATTGAACTGACAGAGCTTCGCTGCGTTTCAGAATTCTTGAAAACGAAGGGGGGGGAGACTCTATTTATAGGCCAGGGAGCCTCCACTCTACCTGCTGCTGCCGCAGGTAGAGGTGCAGCTCCCCTGGTGGGGCCTGCGGTGCCGAGTTCTATTACCTCGAAGTACGTGCACTCCGGACAACGCGCAGTCAAAGTCAAAACTTTCTAACTTTTGATCGGAGCGTCTGTTTGAGGCGTGCTATACCTTTTCGGAAAGCCCTAGACGAGAGTGTCGTCTATACATTGGATAAAACATTTTTCGGGTCCGAGAAGACAGGTTCTTAACCAGGTCTTCGATTCCCCGCAGTTTGTCCGTTGAGCTGTCTTGCGCTGTTTGCACTCGGGATCATCGTTATAGTTTGTTCTGTCTTTGTTGGCATCAATTCGGCTTGAGTTTGACCGAATCGACTAAGAGTTGATAAAATGACTATTTTGCCCTTCCCGGGGTGGTCCTTCGTGGATCTGGCTTCCTAGGGTTATCTCTGGGGCTAAATTGCACTTCCTGAATTGACGCCGGGGCTGACTTGTACTTCCCGAGCTGAGACCGGGGATGACATGACATGTTCTGGGTTGATTTCAAGGTTGACCTGTACCTCTCGTGTTGATGCCGGGGCTGACTGACGGCCCGATATTGAGATCGAGATTGATCGGTATCTCCTAGGTTACTGTCGGGGCTGATTTATACCTCTCGGGTTGCTGCCGAGGCTGATTTGAAGGCCCGATATTGAGATCGGGGTTTGAACTGACGGTCCAATCAGAGATCGGGGTTGATTTGATAGCTCGATATTGAGATCGGGGTTGATCTGGCGGTCTGATTGACGATCGGAGCTGGCTTGACGCTCTGATTGATGATCAGAGATGGATTGATGGTCCGATTGACGTTGGAGCTGGATTGACTTTTCGATTAATGATCAGAGCTGGATAGATGATCCGATTGGCAATCGGAGCTGGATTGACTGTCCGCTTGGCGATCGGAGTTG
This sequence comes from Panax stipuleanatus, assembly GCA_020205555.1. Classification (NCBI taxonomy): domain Eukaryota; kingdom Viridiplantae; phylum Streptophyta; class Magnoliopsida; order Apiales; family Araliaceae; genus Panax; species Panax stipuleanatus. The sequence continues at coordinate 44,265,876 of CM035117.1, read as the reverse complement.
GACTGACAATTCGATTGGAGATCAGAGCTGGATTGACAGTCAGACTGGAGATCGGAGCTGAATGGAGTACTGATATTGGTGATCGAATTTAACTGGAGTACCGACAGTGGGGATCAAATTTGGGTTTATCGATATTGGGGATCAGATTTAGGTTTACCGATATTGGGGATCAGATTTGAGTTTATCGATATTGGGGATCGAATTTGGGTTTACCGATATTGGGAATCGAATTTGGGCTTACCGATATTGGAGATCGAATTTAGATTTATCGATATTGGGGATCAAATTTAGGTTTACCGATATTGGGGATCGGATTTGAGTTTACCGATATCGGGGATCGAATTTGGATTTATCGATATTGTGGATTATATTTAGGTTTACCGATATTGGGGATCGAATTTAGGTTTACAGATATTGGGGATCGGATTTGAGTTTACCAATATTGGGGATCGAATTTGGGTTTACCGATATTGGGGATCGGATTTGGGTTTACCGATATTGGGGATCGAATTTGGGTTTACCGATATTGGGAACCGAATTTAGATTTACCGATATTGGGGATCGGATTTAGGTTTACCGATATTGGGGATCGAATTTGAGTTTATCGATATTAGGGATCGGATTTGGGTTTACCGATATTAGGGATCGAATTTAGGTTTACCGATATTGGGGATCAAATTTAGGTTTGAAAGCCTGGTATCGATACCGGGATTGGCTTGATTGATAGTTTTATCCTCCCACAGTGTTAGTATTGGGGCAAGAAAAATTTTGAGTGTCTACAGATGCCCTTCTTTATCATGTCCATGCAATGTAGTGGAATGGGCAGGATAAAGATTAGTAGACATTGGAAATAAGATAAATGTCAGAGACGTTAGGAAGGCTTGGTGTCTTTGAGTGGAACGGGGATGCTTTCGGTTGCTTACATTATCTATCGCCTGGGGATAATGTTGTCATGGACAGCCCTTGATATTATTGATATGTTACCACGAACTATTCTTGTCATTTTCTGCTGGGGATGACGTTATTCACGGTAGCCTGTTTAACTCTGATGGGGATGCTTTTATGCTACCATGGTTTGAAACTCATGGTTTCCCGCATCTGTTAGCATTATCAGGGGGCATATCTTCTCTTGGCTGATGCCGTTTGTGTGTTTCGGAAGGCTCCTTTGACGGGGTTGTCCCTAAGGTATCGAGTGACATTGCTGGGATCTTCCGATGTTTTATCCGGATGATAGGTTTCACTTGGCAGCTTACATGAGCTGAATATCCAATCTTTTACGTCATTTCCCTTTTGAGGTTGTGTATAACAGATTCCATCATTGGCGATGGGTTACTATAATTGCCTCCGTCACCGGATAACTCCCGATGCTTTGATGGGGCTGAACAACCTGTTAAACTGTATCGGTCAGTAGCCGACGCTTCACTGGGGTTGTGCCAACGACTGAACTGTCATCGGTCAGTACCCGACGCTTCGTTGGGGTTGTGCCAACGGCTGAACTGTTATCAGTCAGTACCCGACGCTTCGCTGGGGTTGTGCCAATGGCTGAACTGTCATCGGTCAGTACCCGACGCTTCGCTGGGGTTGTGTCAACGGCTGATCTTAACTTTGGTCTGTACCCAAACTTCGCTGGGTTTGTGCCAACTGCTGATCTTGACTTTGGTCTATATCCGAACTTCAAAAATGGCAGTTTTCGGTAGTTTTGCGCAGTTCCTGCGCAATTTTTCCGTAGTTTGCTTTGTTGATCCTCGGACATGGCTCATGAATGAATACCAAGGGTCTCCATGGGGTTTCCCTTTCTGTCAGATTTCTACTGCTTAAACGCAGATTTTCAGGACAAACCGCTCAATCACGTAGCATTTTTTCTTCAGATTTGACTTGGCAGCACATAAGAACTCCGTTTTGACCTGAACTGAACTGAGCCCGAGGGAGTGGGACCCACCTTAAGCTGCTGCAGGTGGAGTATTTAATGAACACACAATTTTTGACTCTACTGGGGATTTTTGACTGACCCATGCAGATTTTTAGGATTTATCTTGCTGGATATCTGCGAGGCAGGTGTTCAGCTTTGGGCGGCATAAGTTGACACCGACTCTCGAGGAGTACAAGCGATTTACTGGGTTGGCTCTGGATTTTTTGTGTGCTCGTACGGCTATTAGTGATATATGGAGACCGTTTACCCGTATGTCCTGTCTCCGTCAGAGCTTGATCAGGGACGAGATTGTATCTGGACACGTGATCTCGATTGACTTCCTGATCGATTGATTTAGCGAGCTCGACAGATATGATCGCCATGTTGGAGATTTTATTATTTCAGCAGAGGCATGGCATCTGGCCAGAGTAGTTATTTTGCTGATGTGTATTGTGGCATACGTTTGTATGCTGCTTCGCTTGGATCATTTGGACGTGGGATTAGTAGTTGCAGTTCGGGCCCTTAGACAGGGTAGCACCATCGTCCCGATGATATTGGCTGAGATATTTAGATCCGCCACACATTGTAGTACCCATCCAGAGGGGTTTTTTAGGGGCAGCTCGGTCTTGCTGTATATATGGCTGATGTCCCATATACGACTGATTGGATTCTTCAGGCCTTGGGGTTTATGCTTTACTCACGAGACATCCATAGTTTACTCCTTTTAGACTGCGGAGTGCATTGATGCAGAGTCATGGTTGGCATTTTTGTCAAATATTGAGCATTCGTTCTCGATCTTGCCATGCTCAGGGCTAGCGTCCCTATATAGCTTTATCACCCATGCTTCTGGCTTGGATTATTTACCCCTAGCGGGTTTGAGGGGAGTGACTACCTATCATCCTTTGGCAATCATGTGTCAGTTTGATCAGCTGCAGAGTTTGCACCATTTTGAGGGGTCTGCTGATCAGAGGATGTCGGCTTCTTCTATGTCGTCCTCCGACTTGGTTAGAGTATATGAGTGCTGGACTCATTGAGAGAGGGCTAATTTCTCTGGTAGCCATCCGAGCCGTTCTCTGGAGTATTATGCCTGGTTGGAGGTAGAGACAGCAGTTGCAGTAGCAGAGCCTCATTTATCTCCAATTGTGGACTCCGACGAGGAGGAGCCTATAGAGAATTCGGATTCTCCTACCGAGGATGAGCTGTTAACGGGTTTAACAGCGGCTCTAGTGAGTGATTTGTCGGTTATTTCTGCAGAGACGGATCCGACTCTGGCGGACTCACTATTTAGAATGACCTTTGATAGAGATTCAGCCAGAGCGCAGATGTTGGCCGCCTTGTCTGGCAGAGATTTAGCTTTGGCGGAGAGAGATGGGCTCAGGGCCACTTTGGATGCTAGATTGATTGAGCAAGAGGAGCTTTGATCTACCAGAGATGCAGTGGTTGTGGAGCGAGACGAGATCTGCTCAGCTAGAGACGCAACATAAGTTGAGATCGAGGAGACTTTGATTGCTCGGGATGCATTATTTTCCTATAGGGATGAGGCTATAGCTTTCCATGATTTCCACATTGCTGATAGTACTGCTCTTCGATCTTACACTCATGGTTTGGTCAACGAGATGAGTGCGTATATTGATGACCACAGTGCTACGATGCATATGGCCGTGGAGGTACTGAGCCATATGGAGGCTGAGTGTATGGCACTTACAGCTGCTCCCCCATCTTCAGAGAGAGATGCAATGCTGGCATTACTGACCCGCTTGTCCTTGGGTCCATAGACTAGCTTTATTTTTCCTGCACAGACTAGATCAACCATTTTTGTCATGTACAGGGCATTATGTATATATTAAACAATGTTATATATCAGAGAAATATAGTTTTGATTCACTTCCCTGATTGGATATGTACTGTTATTGCTGAGAGATTACCACTTCTTTCATGACTCGCAGTTGGAGATGTATCTTGAGCTTCTTCTTGATGGACTGACAGTTGAGATATCACGGAGTTTCTCAGACGGACCTATTGACTAGGGTAGCTTGATAGAGTTTAGGTTTTACCAGTTTTTGGTTTCTTGGGACTGGTCTTTTATTGGTTTTCTTGAAGGTCAAACCACGCCGTAGATGGCTGCCTACGTACTCCCGAGTTGAGGGAGATCAGGTCATTCGTAGTTCAGGATGTTTAGTTAGAGAGAAGTTTGAAAAGTATTTATCTTGGGTTTTTAAGTTTGGTCTGATGAGTTTTTGAGTTTTTTATTTGGTTTGACCGCACCAGAAATGGTTGCCTACGTACTCCCGGGTGTAGGGAGATCAGGTCATTCGTAATTTCGGCTGTTTGCCGGAATAGTTTGATTTTTGGATTTTTTGGATTTTTTTCTTAGTTTGACCACACCAGAAATGGCTGCCTGCGTACTCCCGGGTTGGGGGAGATCAGGTCATTCGTAGTTTCGGCTTTCTAATGAAAAATGGAAACTGATTTGATTCTTAGGACCCGGATGCGGGTATGCATGTGTCTCAGACGTAGTATCTCTTGATGGTGTCTGAATTGATGAGTTGGGGAAATTCATTCCCATCTATTTCTTGTAGTCTGATAGCCCCCCCTGTCAACACCTCCTTGACAATGAAAAGGCCTTCCCAATTTGGGGCGAACTCTCCTTTGGCTTCATCTTGATTGGCCAGGACTTTCTTTAGCACCAAGTCATTTTCTTTGAATTACTAGATTCGGACCTTTTTGTTGTGGGATCTGGCGATCCTTTGCTGGTATAACTGTCCGTGGAAAATGACTGTAGCTCTCTTTTCATCTATCAGGGATAGTTGATGATATCGATCTTGCAACCACTGATCTTCGTCCATTTGAGCGTCGATCATAACTCACAAGGATTCCATCTCTAATTCTATGAGAAGGACAACCTCCATGCCATAGACCAATGAATAGGGGGTAGCCCCAGTAGAGGTGCGCATTAACGTCCTGTATGCTAACAGGGTGAGAGGAAGCAGGTCAGGCCATTCCTTGTGATTGACGAACATTTTTTGCATGATCTTCTTGATGTTTTTATTGGCCGCTTCGACAGCGACGTTCATCTTGGGCCTATAGATGACGGAATTGAGATGATTAATGTGGAACATACTGCACAATTCTTTCATCATTTGATTGTTCAGGTTCTTGGTGTTGTCTGATACGATCACCTCCGGTTGTCTATATCGATAGACGACATTATTTCTGATGAAACTAATGATGACCTCTTTTGTGACTTTGGGAAAGGAGGCTGCTTCAACCCATTTGGTGAAGTAATAAATCATGGTGAAGATGAATCAATGACCATTGCTAGCTTTTAGTTCCACTGGACCTATCACATCCATTCCCCACATGGAGAAAGGCCATGGTAAACTCATGTTGTGCAGCTCATTTAGAGGAGCATGAATGGCATTTCCATGTATTTGACATTGAAAACATCTCTTAACATGATCGTCGCAGTCAGCCTTAAGAGAGATCCAATAATGGCCTGTTTTGATTATCTTCTTGGCCAGCAGATGACCGCTCATGTGTGGACCACATACTCCACCGTGGATTTCATCCATAAGTCTTTGGGCTTGCTCTTTGTCGAGGCATCTTAGCTGGCCTATTCCAGCATCCCTTTTGTACAGTGCATCTCTGCTTAAATAGAACTTCATGGCTATTTTGTTAATCAGCTTACACTCTGATTGACTTACCCCAGCGGGTGTGGATACATCACGGAGATATTCCTTGATGTCTTGATATCAAGGCTGCTTGACATGAGGTATTTCATCTAATACTTCTCCAATGTAATTCCCATATATCGGGGCTTTATGAATTGTGAACTTGATGTTGGGCAATCCACTCTTATCCGATATGCGGATTAATGAAGCCAACGTTGCCAATGCATCAGCGAAGTTATTCCGACCCCGAGGAATATGAACAAAGGTTATGTCTTCGAATTCCCAGGATATTTTGAGGTCGTGCCGATGATAGGGCAGCAAATGCAGTTCTTTGGTGAGATACGCACCGGTGGTTTGTCTGATGACTAGCTAGAAATCTCTGAAGGCGAGTAGGTGTTTGATAGACATGGATTGGGCTAATTTCAACCCCATTATACAGCCTTCATACTCGGCCGTGTTGTTGGTGTTGCCAAATTAAAGTTTGGTAGCCACATGATACTGCTTTCCTGAACCAGAGATGAGGACTGCCCCAGCTCCGACACCTTCCATGTTTACCGCTCTGTCGAAATACATTTTCCATGGTTGGATTGTATTCTCTGACTGAAGTTGTTGAATTGTCATGATCCCATTATCTGGGAAATATGTCTCCAGGGGCTCGAAACCTCCTGAAGGTGCTTCAGCTATTTGATCTGCAATGCCTTGACCCTTGATTGACTTCTGAGTCACGTAGACAATGTCGAACTGCTGTAGGATCAACTGCCATTTGGACAGTCAGCAATTCAGCATTGGTTTGTTTAATACGTATTTGAATGGATCCATGCGAGATATGAGGTAGGTCGTATGCCCATGAAAATAGTGTTGCAACCTCATGGCGGCCCATGCTAATGCATAACATATCTTTTCGATCAGGGTGTACTTCTGTTTACCACTGCTGAATCTTTTACTGATGTAGTAGATAGCTCTTTCTTTACTACTATCATCCTTCTGTCCTAACATGCAACCCATTGCTTTGTTATTGACGGACAGGTACATGAATAAGGGAACTCCATCCCTTGGGGGGGTACCAAAATAGGTGCTTCAATCAGCTGCTTCTAGATGGCAAGGATGGCTTATTGACAGTCCTCATTCCATTTGGTGGAGGAATTCTTCCTTAATAGCTTGAAGATAGGTTTATAGGTTGCTGTGAGTTGTGAAATAAATTGGCTTATGAAGTTGATTCTTCCTAGGAATCCCCGTATCTCCCGTTCTCCAATGAATACTTTTAAGTGTGTGTAAGGATCTCCCGTTCCATCATAATTCTCGAAGTCAGGAGTTTTAAATTTTTTGCGATAACGAGCCCCGGGGAATATACAGAGGTCAGAGTAATTAACACTACCGAATGCCCAATCCCTTTAATTGATCGAAGAGCTTCCTCCATTTATTGTACTTTCTTCATAATGTCACCAGTTTCTTGTTCTTTGACGAGGGGGGTGATTTCAGGGGTTTTGTTGGTCGTGTCCTGGTTTTGTGGTCCAAGAATCTGAGTTTCGGCCTTTTCAGTCTCTTGACCGCCAGCACTACCACCAGATGCTCTCGGTTCTGTGTAAGCTTGAGATTATTTCGCTTTAAGGGTCTTGCTTTGTTCTCGTAGGAAAGCGGCTAACTCGGCTATCTGATTCTTTAGTCCTTCGAACCTTTCCCTGGATACCGTGGCAGATTCTGGTTGAGCACTAGAAGCCATGTCCGTGGATGGACTGGGTGCTTTAGATTTAGACCTAGTAACAGGACTAATTTTTATCTACAACAAAATGTAGGCATGTCAATTTCCTGATGTAGGTAAGGACATGATGCATGATGTGTTTTTTAGATTTTATCTTGCAAAATCGAGGTTAGTTGTTTTGATGGCAGGATGACATGGTATTTTGACAGGGAAAGTAAATCTTTTATTATGATATTTACATTGTGCTCCTTGATAATTGGCGACTTAACATGGAATTGAAAGAGGAAGGCTTGAAGAAGCCTCCCTTCGAATTTGGTTAATCAGAGGCTGACCTATCCTATGTTACTCTCGCGGCTTTTGTTTCGGCATGAAGGTTCCCAGATCATCGCAATCTACTAGAGGGGAAATTAATCCGATCATTCAACTGGAGCGAATCTGGGTGGTGCATTTTCATGAGCCCCAGAGACTTAGTCGTCTCCAGAGACATTATTTATCACCGACCGGGTTTTCCTCCTTGTGAGAGGGACACACAAGATACATTCACATACATCGTGCCTTACCGTAGTGCATATGATGACATGGGTGGGAAGCACTAAAAAGTAGGAAATCATTCATTCACATTCATTCAATGTAAAGATGATTCACTCATTCATTGACTGTGGAGACGCAGAATTTCAAGCATTCAATAGTTTTGAAAGGGAATTATTTGAAAAGATTTGAAAGCGGCCTAAGCCCTCTACTATCCCCAGCAGAGTCGCCACCTATCGACGTTGGTTTAAAAAATCCACGGGTCGAGTCACAACCCAGAACTTTTAATCTCTTTTCCTAAGTTCTCTCTACCCTCACTCTTTTTATTTAGGAAAAAGGTTTTGAAGGGTTTTTTAGGAGAAAGACCAACATGTATCATGTCGATGATTTGAACATTTTATAGAGTCGCCAGTTGGTAGATTTGAAATGGTTGTACCAACTCAACCGAGTTTTGTTTGAAAGAGGCCCAATTGCTGGACAATGTCTAAACTTGATCTTTGAAAACAAAGTTTTGAGCTCGGGGGCTTGGTTAAGTGTGGGGAAGGTGTTAGGCATCCCACGACTCCCGTGTAAACACGATACCACATCTTTTCAATATTTCCCTTTAAACACTGGAATGCGTGAGTGAATGCTGTTTGACAATTAGGCCTATTTATTTGATTGATTGAAAGTAGTGCTTTGCTTCATTGAACCTATATACGAAGGGTTTGATTTGAATTGAAAATCAGTCTTTGATTTGATTTGCAAAAGCATTTATTTTGATTTACTTTGAAAAGCTTTTCTTTTTGATTGATTTGAAAGCTGGTTTATCAAACCTATACGCTGCCATAGGAATTGAAGCCTGTTGATACTTCCAATTTTATCTTTATAGCCTTAAGGCTACATGTGAATGGTGATTTGTCAGGCTGCAAAGCATCCTTGACCACAGAAATAGACAAGTGTTGGTCTCTTCATGGGTATGAAAACCATCGGAGGGACGCTGACACGACAATCGATATTTTTTCATTATATTGAGACCTTAAATCCGGATAACTATTTTAAAGTCTATTTACATGTACATTTCTACAGAAAAATTGGCAAGGTACATTTGTAAATCGGAGTTTGTCCATCGTGGGAATCAGATTCCGATCGTTTTGATCGTGAATCCCACGATTTCTAGGCTTACATATGAATAGCCAAAACCTGCACAGTTCAAATTTATACAGAAACAGATAAATATCCCAAAATTACCATAACCGAGGATTCATTTAGTAAATCCTGGTTCGCACGGCCGAAGCATCTCGTTCCCACTAAATAGCGATCTAAGGGACGCGAGGTTGCTTTTGAAGTTTAAACTAGAAAGAAAGCTAGATTTAAGGAAATCTCAGCCATTCTAGCTTCCCGGTTCAGTTTGGAGGTTTTGAACCATTTGAAAACTAGAATTGACGAGATTTAAATAAATCTAGTCTGCCTACAGATATGTCAATGCCAATTCATATAAAATGAATATTTAAAGCAACAGTTGAATAGAAAGCGAGTAAAATAATATATATATATATATATATATATACAAATATATATAAAAGTTGTAAAGGGCAATGGGTTTTCACGCCGGTGCCCGGACCGAAATTGAAATATATATATATTGACAGAAACATAGTCAACCAAGACTGGGAAGAGGACCAGTGATGGTGGAGGCCGCTTATATATGCATAAATATATATAAAAGCAGTAAAAAGGCCACAGAATGATTCAGGCAGAACTGGAATGTAAATATACAGAAAAGTAGTCATCAAGTGACTAGGGAGATCACCCAGTATGGTGAAATGTGCAAAAAATAGTATAAACGCCACGAAATAGTTCAAGCCAGACTGGAATGTAAATTGCAGAAAAGTAGTCAACCAATGACTGGGGAGATCACCCAGTATGGCGAATAGTGCAAAAATAATATAAAGGGCGATAGGTTTTCACACCGGTGCCCGGTCTAGAATTGAAATATATATATATATATATATATATATATATATATATATTGACAGAAATGTAGTCAACCAATACTAGAAAGAGAACCCAGTTATGGTGAAAATCGCTCATATATGCGTAAATTTATATAAAAGCGGTAATCTACCTCGAATTTGACCTTCGGGCTTGACAGAATTGAAATGTTAGTATATATACAGTTAAATATATACAAAAAGGGCGAAACCTAGACTAGAAAGATAACCTATCCTGACAAAGTTGCCAGAACGTGTGTGCTAGTGCATTGAAGCTGCTGGAGCTGACGGATCATCAATCCGAGTTGTAGAAATGCCAGAAAATCAATTTATGTACAAAAATGTACCAAATTTTGACGAAAACGGCCACGGAACTAAGTTCCGGGCATTGTTAGAAAATGAAACTTAACGTGCAAGTGTATAAAAGTACGAAGAAGTAATATTCACTTTCTGATCTTGAAAATACTTATAATGGACTGCTACACGGGCTTTTTGCAAAATTGTAGGCTCTATACGTCCAAATCTACCGGTTATTATCTGATATGTGGTAGTATATGAGTATTTATATGTGTTAGAGTGAAAATATTTGGGTTTGGAAGAGGTGTAAAAGCCAAAAAATTGAACTGGCAGAGCTTCGCTGCGTTTCGAAATTCTTGAAAATGAAGGGCTGTCACCTCTATTTATAGGCCAGGGAGACTCCACTCTACCTGCTGCTACCGCAGGTAGAGGTGCAGCTCCCTGGTGGGGCCAGCTGTGCCGAGTTTCGTCATCTCGAAGTATGTTCACTCCAGACAACGAGCAGTCGAAGTCAAAAATTTCTAACTTTTGATCGGAGAGTCCGTTTGAGGCGTGCGATACCTTGTCGGACGCCGAGAGTATCACAATGACATGGGATAAAACATTTTTCGGGTCCGAGAAGATGGGTTCATAACCATGTCTTTAATTCTCCGCAGTTTGTCCGTTGAGCTGTCTAGCGCTATTTGCACTCGGGATCGTCGTTATGGTTCGTTCTGACTTTGTTGGCATCAATTCGGCTTGAGTTTAACCGAATCGACTAAGAGTTGATAAAATAACCATTTTGCCTCTCCCGGGGTGGTCCTTGGTGGATCTGGCTTCCTAGGGTTATCTCTGGGGCTGAATTTCACTTCTCGGATTAACGCTGGGGTTGACTTGTACTTCCCGGGCTGAGACCGGGGATGACGTGACATGTCCTGGGTTGATGTCGAGGTTGACCTGTACCTCCCAGGTTGATGCTGGGGCTGACTTGACGGCCCAATATTAAGATCGGGATTGATCGGTATCTCCCGGGTTGCTGCCGGGGATGATTTGTACCTCTCGGGTTGCTGTCGAGGCTGATTTGAAGGCCCGATATTGAGATCGGGGTTTGAACTGTCGGTCCAATCGGAGATCGGGGTTGATTTGATAGCCCGATATTGAGATCGGGGTTGATCTGATGGTCCGATTGATGATCGGAGTGGCTTGACGGTCCGATTGACGATCAAAGTCGGATTGACAGTCCGATTAATGATCGGAGTTGGATTGACGGTTCGATTGATGATCAGAGCTAGATAGACGGACCGATTGGCGATCGGAGCTGGATTGACTGTCTGCTTGGCGATCAGAACTAGATTGACCGTCCGATTGAAGATCAGAGCTGGCCTGACAGTCCGATTAGAGATTGAAGCTGAATGGAGTACCGATATTGGTGATTGGATTTAACTGGAGTACCGACATTGGGGATCTGATTTGGGTTTACTGATATTGGGGATCGAATTTAGGTTTATTGATATTGGGGATCGGATTTAGGTTTATCGATATTGGGGATCGGATTTGAGTTTACCGATATTGGGGATCAGATTTGGGTTTACCGATATTGGAGATCGGATTTGGGTTTACCGATATTGGGGATCGGATTTTGGTTTATCGATATTAGGGATCGGATTTAGGTTTACCGATATTGGGGATCAGATTTGAGTTTACCGATATTGGGGATCAGATTTGGGTTTACCGATATTGGGGATTGGATTTAGGTTTACCGATATTGGAGATCGAATTTGAGTTTACCAATATTGGGGATCAGATTTGGGTTTACCGATATTGGGGATCGAATTTAAGTTTACCAAATATTGGGGATCGAATTTAAGTTTACCAAATATTGGGGATCGAATTTGGGTTTACCGATATTGGGGATCGGATTTGGGTTTATCGATATTGGGGTTCAGATTTAGGTTTACCAATATTGGGGATCGGATTTGGGTTTACCGATATTGGGGATCAGATTTAGGTTTGGAAGCCCGGTATCGGTACCGGGATTGGCTTGATTGACGGTTTTGTCCTCCCACAGTGTTAGTATTGGGGCAAGGAAAATTTTGTGTGTCTACAAGAAATATATTTAATGGTAATGTCATACTTTTTCAGGTGGATAATGTCAGTAGAGCCCTTCACAAATGTGGTTATCAAATGCGTGGTTTTGAGACAAATTTGGTTATCTGGTATTAGCATTATATTTAATGGTCTTGCCTATTCTTACCAATTTTATTTTCTGTTCATCATTTATTTTATATGTTTTGGTCTGTAATGCAGATTAAGTCAGCAGACAATCACATCCTCCAAGAGCAACTACAGTTAAATTGATCAAAAAGCTAGTCCTTCATAAGATATGTACATATTATTTTATTTTAACCATGATATATGTACATATCTTTTTATACATTTTGTTTATGCTTAACTTAGGACAAATACAAGTATAGGCTCAAGGTTTACATATGCTATAATTATAATCACTTGATTTCCCATTTTAATAAATTTTGGAAAAATACCTGTGATATCGGGATAAATTTGATTTACTCATGGATTGATTTACTCATGCTATGTACTTATGGACTGATGAGTCCTTTGAGGACTAATTTAATTACTCATATTTGCGTGTCACAGTTAGTTACATTTTTATCTCTACCTTGACATGCTTAGTTGGAATCTTGGTCTTGTTATGTTTTCAGTATTCAGGTTATATGATATTTGGATACTTTGACCTCCGCTAGATGTGAAGATGTGTATGTAGTTGGAACAACTTATGGACCGATGACTCCTTCAATGTTTGTATTGATAGAGTTCTACAACATAAAACAAATCTGGAAGCAGTTTCTTAATTTGACTGATAAGTAAAAGATCTGCATGCAGTTTTGGTTTAAAAATCTTATCTCTCTCTAGAAATATAATATTAACATTATAAATGCTTTGCCTCCATGCATAGTCTTACATGCATGAAACTTAATTTATTTTGGACTGAAAGTTTTGTGTAGTGGTCTCTCTTAGGGACCTACTTAACCACAGTTTATAGACAGGGAGCTGCTGTTTGGGGTGGTTAACTGATATCTCTTTCATAGCTGAAGAGTTTTAAAAACAATTCCTTATCTTCTTTGTGTTCGCAGGGCGACTGGAATGGAGCAGGATGCCACACTAATTACAGGTATTTTTGTCTTAATTGATAATTTGTCTTAGGACTCCATAGAGTGAGATAGCATGCCAGTATTCTGAAAACCAACTCTAGTGCTTATTGTTTTGACTTTTTTCACAAAATTTCGATTGCTGGTAATTGTTTATACTTACAAACTCCAAATTGTTAAACAGAATTTATATATTTTGTAATTTAATGAACTGTAGTATTTATTTATCTCACATAATTATATACTGTTACAGGATCAAGTATATAGCATGCCTGGTTTTTGGTGTATTTCATATTCTATCTTTTTTTATTATGTTCTATACATATTACTTCTCCTGCTTGGTTTGGGTCTAACAAGATTTACTTTATCTAACATAGTAGTATATACTTTACCATTTGGCTAATCCATTACTCAGGAGGTTTTTTCTACAAATTATTCAGTAGAAGAAAACTTAGAAAATAATGGTTATGTGTCATCTGGCTATCTCCGTGGTTTCTGTAGTTATCACAGACTATATGGACATCAAGTTTACATGTGTTTTAATCAGACTATTTTTCTTTACCTCTAAAGTGGTCATCTTCTGTGATTGTTTAGGTATCACAAATGGCATTGATGATACTAAATGGAACCCATCGTCAGATAAGAACATTGGTTCACATTATTCTGTTCATAACCTCTCTAGAAAGGTGGTTAACTCTGGATTCTTTTACACATCTCCATAAGTCCTCCAAAAGAAACTCGATTGTGCTGCCGCTAATAGGATTACAGTGTTGGATATTCAACCCCAGCAGGGTCTTGCCTAGTTTTCCATGGGAAGGCATACTCTTGTTAGAAACCTTAGAGCAACCAGACAAGTAAAGGATCTGCATTCACAGAAAGTCTTGCTCCTAGGCACAAGTGAAGCAAAATCTGTTACATAAATCATAAATATCGTTATGTTGGCAATTATGTTGGCTAGATCATGGATAATGGAGCACTCCATTTGTGATTATGGATTGCAGGTTCGGTGTAATATGAGGATAATACTTGGTTTTGAACCCATCACTTTCATATGTTGTTCTCCAAATACTTGTAGATATGGATTATATATCTTTTGAGGTTTTTTTGTATTTCTCACACTCATTTTAGTGTATAATATTCTTTTGAAAATGATACTATTAATTTTTACAATGGGTTGACTGATTTTTATATGTTTTTTTGCTATTTATTTTTAAATGAGATTTTGGATTTAATTGTGCTTATAGATTATTACAATAAATTAGTTAATATAAAAGTAAATAAATTGAAAATAAATTATAATTAAAATATGAAATGACAATGACATAATTGCCATGTTAAATATATGATCAGGTGACGAATTATTCTGTTGTCATTTATTTTCTTATTTCTGGTGACGATAAACACAATAGCATGACGAAAGAATAATCATAAATATGACAATATTGTCGTCATTAAAATTAGATGATTTAAATAGAGTAACATATTTTCGTCACTAAAATAATATTCTTTAATGACAAAAAAGTTTGGCGTCATTTAATGTACTACGTTTTGATGACGAAACATAATATAGAGTGACGAAAGTGTCATTCAAATAGTGACTTTATTAACGTCACTACAAGTAATTAATTATAGTGACAATGATCTAGATCGTCACCATAAGTAAAAATATTTAGTGACGACATCAAATATTGTCAAATAAACCTAATACCACGCTCATATGGTGACGGTCTTTGTGACGATTAACACTCGTCACCAATTATTTTAGTGACGAAAAATAAATTTTATATGATAAATTTTAGCGTCATTTTTTGTGTAATTTCTTGTAGTGTTGCCTGGCGCGTCCCGCGCCGTCTCAAGCCTAACTCAGGCGCGCCCCGCGCTGCCCAGGCAGAAATGTCATACCGTACTAATGGGCTAGTGCGTTGCTCCACTCCACTACGCACTAGCCATTTTTCAATTGTCTCTTGATTATGAGTCACAAGTCCCAACAAATTTTGATATTAAATATTTGTCTACTTTTAAAGTAATGTTATGTGAATGATATTTTTTTGTAGAACATTTGCAATGAATAGTTATGTTCAAGTCATGTGTTTCTGGGGAGGGGAAGTTTTGACGAAAAATGTAAATGACTTCAGATACTCAATAGGTTCAAAAAAGGTTTTCATCATGCAACGTAACACCTTATATAACGAGCTGATTCATAAGTTCTACAATGAGTTGGGAAAAGATCCCTCACAATGGATTTTCAAATTAAGTTGTAAATATCCAAGCTATATTGTTAATGGGTGTGCAGGTTTTATAGATTGAACATTAACAATGACAATGACGTTGATATTATGTTGGGTATTCCATAAAGATGATACAACAATAATTGTGGAATAGAATTTGAAAGTAGTATGCATATAAGCCAATCATGTATGATGATAAAGTATATACTTTGAGACAATCTTATTCATTTATTAATAAAAGTATTATTTAATTAAAGGCATTTAACTTATCTACATGGTGCTATTTTTATAATATGAGATAAACTCATAGTTTTAAGCAATGCTTTTAGAATCATGATGATAATCATGCTAATGAGATCTAAATTCTTAGATAGCTTAAAACTAAAATAGTTCCCAATCGTTGGATTACTAAAAAGGGGATTATTGAATCCAGATAGATTGGTACATACGTTGACTTGCTCATTGGATGAGGATGATTGATCTCATAATTATTTATGTGGAGACACTAAAACAAGTATGTAGGTGCTTATTGGAGAATGATCTCACTGAACGTGGCTCGCTAAGGAATAGCTAATGGAGTTTTACTTGCCTATCAATAGAAATTCCTTAAGTGATAGTAGTACAAATAATCCTTAGACTTGAGATCATCATAGTATCTTGTGTATGATGAGTTATACTTTGACATGCCCCTTAAGACCCTAAGGATATATCAAAGGGTATGATTGGGTATAATGATTTATGCATGAAAATAATGAATGATCAATAAAGAATCTACCACTTCTAGTAAAAGAAGAGAATGTCCTATGTGATTAGATAAATGACAACCCAGTAGTCCTTGGCCAAGGCAGAATGAAATTAAAAAGTAGTTTTTAATTTGCATTATTTGGTGTTGTGTATTTTAGAATCGAAATACATATAATTAAATAAAATAAGACTTAATAGTAAATCCATGTCTTATATTTAATTGAAAAATTATTTGGTGGAAGGAATGAATTGTACGGTAACTATTTACTCACAGGTTCTTTTATGATTAATGTTGAAATCTATATTATCTGTAAAGTCGTTGATCACTAAGGGGACTTACCCTTATTGTAGAATAAATGTTATTTATTTAAATAAATTATTAGTTTAATTTATTTATTTAAATAAGATTAGAATTGTTTTAATTGATTTATTCACAACCGGTTTAATATGGAGAACCTAAAGGGTCACACCATAAAAGGAAGAATATTTATTAAAGAAGCTAATGGCATAATCGTAATAATAAGTTAAGTATGTTTAATTTAATCTATGGTGATAGAATAAATTAAATAGCTTAATGTTTATTATTTAATATTTTGAAAGTATAAATATAAATTAATAAGAGGAGTCTTATTATTATTATTACTAATATTATTATTTAATTCTTAAAGTAGTTTGAGAATTAATTAATAAGATACTCTATCTCTCCCATATATTCCTAATAAGATTAGGAGGCTAATTAATTAAAAGAGTTAAATTATTCCCAATAAGATTGGGAAGCCTAATTAATTAAGAGGTTTAATTAATTAATATGAAACTCTATGCCTAAAAGGTTTAGGAGGGTTGCCTACATTTATAAATAAGAAAGTCTTATTATAGAACAAGGTTAGACATTACACTATTCTAATAGTTGGGAGAGTATACACATTCTATAGAGATAGAATTAGGGTTTAGCCAAACAATCACCTTCTTGAATATCTCTTCTTCCTTGGTGGATCACATCTAGAGGCCAAACACTTAATTAGGTGGCTAACGTTGATTAAAGGAAGGAATCAAACCCGGAGAACTCAAGGAGATCATGAAGGATTTGGAGTTGAACTTGTACTCGTGGAAGCTTAATTCTACAAGGGTATGATTATATAATTCTTTCTCTTTCGTTTTAATTAATAACTATGCATAAAGGATGATTCGGGTATAAGGTTTGTAAAATTTTAAAATCTAATTTTTACCACGCTTCCGCTACTTTGATTGTTACAAACCTAACAGTGATATCAAAGCCAAAATTTTATGCGAGTTATTAATTGTTTAGATTTGATATATATAATGATATGTGTTTGGAACAATTTAATTGGACATAATTGTTAGCTAGAAATCATTTTTTTTGAAAAAAATTGCACAATCCGCGAAACAGGAAAACTGTTTCTACCTAGCGGCGCCGCAGCGCTTGTACCAGGCTTAGCCGCAACGCCGGGTCGGGTTCAGGAAATGGAGACCCATTGCCACAGCTCCACCTTGCTAGTATAAAAGTTGCGCCGCAGCGCCGGTCACTAGAATTTTTTATTTTTTATTTTTTTTAATTACGATAAAAAGGTTTATTTTAATTAAAATTAAAATTAAATGTTTTTCTGTAATTTCAGATTATTAAAGGAGTTTATTAGATTTGGAATTGAATTAAAATAAAGATGTTTATTTTAATTAGAATTGAATTTCATACTAACTAATTAGAGTTGAAATTGGATTCCATGATAACTAATTGGAGTTGAAATTGAATTTTGAAACTAACTAGAATTGCCCATTAAATCGATATCAATGTATATATTAAATGTTTTATTTATCTATGCATATGTTGATATGTATGATAATAAATAGTGGTTAATTATCGACTATTGACAATGTGATTGGATTTATTTTAGTTGAATGCTTGCATGTATGAGATTTATTAAATGGGATTTGCGTACCTCATCTTCTCTAATTTTTCTTGATGTAAAATTCTATCTCCCTCCTATGTACTTCCCCTTGACTGTTGATCAAGGTTTCTATTTAAATTAAATAGTTTATGTAATAGGAATAGTTAGAATTATCTTGAAGAGTTGGAGACCAAGGAGCAAGGAGCGCGTGAAGACCTATTTGTATGGCGCCCGGGTTTAAATGTAATAGTTATATTTAAATTTAATTTTTGCACTCTTAGGTTTGACCTTTTAGTTCACTTGGTGGCTCTAGTAAACCAAACTAGAATAAAAGTCTATAATCAATCTGGATAGAATATAGTATTCTATATGCATGCTTATACTATATATATATATATATATATATATATATATATGTGTGTGTGTGTGTGTGTGTGTGTGTGTGTGTGTGTGTGTGTGTGTGTGTGTGTGTGTGTGTGTGCGCGCATGCGCTAAACAAGATGAAAAATTAATAACAAACCCCTCAAAGAAATTATATTACGTTGTAACATTAAAAATATTTGGAATATCGAACGTCGTCTTCTAGCATGATAAAATAATAGAGTATTAAATATTTAATATGAGTTTGTTGTGCACACACAAAGCAAGTATTAAATATTTAAGATGTTACTTTATTACATTAAATGTTTATAAAGGAATTGAACATTACCGCTTTGTTTTGCACACACAAGGGATGTAATTTTCTCTTCACTTATATGGAAATGTTGGGTCTGACTTTGTAACGATTGAGATTTTATATTTAATTTTAAATATTTATTGAATTAAATATTTATGTAAATTATTTATTGAGTTAAATAAATAAATTATGTTATTTATGGAGTGATTTAATTAAGTGTATATATTAATTAAATAAATGTGCAATATTTAATTTAATTAATGTATATTAATTTTATATTATAGTTCTAATTTAATTGAGATAATTAAATTAGATGAGATATGTGATGAAGTGTTACATGGATTATAATTAGCGAATAATTATAATTATGTGGCAATTTTATGTGATTTATTGATGTTAGATTTTAATTGATTAAATTATTATTGATATTTAATTAATTAAAATATAACATTAAAGTATGTGTCAAATAATTTGTTAAAATAAAGAAAAGGATTTTTAAATTTATTTTAACCAAACAAGGCCCTTATAATTGTTTTAAACCTATTTCTACCAAACGGGGCCCTAACTATCAAAAAGCTATTTAAATAAACTGTTTACCAAACATGGCCTTAGCATTAATAATCTATTTTTGAAAATAACCTTGTTTTGCCAAACAAGACATTGTGGCTTTTTGAAAGTTGTAACTGACATTATACTTAATATATTTGTCAGTTATATTATATAATTAAGCCTATATCTATTACTACGTATTATATTATACGTTAGTCTAAACTATGTTAGAAAGAATATTAGTGTAAGAGAGAAAAGAAAGAACAGAGGAAGAGTTAGAGAAGAGAGAAGAAGAAGAAAAGGAAGAGCTTAAGCATCATCTTCTTCTTCATTAACGATTAGCAAAAAGGTTATAATCTATAATTTTACTCTTACAATTATAGAACTCAATTCATATGTTTCATGTATTTTATTCTCTGTCAAAAGTTGAGTTTTCATGGAAGTTGTGAAATCATGAATTTTATATGTATGTATTGTATCCATGTGTTGATTGTGGTAATTGTATGACATAAGAGGATTTTCAGGAATTAAATTACTGTTAAAACAAGTTTCAGGGAAAAAGTTTTGTTCATATTGTTTTATGTATATTGATTGGTTTTAGAATAGAAAATTTAGGAATTTATAGGTGTTAGTATGTCTAATTAGAATTGGTTATGATGTTATATTCAATTATAAAGAGATTTCATGTGTTATAAGTTGAATTACTTGAGAAATTCTATTACAGTAGATTATTTTATGGAAAAATATGAGTTTTTATGAAAATGGCCAAATTGGATTTTTAAAACTATTGATTCTCGTTGTTTAAATGAGTTTATGTTTTGAGTGCATGTTAGATATATGTATTACAGCGTATATATGATTTATAGTGTCTATGTTACTGTATTTTTGGCTTGTATGGGTTGTCCGGTAAAGCAGGGAGCCGTGGCTGTCTGCGTCTGGCCGAGCTGCTACGCAGCTGTGCCGGCGGCAGCAAGGTCAGGAGCAGCGCAGCTGCGCCGCTTGCTTTTACCAGAGCCTTTACCTGCGCAGCTGCGCCGGGTTTAAGGCAGCTGGCTGCGCAGCTGCGCCGGGTTCGGTGCAGTGGCAGTGTGTTTTAAACAATTGTGCAGATTATTTTCATGCCTAAGTTACATTATTGCTAAGATAATGAGCATATATCTAGCTGCTATAACATGTGTTAACACGAAGTTGGTAATTTCATAATTTGAGAAAAAAGAGAGGAAGTTTTGAAAACCTAATATAATATTTAAATTATAAGCTATAATTGTTTAATTGTAAAATAAGTTACTTAATTGTAATTTGATTAATTATAATTAAGAGTAAATTTTTAATTTAAATTATAATTCTATGAAATTATAATGTATAGAAGTTGATTTATTTTAATCAATTAGATGTTAATTTAAATTATAATTTAAGTAATTATAATTTAATAAATGCATGTTTAATTGTGGATTTTAAATTGATAATTACATGATTAATTATAAATTGTGTAATTATAATACATGTTATAGTTTAATTAATTATTGATTATAATTGATAAATACATGATTAATTATAAATTGTATAATTATAAATGCATGAATGTAGTTTAATTGATTTTAAATTATAATTATTTATAATTTAAATGGTAATTATAATTTAAATAATTATAATTTGATTAAGTGTTTGAATTATAATCGTTTAATTATAATTTAGCTAAATACATAATTGATTTAATTATGTGAATATGTATGTGATGTAATTAACTATGTGATAGTTGATTATTATTATTTATTTAATTAGAGTGAGTTAACCATGAGAGTTAATCACTTATGTGAATTAGTTATGTATTAACTAATTTAGATTATTATAATTGAATGTGTATAGGAAGTGCTTAAGTACGTGGTTGAGTTAAGTAGCTTGCGCTTAAGGCAAGTTTTCTAAACCCTAAACTCGTTAATTCTATGTAAGTTTTCGATCTTGTATAAAATTTTATGCAAGTCTTCTAACCTTAAACTTGTTAATTATATATAAATTCTTGAATTCATATATTCATTGTTGAGAATGTCCTTTCCATTTATGTATTGGACAATTATTTATTTAATTGAAATGATCTTAACTTATTGTTCAAGTAAGATCCAGTTATTATTTTAAATGCTTTAAGTTGATTCCAAAGCATATGTTAGTTCATAATTCTATTATTTATGAATTGTTGAAAGTCGATTCAACTAATCCTTAGTTGATGAACGTGAATTCTAAATTACCCTTGTAAGCTTATCCAAACCAAACTTTCTTTGGTGCGGACTTGAATTCAAATTACTGAGTTGAACAATCCTATTTATTAGGGGAGGTTACTACGCATAGCGTTAAGATGTTTGTGCACAATACATGGTACAAAGGGCTGATCCTCCTAAGTACGAGTTAAGGTCCATAGTCTTATTGACTGTTAAAGGTTTAAATAGAAATATTTATAACCTAGGACAAGAGGTCAAAGGTCTTATGACCCTCAGATAAATTCTATATTCAAATTTTAATGTTGATAGAGAATTATTATTCAATTCTTTATTATTGAAGCAAGCTAAGTTGTTCAGATTCTTTTTAAAGATATCCTTTCATGTCTATGTTATTGTTAAACTCTAGTGAGCTGTGGTTTGCTCACTCTTTCATTAAATAACAATTTCAGTTAAGGTTGATAACGCTGATGCTCCGTCTACGAGTAAGGGCAAGGGAAAGCAAAGCAAGTGAAGACTTGTTTTATTTAATTGAGAATGATTGTAATAAGACTTGAATGTTATGTTTCTATTTCCGCACTTTGTTATATTCATGTCAAGGTTAGAGTAACCTGGAATTTATTTTACAAAGGTTGTGACCTTTGTTGTAAGGGAGATTTATTTATTTTAATTTAAGTTGTAGTTACTTTGCATTATTCATTAGGTAGATGTATGTTATATTAGAAAGTGAACACCAAATCATGTGGAAATAAAGTACCCGGATTTGGGGGTGTCACAGACTTAACTTAAATCATTTTAGTTCCGATGTGCACACACTTGACTATTATGGTCTAAGAGACAAAATACAAGGAGTTACATGATAATGTAATTGATAAGAGTTGTCTACCTATTTACTTATATATAGTTTGTTGTGCACACATAAGGCTATATACATTTGAAATAGGATCCTTATCCCCACTAACAAATCTTTAATTAGATTTGTCGAACTATATATTATGAGGGTAATATAGTTTGAAGAAAATAGTGGGAGATACCAATTTAAAATAAAGACCAAATTTATTTTAGTAATTAATTAAATGAATGTTTGCTAAAAATATTATTTTATTTCACATGCAGAATTTAAAAATGTCACACTCACTATCACTGCGTAGCATACTTGATGCTAACAAACTAACCGGCCCGAATTACACGGACTAGTTAATGAATTTGAGAATTGTTCTCACTGTTGAAAAGATTTCCTATGTCCTAAATTCGTCCGTCCCTGCAACTGTTGCAGAACAAGCCTCTGAGGAAGAGATTGCTACTTTTAAGAAGTGGCAAGATGATGCATCTGTGGCTCAATGCATCATACTCGCATCCATGAGTAACGAGCTTTAGCGTCAGCATGAAACTATGGATGCTCCTGCTATATTGCTGTACCTCCAAGAGTTGTATGGTGAGCAAAGTAGGACTGCTAGATATAAGATTTCTAAGGAGCTCTTTAGATCTCGGATGACCGAGGGCACTACTGTTAAGTCTCATGTCCTCAAGATAATCAATTTGATTGAATGTCATGGACAGCTTGGGTTCATCATGGATGGGGAGATAAGTCAAGATTTGATCTTGCAGTCACTCCCAAATACCTTCTCATAATTTTTTGTGAATTTTTACATGAATAAGTTGGATGCCAGCTTGCCTAAATTACTTAACATGTTGAAAACTGCTGAAGGACACTTCCCATCCAAGAAGAACCAAGTCTTACTGGTAGATGATTCTTCCAAGAAAAAGAAGAGGCCCAAGGTATCTTCTAAAAAGAAGAAAACCAAGAAGGCTAGAGGCAGGGCGAAAGTCAAGGATAGAAAGAAACCTGATCCAGCTAGCAAAGGAATATGCTTCCATTGCAACGAGTTGGGTCACTGGAAGAGGAACTACAAGAAGTTTCTAGCAGAGAAGAAGCTTGGAGAAGCTTCAACTTCCAATCAAGGTTTGTTCATTATTAAAATTATTTTTTTTGAAATTCAAACTTCTACTTGGGTATTGGATATTGGTTGTGGTTCTCACATATGTAATACTATGCAGGGACTGGTCAGAAGTAGAAAGCTGAACAAGGATGAAGTTGTCCTACGAGTGGAAAATAGAGCAAAGTTGATGCATTAGCTGTAGGGACTTATTGTTTAGCACAGCCTACGGGTAAGTCCATTTATTTAAATAATTGTTATTTTGTTCCAACACTCATTAGAAACATTATCTCAATTTCTGTATTGGATATGGATGGTTTTGACATTATAATAAAGAACAACAGTTGTTCTATTTATAATAGGAATGTTTTATTTTGTTTTGGAAAATTGTTGAATGGACTTTACATACTTGACTTGCATGAAAATATATTTCAAATTGAACAAAATAAGAAGCGAAAAAGAGATGATGTTAATTATACCTTCATGTGGCATTGTAGACTTGGTCATATTAATGAAACAAGATTATCCAAATTGCATTAAGATGGGCTCCTAGAGCTATCTGATTATGAATCATATCCAACTTGTGATTCTTGTCTCATGGGTAAGATGACTAAATATCCTTTTAGTGGAAAAGGAGAAAGAGTCACAGAGTTGTTAACGTTGGTACACACAGATGTTTGTGGACCTATGACAAAGAATGCACGAGGAGGGTATTCTTATTTTATTACTTTCACTGATGATCATTCAAGATTTGGATATGTGTATTTAATGAAATACAAATCTAAATCGTTTGAAAAGTTCAAAGAATTCAGAAGTGGACTGGAGAAACAAACTGGCAAAAGTATTAAGATTCTTCGATCAGATCGAGGTGGTGAATACTTAAGCGATGAGTTTCTCGATTGTCTCAAAGAAAATGGTATAATCTTACAATGGACTCCACCAGGAACACCATAATTAAATGGTGTATCTGAAAAGAGAAATTGAACATTGTTGGACATGGTTCGTTCCATGATGAGTTTTACCGATCTTCCAGTATCATTCTGGGGCTATGCCCTAGAAGCGGCTGCATATATACTAAATAAGGTCCCCTCGAAATCCATCCCCAAGGCTCCATATGAGATGTGGACAGGGAGGAAACCTGGTCTTAAGCTTGTTAAGATTTGGGGATGTCCAACTTATGTAAAAAGGTTTCAAAATGATAAGCTTGGGACAAGATCTGATAAGTGCACGTTTGTGGATATCCTAAAGAAAGTTTAGGATACTATTTCTACGATCCTACTGAGCAAAATGTGTTTGTTGCGAAACACTCTGCCTTCTTAGAAAAAGAGTTTATCCTTGAAGGGGCTAGTGGGAGGAAAATAGATCTTGAAAAAATTCAAGAACTACAAACCACTACAGATCAATTGGATGAACCTGTCCAAGTAGAGACACCTTCTGTACAAGACCCTATTCGTAAATCTAGAAGAGTACCGAAGATACCTGAAAGGTATGGATTCGTCATAAAGGATGACGATGAGGTACACATCATGAATGATGATGATTCATTGAATTACGAACATGCTATGAGTAGTAAAGACTCAGAGAAATGGCAAGAAGCCATGAAATCTGAGATGGACTCCATGTATGAAAACCAATTATGGACTTTGGTTTTAGCACCTGAAGGCATTAAGCCTATTGGGTGCAAATGGGTCTTTAAGAGAAAGACTGGAGCGGATGGCAAGGTAGAGACCTATAAGGCTATACTGGTTGCAAAAGGTTTCAAACAAAGGCAAGGAATTGACTATGATGAAACCTTCTCTCCAATAGCAATACTCAAGTCCATTCAGATTTTGCTTGCGATTGCAGCTTACTATGACTACGAAATCTGGCAAATGGACGTGAAAATGACCTTTCTCAATGGGAAACTTGAGGAGGATGTGTATATGACACAGTCAGAGGGTTTTGTTTCAACGATTGGAACAAACCAAGTCTGTAAACTGCAACGATCCATTTATGGATTGAAGCAAGCTTCTCAAAGGTAGAACATCCATTTTGATGAGACAATCAAAGAGTTTGATTTTATCAAAAATGAGGATGAACCATGTGTGTACAAGAAGGTTAGTGAGAGAGCTGTTTCATTCCTAGTATTATATGTCGACGATATATTACTGATACGGAATGATATTCCTACGCTACAGTCAATCAAAATTTGGTTATCTAAATACTTCTCCATGAAGGACTTGAGAGAAGCATTTTATATTTTGGGGATAAAGATCTATAGATATAGATCTAAAAGGATGCTTGGCTTATCCCAAGGAACGTACATTGATACGATGCTAAAGAGGTTTAACATGGAAGATTTCAAAAGAGGTCTCATGCCGATGAGCCATGGAATACATCTCTCCAAGAAACAGGCTCCAAAAACACCTGAGTAGAGAAACAGTATGAGTAAGATACCTTATACTTCAACAATAGGATCTATTATGTACGGTATGATGTGTACGAGACCTGATGTCTCTCATGCACTTAGTGTAACGAGTAGATATCAGTCGAATCATGGATAAGAGCACTGAAAGGCAGTGAAAAATATCCTAAATTACTTAAGAAGAACTAAGGATGTATTTCTTGTCTATGGTGGGTCTGAGTTGAAACTAGAGGGCAACACAGACTCAAGTTTTCAAATGGATCAAGATGAGAGTAAATTCGTTTTGGGGTATGTGTTTACCTTAAACAGTGGCGCAGTTAGTTGGAAGAGTTTCAAGCAGCAAACAGTTGTTGATTCAGTGATAGAGGAAGAGTACATAACTGCAAGTGAAGCTGCAAAGAAAGCTGTTTGGATGAAGAAGTTTATAACTGAACTTGGTGTGGTTCCTAGCATTAGAGGAGCAGTACCTTTATTATATGACAACACCGGAGCTATTGCACAAGCTAAGGAACCCAGGTCTCATCAGAAATCCAAACACGTGTTGCAGTGGTTTCATTTGATTAGAGAAATCATTGAAAGATGAGATGTCACCTTGGAGCGTGTGGACTCTCAAGACAATATTGTAGATCCATTTACTAAAGCTTTAACACAACAATAGTTTGATCGTCACCTAGAGAAGATGGGTATGAGATACCATAGCGATTGACTTCAGTGCAAGTGGGAGATTAAAAGTAGTATGCATACAAGCCAATCATGTATGATGATAAAACATATACTTTGAGACAATCTTATTCATTTATTGATGAAAGTATTATTTAATTAAAGGCATTTAATTTATCTACATGGTGCTATTTTTATAATATGAGATAAACCCATAGTTTTAAACAATGCTTTTAAAATCACGATGATGATCATGCTAATGAGATATAAATTTTTAGATAGATTAAAACTAAAATAGTTTCCAATCATTGGATTACTAAAAAGGGGATTATTGAATCCGGATAGATTGGTATATACGTTGACTTTCTCATTGATGAGGATAATTGATCTCATAATTATTTGTGTGGAGAAACTAAAACAAGTATATAGGTGCTTATTGGAGAATAAGTTCACCAAACGTGGCTTGCTAAGGAATACCTAATGAAGTTTACTTGCCTATCAATAGGAATTCCTTAAGTGATAGTAGTACAAATAATCCTTAGACTTGAGATCATCATATTATCTTGTGTATGATGAGTTATACTTTGACATGTCCCTTAAGACCCTAAGGGTATATCAAAGGGTATGATTGGGTATAATGATTTATGCATGGAGATAATGAATGATCAATAAAGGATCTACCACTTCTAGTAAAAAAAGAGAATGTCCTATGTGATTAGATAAATGACAACTCATTAGTTTTTTGCCAAGGCAGAATGAAATTAAAAAGTAGTTTTTAATTTGCATTATTTGGTTTTGTGTATTTTAGAATCGAAATACGTATAATTAAAAAAAATAAGACTTAATAGTAAATCCATGTCTTATATTTAATTGGGACATTATTTATTGGAAGGAATGAATTGTACGGTAACTATTTACTCATAGGTTCTTTCTAAGTTAAGTATGTTTAATTTAATCTATAGTGATAGAATAAATTAAATAGCTTAATATTTATTATTTAATAGTTTGGAAGAATTAAATATAAATTAATAAGAGGAGTCCTATTATTATTATTACTATTATTATTATTTAATTCTTAAAGGAGTTTGAGAATTAATTAATAAGATACCCTCTCTACCATATATTCCTATTATGATTAGGAGGCTAATTAATTAAAAGAGTTTAATTATTTCCAATAGGACTGGAAAACTTAATTAATTAAAAGGTTTAATTAATTAATATAAAACCCTATGCCTAAAAGGTTTAGGAGGGTTGCCTACATCTATAAATATGAAAGTCTTATTATAGAACAGGGTTAGACATTACACTATTCCAATAGTTGGGAGAGTATACATATTCTATAGAGATAGAATTAGGATTTAGCCAAACACCCACCTTCTTGAATATCTCTTCTTCTTTGGTGGATCACCTCTAGAGGCCAAATACTTGGGTGGCTAACGTTGATCAAAGGAAGGAATCAAACTCGAAGAACTCAAGAAGATCACAAAGGATTTGGAGTTGAACTTGTACCTGTGAAAGCTTAGTTCTACAATGGTATGATTCGATAATTCTTTCTCTTTCGTTTTAATTAATAATTGTGCGTAAAGGATGATCCGGGTATAAGGTTTGTAAAATTTTAAAATCCAATTTTTACCATACTTCCACTAGTTTGATTGTTACAAACCTAACAGAATTATATATCGAGTTTAAACAAGTTACTTCATCATGAATGGGTTGTGATAATTTTTTATGGGACAGCGTGGATGCACTAATTTGTTAACTCAACCCACCCCATTAACTTTTTTACAATCAAAAAATATGAATATGTCATATAAAGGTGCTTCTCATATGTATCAAAACCAAGACTTTGGTGTTGGTGGCAGTGATCATGGATGGATCAGTTCGAATGATGAACAAAATTATGACCACTACTACAATTGTAGAGGAGACCATCTTGTTCAGGGAGCCTGCAGTCCAAATGATGTAGTAGAATTTGAGGATGAAGATGATACCTGTTGGGGCCCTGACCCGAATTTGATTACTTCAACTATCATTAATATTGTTTCAGGTGAAGGTTTTTCTGATAGCTATGGTGCAAGTAAGATTCCTCCCACCCATGATGAGGAAAGTGATGAAGATGGCCCCGTGCCTAGCCGAGAGAATCATAATGCATATGCTAGTAATGCCGATGATGTTGATGTGTTTACCTGAGAACATCAACCTATGGCTTCATGGTTTAAAAATGAGAAGTTTAAAAATGAGATAACTGATCACAGTGGTTGTGGGGCAACATTTGATAACTCTTGTGATGAATTGAACCTGGGTGCTCTTTTTGCAAACAAAGATGTTCTCAAATCAGTAGTTGAAGGTGTACACATTAAGGAACATATAAATTTTGACACTTACAAGAGCAATGAAACAATTTATGAAGTCAAGTGTAAAAGTGAAAAATGCCCTTGAAGGCTTTGTGCATCCAAATTAAAGAAACACGGATATTTT
Organism: Panax stipuleanatus; assembly: GCA_020205555.1. Lineage (NCBI taxonomy): Eukaryota > Viridiplantae > Streptophyta > Magnoliopsida > Apiales > Araliaceae > Panax > Panax stipuleanatus. The sequence continues at coordinate 44,236,860 of CM035117.1, read as the reverse complement.
CAGATCACAAGATTGTCGTATAAACATATATGTCAGTTTGCAAATCCCTCTCAAGATCATGCCAAGCTCACAACAAAATTTATTGGAAACACCATCAAATCAATGGTAATATAAATTATATATGTTAATATTGTCATCAATAATATTTGGCAACTAGTTTAAAGAGTACTGTCTAATTAAAATTATGTGTTTTTTTAATGTAATCAGATTGCAGAAAATCCAAATACCAAAGTTATGGATATACGATCCATGAACAACAAAACATACGAATATCATGTGACGTTCAAAAGGGCGTGGTATGGCAAACAGGTTACAATTGCAGCTCCCTAGATTCATGACTTCCATTAAGACATACAATTCGAGGAGTGTTGTAAAGATTGAGGTTGATCCGTACGTAATTGGCCAAGGTAAATCTGTCTTTAAGCGTATGTGGTGGGCATTCAAGCCGGTAATTGATGGTTGGTACATATTCGCCCTGTTATCACCACTGATGGCACTTTTTTAAAAGGGAAATACAAGGGGAAATTACTGGTTGTCATGGGATTTGATTCAAGAATGTGACAATACCCTGTTACCTATGCTTTGGTTAATGAGGAAACGAGTGACAATTGGTCATGATTTTTGAAACTTCTTCGCTAATACGTGTAGAAGCAGCGGTGGAAAGTGTTTGATTTCTGATCGTGCACAGGGAAAAATATAAACTATTAATGCACAAGAAAATGGGTTCACTGTGCCTGCTGGGGTTCATCGTTTCTGTCTTCGTCATGTTCAAAGTAATTTTGCATCTGCAAACCCAGGTTCAAACTTGAAATTGGTTTGTTGGAAAGAGGGGAGCACTAATCAAGTACGAAAATTTGAGGCATACATGAAAGAAATTAAAAAAATTATCTCGTGAAGTTTATGATTGGTTGCGTAATATTCCGCAACAGATGTGGACACTTGCCCATGACGGTGGTTGTCGATACGATGTCACGACCTCAAACTTAGTGGAATGTTTTAACAAAAATATAATGTCTGCTCGAAACTTTCCCGTTATAGCCATGGTTGAATATATATTTTACCTATCAATCTGAAACAGACGAAATCTTTGAAAGAAATCAATGATGGGCACGAGTTTTGTATTCAGTCTAGAAAGAAGTTTGAAATAATTATACAGAAGGCAACGGCTCACGTGGTGAATTCATATAATGTACTAACTGGTATATTTGATGTCAAAACTGCACGAGTTCGACATGGTAACAACTGGAAGGGAGGCAATAGACAAGTTGTGCGATTGAACGAATGGTCTTGTTTATGCCGAAAGTGGAAAGTAGAACGATACCCCTATTCTCATGTTTTTGCGGTGTGTATGAAGATAAAAAAGATTGGCGTCTGTACATTACAGATCATCACAAGAATGTACAATATGGAAAAATGTGGGAACCTAACTTCCAGCCACTTATGCACCAAGATTATTGGACCTTCCCACTACCAAATAATTGGGAAGCTTTTGGGATTTTAATACCTAATGCAAATTTGAAGAGGACAAAGAAAAAAGATGGACAAAGAGGTGGCACGACAAGAATCCACACAGAGATGGACATGTCCAATCTAGTTATCCATTGTAGTGTGTGTGGACAGGAAGGACACAATGCGTAGTAAAAATTGTAGTAAAGTACCACAGCCTCGACGTAATTAATGTTATATGTAATAAAATTTTATATGCGAACGAATGTAGTTGTGTACTATTTTTATCAATCGTTAATGTGTTGTACTTATCTTCAATATTTCCTTCATTTCTAACGAATACTTGTTCTTCATATCACTGCTTTCCTAATTTGAATGTCTTTTATATTTTAATGTTTTTTATGTTGTTATAAAATCTTTATTTGATCTTCTGAAATTTTTTACAGACATCAATGTTTTTTTATGTTCATTCTCTGTCATTGGCGTTGAAAATGAAGGAGTACATAAGACTTTAAGTGGTTGAAGTCAAGTCTTTTAAAATTTGCTTTATAAAAAAAATAAATTGACAACGCTAGTCATTTAATTTTAAAAAAAGAAAAGATTACAATGCCACTTCAAGTCGCGTTAAGTAGTTTGACATAATTTGAAAACTTAAAAAAAAAAGAAAAAAAAGGGTCCAACACCACTTCAAGTGGCGCTCAAGTACATCAATTTTTAAATTTGCTTTATTAAATAATAATAATTCCCAACGCCACTTCGAGAGATGTTTAAGTAGTCTGGCATGTGATTTGAAAACTTAAAAAAAAAGTTGCTACGCCACTTGAAGTAGCATTCAAACTAATAAAACAATTTTTTTAAAAGTTGTCAATTTTACTAGTTTTAGGCGTGCACTTACAATAGTGAAATTGTGGAACTTCTAAAATCTAAAAGCAGAAAGAAGGAAAGCATTCTAAAAAAATTAAAAAATTACTAAACAAAAAATAATAATTACAATGCCAGTTTAAATGGCGTTTAATCAAAAAGTCTAAAAGTTTCATCTTTACAACGCCAGTTCATATGGCGTTTAATAAAAAAATTCCAAAAGTCACTGACATCTTCTTTCCAAATTTGATATATATAAAAAAAATTAGATTCAAACGCCACTTCAAGAGGAATTCAAAAAAATAGTTCTAGACTTTCCATATTTGCTTTAAAAAATTATTAAAAAAAAGAAGGTACAAAAGCCACTTCAAGTGGCGTTCAACTCTCTCCAGAATTGTAAAAAAAAAATTAAAAAAAGGTTTCAACGGCGTTGGAACAAAAAAAAATTCCGTTATTTTAAAAATAAATTAGGAACAATTTTTTTAACATAATTCTTTTTAAAAAAAGATTGTTTATTTAAAAAATAATTTAGTTTAGGTTAATCTAATAATTTGGTTAAGCTAATTTGTGAGGTTAACATCGGATTTGATTTATGAATTTCTAACGCCAATTCAATTGGCGTTTGGCCCATATTTGGAAACTCGTTCAACTTTAAAAAAAATGTTCCAACGCCATTTCAAATGTCGTCCAAAATTGTTTTGTAAAATATTTTTTATAAAAAAAATTGTTTCGGAAGCCATTTGAAATGACATTCATTTGTGTTATAAAAAATTTGGGTCCAAAGCCAAGTTGACAATCCACTTAATTTTTTTTTTGTTCCAAAGCCATTTGAAATGGCGTTCAAGCTTTATAAAAAAATAAATAAATTATTCCAACGCGATTTCAAATGGCTTTTAAGTATATAATATTTTTATTTTTTAATTTGTTTTTTTAACAAAAATAAAAATTATCAATTTTTTTAATTTAAAAAAAATGGACTGATTTTTTTTTTAAAAAGACCATTTTCTTACACCAAAATTCCAACGCCTCTTGGAGTGGCGTTTGATTTTCATTTTAATGTTTAAATGCTACTTCAATTGGCTTTTGGGTTATTCTTAGAAAAGTTGAACTTTTTGGCTGTAATTCAAAAAGTTAGTTGTCATTTGTGCTATTATTGGAAAATACTCTTATATACACGATTGAACATGTAGTTTGAACTATTAAGTTAATAATTGATTTGATTATCATGATTTGTTATGAACATCTCTCCCTGGGAATATAGGTCTTTGCGTCTTTAATGGAGGAGGAGGTAAAGATGAAAGAGAAAGGTGTCTTTGTCTTTTAATATTCTGTTGGTGGAATCAATTGATTTAGTATATAATTTATTTGTTGGGTAATCTAAATAACTAGGTTATGGTGTGTGGGTGGTCTCATGGCCAACACCTCAAGCGTTAGGTTTTGGGATTTCAAAATAGAAAGGGGCTCGATTCGCGTTTTCTAATAGAAAATTAAAAATACCTAAAGTTCAAGGGTCACATTTGCATTTTACTCAAACAAACTCTAAAGCTTAAACTTTAAAAGTTTGGAAATAACTCTATATGAAACCCTTTCCAAGAATTCAAGAGTCCCTTTTCTAGCTAAATTAAACCCTTGTAGACACTCGAAATTTCGCTTTCTTTATACTAACCTTGCAGAAGGACAAAAGTATAATTTTACTTTCGAGACAACCCCGAGGTAGGGCAAAAGCATCTGGTCACCCCAGAGACAACCCTGTAGATGAATCAAAGTGCCAACGACGCCCAGACACGACGCGGACCGAAACGAGGATCGCAAAGCTGAGAAAGTGGCCATAAGAAGTCACTGCATCAATCATCGAACTGCGTGCTATCAAGACGAGCAGATTGACGACCCTCGAAAATTGAAAGATATCTTTCAGCTTACTGTATCATCTTTTCAAAATCCGAGTACGTCAGAATCGACCACATTTCGCAGCCTTCCGCAAGGACTTTTTGGGATTTTTGGGTACCGAGCTCAATTTTCACCAAACCGAGACCTAAGGCACGCATTTTGAGGCAACCGGAGATGTGGGCCCTAGCCTCAGGTGTACCTGCTCCAGCCGTAGGTACACATGCGGCTGCCATAGATGGTCATATCAGCAGCATGAAGCTCATAAATAAAAAAGAGAAGAATTTAGAGAGAGAAAGTGATTTTCTAGAGAGAGAAACCCTCGGGTTTGGCATTTCTTGACCAACTTTGAATTATTTGATCTTCCTTATCATATATATTGAGTGTTTAGAGTGTTTTAAGTTGATCCCGAGCTATAAGAAGCTTGTTCACGCGTCCCCCAAGGTGAAAAACGCTCATTTTGGACCACTTTCTTTGTAAACTTTGTTTAATATACTAGATATATGTAATATATGGTTTAAACATGGATAACTTGTTGTTTTTAATATATATTACGTAGTAGTTGGTAGATTTAAGGTTTCTACTAGTTAGTTTGTGCATTTATTATTGTAGATCCAGTCCATAGGATAGATCTACCTAGATCTAAGCCGGATCTAGCCTTTTGAGTGGTTGTTAAGCATGAAGCTTTAACTCGTATGCTAGATCAGCTTAGATTCGTGGTAGATCTAAGTGTTTTACAGCTTTTGGGTCAATTCCGATCACTCCATGGAGCCCTAAATCTATATCTAGAGGTGAGGAGGGTCTTAATATCTCGTGATGGGGGTTTCAATCAATGAAACCACCGGATCTTGAATTTAGGATATGTTGTACATATGTTTATTTCAATAAATGTGAGCCTAGGAATCCTGGGGTCGAGATCTAATGATTAGATCTTGGCTAGATTCCCACGATGGACATTTTATTTACTATGTAATGTTTAACCAATATCGAATCGTTGTACTTGTAAATATTAGATATTAAAGTCGTCTTGAGGGTTTCGTCCCGATAGATCGGGCTTAAGATCTCATAATAATGAAAATTTGTGATTGTGGATGCACGGTTCATTGAGATGGCTTTTATGCCCGATTATGATCCAACTCCTTTTTAATGCTTTTCACATGCATAATCACCAAAATGACTTTCCAATAAAAACCACAAAGAGCTTTCATAAAGAAAAAGGTGATTTGGGATAGATCACCTTCAGAACGTAAAGATAATGAAAAGGAAGTATCGAAGTCCTCAATTCCTAGTCGGGCGAAGGATTTGAAAACCTTATTTTCTAAAACATCATTTCAATTCATATATCTTGTTTAAAATGAAATTTTTGCTAAATCAAATCCTTCGTACCTAGGAGCAAAAGAGGTACAACACTACTTTTAAATAACCCAAAATATAGACTTGGAATAAAATAAGTAAACTTAAAATAAAGAACACACACACACACACATGCTCACACACACACACACACACACTCACACTTTATGCATAGGAAATCAATAAGATGTTGTAACCGTGTTTTTCACGGAAGTCGGGGGGTGCCTAACACCTTCCCCTTGCTTAAGCAAGCCCCCAAAATCTATGAATCTCGGGTATCCAGACCAATTTTACGGAGTCACATATTGGACCATATTGCAAAAATCTTCAAAATCGGATGAGTTGGTTTATCCATTTACATTATACCAACTATCGGCTCTGTCCTATTCGGTCCAATCATAAAAAATAGTAATCAAATCAATCTTTTCAAATTCGTCGACATTCATGTCGGTCTTGCTTTCCTAAAACCTCACCCTTTAATAAAATCAAGTAGACATAGCGAAACAACATAAAGGGTAAAAATTAATAAATCCAGCATAGGAAACGCAGCCACGGAATTATTTTTTCCGGCGTCGACAGGTGACGACTCTGCTAGGGACTTTAGAGGGATTAAGCCGCGTTCAATCTTTTTGGATTTCCTTTCTGCATGTGCATCTTGTGTGAATGATCTTTGTGTGTGATTAATGTTTCAATCTTGGAGCATTCTTGTATTAGTGCTTTGCACAATGTCATCATTTTGCATGCGGTGAGGACGTGAATGTATGTTGTGTGTTCCCTCCAATAGGAGGCAATCCCGTCGGTTGTTTATTACTGGAATCCTATGGATGTTTCCATTGTGAGGCTCAGTAAAGGCACCACTTAGATCCACTCCAATTGAAAGATGGATGTCTTCGTCAAGTAAATTGCGAAGATCTAGGAACCAATTTCAAAAAGCCCGTGAGAGTAGCCCTAATATAGGTTAGCCTCTGATAAACCAAACACGTGGTGTGTCTCTTCATGTCCTATTTACTTTTTCGCATATGTAAATCTCATTCATTCTAAATTGTCATTTACACATCCTCTTATCCTGTCATCAAGACGACTGACCCTTGTTTTGCAGGAAAAGATTAAAAACCATTAAGCTGATGCATAACATATCATGCATCCATACCTACCAATATCCAAACTAAACTAGATATCAGTTTTGTGCAGATTGGTCCTAGAACCTGATTTCGAACCAAAAAGGCCCGTTCACCACCAGTCAAAATGGCTGAAGGAAGTTCATCAGAACCCATCCCTATATCTCGAAAGGAATTCGAGGAGTTTAAGAAACAGATCGCAGAGATGACCACCCTGTTAAAAGAACAGTGTAAAGTGTCTCAAGTGAAAGTAGTATGCATACAAGCCAATCATGTATGATGATAAAGCATATACTTTGGAGACAATCTTAATTATTTATTAATAAAAATATTTATTTATTAAAGGCATTTAATTATCTACATGATGCTGTTTTTATAATATGTAAATAACCCATAGTTTTAAGCAATGCTTTTAGAATCATGATTATGATCATGCTAATGAGATCTAAATTCTTAGAAAGCTATAAAACTAAAATAGTTTCCAATCGTGGGATTACTAAAAAGGGGATTAGTAAATCCAGATAGATTGGTACGTATGTTGCTTGCTCAGGATGATTGATCTCATGATTATTTGTGTGGAGACACTAAAGCAAGTATGTAGGTGCTTATTGGAGAATAAGTTTACTGAACGTGACTCGCTATGGAATACCTAATGGAGTTTTACTCGCCTGTCAATAGGAATTCCTAATGTGATAGTAGTACAAGTGATCTTTGGACTTGAGATCATTATAGTATCTTGTATGTAACAAATTATACTTTGACTTATTCCTTAAGGCCTTTTAAGGCATATATAGGGTATGCTTGGGTATAATGAGTTATATATGGAGATAATGAATGATCAATAAAGAATCTACCACCTCTAGTAAAAGAGGAGATATGTCCTATGTGATTCGTCAAATGACAACGCAGGAATCCTTGGCCAATGTGGAATGAAATTAGAAAGAGGTTTCTAATTTGCATTAATCGGAGTTGTGCATTTTTTAATCGAAATACATATGATTAAATAAAATAAGACTTGACAGTAAATCCATGTCTTATATTTAATTGGGACATTGTATGGTAGAAGGATTGAATTGTACATTAACTATTTACTCACAGGTTCTTTTATGATTAATGTTGAAATCTATATTATCTAAAAAGTCGTTGATCGCTAGGGAGGCTTATCCCTATTGTAGAATAAATATTATTTATTTAAATAAATTATTACTTTACTTTATTTATTTAAATAAGATTAGAATTATTCTAATTGATTTATTCACAACCGGTTTAATTTGGAGAACCTAAAGGGTCACACCATAAAAGGAAGAATAATTATTTAAGAAGGTAATGGCATAATCGTACTAATGTATTAAGTATAATTAATTTAATCTATGGTGATAGAATAAATTAAATAGCTTAATGTTTATTATTTAATATTTTAAAAATATTAAATATAAATTAATAAGAGGAGTCTTATTAATATTATTACAATTAATATTATTTTAATTTCTAAAGGAGTTTAAGAATTAATTTAATATTAGTACTCTCATTTATTCCTAATAAGATTAGGAGACAAATTAATTAAATGAATTTAATTAATTATTCCCAAAGTGGTGGGAAGCCTAAATTAATTAAAGGAGTTTAATTAACTAAATAAAATCTCATGTCTAATAGGATTAGAAGGGTTGACCAATATCTATATAAGAGGAGTCTTATAATAGATATCAGTTGATGCAATTCTAATTGTTGGAGAGTACTCGTTTTCTATAGAGGATAGAAAACTAAGCCAACCGTCCTCCTTCTTGATTTTTCCTTTTCCTTGGTGGATCACCTCTAGAGGCCAAACACTTGGGTGGCTAACATTGATCAAAGGAAGAAATCTAACCCGGAATTTCAAGGAGATCACGAAGAACAAGGAGTTGAACTCGTACCTGTGGAAGCTTCGTTCTACAAGGGTATGATTCCATAACTTCTTATTTATCGTTTTAAATTAATAATTTGCAATAAAGATGATCCGGGTAATGGTTTTGTAAAAAAATTTTAAACTCTGATATACTATGCTTCCGCTAATTTTTGCAATTTGATTGCGTCACGATTTCGTACAAACCCAACAGTGGTATCAGAGCCAAACCTTTATGCAATTATTAATTGTTTTAATTTCATATATGTATGGGTATGTATTTAGAATATTTTATTGGGCATAATTAGTTGTATACAATTATTTTTATGAAAGAAAAAAAAATTAACGGAAACTATTTTTTTCTTCTTGGTTCGCTGTTTCCGTGAGGGATTACAAGGGTGATTGCCGTGAATCATTAATGTGGTTGATCCTGTTTGATTCTTAATATGTGACTCCTGCATGCCTGATTCACTTAATATAAAAAATGACATATTATATAATAAAATGACGAATTTTTTTTGGGACTGTGCGCTTTTCGCAAAAGGATACTGAATCTTTGATTTCCAAAAACTGAAAATGGTTACCTGCATATTGATTGGAAAAAGGGAGGTTATATATATATAAAGTATCAGGATTGTTTTTTTCAAACAAAAGGAACATTTTCATATATATATATATATATATATATATATTTATATATTATATTCTTAATAATTTTATAATTAAAATAAATAGTTTATTTTAATCTTGAAATTGGATTTCATGCAACTTAAAATTGCCCATTAAATGATACTAATATATATATGGAATGTTTTAAATCATGAGATGAATATTTATTTATTGATATATATGGTGATATGTATGATAATAAATGGGGTTGATTATAGACTATTGACCAATGTGATTGGATTTTATTTTAGTTGAATGCTTGAATGAATGAGTTTTATTAAATGGGGTCTGCGTACCTCGTCTTCTCTAATTTTTTTCTTGATGTAAAATTTTATCTCCCTCCTATGTACTTCCCCTTGACTGCTGATCAAGGTTTCTATTTAAATTAAATAGTTTAATGTAATAGAAATAGTTAGAATTATCTTGAAGAAATTGGAGACCAAGGAGCAAGGAGCGCGTGAAGACCCGTTTGTATGGAGTCCAAGTTTAAATGTAATAGTTACGTTTAAATTTAAATTCTTGCACTCCTAGGTTTGACCTTTTTGTTGGGTTTGTACGAAATCGTGACGCAATCAAATTGCAAAAATTAGCGGAAGCATGGTATATCAGAGTTTAAAAAAATTTCTACAAAACCATTACCCGGATCATCCTTTATGCAAATTATTAATTTAAAACGATAAATAAGAAGTTATGGAATCATACCCTTGTAGAACGAAGCTTCCACAGGTACTAGTTCAACTCCTTGTTCTTCGTGATCTCCTTGAATTTTCGGGTTAGATTCCTTTCTTTGATCAACGTTAGCCACCCAAGTGTTTGGCCTCTAGAGGTGATCCACCAAGGAAGATGAATTATCAAGAAGGAGGGTGTTTGGCTTAACCTTAGTTTTCTATCCTCTATAGAAAAGGAGTACTTTCCAACAATTGGAATTACATCAATCTAATATCTATTATAAGACTTCTCTTATATAGACATTGGTCAACCCTTCTAATCCTATTAGACATGGGATTTCTTTTAATTAATTAAACTCCTTTAATTAATTTAGGCTTCCCACCACATGGGAATAATTAATTAAATTCATTTAATTAATTTGTCTCCTAATCTTATTAGGAATAAATGAGAGTACTAAATATTAAATTAATTACTAAACTCCTTTAGAAATTAAAATAATAATAATTGTAATAATATTAATAAGACTCCTCTTATTAATTTATATTTAATATTTCCAAAATATTAAATAATAAACATTAAGCTATTTAATTTATTCTATCACCATAGATTAAATTAATTATACTTAATGCATTATTACGATTATGCCATTACCTTCTTAAATAATTATTCTTCCTTTTATGGTGTGACCCTTTAGGTTCTCCATATTAAACCGGTTGTGAATAAATCAATTAAAACAATTTTAATCTTATTTAAATAAATAAATTAAATTAATAATCTATTTAAATAAATAATATTTATTCTACAATAGGGATAAACCTCCCTAGCGATCAACGACTTTCCAGATAATATAGATTTCAACATTAATCATAAAAGAACCTGTGAGTTAATAGTTACCATACAATTCAATCCTTCCACCATACAATGTCCCAATTAAATATAAGACATGGATTTACTGTCAAGTCTTATTTTATTTAATTATATGTATTTCGATTAGAAAATGCACAACTCCAAATAATGCAAATTAAAAACTCCTTTCTAATTTCATTTCACCTTGGCCAAGGATTCCTGGGTTGTCATTTAACGAATCACATAGGATATATCTCCTCTTTTACTAGAGGTGGTAGATTCTTTATTGATCATTCATTATCTCCATATGTAACTCATTATACCCAAGCATACCCTATATATGCCTTAAAAGGTCTTAAGGAATAAGTCAAAGTATAATTTGTTACATACAAGATACTATGATGATCTCAAGTCCAAGGATCACTTGTACTACTATCACATTAGGAATTCCTATTGACATGCGAGTAAAACTCCATTAGGTATTCCATAGCGAATCACGTTCAGTGAACTTATTCTCCAATAAGCACCTACATACTTACTTTAGTGTCTCCACACAAATGATCATGAGATCAATCATCCTCATCCAATGAGCAAGCAACATATGTACCAATCTATCCGGATTTACTAATCCCCTTTTTAGTAATCCCACGATTGGGAACTATTTTAGTTTTAAAACTTTCTAAGAATTTAGATCTCATTAGCATGATCATCATCATGATTCTAAAAGCATTGCTTAAAACTATGGGTTATTTACATATTATAAAAACAGCAACATGTAGATAATTAAATGCCTTTAATAAATGAATATTTTATTAATAAATAAATAAGATTGTTTACAAAGTACGTGCTTTATCATCATACATGATTGGCTTGTATGCACACTACTATCAATCTCCCACTTGCACTAAAGCCAATCGCCATGGTATCTCATACCCATCTTCTCTAAGTGACGATCAAACTGCTGTTGTGTTAAAGCTTTAGTAAATGGATCTGCAATGTTATCTTGAGAGTCTACACGCTCCAAGGTGACGTCTCCTCTTTCAATGATCTCCCTGATCAAGTGAAATCGCCGCAACACGTGTTTAGATTTCTGATGAGACCTGGGTTCCTTAGCCTGTGCAACTGCTCCTGTGTTGTCACAGTAAATGGGAACTGCTTCTCCAATGCTAGGAACCACACCAAGTTCAGTTATGAACTTCTTCATCCAAACAGCTTCCTTTGCAGCTTCACTTGCAGCTATATACTCTGCCTCTATCACTGAATCAGCAACTGTTTGCTGCTTGGAACTCTTCCAACTCACTGCGCCTCCGTTCAAGGTAAAAACATACCCAGAAACAGATTTACTGTCATCTTGGTCCGTTTGAAAACTTGAGTCTGTGAAGCCCTCGAGTTTTAATTCAGACCCACCGTAGACAAGAAAAATATCTTTAGTCCTTCTCAAGTACTTTAGGATATTTTTCACTGCCTTCCAGTGCTCTTCTCCAGGATTCGACTGGTATCTGCTCGTTACACTAAGTGCATGAGCAACATCCGGTCTAGTACATATCATACCGTACATGATAGATCCTATTGCAGAAGCATAAGGGATCTTACTCATACGGTCTCTCTCCTCAGGTGTCTTTGGGGCCTGTTTCTTGGAGAGATGTATTCCATGGCTCATCGGCATGAGACCTCTTTTGGAATCTTCCATGCTAAACCTCTTTAGCATCGTATCAATGTACGTTCCTTGGGATAAACCAAGCATCCTTTTAGATCTATCTCTATAGATCTTTATCCCCAAAATATAGGATGCTTCTCCCAAGTCCTTCATGGAGAAGTGTTTAGATAACCAGATTTTAATCGATTGTAGCATAGGAATGTCATTCCCTATCAGTAATATATCATCAACATATAATACAAGGAATGAAATTGCGCTCCCACTAACCTTCTTGTACACACATGGTTCATCGTCATTTTTGATAAAATCAAACTCTTTGATTGTCTCATCAAAACGAATGTTCCATCTACGAGAAGTTTGCTTCAATCCATAAATGGATCGTTGCAGCTTACAGACTTGATTTATTCCAACCTTTGAAACAAATCCCTCTGGCTGTGTCATATACACATCCTCCTCAAGTTTCCCATTGAGGAAGGCCGTTTTCACGTCCATCTGCCAGATCTCATAGTCGTTATAAGCTGCAATCGCAATCAAAATCCGAATGGACTTGAGCATAGCTACTGGTGAAAAGGTTTCATCATAATCAAATCCTTGTCTTTGTTTGAAACCTTTTGCAACCAGTCGGTCCTTATAGGTCTCCACCTTGCCGTCCGCTCCAGTCTTTCTTTTAAAGACCCATTTACACCCAATAGGCTTAATGCCTTCAGGTGGTGAAATCAAAGTCCATACTTTATTTTCATACATGGAGTCCATTTCGGATTTCATGGCTTCAAGCCATTTCCCTGAGTCTTTATTACTCATGGCCTGTTCGTAATTCAATGGATCATCATCATTCATGATGTGTACCTCATCGTCATCCTCTATAACGAATCCATACCTCTCAGGTATCTTCGGTACTCTCCCAGATTTACGAACAGGGTGTGGTATAGTAGGTTCTTCTACTTGGTCAGGTACCTGACTTTGATCCGTGGTAATTTGTGGTTCTTGAACTTCTTCAAGATATATCTTACTCCCACTGACCCCTTCATGGATAAACTCATTTTCCAAGAAGGCAGCATGTTTCGCAACAAACACTTTTGATCAGTTGGATGATAGAAATAATACCCTAAAGTTTCTTTAGGGTATCCCACAAATCTACACTTATCGGATTTAGTCTGTAGCTTATCATTTTCAAACTTTTTGACATAAGCTGGGCAACCCCAAGTCTTAATATGCTTAAGATTTGGTTTCCTCCCCTTCCACATCTCATATGAAGTCTTTGGGACGGATTTGGTAGGTACCTTGTTAAGTAGGTATGCAGCCGTTTCTAGGGCATATCCCCAGAAAGAAATTGGAAGGTCGATAAAACTCATCATGGATCGAACCATGTCCAACAGCGTTCGATTTCTCCTTTCAGATACTCCATTTAACTGTGGTGTACCTGGAGGAGTCCATTGTGAGATTATACCATTTTCTTTGAGACAATAGAGAAACTCACCGCTTAAGTATTCTCCACCTCGATCTGATCGAAGTATCTTTATACTCTTGCCCGTTTGTTTCTCTACTTCACTTCTGAACTCTTTGAACTTTTCAAATGATTCTGACTTGTATTTCATTAAATACACATATCCAAATCTTGAGTGATCATCAGTGAAAGTAATAAAATAAGAATACCCACCCCGTGCACTTGTTGTCATAGGTCCACAAACGTCTGTGTGAATCAATGCCAACAACTCTGTAACTCTTTCTCCTTTTCCACTAAAAGGAGATTTAGTCATTTTACCCATGAGACAAGATTCACAAGTTGGATATGATTCATAATCAGATAGCTCGAGGAGCCCATCTTTATGCAACTTGGATAATCTTGTTTCATTGATATGACCTAGTCTACAGTGCCACATGTAGGTATAATTAATATCATCTCTTTTCCTTTTCTTAGTTTGTTCAATTTGAAAAATATTTTCTTGTAAGTCAAGTGTATAAAGTCCATTTTGCAAATTTCCAACACCATATAAAACATCGTCTTTATAAATAGAACAACTATTGTTCTTTATAACAACGTTAAATCCTTCCATATCCAATACAGAAATTGAAATAATGTTTTTAATAATATTCGGAACATAATAACAATTATTAAGATAAATGGACTTGCCCGAAGGCATTGCTAAATAATAAGTTCCTACAGCTAATGCAGCAACCTTTGCTCCATTCCCCACTCGTAGGATCACCTTATCATTGTTCAGCTTTCTACTTCTGACCAGTCCCTTCACATTATTACATATGTGAGAACCATAGCCGGTATCCAATACCCAAGTAGAATTTTGACTTTCTGAAAACTTAATTTCAATCATGAACAAACCTTGATTGGAAGTCAAAGCTTCTCCAAGCTTCTTCTTTGCCAGAAACTTCTTGCAGTTCCTCTTCCAATGACCCGGCTCGTTGCAATGGAAGCACATTCCTTTGCTAGCTGGATCAGATTTCTTTTGTTCCTTTATGTTCGCTTTGCCCTTGGTCATTCGAGATCGGAAGAGCTCCTTAGATATCTCATATCTAGCAGTCCTACTTTGTTCACCATACAATTCCTTGAGGTGAATCAACATAGTAGGAGCATCCATATTTTCGTGCTGACGCTGAAGCTCGTTATTCATGGATGCGAGCATGATGCATTGAGCCACAGATGCATCATCTTGCCACTTTACAATGGTGGCAATCTCTTCCTCAGAGGCTGTTTCTGAAACAGTTCCAGGGACAGGTGAGTTTAGGACATAAAAAATCTTTTCAGCAGTGAGAACTATTCTCAGATTTCTTAGCCAGTCCGTATAATTCGGCCCGGTAAGCTTATTAGCATCAAGTATGCTTCGCAGTGAAATTAGTGATTTTGACATTTTTAAAATTCTGCCTGTGAAAAACAACATTTTAGCAAACATTCATTTTATTAATTTTGCATACCAAAATAAATTTAGGTCTTTATTTTAAATTGGTATCTCCCACTATTTTCATCAAACTATATTACCCTCACGTATATAGTTCGGCAACATCTAATTAAAGATTTGCTAGTGAGAATAAGGATCCCATTTCAAATGTATATAACCTTGTGGATAGCACAACAAGCGATATACAATTAAATAGGTAGACAACTCTTGTCAATTACATCACTATATAACTCCTTTTTTTTTTTTTGCCTCTTAAATCATAATGGTCAAGTGTGTGCACATCCGAACTAAAATGATTTAAGTTAAGTCCAGCCTAGCACTTCCATAAATTCAAAAAAGAAAAATGTTCGTCCTTGTGGATAGCACAACAAGACTAGATTGTTCAATTTTCTTGATAAGCATCAAATGTGATTAATTAACATCTTAAATACGCAATACTCGCCTTGTGGATAGCACAACAAGCTCATATTAAATATTTAATACTCTATTAATTTATCATGCTAGAAGGCGACGTTCGATATTCCAAATATCATTTGAACGCTTCGGACTTAATATTATTTCTTTGAGGGGTTTGTTTTTATTTGTCTCATCTTGTTTAGCGCGCATGCACATATATATATAAAATACGGGTCATTTTATTAAACATGCGAAGCATGTTTGCATAAAATATAATATATATAATATTTAGCATGCAATATAGAATATTATATTCTACCCGGATTGATTATGGACTTTTATTCTAGTTTGGTTCACTAGAGCCACCAAGTGAACCAAAAGGTCAAACCTAGGAGTGCAAGAATTTAAATTTAAATATAACTATTACATTTAAACACGGGCTCCATACAAACGGGTCTTCACGCGCTCCTTGCTCCTTGGTCTCCAATTTCTTCAAGATAATTCTAACTATTCTTATTACATTAAACTATGTAATTTAAATAGAAACCTTGATCAACAGTCAAGGGGAAGTACATAGGAGGGAGATAGAATTTTACATCAAGAAAAAAAAAATTAGAGATGACGAGGTACGCAGACCCCATTTAATAAAACCCATTCATTCAAGCATTCAACTAAAATAAAATCCAATCACATTGGTCAAATAGTCCATAATCAATCCCCATTTATTTTCATACATATCACCATATATATCAATAAATAAATATTCATCTCATGAATTAAAACATTCCATATATATATGAGTATCATTTAATGGGCAATTTTAAATTGCATGAAATCCAATTTCAAGATTAAAATAAACTCTTTATTTTAATTATAAAATTATTTAGAATATAATATATAAATATATCATATTTATTTTAAAAAAAAAAATCACCTTCTTTTATTAAAAGAGTCCTGCAGGTTTATTAAAAAAGTCCTTTCCTGATGGGTCACCTTCTTTTTGGAGTAAGAAAGAGACAACACCTTTTCTTTGCAGAATTCAAGATTAGCACCAAAAAAAAAAATTGTGATTCGTCCCAAAAAAAGTCTTTTTTTAAAAAAAAATAAAAAAAATATATATATATAATTTTATACAATAAAATTATGCCCAATAAATTATTTTAAATACATACCCATATGTATATGAAATCAAAAATAAATTAATAATTGCATAAAGATTTGGCTCTGATGCCACTGTTGGGTTTGTACGAAATCGTGACGCAATCAAATTGCAAAAATTAGCGGAAGCATGGTATATCAGAGTTTAAAAAAATTTCTACAAAACCATTACCCGGATCATCCTTTATGCAAATTATTAATTTAAAACGATAAATAAGAAGTTATGGAATCATACCCTTGTAGAACGAAGCTTCCACAGGTACTAGTTCAACTCCTTGTTCTTCGTGATCTCCTTGAATTTTCGGGTTAGATTCCTTTCTTTGATCAACGTTAGCCACCCAAGTGTTTGGCCTCTAGAGGTGATCCACCAAGGAAGATGAATTATCAAGAAGGAGGGTGTTTGGCTTAACCTTAGTTTTCTATCCTCTATAGAAAAGGAGTACTCTCCAACAATTGGAATTACATCAATCTAATATCTATTATAAGACTTCTCTTATATAGACATTGGTCAACCCTTCTAATCCTATTAGACATGGGATTTCTTTTAATTAATTAAACTCCTTTAATTAATTTAGGCTTCCCACCACATGGGAATAATTAATTAAATTCATTTAATTAATTTGTCTCCTAATCTTATTAGGAATAAATGAGAGTACTAAATATTAAATTAATTACTAAACTCCTTTAGAAATTAAAATAATAATAATTGTAATAATATTAATAAGACTCCTCTTATTAATTTATATTTAATATTTCCAAAATATTAAATAATAAACATTAAGCTATTTAATTTATTCTATCACCATAGATTAAATTAATTATACTTAATGCATTATTACGATTATGCCATTACCTTCTTAAATAATTATTCTTCCTTTTATGGTGTGACCCTTTAGGTTCTCCATATTAAACCGGTTGTGAATAAATCAATTAAAACAATTTTAATCTTATTTAAATAAATAAATTAAATTAATAATCTATTTAAATAAATAATATTTATTCTACAATAGGGATAAACCTCCCTAGCGATCAACGACTTTCCAGATAATATAGATTTCAACATTAATCATAAAAGAACCTGTGAGTTAATAGTTACCATACAATTCAATCCTTCCACCATACAATGTCCCAATTAAATATAAGACATGGATTTACTGTCAAGTCTTATTTTATTTAATTATATGTATTTCGATTAGAAAATGCACAACTCCAAATAATGCAAATTAAAAACTCCTTTCTAATTTCATTTCACCTTGGCCAAGGATTCCTGGGTTGTCATTTAACGAATCACATAGGATATATCTCCTCTTTTACTAGAGGTGGTAGATTCTTTATTGATCATTCATTATCTCCATATGTAACTCATTATACCCAAGCATACCCTATATATGCCTTAAAAGGTCTTAAGGAATAAGTCAAAGTATAATTTGTTACATACAAGATACTATGATGATCTCAAGTCCAAGGATCACTTGTACTACTATCACATTAGGAATTCCTATTGACATGCGAGTAAAACTCCATTAGGTATTCCATAGCGAATCACGTTCAGTGAACTTATTCTCCAATAAGCACCTACATACTTACTTTAGTGTCTCCACACAAATGATCATGAGATCAATCATCCTCATCCAATGAGCAAGCAACATATGTACCAATCTATCCGGATTTACTAATCCCCTTTTTAGTAATCCCACGATTGGGAACTATTTTAGTTTTAAAACTTTCTAAGAATTTAGATCTCATTAGCATGATCATCATCATGATTCTAAAAGCATTGCTTAAAACTATGGGTTATTTACATATTATAAAAACAGCAACATGTAGATAATTAAATGCCTTTAATAAATGAATATTTTATTAATAAATAAATAAGATTGTTTACAAAGTACGTGCTTTATCATCATACATGATTGGCTTGTATGCACACTACTATCACTTTTGGTTCACTTGGTGGCTCTAGTGAACCAAACTAGAATAAAAGTCCATAATCAATCCGGGTAGAATATAGTATTCTATATAGCATGCTAAATATTATATATATTATATTTTATGTAAACATGCTTCGCATGTTTAATAAAATGACGCGTATTTTATATATATATGTGCATGCGCGCTAAACAAGATGAGACAAATAATAACAAACCCCTCAAAGAAACAAGATTAAGTCCGAAGCGTTAAAAGATATTTGGAATATCGAACGTCGCCTGCTAGCATGATAAATTAATAGAGTATTAAATATTTAATATGAACTTGTTGTGCTATCCACAAGGCGAGTATTGAGTATTTAAGATGTTAATTAATCAAATTTGATGCTTATCAAGAAAATTGAACGATCTAGTCTTGTTATGCTATCCACAAGGATGAACATTTTTCTTTTTTGAATTTTTGGAAGTGCTAGGCTGGACTTAACTTAAATCATTTTAGTTCGGATGTGCACACACTTGACCATTATGATTTAAGAGGCAAAATAAAAGGAGTTACATGGTGATGAAATTGACAAGAGTTGTCTACCTATTTATTTGTATATCGGTTGTTGTGCTATCCACAAGGTTATATACATTTGAAATGGGATCTTTATTCTCACTAGCAAATCTTTAATTAGATGTTGCCGAACTATATAAGTGATGGTAATATAGTTTGATAAAAATAGTGGAAGATACTAATTTAAAATAAAGACCTAAATTTATTTTGGTATGCAAAATTAATAAAATGAATGTTTGCTAAAAATGTTATTTTTCACATGCAGAATTTTAAAAACGTCAAAATCACTAATTTCACTACGAAGCATACTTGATGCTAATAAGCTTACCAAGCCGAATTATACGGACTGACAAAGAAATCTGAGAATAGTTCTCACTGCTGAAAAGATTTCGTATGTCTTAAATTTACCTGTCCCTGGAACTGTTTCAGAAACAGCCTCTGAGGAAGAGATTGTCACCATTGTAAAGTGGCAAGATGATACATCTATGGCTCAATGCATCATGCTCGCATCCATGAATAACGAGCTTCAGCGTCAGCATGAAAACATGGATGCTCCTACTATGTTGCTTCACCTCAAGCAGTTGTATGGTGAACAAAGTAGGACTGCTAGATATGAGATATCTAAGAAGCTCTTCCGATCTCGGATGACCAAGGGCAAGGTGAACATAAAGGAACAAAAGAAACCTAATCCAGGTAGCAAAGGAATTGTGCTTCCATTGCAACGAGTCGGGTCATTGGAAGAGGAATTGCAAGAAGTTTCTGGCAGAGAAGAAGCTTGGAGAAGCTTCGACTTCCAATCAAGGTTTGTTCATGATTGAAATTAATTTTTCAGAAAGTCAAAATTCTACTTGGGTATTGGATACCGGCTGTGGTTATCACATATGTAATAATGTGAAGGGATTGGTCAGAAGTAGAAAGCTGAACAAGGATGAGGTTGTCCTACGAGTGAGAAATGGAGCAAAGGTTGCTGCATTAGCTGTAGGCGCTTATTGTTTAGCACTGCTTACGGGCAAGTCCATTTATTTAGATAATTGTTATTTTACTGAATATCATTAGAAACATTATTTCAAATTCTGTATTAGATATGGATGGATTTGAAATTATAATAAAGAACAACAGTTGTTCTATTTATAAAATAATGTTTTATATGGTATTGGTAATCTGTGAAGTGGACTTTATATACTTGACTTGAATGAAAATATACTTCAAATAGAACAAACTAAGAAAAGGAAAAGAGATGATATTAATTATACCTATATGTGGCACTATAGACTCGGTCATATCAATGAAACGAGATTATCCAAGTTGCATAAGGATGGGCTCTTAGAGCTATCCGATTATGAATCATATCCAACTTTTGAATCTTGTCTCATGGGTAAAATGACTAAATCTCTTTTTATTGGAAAAGGAGAAAGAGTTACAGAGTTGTTGGCATTGATTCACACAGACGTTTGTGGACCTATGACAACAAGTGTACGGGATGGGTATTCTTATTTTATTACTTTCACTGATGATCACTCAAGATTTGGATATGAGTATTTAATGAAATACAAGTCAGAATTATTTGAAAAGTTCAAAGAGTTCAGAAGTGAAGTAGAGAAACAAACGGGCAAGAGTATTAAGATACTTCGATCAGATCGAGGTGGAGAATACTTAAGCGGTGAGTTTCTCAATTGTCTCAAAGAAAATGGTATAATCTCACAATGGACTCCTCTAGGTACACCACAGTTAAATGGAGTATCTGAAAGGAGAAATCGAACATTGATGGATATGGTTCGATCCATGATGAGTTTTACCGATCTTCCAATTTCATTCTGGGGTCATGACCTAGAAATGGCTCATATCTACTAAATAAGGTCCCCTCGAAATCAGTCCCCAAGACTCCATATGAGAAGTGGACAGGGAGAAAACCTGGTCTTAAGCATGTTAAGATCTGGGGATGTCCAGCTTATGTGAAAAAGTTTTAAAATGATAAGTTAGGGACAAGATCTGATAAGTGCACGTTTGTGGGATATCCTAAAGAAAGTTTGGGATACTATTTCTACAATCCTACTGAGCAAAAGGTGTTTGTTGCGAAACACACTGCCTTCTTGGAAAGGGAGTTTATCCTTGAAGGGGCTAGTGGGAGAAAAATATATCTTGAAGAAATTCAAGAACTACAAACCACTACAGATCAGGTGGATGAACTTTTCCAAGTAGAAACACCTAATGTACAACACCCTATTAGTAAATCTGGAAAAGTATCGAAGATACCTAAAAGGTATGGATTCGTCATAGAGGATGACGATGAGGTACACATCATGGACGATGATGATCCGTTGAATTAAGAACAGACTATGAGTAATAAAGACTCAGAGAAATGATAGATGACCATAAAATCTAAAATGAATTTTGAAGCTATGCTCAAGTCCATTTGGATTTTTCTTTCGATTGCAGCTTATTTTACTTAATCTGGAAAAATGGACGTGGAGACGCCCTTCCTCAAATATACATTATTAGAGGAGAATGTATGTATGATACATCTAGATGGTTTTTTGTTTCAATGGTTGAAGCAAATCATGTATATGAGCTATAACAATTCATTCATGGATTGAAGCAAGATTCTCGTAGATGGAACATTCGTTTTGATGAGACAATCAAAGAGTTTGATTTTATCAAAAACGAGGATGAACCATGTGTGTACAAGAAGGTTAGTGGGAGCGCTATTTTATTCCTTGTATTATATGTTGATGATATATTACTGTTACGGAATGAAATTCCTATGCTAAAATCGATCAAAATAAAGTTGTCTAAACATTCCTCCATGAATGATTTGGGTAGAACATCCCGCATTGGGGATATAAATCTGTATTAATAGATTTAAAAGGATGTTCGGCATAACCCAAGGAAATGTATATTCATTAGATGCTAAAGGCGTTTAGCATGACAAACTCCAAAAAGTGCCTCATGATGATGAGCCATGAAGTGTATCTCTCTAAAATTATCCTCAGTAAAAGAGAGATCGCATGAGTTACTATCATATATGCAATGAAATATACGAGACTTGATGTTGATCAGTCATATTCTGGAGAAAATCACTGTGAGACAGTGATAAACATCTTAAAGTACTTAACTGACATTAAGGATGTCATCATATTACATGATGAGTCTGAATTACACTAGAGGGCTAAACAGACTCAAGTTTTCAGACTAACCAAGACGACAACAAAATCCACTTTAGGGTAAATTGTTACCTTGAAAGATGGTGCAGTGAATTGGAAAGGTTCTAAACAACAAAAGGTTGTTGGTTTAGTGACAAAGACAAAGTATATAACTGTAAGTGAAGCTGCAAGTTGATGTTTTAGATGAAAAGTTCATTACAGAACTAGGAATAGTTCCTAAGTCTCATCTTGAATCTAAACATGTGTTGCGGTACTTTGATTAAAGAAATCATTGAAAGAGGAGCATATAGACTCTCAAGATAATATTGCAGATCCATTTACTAAAGCTATAACACAACAGCAGCTTTATTGTCACTTAGAGAAGTTGGTATGAGATACCATGGCGATTGACTTTAGTGCAAGTGGGAGATTGAAAGTAGTATACATACAAGCCAATCATGTATGATGATAAAGCATATACTTTGGAGATAATCTTAATTATTTATAAATAAAAATATTCATTTATTAAAGGCATTTAATTATCTACATGGTGCTGTTTTTATAATATATAAATAACCCATAGTTTTAAGCAATGTTTTTAGAATCATGATTATGATCATGCTAATGAGATCTAAATTCTTAGAAAGTTCTAAAACTAAAACAGTTCCCAAAATTGGGATTACTAAAAAGGGGATTAGTAAATCCGGATAGATTGGTACGTATGTTGCTTGCTCATTGGATGAGGATGATTGATCTCATGATCATTTGTGTGGAGACACTAAAGTAAGTATGTAGGTGCTTATTGGAGAATAAGTTTACTGAACGTGACTCGCTATGGAATACCTAATGGAGTTTTACTCGCATGTCAATAGGAATTCCTAATGTGATAGTAGTACAAGTGATCCTTGGACTTGAGATCATCATAGTATCTTGTATGTAACAAATTATACTTTGACTTATTCCTTAAGGCCTTTTAAGGCATATATAGGGTATGCTTGGGTATAATGAGTTACATATAGAGATAATGAATGATCAATAAAGAATCTACCACCTCTAGTAAAAGAGAAGATATGTCCTATGTGATTCGTTAAATGACAACCCAGGAATCCTTGGCCAAGGTGGAATGAAATTAGAAAGAGGTTTCTAATTTGCATTAATCGGAGTTGTGCATTTTCTAATCGAAATACATATGATTAAATAAAATAAGACTTGACAGTAAATCCATGTCTTATATTTAATTGGGACATTGTATGGTGGAAGGATTGAATTGTACAGTAACTATTTACTCACAGGTTCTTTTATGATTAATGTTGAAATCTATATTATCTAAAAAGTTGTTGATCGCTAGGGAGGCTTATCCCTATTGTAGAATAAATATTATTTATTTAAATAAATTATTAATTTAATTTATTTATTTAAATAAGATTAGAATTGTTCTAATTGATTTATTCAAAACCGGTTTAATATGGAGAATCTAAAGGGTCACACTATAAAAGGAAGAATAATTATTTAAGAAGGTAATGGCATAATCGTAATAATGCATTAAGTATAATTAATTTAATCTATGGTGATAAAATAAATTAAATAGCTTAATGTTTATTATTTAATATTTTAGAAATATTAAATATAAATTAATAAGAGGAGTCTTATTAATATTATTACAATTATTATTATTTTAATTTCTAAAGGAGTTTAGTAATTAATTTAATATTAATACTCTCATTTATTCCTAATAAGATTAGGAGACAAATTAATTAAATGAATTTAATTAATTATTCCCAAAGTGGTGGGAAGCCTAAATTAATTAAAGGAGTTTAATTAACTAAATGAAATCTAATGTCTAATAGGATTAGAAGGGTTGACCAATATCTATATAAGAGGAGTCTTATAATAGATATCAGTTGATGCAATTCCAATTGTTGGAGAGTACTCCTTTTCTATAGAGGATAGAAAACTAAGCCAACCGTCCTCCTTGATTTTTCCTCTTCCTTGGTGGATCACCTCTAGAGGCCAAACACTTGGATGGCTAACATTGATCAAAGGAAGGAATCTAACCCAGAAATTCAAGGAGATCACGAAGAACAAGGAGTTGAACTCGTACTTGTGGAAGCTTCGTTCTACAAGGGTATGATTCCATAACTTCTTATTTATCGTTTTAAATTAATAATTTGCATAAAGGATGATCCGGGTAATGGTTTTTTAGAATTTTTTTAAACTCTGATATACCATGCTTCCGCTAATTTTTGTAATTTGATTGTATCACGATTTGGTACAAACCCAACTTCAAGAACCCAAACTAAAGAATCAAACTGAATCTTTCGCTCAGGGAGAAGTCCGAACACTAGGAAAGGATAGTGATACTCGGGCATCTACCATAATATCCCCACTCGACGTCAAAATAGCCAAAGAGGCCCCTATCCAGAAGATGACAAAGGATATAGTAGATCTTCTAGAGGACAGAGAAACAGGAGACATCAGGAAGAAGATGCGACAGATGGAGGAGGCTATCCGATCTATGAAGGGGACAGGATCCCACGGTAACGTGAATTACTCTGACTTGTGTATCTTCCCAAATGCGAGATATCCAAATAAATTTCATGTTCCAGAATTCGAGAAGTATAATGGATTGGGCGACCCCTACACCCACTTGAAAGTCTACATAAGCGAGCTTGGATCCTATATAGAAGATGAGAACCTCCGAATGTAGTTTTTTCAGAAAACCCTTACCGGGGAAGCTCGAACTTGGTACGCCCGAATCGACAATTCCAAAGTTCAAGGTTGGATAGATTTGGCCCACGCATTCCTTAACCAGTATAGCTTCCATACCCAAATGGCATCTAATAGCTACCAAGTGACCAAAGTTAAGAAACTGAGCAATGAACCGTTCAGGGAGTATGCGCAGAGGTGGAGGCGAATAACAGCCCAAGTTAACCCAGTAATGGATGAAGGCGAAATGGTGATGACCTTCATTGACATACAAGAAGCACCCTATTATGAGAGAGTCCTGGCTTGAATAGGCAAACTATTTTCTGAAATGATAAAACACGGGGAGATGCGGAAATGGGCCTAAAGTCCTGCAAAATCAAAGACCTCACAACCTTGGAAGCGAGCGCTCCCAAGACTGTACACAAGGAGTGCGATGAAGATGTAGCCTTCATTTCACAGGGGAAATCTAGGAGACCCGACAATAGTCCCTCTACCTGGATAAAGGGAAGCGATATGCCACAACAACAACAGGCCACATTCAACCAAAGCCAGGATAGAGAAAATTTGAAAGAACGAAAAATAAAGTGTTTACTCCACTAGGCGATTCCCTCGAGAACGTATTGACCTTATTGATCGACCTCAAGAAAATTACTGATTTGGCTCCACCTCTAGATCCAAAGAGTAACAGATATGATCCAAGCCAGAGATGTGTTTACCACTCAGATTCTCCGGGACACGATACACAAAATTATTATTCCTTAAAGCATAAAATCCAAAATCTGATTGAAAGTGGAGATATTGTGATCAAACAACTTGACCAACCAGATGTCAACACCAGCCTTCTGCGGTAATACAATACAGAGGGAGTGAATATGATCGGGTCAGGAAGAGCCAGAATGGATCTAAATCATAAGTACATACGGAGGATGGAAGAATACCCCCAAAGGAACATAACAAATGTCCTAGGATGGAAAAATTCAGAGGATTGTATGACAGTAAGATAAAAATTGGAGACAATCCAGCATCAAGTAACTCTGTTAGCCAAGCTGGTAGTGCGCCAACATCAGGTTACAAGAGAGATTTTCACTCAATCATCAAGAAACCCAGAGAAGGAAGAGGTTAGCCAGAATGCAAGCCTATATCCCTCCAAGATAATCCACCTGACTAAAGAAGAGCAAAGCAAGCTGAAAGGCCAGGAAAATTGGAATGCTAAAATTACAAGAAGATCTTCCTAGCGGAAAAATCGCCCAGAGGAATGCGAATTCTTAAAGAGGAAAGATCAAATGACATTCCAAACACCTGCGAACCCCCAAAATTCTACGACACTGAGAGTTGGGGAGAATAGGCGAAGAAGGGTATTCACGCCTCTGGGGGACTCGTTGAAAAATGTGTTAGCACTATTGGTTGAGCAGAAAAAGATCACTGAGCTCGCCCCACCTGGTAATCTTGAAGGAAGACAGTATGATCCCAATACGAGATGTGCTTATCATTCTAGAGCACCGGGGCATGACACTCAAAATTGTTGGACCCTTAAGCATAAAATCTAGAATCTAATTGAAAATGGAAAGCTGGAGATAGATATCCCCATGACCAGAAAAGGCGAAAGAGAAAATGAAGAGCTTGAGATTTTCACTTGAGACAGACAGTTCAAAGGAAGTGACGACTATGAACACCAATCATAGCGGAACACCAGGTGGACTGGTCATAATGCGGGGAGTGGTAGAGGAAAGAAGAGAGTCCCCTAAGAAAATTCCTCTGCCACCGTCAAACATCCTGTTGTCCGAAGTTAACAACCAAACTCTTGATTCTACCCTGCTGGATGATGAGGAGGAAATATTGATCCTTTCTAGTGAAGAAAAAGCTAAAAGTGAAAGTTTTTGGTGAGAAATGCAACAACAGTTAGAGAGAACTTTCAAAGTTGAAACCTCCCAGGTCTAGGGAAAAGATGAAGGAACATATCAAGAAAAAGGAGGCGAGGGTGTCGGGAAAGTTAACCCATCAAGGAATCAAGAGCTCATCACTTTTTATGACGGGTCTAGTTTGAGCGTCCCCGAGGGATGTGTCGAATATGAAGATGCTCAAGTTATGGCGGTGATTGAAGATGTTCCATATAAGGAAGTAACCTCTACGGCCAGCATCGAAGGCAATCTGACCACTTGCAACTGAACTATCAAGCCTAAGCTAACCCGGAATGCGTAGATTTAGAGAATACGATTGTGAGTTCCAGGAGATGTTGGGACGTTATCATTTCTTATGTTATTTTCCATGCATTACTATGTTATTCTTTGATTATGTAAAGAAAAAAGAAAAAAGAAAAAAGTAAAAAGAAAAAAGAGAAAAGAGAAAAGAGAAAACAGAAAAGAGAAAAGAGAAGAGAAAAGAGAAAAGAGAAAAGAAAAAAAAAAGAGAAAAGAGAAAAGATAAAAGATAAAAGATAAAAGATAAAAGAAAGAAAAAGATAAAAAAAAAATATCAATCTTATGATATCCTTTTCCTGAACTACGTAAGACCTAATCTCCCCCCATCCACTGGAGTACGTAGGCAGCTAGTAATGGCACTGTCTAACCCTTACAAAAATCACAAACCCCTTCAATAATTTAGTAATCACAAAATACGACTCTTCAACAACTCATCAACCCCTAAAGTACGAGAAGACTTAATCTCCTTTTGACATACAGAAGTGTATGGATGACCATCGTGGTAAAGTCTATCTCACACCCGACGACCTGCTCTCCAAGATAAAAGTCACAAATCAAGCCTTATAGATCGAACCATGCTTGGTTGAAACTATCACAATCAGAAATCAAGTCGTGCTCTTAGATCTAATTGAATGGAATCTGAAGGCCTCTCGACATCAATCATCAAAGCCTAAGCGATAACATAAAATGAGAAACACAGTGACATGTTAAGCATGATCATCAACAAGGACATATATAACCCAAGGCGATCACAACAAATATTATCTCAATAATGCGAGCTGACATCCTCAATCACAAGCCTTCATCAAATTAAAAGAAAAGGGTTATCAAACCCAAGTGCACCTACAAGTCAGGAGCGTGGATTGGGGCACCTTGAGCGTCAAAAGCTCAGACTACCTGTTCACCATGTGGTTCTGGAGATAAAAGACTTGCGATCTCGACATATTATCAGCCCATTTGTCAAACATAAAATAAAGCGACAACCCTAGATGACAAGCAAGACAGTGGAAATTTTAGAATCGACGACAACTTGATATTGGTACTCTTACAACAAACAAGACTGGGTCAGTGTCGGAAACAATGACAAATCGACACTGGGGCATTTATCGACCATTCTAAAAGGAAGAATGCAAGTCGGCACCTATAGCGAGATCTTTTCAACATACGATGTCATCATCAGAGCTTATTTCATGACATTTCACTGGCGATTTGATAAGATCAGTGGGTCTCTTTTTCAATTATACTTTTCTAGGAATATAGTGATCCACATGTGAGGTACAACTCTTTCATCCATTTATTTGATTTCTATCTCTATTTACATACATTAGAGATTATAACCATTTTAAATATAGATAAATCTTGCATTAGAATCTTAGAAAAAGGTTTTAAATGAGAAGATTTTGTTTAACTTGTTATGAATAGATTAATTCTGATAAGCATCCGTGGAGCAAGAATCACAAGAACAATTAGAGAATTAAGACTATTCAACCTTTTGATTAGGCACGACATCCTAGTTTAGAGTGCTTTTTGGAGCAAAATCGACCTCATATACATATATGCACTTTACGGTTTCCTTAACTCCTAGTTGTGGGGTATGAAACTATGGCGACAACGATGACAGTTGATGCGATGTTAGATGGTAAGAAGTGTCCAATCAAATGTCTCAAATAGTGGCCTCGGTTAATCGAGTAATTAAGCCTGAGCCCTATAACCATCTGGTTTGGGAATTACCGACCCAACGCTCGCTACATGGGTAATTTAGAGCCTAAGAAAATGAGCATTATGAGGGGGAAAAAGGCGAGACCTGAGCAGATTCGAATCGTGGCCTTGGTTACTCGAGTAATTAAGCCTGAGGGGTGTCTTTACACCTGGTGCCCTATAACCATCTGGTTTGGGAGTCACCAGCCCAACGCTCGCTATATAGGTAATTTAAGCCTAAGAAAACAAATCTTGCATTTGATCAGGCGAAGAACGAATAAAGTAGACCTTATGATTTGTCTCAAAGTGTGGCCTTCGTTACTCAAGCAAGTAAACCCGAAGTGGTGTCTTTACACCTAGTGCCCTAAAGTCTTTTGATTTGGGAGTCATTGGTCCAAAAATCATTAAATGGGTAACTCTGAATAGCCTAAGAAATGAGACAAGTTAAGCAAGGAGAAAAAGAAAAAAAAAGAAAATTTGGAGTTAAGAAAAAATTTATGAGATCAGAACGAGATCATCTAAAGTCATGGAAGAGAAAACCCTACTAAGGGTTGTGTCACTCATAGTGCACATGTCATATGACGTCAATTACGCGAAGAGCAACATCTACAGTGAAGATGAAGTATCTTTGATAAAGGGATATAGCTCTTTTGAATTTATTCTTACTCATGAACAATGACCATGGATACTTAAAAGTTTTCTTACGATTTCATAACTTGTTAAATGAAGTATTCCTTAAAAGGAAAGAAATAAAATATATAAATAACCTTGAGGTTAGTGATTCACAACTTGTTTAAGAAAAATTCATTTTCTACTCAAGTTCAATATCTTTAGCGATAAGATAAAAACTGAGCGTTTACTAATTAAGTGGCAAACTCAATCTCATGCACTTTACTTTTTTATGCCTCATTGACAAGATTATATTAATCTTTATATCAAAGCTATCCTCGGCGGCTCGAGCCATCAAGCTTTTGGCGCATTTTGTTATTCGTCTGATGTGCAGAATATTATTCACTCTTTATGTGGTCAGCAAAGCGAGTTTCTGACATGAATCTTTGGTAACAACATGCGAAAATGATGGCATATTTTGCGATTCAATGAAAGGGAAGGTGCCTAAGGCAGGACCAATCTCCTCATTAAAGAAATGAGTGTACTTCCTGAATGAAATTACCATAACATGAGCTTGCGACGATAAAAGAAGGGAAAAATTCCTTAAAGATCCTTACCCGAGAAAAAACCAACGCATCATCTGTAAAACAGTATCAAAAGACCACATATAGGTGAATCCTAACTCACAATTTATAAATGCAAATCCATGACATATAATGCATGCATCATGACACATGTAGTAAATGAAAAGAATTATATATACATCTCTGCGAAATACATAAAATTATATACATCAAATATCATCTCTGTCCTATAAATAAAAGTAAAAAGTAAAGGGAAATGGGGCACAACCACCCATCAACTAATAAAAGGCCTAGCAAATGAAATCTCCATTATCAAACATGTCAACTTGCGCCAAGTCCTCCTAAGTCGAGGCCTCTGTACCGAAGTTCAAATCTGAATAGTGAAAGGACGGGCCGCATCCTCTAGGGTCGTCAGCGGCACCCGGGTCATCAGTCAAGCCAGTATCTAATCCAGTGGGGTCGCAAGTAAAAAACTCGCCCATTTATAATCAATGATGTAATCCATTGGCAACCACCCAACGCAGACGTCGGCTTAACCCCGATGGTGTAATCCGTTGGCAACAACCCAATGAAGGCCTCGGCTTAACCCCGAAGATGTAATCCGCTGGCTTGGGCCCCAATGAAGGCATCAGCTCAACCCCGATGGTGTAATCATTTGGCTACAACCCAGTGAAGGAGTCGACTCAACCCTGATGATGCAATCCATTGGCAACAACCTAATGAAGGCATCGGCACAACCCCGATGGTGAAATCCATTAGCAACAACCCAATAAAGGTATCGGCTAAACCCCAATGGTGTAATCCGTTGGCAAAAATTCAGTGAAGGCATCGGCTCAACCCCGATGATGTAATCTGTTGGCTACAACCTAGTGAAGGCGTTGGCTCAACCCCGATGATGTAATCCTTTGGCAACAACCCAATGAAGACATCGGTATAACCTTGATGATGTAATCTATTGGCAACAACCCAACGCAGACGTCGGCACAACCTCGATGGTGTAATCTGTTGGCAACCCAATGAAAACATCGACTTAACCTCAATGATGTAATTCGTTGGCTACAACCCAATAAAGGCATCGGCGTAACCCCGATGACGAAATCTGTTGGCTATAACCCAATGAAGGCATTGGCTCGATCCCCGATGGTGTAATCCGTTGGCAACAACCCAATAAAGGCATCGGCTGAACTGCGATGGTGTAATCCGTTGGCTACAACCCAGTAAAGGCGTTGGCTCAACCCTGATAATGCAATCCGTTGGCAACAACCCAATGAAGGCATCGGCCAAACCCTGATGGTGTAATTTATTGGCAACAACCCAATGAAGGCATCAGCTAAACCCCGATGGTGTAATCCATTAGCAACAACACAGTGAAGGCGTCGGCTCAACCTCGATGATGTAATTCGTTGGCTACAACCCAGTGAAGGCATCGGCTCAACCTCAATGATGTAATCCGTTGGCAATAGCCCAATAAAGGCATTGGCATAACCCCGATGATGTAATCTATTGGCAATAACCAAACCCAGACGTCGACATAACCCCGATGGTGTAATTCGTTGGCAACAACCCAATGAAGGCATCGACTTAACCTCGATGATGTAATCCGATGGCTACAAACCAATGAAGGCATCGACATAATCTGGATGATATAATTCATTGACAACAATCCAGTGAAGGCATCGGCTTGACCTCCGATGACGTAATCCATTGGCAATGACCCAATGCAGGTCGGCTCAGCCCCGATGGTGTAATCTGTTGGCTACAACCCATTGTGGGCATCGGCTTAACCCCGACGACGTAATCCTTATAACCCTTTCTTAATCTCATATATCATTACATATTTTAGACATGATATTGCATCATCAGATATACCTTGTCATGTATTCTCCGTGTCTAGTAATCTTTGTCATATTTATTCCATTACATTACAAAATAATGACAAAGAGGGGCATCTGTAGACACTCGAAATTTTGCTTTTTCTTTATACTAACCTTGCAGAAGGGAAAAAGTATAATTTTATTTCTGAGACAACCTCGAGGTAGGGAAAAAGCATCTGGTCACCCCGGAGACAACCATGTGGATGAATAAAAAAGCCAACAACGCCCAAACACGATGCGGACCAAACAAGGATCGCAAAGCTAAGAAAGTGGCCATAAGAAATTACTGTAGCAATTATCAAACTGCGTGCTATCAAGACGGGCCGATTGACGACCCTCAGAAATCGGAAGATATCTTTCAGCTTACTATATTGTTGACGTCGGGAAAATACCATTGGTCGAGTCACAACCCGGATCTTTCTCTCTTCTTAAGTTATCTCCACCCTCACTCTTTTTATTGCAAAAAAGGTTTTGAAGGGTTTTTTAGGAAAAGGCCAACATGTATCATATCGACGATTTGAACGTTTTACAGAGTCGCCAGTTAGTAAATTTGAAATGGTTGTACCAACTCAATCGAGTTTTGTTTGAAAGAGGCCCAATTGTTGGACACTGTCGAAACTTGATCTTTGAAAACAAAGTTTGAGTTCGGGGGCTTGGTTAAGTGTGGGGAAGGTGTTAGGCACCCCACAACTCCCGTGTAAACACGATACCGCATCTTTTCAATATTTCCCTTAAAAAACTACAATGTGTGTGTGTGAATGCTGTTTGAAAATTGGGCTTATGTTTAATTGAAAGTATGTCTTATGAATCGTTAAACCTATATACGAAGGGTTTGATTTGATTTGTAACAAAGTCTTTGATTTGATTTGCAAAAGCTTCTTTTTTCAAAAAGATTATTGAATGATGTTTTGAAAGAAGGTTTTCAAACCCTTACGCTAACATAGGAATTGAAGCATATCGATACTTCATTTTTATCTTTTTAGCCTTAAGGCTCAATTTGAATGGTGATTATCAGGCTTCGAAGCATCCTCGACCACAACATATATACAAGTATCGGTCTCCTCATGGGTATGATAGCCATCGGAGGGACTCTGACACGACAAACCATGATTGTCATTATTTTGAGACCTTAAATCCGGATAACCGTTTTAAGGTCTTTTGTATGTACATTTTACAGAAAAACTGGTAGGGTACATTTGTAAAGTGGAGTTTGTCCATCGTGGGAATCAGATTCTGATCAGTTTGATCATGAATCCCACGATTCCTAGGCTCACATATGAGTAGCCAATAAACCTGCACAGCTCAAATTTGTACAGAAACAGATATATGTCCCAAATGTCGCCATAACTGAGGATTCATTCAGTAAACCCTAGTTCGTACCTGGCCGAAGCATCTCGTTCCCACTAGATAGCGATCTAAGGGCCGCGAGGTTGCTTCTATAATTGAAAATAGAAAAAAATGCTAGATTTAAATAAATCTCAGCCATTCTAGCTTTTCGGTTCCGTCTATACTGATTTTGAACCGTTTGAAAGCTAGAGTTAGCGAGATTTAAATAAATCTAGTTCGCCCGCAGATATATCAGTGCCGATTCATATAAAATGAATATTTGAAGCAACAATTTAATAAAAGCGAGTAAAGCAATATATATATATATATATAATTATATATACAAAAGCTATAAAGGGCGATGGGTTTTCACACCCGGTACCCGAACTGGAAGTGAAATATATATATATATATATATATATATATATATATATATATCTATAAAAGCTGTATAAAAGCCACTGAATGATCCAGGCTAGACAGAATTGAAATATATATATAAAAAATAGTAAAAAGGGCGATGGGTTTTCACGCCTGTGCCCGGACTGAAATTAAAATAAACAGAAATGTAGTCAACCAAGACTGGGAAGATAACCTAGTGTATTGAATGTTGCAGATATATATATAAACAGTAAAAAGGCCACAGAATAATCTAGGCTGGACTGAAATGTAAATGTACAAAAAAGTAGTCAACCAATATTGGAAAGATAACCGAGTGGTGGTGAAAGCTACTTATATATGCATATTTATATATAAAAGAAGTAAAAAGGCCACAGAATAATCCAGGCCGAACTGAAATATAAATATATATATAGAGATAGAAAAGTAGTCAACCAAGACTGGGAAGATAACCCAGTGTGGTGAAGGTTGCTTATATATGCATATTTATATATAAAAGCAGTAAAAAGACCACAAAATGATCCAGGCCAAACTAGGATGTAAATATATATATAAACAGAAAAGTAGTCAACCAAGACTGGGAAGATAACCCAGTGTGGTGAAGGATACTTATATATGCATATTTATATATAAAAGAAGCAAACGACCGCGGATTTGAAATTCGGGCTTGACAGAATTGAAAAGTTAGTATATATATACAATTAAATATATACAAAAAAACCAAACCCAGACTGGGAAGATAACCCAGTCCGGAGAAGTTGCTCAAAACGCAGATGTTAGTATTTAAAAGCTGCTGGAAGCGACGGATAGTCAATCCGAGTTGTAAAAATGCCAGAAAATGCATTTATGTACAAAAATATACTAAAAGTTGACAAAAAGGGCCACGGAACTAGGTTCCAGGCATATTTATAAAACAAAACTTGATATGCAAGTGTATAAAAGTGCAAAGAAGTAGTATTGACTTGCCGATCGTAAAAATACTCACAATGGACTGCTATACGGGCTTTTTACTTTTTGCCAAATCGTAGGCTTTAAACGTCAGAATCTACCGGTTATTTTCTGATATGTGGTAGTTTGTGGGTATATCTACGTGTTAGAGTGAATAATTTTGGGTTTGGAAGACAAGAAAATAGACAGAAAACCAAACAGGAGGGGGTTCGAAGCGTTTCTAAATTTTTGCATTTGGGATCATTGTTATGGTTCGTTCTAACCTTGGTGGCATCAATGCGGCTTGAGTTTGATTGAATTGGCTTAGATTTGGTAAAATTACCATTTTGCTCCTCCCGGGGTTGCCCTTAGTGTCGGCATGGCCTTCGGTTGACTTCCTGGGGTTGTTTCCAAGGTTTGGATCCCATTCGAGTTTGTTTGTCCTCAGTGTTTTCTCTGAGGCTTACTTGGTCCCTCCAGGTTTACCTTTGGAGATGATGTGATGCTTCAGGATCATTTTTGAAGTTGACCTGACTTCCCAGGTTGAGACAGAGGTTGATTTGTACTTCCCGGGTTGAGACCGAAGCTGACCTGTACCTCCCGGGTTGAGATCGGGGCTAACATGTTCCTCACGGGTTGAGACTGGGCCTGATTTATACTTCTTGGGTTGAGACCGGGGCTGACATGTACTTCCTGGGTTGAGACCAGGGCTGATCTGTACTTCTTGAGTTGAGACCGGGGCTGACCTGTACTTTCTTAGTTGAGGCCGGGGCTGACCTGTACTTCCTGGGTTGAGACCGGGGTTGACCTGTACCTCCCGAGTTGAGATCGGGGCTGACCTGTACTTCCCGGGTTGAGATCGGTGCTGACCTTTACTTCCTGGGTTGAGACCGGGGCTGAATAGATGAACAGTCTTGCCCTCCTATAGTGTTAGTAAGAGGGAAAGGAAATTTTGAGTGTCTATAGATTCCCCTCTTTATTATGTTCATGCAATGTAATGAAATGGACAGGATAAAGATTAGTAGATATGGGAAATGCAAATACAAAGGGGAGGCAATGCATGATATGGTATGTCATGAGTGTCAGATACCGTCGATGGGGTAGGGTTATCATTGATTGATTACGTTAGCTTCTATTGGGGATAACGTTATTCATGATAACCCTTGGGGTCGCATTGTCAGCCGATTGCTAGTCGGACATCCACTTACAGGTTATCAGAGTTAGGCTACTGTCTCATTCTGCTGGGGAGGTCTTAAATAGGCTACCGCAAATTATTTTTGTCACTTTCTGCTAGGGATGACATCATCTATAATAGCCTAGGTGAAACTGATGAGGACGACATTGTTACCTCCGAGTTATTCCAATGAGTGCTCCCGATGCCTATCTTGATGATAATCTGCACCGGTAGTTCGCCACAGTAAGTTGAATTACCACTTCAACTCGATGCCCCCTCTGAGGATGTGTATAACAGATTCCATCATCGGGGATAGATTATTATATTACTTCGATCGCCGGATCCCTCCCGATCTGCCAATGGCCGAATTGTCTCGGTCTGTACCCGACACTTCGCTGAGGTTGTGCCAACGGTTGAACTATCTCGGTCTGTACCCGACGCTTTGCTAGGGTTATGCCAATGGCTGAACTATCTCAGTCTGTACCCAACGCTTCGCTGGGGTTGTACCAATAGCTGAACTGTCACCGGTCAGTGCCCGACGCTTTGCTGGGGTTGTGCCAACAGCTGAACTATCATCGGTCTGTACCCGATGCTTTGCTGGGGTTGTGCCAATGGCTAAACTGTCATCGGTCAGTACCCAATGCTTCGCTGGGGTCGAGCCAACGGCTGAACTGTCATCGGTCAGTACCCGACGCTTCACTGGGGTTGTGCCAATGGTTGAACTGTCATCAGTCAGTACCAGACACTTCGCTGGGGTTTAGCCAACGGCTGACCTGTCATTTGTCAGTACCCGATGCTTTGCTGGGGTTGTGCTAATGGCTGAACTATCATCAGTCAGTACCCGATGCTTCGCTGGGGTTGAGCCAACGGTTGAACTGTCATCAATCAGTACCTGACGCTTCGCTGGGGTTGTGCCAACGGCTGAACTGTCATCGGTGAGTACCCGATGCTTCGCTGGGGTTGTACCAATAGCTAAACTGTCATCGGTCTGTACCCGACGCTTTGCCGGGGTTGTGCCAACGTCTGAACTGTCATCGGTCAGTACCCGACGCTTCGTTGTGGTTGTGCCAACGGCTAAACTATCATCGATCAGTACCCGATGCTTCGCTGGGGTTCTGCCAATGGTTAAACTATCATCAGTCAGTACCAGACGCTTCGCTGGGGTTTAGCCAACGGCTGAACTGTCATCGGTCAGTACCTGATGCTTTATTGGGGTTGTGCCAACGGCTGAACTGCCATCGATCAGTACCCGACGCTTCGCTGGGGTTGAGCCAACGGTTAAACTGTCATCGGTCAGTACCCGACGCTTTGCTGGGGTTGTGCCAACGGCTGAACTGTCATCGGTGAGTACCCGATGCTTCACTGGGGTTGTGCCAACGGCTAAGCTGTCATCGATCAGTACCCGAAGCTTCGCTGGGGTTGTGCCAACGGCTGAACTATCATCGGTCAGTACCCGATGCTTCGCTGGGGTTATGCCAACGGCTGAAATATCATCGGTCAGTACCCGACGCTTCGCTGGGGTTGTGCCTACAGTTAAACTGTCATCGGTCAATACCCGACTCTTTGCTGGGGTTGAGCCAATGGCTGAACTGTCATCAGTCAGTACCCGACGCTTCACTGGGGTTGTTCCAATGGCTGAACTATCATCGGTCAGTACCCGATGCTTCGCTAGGGTTGAGCCAACGATTGAACTGTCATCGGTCAGTACCCGAAGCTTAGAAAGTGGCAGTTTTTGGCAGTTTTGCGTAGTTTTTAGGCAATTTTTTAGTTTTCTTCATCATTGGTCCCCGGACATTACTTCGAGATGAATACCAGGGGTTTTCAAGAAGCTTCCCTTTTTGTCAGGATTATGCTGCTTAAACGCAGGATTTCAGTACAAACCGCCCAATCGCGTAGCGATTTTTCTTCAGATTTGACTTGGCAGCTCATATGAACTCTGTTTTAACTCTAATCAAACTGATTCGAAGGGAGAGAAACCCAGCTTGGTGAGCCGCAGGTAAAGGTTCGACAGCTGTAGGTGGACCCGCTTCTACATGTGGCTTTATATTTGCTGCGGAAATTCATTTGAAATCAATTTCATTTCGGGTTTCGAACGAAATCCGATCTTCTTTTTTAGATCTAAGGAATTCGGGTAGCCATTTTTAGATTCCTTTATTTCCCACTCGTTCAGCACATCGCAGGTAATGTTTTACGTCTTCTTTTCGCAAGTTTTGACAGTTAAAAGCATGTAAACCACGTAGGGTGCTTTTAGACGCAATGTATGGAAAATGTATACTTATATGACCTGTTTAAAATTTCCTGACTTCATATGTATGCATATTTTACTGTAATGCACGTTTTGATGTAAGAAAATTTAGATTCTGAGACAGTCATATTTTGTTCTTTTTGATCAGTTTATTCATCCTTTTTGAGGCCTAGTGAGCCTGGATTTTCAACTAAATTGTCCATGGTAATTTGGCTACCATGTGAAGTACTGATTTAAACTAATAAGCCACAGGTTTTAGGCTTACCACACCTGTTCTGAGGTGATTTGGAGACTTTGTCCAGATGATAGACTGAGACAGACCCGGCCGTGCTAGCAGGGTAGTTTAAGGCGTTAGACGGAGGTGAGCTTCTGACGTTCCTCAGCTATGTCCAGCTCGACCGCCTCACAGATTAGCAGAGTCGGTGATTCGTCCAGTCCAGGACGAGCAACCGATTGATATTGATGATGAGCAGGCTCATTTTGCTGCTCCTGCCCCTGCTCAGGCGCCACGTGTGGAGGTTTCAGCCATTATTGTGCCTACCCAGGAGTTGTTGGGAGACTTAAGTCGTCATCCATCAAGATTTCTTCACCCTAACGAGGTGACTTGAAGTTTTCTTCTTTCTAGATTCTCTTTCTTTCTTTTTCCATTCTTGGGGCATAGGTTTTTGATATGGGTTAGTTTTTTAATGCAGGTTCCCAGCTTTACGCAGCCTCGAGGGAACTGGTTCAATGTGCACTCCCTGTACCATACTTTGCACCAGGACTACAGGGATATCATTGATGGCTAGGGGTTTCAGGCCTTTTTTTCTATTCTTCCCTGCCGTTGCCCCTGGGGGTATATGAGGGCTTTGTCTGAGCGCTGGTTTTACCAGACTTAGTCCCTTCATTTGTTGGACTGTGAGGTGATGGTGACCTCTATGGACTGGAGGTTCATCACCGGCATTGAGTTCGAGGGTGAGTCAGTGCCTGTTGTGGCTGACATCATGTCTACTGTCGTTCGGTCCCTACTGGGAGTTCTTGCGATGGTCTAATCTGGTCCCTTGAGTATAGATGCCTAGAGTGGGGCTATACTTGAGCCTCTGCCTGATGATCAGAGGGTTTAAGATCGCATCTTGAGGCGATTATTTCTTGTGATCATCAGGGGTTATTTTATGGCGGATAACTCGTCGACTGTGTCTTTCGCCCTTGTCAGTGCTACCCGATATATAGACCAACTCAGTGAGTTTGATTGGGGTTCTTACACCTTTGTCTATTTTCTCTGGGGCATGCGCATTCTTTCGGAGGGTTTGACGGAGGCTTGGCTAAGGTTCTACCCGTTTCTGCTGGTGAGGATATCTTTCTTGTATCTTTTTGATTTCTGTATTTATATTTGTCAATCTTGGTCAGTGAGGACTTTTGATATTTACATGGCCAGTTCTGGGCATATGAGAGGCTTTTTTTCTTACGACCCGCCACTTCTTTAGGTCTGGAGACCTATCCTCGGGGTCAGAGTTGGCATCACTCCACTCTGACCGAGGTCCCTATTTCTGAGGGCTTTACTCACTCTCGCCTGCAATTGGAGCTTTTGACGGCTGGAGTGATCTCGTGGATCCCATATACCTCCGAGTTTTTGACTGTTGGATTTGAGGGAGGCTTCTCCACTGGTCGGGAGTTTGCATTATCGACTCGCAGAGTCCTATTTTTGACAGAGGGAGGTTGGGTGCTCTATTTAGGAGAGCGGGCGATCAGGAGTATTACAGGGCAGATCCGTATTCCCATTGTTCCTCCTGCTTGGCATCATTGGCCATTAATCCAGCCACTGATAGATATCCCTATGGAGGGCATAGATGGCTTTACCCTATCAAAGGGTCCTTACAGCCAGGAGGCATTTAGAAGCTGGTGGATCCCTCGCATAATTGGAGCTCAGACTTGGGCTACCCAGTTCATGGCAGACATGGTGCCTAGGTCTGTTATGATGACAGACTGGATAGCTTGCCTCAGGGAGCCGACTCATTTGGACCAGATCACAGGATTGACCCAGCAGTTGGAGAGAGCTCACTTGTTTATTAGGCATCTTAGCTGAGATCCGTCAGAGGCATCTTCTTTTGACCCTTCCAGCTCAGAAGCGGGCCCCTCATCAGGTCCATTTTCTAGCAATTTTATAGGGGCAGATTCTCCCTTGTACTGCCCAGATATGCCTGATGACAGCGACTTTGTGTCCATGGAGGAGATGGAGCAGGTTAACCACTTGAGCGTAGATATTTAAATCTTTTTGGATAGCTATTGTACCTATATCTTTTGGCCGGGCAGTGTTTTGGCTATTTGGGCGGCTGTGCCCCATTTTGATAGACCACTGTTAGTAGTTGGGTGGTGGTTACCCATATTTCTGTATTTTTTATTTTGTATTGTATTACCAGACAGGGATGATGCTTGCAGTAGATAGTTTATTGTAGATATGCATGATATTTCTTCTCTATTGCATCATATTTATCATTGTCATTATGCATGTATTATGTCATGTGTATGCATTTTAGACAGATGATTCAGATTTGACCCCTGGATGGTCTTGTGATACGGTGATACAGATGTCGTCCACTACCGTTAGTCGTATTGAGCATTTACCACCATTTGAGGAGGCATCATTATTGAGATTATGGTACGAGAGCCTGCCCTTCCCAGCTAGAGGTGGATCAGATGTTAGGGCATTCATTGGCCCTCGTAGATTTTTAGGTACCATATGGATTCATGGATGGCATTTTATCCTGCTGACTACCTGATAGATAGGTTTTTCGCTTCGGGCTCCACGAGGTGACTCCGACCCTTGAGGAGTACCAGTAATTCAATGGCTTGGCTTTAGAGGCGCCATGCGCTCGCACGACGATTAGTGACACGAGGAGACCATTTATACGGATGTCGGGTCTCTATCAGAGCGTAGTGATGGAGGAGATTATCTCTGGACGCGTTATCTCCATCGACTTTTTGATCGATCGCTTTGGTGAGCTCGACAGTTATGATCGACATGTCGAGTATTTTATTGTGTCGGCAGAGGCGTTACATTTGGCCAGGATAGACATTTTGCTGATGTGCAACGTAACCTACGTCTATATGCCGCTATGCTTGGACCATTTGGATGTGGGATTGATAGTTGTGGTTCGGGCCCTTAGGCAGGGTAGCACCATCATACCGATGATATTAGCCGAGACGCTGAGAGCAGCCACTCACTGCATTACCCACCCAGAGGGGTTTTTTAGAGGCTGTTCGGTCTTGTTGTATATATGGCTCATGTCCCATATTCGACCGATTAGATTTTTTAGGCATCAGGGGTATTATTTTTCCCATGATATAGTTATGTCCTACTCCTTTCAGCCCGTGGTGTGTACTAACGCAGAGACATGGTCAATATTTCTGTCTGATATCGTGTATCCATTCTCGATTCTACCGTGCACAGGGCTAGTCTCCCCATATAGCTTCATCACCCATGCACCTGGTATGGGCTACTTGCCCCTAGCAGGATTAAGGGGAGTGACTACTTATCATCCTCTGGCTGTTATGGGCCAGTTCGATCAATATCAGAGCCTGCATTAGTTTGAGGGGGCTGCTGATCAGAGGATGTCAGCTTCGTCTATGTCATCTGCCGACTTGATCAGAGTATATGAGTGTTGGACTCATAGGGAGAGGGTCCGGACCGTTCTCCAGAGTACTCGGCATGGTTGGAGGCAGATATAGCATCCGCGGCAGTCGTCTACACAACTCTTCTTGTGGACTCAGACGAGGAGGAGCCTATAGAGGATCCCGAGTCTCCGACCGAGGATGAGTTATTCATGGGTTTGACAGCAGCACTAGTTAGTGATCCGCCGATCATTCCTTCAAAGACAGATCCAGTTCTGGCGGACTCACTAGCTAGGATGACCTTCGAGAGGGATCAGGCTAGAGCGCTGATGTTGACCGCCTTGTCTGGCAGAGATATAGCTTTGGCCGAGAGAGATGCGGCTCGAGCCGCTCAGGATGCAAGATTGATTGAGTGAAAGGAGATTCGATATGCCAGAGATGCAGCTTTTATGGAGATCGAGGAGACTTTGATTGCTAGGGATGTAGCTGTTGTGGAGAGGGATGAGGCTATAGCTGCCCGATATTTCCACATTGCCGACAGTATTGCTCTTCGGTCTTATACCATGGTCTGGTTACCAAGATGAGTGCCTATATTAATGACCACAGTGCCACATTGTAGATGACTGTGGATATTTTGAGTCGTATGGAGGCTGAGGGTATTGCACTTGCAGCTGCTCCTCCATCTTCAGAGAATGATGCCATATTGGCATTACTGGCCCGCTTATCCCTGGGTCCATAGACTAGCTTTATTTTTCCTGCACATACTAGATCAGCCATTTTAGTCATGTACAGGGCACTATGTATATATCAAACAATGTTATATATTAGAGAAATATATTTTTAATTCACTTCCCTGTTTGGATATGTATTGTCATAGCTTAGTGATTACCACTTCTTTCATAACTCGCTGTTGTTGATGTATCTTGAGCTTCTTCTTGATGGACTGACAGTTGAGATGTCAAAGAGTATCTCAGATGGGCCTGTTGACCAGGGTAGCTTGATAGGACTTAGCTTTTATATGGTTTTGGTGTCTTGGGACTGGTTTTTATTTTTCTTAAAGGTCAAACCGCACCGTAAATGGCTGCCTACGTACTCCCGGGTGTAGGGAGATCAGGTCATTCGTAGTTTAATTTTTGTGTGAGAGAGGTTTGAAAAGTATTTATCTTGGGTTTTGAGTTTGGTTTGATTAGTTTTTGAATTTTTTTGTTTGGTTTGACAGCACCAGAAATGGCTGCCTACGTACTCCTGGGTGGAGGCAGATCAGGTCATTCGTAGTTCCAGCTTCTAATGAAAACCGAACCTGATTTAATTTGTAGGACCTGGATTCAGGAATGCATGTTCTTCAGACATAGTACCTTTTTACGGTGTCGGAATTGATGAGTTGGAGAAATTCGCTCCCGTCCATCTCATGTAGTTTGATAGCTCCTCCTGTCAACACCTCCTTGACAATGAAAGGGCCTTCCCAATTAGGGGCGAACTTGCCTTTAGCTTCATCTTGATTGGCCAAAACTTTCTTTGGCACCAAGTCGTTTTCTTTGAATTTTCGTATTCGAACTTTCTTGTTGTAGGATCGAGCAATCCTTTGCAGATATAACTGCCAGTGGAAAATGGATGTAGCCTTCTTTTCATCTATCAGGGACAGTTGGTGGTACCGGTCTTGCAATCACTGATCTTCATCCATCTGAGCGTCGATTAACACGCATTGACTCTATCTCTACTTCTATGGGAAGGACTGTTTCCATGCCATATACCAATGAGTAGAGGGTAGCCCCAGTAGAGGTGCGCATTGATGTCCTGTATGCTAACAGGTTTAGTGGCAGCAAGTCAGACCATTCCTTGTGATTGGCAGACATTTTCTACATGTTCTTTTTAATATTCTTGTTGGCCGCTTCAACAGCATCACTCATCTTGGGCCGATAGATGACAAAATTAAGATGCTTGATGTGGAACTTACTGCAAAGTTCTTTCATCATTTGATTGTTCAGGTTCTTGGCGTTGTCTGATACGATCACCTCTGGTTGTCCATATCAATAGACGACATTGTTTTGATGAAACCAATGATGACCTCTTTGGTGACTTTGGGAAAAGAGGCTTATTCAACACATTTGATAAAGTAATCGATCATGGTGAAAATGAATCGATGACCATTGCTTGCTTTGGGATCCACGGGACAGATCACATCCATTTCCCACATGGAGAAAGGCCATGGTGAACTCATGTTGTGTAGCTCATTTGGAGGAGCGTGGATGGCATTTCCATGTACTTTACATTGATAACATCTCTTGACGTGATCATCACAGTCGGCTTTGAGCGCGATCCAGTAATGTCATGTTCTTAATATCTTCTTGGCCAGTAGATGACTGCTCATGTGTGGACCACAGACTCCACCGTGGACTTCATCCATCAATCTATGGGCTTGCTCTTTATCAAGGCATCTTAACATGCCTATTCCAGCATCTCTCTTATAGAGTGCATCTCCGCTCAGATAGAACTTCATAACCATTTTGGGAATCCGCTTTCGCTCGAATTGGCTTACCCTAGCGGGTGTAGATCCATCTCGGAGATATTCTTTGATGTCTTAATACCAAGGCTGTTTGATAGGAGGTATTTCATCTGATGTCTCCAATGTAATTCCCGTATATCGGGGCCTTCTGATTCATGAATTTGATGCAGGAAAATCCACTCCTATCGGATATGCAGATCAAGGATGCTAACGTCGCCAATGCATCAGCAAAGTCATTCCTACCCCGAAGAATATGGATGAAGGTTATGTCTTCAAATTCCAGGGATATTTTGATGACTTTCCGATGACACGGTAGCAAATGTAGTTCTTTGGTGTGATATGCCCCAGTGGTTTGTCTGATGACTAACTCGAAGTCTCCAAAGACCAGTAAATGTTTGATACCCATGGACTGGGCTAGTTTCAACCCCATTATACAGCCTTCATACTCGGCTGTGTTGTTGGTGTTGCCAAATTGAAGTTTGGTAGCCACATGATACTGTTCTCCTGTACCAGAGATAAGGACTGCCCCAGCTCCGGCACCTTCCATGTTTACTGCTCCATCGAACTACATTTTACATGGTTGGACTGTTTTCTCTTACTAGAGTTGTTGAATTGTCATAATCCCATCATCCGGGA
This sequence comes from Panax stipuleanatus, assembly GCA_020205555.1. Classification (NCBI taxonomy): domain Eukaryota; kingdom Viridiplantae; phylum Streptophyta; class Magnoliopsida; order Apiales; family Araliaceae; genus Panax; species Panax stipuleanatus. The sequence goes on along the minus strand of CM035117.1, from coordinate 44,191,921 downwards.
AATAAGTCTCCAGGGGCTCGAACCCTCCTGAAGGTGCTTCAACTAATTGATCTGCAATACCTTGACCCTTGATTGACTTCTGAGTCACGTAGACAATGTCGAACTATTTTAGGATCAACTGCCATTTGGACAGTTAATAATTTAATATTGGCTTATTGAATACGTATTTCAGTGGATCCATATGGGATATGAGGTAGGTCGTGTGCCCATGCAAATAGTGCTGCAACCTCATGGCAGCCCATGCAAAAGCACAACACGTCTTTTTGATCAAGGTGTATTTCTGTTCATCATTGCTGAATCTTTTGCTGATGTATTAGATAGCTCTCTCCTTGCTACTATCATCCTTCTGTCCTAGCATGCAGCCCAATGCATTGTCATTGACGGACAGGTACATGAATAAGGGACCTCCATCCCTCGGAGGTACCAAAACAGGTGCTTTGACCAGTTGCCTTTTTATGGCAAGGAAAGCTTTCTAACAATCCTCATTCCATTTGGTGGAGGAATTCTTCCTTAGTAGTTTGAAGATGGGTTCACAGGTTGTTGTGAGCTGGGAAATAAATCGGCTTATGAAGTTGATTCTCCCCAAGAACCCACGTATCTCCTTCTCTGTCTGAGGTACTGGCATCTCAGTGATGGCTCTGATCTTGGCAGGGTCTAGCTCGATGTCTCGCTTACTCACCAAGAATCCCAGCAACTTGCCTGATTTGATGCTAAAAGCGCATTTGGCGGGATTTAGCTTGAGGTTTTACTTACGTAACCAGTTGAACAGCTTCGTGAGATGGTCTAGGTGATCATCCTCCCTCTGGGATTTAATGATGATGTCATCCACATAGACCTCTATCTCTTTGTGCATTATGTCATGAAATAGGGCCATCATGACTCGCTGATACGTGGCTCCAACATTGATGAGGCCGAAGGATAGTCGCCTATAGCAGAAGGTTCCCCAGGGAGTGATGAAAGCTATTTTCTCTTGGTCTTCTTCAGCAACCATGATCTGATGGTAACCTGCAAAGCAATCCACGAAGGAATACATGTTGTATTGTGTCGTATTGTCGATTAAGATGTGGATAAAAGGTATGGGGAAATTGTCCTTAAGGCAAGCTTTGCTCAAATCCTGGTAATCCACGCATACTCGTACTTTCCCTCCAGGTTTAGGTACAAGGACTATGTTTGACAGACACTCCGGGTAGGTTGATACCATGATGATTCCGGCTTTGAATTATTTAATAATTTCTTCTTTAACTTTTAGACTCCATTCAGGTTTCAATCGCCTGAGCTTTTGTTTAACTGGATTGAACCCATCTTTGATGGGCATTCGATGGATAACAATGTCAGTAGATAGGCCAATCATGTCTTCATGTGACCATGCAAACACATCCTGAAACTATATTAGGAGTTCGATCAGGTCGGCTTTTTGGTCTTGGGTGAGGTCTATGCTTATCTGGATTTCTTTGATGTTTTTGGAGGCTCCTATGTTGATATTGGTGGTTTGGTCGAGGTTTGGTTTAGATTTATCTTTGACCCATTCTTTGATCTCCTCGGGCACCTCATAGTCATCTTCCTCCTCTTGATTAATATCCATCAAGTCGAAGTTCAGTTCTACATCAAAGTTATAATCACTTTGACAGGTTGGCATCTCATCAGCAGAGACAAACACATCCAATGCTTGAGTCCTGAAAACAAAAATGCTTTCCTTTTAATATATATAACTGCTTAAATATACAGAGCATTTGGCAAAGCATGACAAAAGTTACTGCTATAGCTGTGCAATCAAAAGTAAGCACTAAATGAAAACATATTTAAAGGGCAGACAGACTGTCTGCCCCTTTACCCTTTTCGACTGGGGCAAGGGACACTGCTCCAGTTATCCAAGGTTAGATCCTCGTTAACAGGGAGGATCAAGGAATTGTGATCATCCGCTTTGTCTCGGATGATGACTAAGACATCCTTCAAAAATAGGGCCAAGGCTTTTCTTTGAACTGCACCCCTTTTCCCTCTTGGTGCGAGGAATTTGGATCTGATCCTCACCATCGCTGTCTGGGATGTCATCATTCATACCTGCACAGCTCAAATTTGTAAAGTGGAGTTTGTCCATCATGGGAATCAGATTCTGATCAGTTTGATCATGAATCCCATAATTCCTAGGCTCACATATGAGTAGCCAATAAACCTGCACAGCTCAAATTTGTACAGAAATAGATATATGTTTCAAATGTCCCCAGAACCGAGGATTCATTTAGTAAATCCTGGTTCGCACCTGGCCGAAGCGTCTCGTTCCCACTAGATAGCGATCTAAGGGCCGTGAGGTTGCTTCTATAACTGAAACTAGAAAAAAAAAATACTAGATTTAAATAATCTCAGCCATTCTAGCTTCCAGGTTCCGTCTGTACTGATTTTGAACCGTTTGAAAGCTAGAGTTGGTGAGATTTAAATAAATCTAGTTCGCCCATAGATATATCAGTGCCGATTCATATAAAATGAATATTGAAAGCAACAATTTAATAAAAGCAAGTAAAGCAATATATATATATATATATATATATATATATATATATATATATATAAAAGCTGTAAAGGGCGATGGATTTTCACACCGGTGCTCGGACTGGAATTGAAATATATATATATATATATATATATATATATATATATATATTTAAGCTGTATAAAAGCCACAGAATGATCAGGCTGGACATAATTGAAATATATATATAGAAAAATAGTAAAAAGGATTATGGGTTTTCACGCATGTGCCCGGACTGAAATTGAAATGTACAGAAATGTAGTCAACCAAGACTGGGAAGATAACCCATTGTGGTGAATGTTGCAGATATATATATAAACAGTAAAAAGGCCACAGAATAATCCAGGCCGGACTGAAATGTAAATGTACAAAAAAGTAGTCAACCAAGACTGGGAAGATAATCCAGTGGTGGTGAAAGCTGCTTATATATGCATATTTATATATAAAAGCAGTAAAAAGGCCACAGAATAATCCAGGCCGAACTGAAATATATATATATATATATAGAGAGAGAGAGAGAGACAGAAAAGTAGTCAACCAAGACTGGGAAGATAACCCAGTGGTGGTGAAAGTTGCTTATATATGCATTTTTATATATAAAAGTAGTAAACTACCGCGGATTTGACATCCGGGCTTGACAGAATTGAAAAGTTAGTATATATAGAGTTAAATATATACAAAAAAAGCCAAACCAGAACTGGGAAGAGAACCCAGTCCGGCGAAGTTGCTCAGTATGAAGATGCAAGTTTATGCAAGCTGCTGGAAGTGACGGATCGTCAATCCGAGTTGTAAAAATGCCAAAAAATGCGTTTATGTACAAAAATATACCAAAAGTTGACGAAAACGGCCACGGAATTGTGTTTCGGGCATATTTAAAAAATGAAACTTAACGTGCAAGTGTAAAACAGTACAAAGAAATAGTATTGACTTGCTGATTGTAAAAATACTCGCAATGGACTGCTACACGGGCTTTTTTCCAAATCGTAGCCTTTAAACGTCCGAATCTACCGGTTATTTTTTTGATATGTCATAGTATGTGGGTATATCTATGTGTTAGAGTGAAAAAATTTGGGTTTGGAAGACAAGAAATTGGACAGAAAACCGAACAGGCAGAGGTTTGAAGCGTTTCAAAATTCTTGAAATGAGAGGGGGGTGCACCTCTATATATAGAACAGGGAGCCTCCACTCTACCTGTTGCTTCCACAGGTAGAGGTACGGTTCCACATGGCAGGGCCCACGTAGTGGGTCCTATTATCTCGAAGTACGTGCACTCTGAGCAATGCGAGGTCTAATTCAAAACTTTCTAACTTTTGATCAGAGCGTCCGTTTGAGGCGTGCGATAACTTTCCAAAAAGCCTTGCCGAGAATGTCACAATGACATGGGATAAAACATTTTTCGGGTCCAAAAAGAAGGGTTCATAACCAGGTCTTTGATTCCCCGCAGTTTATCCGTTGAGCTGTCTTGCGCTGTTTGCACTCGAGATCATTGTTATGGTTCGTTCTAACCTTGGTGGTATCAATTCGGCTTGAGTTTTACCGAATTGGCTTAGATTTGGTAAAATGACCATTTTGTCCCTCTCGGAGTTTCCCTTAGTGTCGGCATAGCCTTCGGCTGACTTCATGGGGTTGTTTCCAAGGTTCGGATCCCATTCGAGTCTGTTTGTCTTTAGTGTTGTCTCTGAGGCTTACTTGGTCCCTCCAGGTTTTCCTTTGGAGATGATGTGATGCTTTAGGATCGTTCTTGAAGTTCACCTGACTTCCCGGGTTAAGACTGGGGATGACCTGCACCTCCCAGGTTGAGACCGAGGTTGATCTGTACTTCCCGAGTTGAGACTAAGGCCGACCTGTACCTCCCGGGTTGAGACTAGGGCTGACCTATACCTCCCGGGTTGAGACCGGAGCTGATCTGTACTTCCTAGGTTGAGACCAGGGCTGACCTGTACTTCCCGGGTTGAGACTGGGGCTGATCTGTACTTCCTGGGTTGAGACTGGGGCTGACCTGTACTTCTCGGGTTGAGACCGGGACTGACCTGTACTTCTCGGGTTGAGACTGGGGCTGACCTGTACCTCCCGGGTTGAGACCGGGGCTGACCTGTACTTCCTGAGTTGAGACCGGGGCCGACCTGTACTTCCCTAGTTTAGACCGGAGCTGAGTTGATGAACAGTCTTGCCCTCCTACAGTGTTAATAAGAGGGAAAGGAAATTTTGAGTGTCTACATGTATCATCTTCCTGGAATCCGACTTTGTCAGAATCGACCTCATTTCGCAGCCTTTCGCAAGGACTTTTTGGGATTTTTGGGTACCAAGCTCAACTTTCACCAAATCGAGACCTAAGGCACGTATTTTGAGACAATAGAAGATGCGGGCCCTAGCCTCAGGTGTACCTTCTCCAGCCGCAGATACATCTGCGGCCGCCATAGATGGCTATATTAGTAGCATGAAGCTAATAAGCAAAAAAAAAGAGAAGAATTTAGAGAGAGAAACTGATTTTCTAAAGAGAGAAACCCTCGGATTTGGCATTTCTTCACTAACTTTGAATTGTTTGATCTTCCGTATTACATATATTGAGTGTTTAGAGTGTTCTAAGTTGATACCGAGCCATAAGAAGCTTGTTCACGCGTCCCCCAAGGTGAAAAATGCTCATTTTGGGTCACTTTCTTTGTAAACTATGTTCAATATACTAGATCTATGTAATATATAGTTTAAACATAGCTTAACTTGTTGTTTTTCATATATATTGCGTAGTAGTTGGTAGATTTAAGGTTTCTACCGGTTATTTTGTGCATTTATTATTATAGATTCAGTCCGTAGGATAGATCTACCTAGATCTAAGTCGGATCTAGCCTTTTGAGTGGTTATTAAACAGGAAGCTTTAACCCGTATGCTAGATCGACTTAGATCCGTGGTAGATCTAAGTGTTTTACCGCTTTTGGGTCAATCTTGGTCACTCCATGGAGCCCTAAATCTATATCTAGAAGTGAGGAGGGTCCTAATATCTCGTGATGGGGGTTTCAATAGATGAAACCACCGGATCTTGAGTTTAGGATATGTTGTACATATGTTTATTTCAATAAATGTGAGCCTAGGAATCCCGGGGTCGAGATCTAGTGATTAGATCTTGGCTAGATCTATGTAATGTTTAAAAAATATCGAATCGTTGTACTTGTAAATATTAGATCTTAAAGCCGTCTTGAGGGCTTCGTCCTATTAGATAGGGTTTAAGATCTCATAATAATAAAAATCTGTGATAGTGGATGCTCGGTTCATTGAGATGGCTTTCATGTCCGATGATGATCCGACTCCTTTTTAATGCTTTTCACATGCATAAATACCAAAATGACTTTCCAATAAAAACCACAAAAAGCTTTCATAAAGAAAAAAGCGATTCGAGGTAGATCACCTTAATAACATAAAGATAATGAAAAGGAAGTATCGAAGTCCTCAATTCCTAGTCGGGCGAAGGATTTGAAAACCTTGTTTTCCAAAACATCATTTCAATTCATATATCTTGTTTAAAATAAACTTTTTGCTAAATCAAATCCTTCGTACCTAGGCTCAAAAGAGGTATAACACTACTTTCAAATAACCCAAAATAAAGACTTAGAATAAAATAAGTAAACTTAAAATAAAGAACACACATACACACACACACGCTCACACACACACGCACACTTTATGCATAGAAAATCAATAAGATGCGATAACCGTGTTTTTCACGGAAGTCGGGGGGTGCCTAACACCTTCCCCTCGCTTAAGCAAGCCCCCAAACTCTATGAATCTCGGGTATCCAGACCAATCTTACGTAGTCACATATTGGACCATATTACAAAAATCTTAAAAATCGGATGAGTTGGTACATCCATTTACATTATACCAACTGGCGGCTCTGTCTTATTCAGTCCAATCATAAATAAATAGTAATCAAATTAATCTTTTCAAATTCGTCGACATTCATATCGGTCTTGCTTTCCTAAAACCTTTTAATAAAATCAAGTAGAAATAGCGAAACAACAAAAAGGGTAAAATTCAATAAATGCAGTATAGAAAATGCAACCACGAAACTATTTTTCCCGGCGTTGACAACCCCCACTAGGAAGGAAAAACGAATTCACCCACAAATGAATGACACAAGACATCTAGGCACGAAACATTTAAAACACGCAAAAGGTAACTTCTTCAAAACTTGAGAGAAAAGATTAAGAAAGCAATAACCGCACGTGATTCACAGAAGTCGGAGGTGCCTAAAACTTTTCTCTGACTTAAGCAAACTCCCGAACTCTATGGATCTCGAGTACGGACCAATTTAACAAAGTCACATTTTGGGCCTTTCATATTTAATAGGTAAATTTCGGATGATTTGGGAAAAATATAGGTATGAGTCTTACTGAGATAGAGAAGGCTTAGGTCACCGGAGCTCCGACAGTGAATTCGGTAAAAGAATTAACGGTAAAGCTAAGCCATTTGGAGATTTTTTTTGACTTTTCCCAAAGAGAGGGTCGAAATGTTAAATACCTTACTGTCCTACACAGCAATGTTTTAAAAACCGGACCGGAACTGCGGTCAAACCAGTAAAAATCAGAACCGGTCCGTCTTTTTATCCAGTTTGGCCCAGTGAACCGGTTTTGGTCAAAATTCGGGTTGGCCCGTTGACCAGCGGTCCAACCGATAAACCCGGTTAATTGACCAAGTTGACCTAGTTTTTAATTTATTTATTTTTTTACCAAAAAATTTTTAATATTAAAATTAACCACTTTTATTAATACTATAACTCAACTTTATTATGTTTTAATTCATGAAAAATGAGATTTTTAATTTTTTTTATTAATTACTAATAATATATATTTTTATATATTAATGACGTCACTGGGTCAATAACGGTTCAACCACTGGTTGGACCAGTGATCCATCCACCCGTACCTTTTTTGGTTCGATGAACGGTACAGTTCTGAGAACCTTGCTACACAGTCCTTGATACACTCGTAAGATAACTATTTAAAAATATATATTATTTGCAAATTGCAAGTGTAACTTTTATTTTTCTTTATTATGTAATTTTGGTTGAGAATTATAACTAAAAATAGTAGTCTATTTTTTTCATCTATATATTTTATTGAAATATTAAATTTATATATTTTTGTTGACTGAGAAAGAGATAAATGAGTATTAAGGTTCAAATTACACTAATTAATTAATTTATACCTTCTCGAATTACCTATTTTATCATTTCAAAATTACTTATCTTATTTTCTCTTTAAAAACTAATAAATTCAATTCAGATTTCAAAACTATCGAGAGATTTCAGATTCTAAGTTTTCCAAAATGGAAGACCTTTACTATATGCATAAATGAAATAATATGTAAAATTAAGTAAAGGTAAAATATTAGTCTATAATATTAAGAGAAATGTGTCTTTGTCTTTTAATATTATGTTGGGGGAATCAATTAATTTAGTATATAATTAATTTGTTGGGTAATCTAAATAGCTAGGTTGTGGTGTTTGGATGGTCTCATGGGTTAATTCCTCAAACATTATATTGTGGGATCAATTCCTTGTAACAATAAGATTTTGGGCCAAAATTGAGATGAAGTACACATTACGTAGGCAAGGGGCTTGATTCGCGTTTTCTAATAGAAATGAGCTCAGTACCCAAAAACAGCTGAAGTCCATGGGTCACATTTGCATTTAACTCAAGTTATTTTCAAATTTTATTTATTTTTAAAGAAGATTTTTAAATAAGATTCGTCTTAAAATGCGCGTGCGTGTATTTTTAAAATTCATTTTAAAATGTATATTTTTCAAAGGTCATTTCTAAAGCATATTTTTTCAAATCGTGTGCTTTTCAAAAGTGATTTTAAAACGTGTATTTTTTCAAAGAAATTTTAGGTTATATCCAAAAGTCCCTTCCACGCATTTAGTTTTTTACCCTTGAATTGCTTTATTTTAGAAAGTCTTTAATTTTTTGAAAATCATTTTTACTTACACAAAACAAGTAAATGGGTTAGAGTCCAACTTAGGGCATGAAAGCCATACGATTGAACCTATCACCAAAATATACCAATAATTCACTATTAGGCCTTAAATCTCACCTTGAGAGGTAAATGTCACCCAAATGGTTTTAAGGCTCATAAATAATTTACAAGCACCAATAGCCACTTACAAGCCCAATTCAAAGGTCCATCATGGGAGGAAGACCATAATTTCTCCAAATATAAATTTGGAGACCTTAGACTTTCTCCTAGGCTCACAATTTGCATAAATTCAACCAAACAAGGAATAATATAATTTTAATTAAAGTTTATTATGAGAAAATGATTCTAATTTCTTTAAATATTGATTTAAAGGCATTGGGCATCATCATAAGCTCATAACTAAAGGAATCAACCCAAACAATAAATCACATGAAATTAAAGGCAAAATTCATCATGAGCCAAGTCTAGTTCTTATATGGTGATTTTAATTTGACACTAAAACGGTTTCCCACAGACGGCGCCAATGTGGGAGTACGGAGAGAGATGAGAAATCCACTATAAAATAATATGAGAGTACAAATTGTTTATTTATGTTCTATCTATTGTGTTCCCCCAAACCCTTGCTTATTGTTGTATTTATAGATGTCATATTCACCCGAATCCAATTAGGAGTAGGAATCCTTTTTAGAATCACCTTATAACTGTAATTAATGGCTGATCAATTCCTTCCCAAATTAGATCTCCTTATCACACCAAATAAGGAAACACAATCCTACTTTAATAAGAACTCTCCTACTATTTGAGCAAGCTATCCAAATAAATGTATATGGGCCAACACCAAATACGGACCATTAAATAAATTGGGCTGCACCTTGGCTATACCCAAATAATTACATCCCAACATTGCCCCCAGTCTCTTATTTATAAGGAACTTAAAACAAGAGAGTATACAAATTTATACCACCAAAAGATCCATATCTGCCTAAGACGAACTGTCATACCCAAACATCATACGCCGAACAAAAACTTTTCTCTCAATATTGTTGCCCCACTCTTCTATTCAAATCTTAGATAGATAAATAATCGCCCTTATCACTACCGAAGATAGATAGACAACCGACATTATCACTACCGAAGATAGATAAATGACCGACCTTATCACAGCAGAAGATATAAACAACCAACCTTATCACAACCGAAGATATAGATAATCAACCTTATCACAACTGAAGATATAAATATAAATAACCAACCTTATCCCTCCTTCCCGACCCCTGTGAGAGGTATCAAATAGAGGTTCCGGAGAACTGAATTTAACAAATAATGAAAATATTTGTTCCGAAGAATTAAATGTATTCGTTTTGAAGAACTAAACATATTTGTTCCGAAGAACTGTTCGACCTTATAACACCATTCGACCTTATAACATCAAAATTGCCTTCCCAACTTGTTGGGAGGCTTTTTTCCGACCTTATAACACCATTTGACTTTATAACGCCAAAATTGTCTTCCCAACCCGTTGAGAGGCTTTTGTCCGACCTTATAACGCCAAAATTATCTTCCTAACCCGTTGGAAGGCTTTCGACCTTATAACACCATCCGGCCTTATGACGTCAAAATTGCCTTCCCAACCCATTGGGAGGCTTCATTTTGGGAGAACTAAGCCTTCCTGAAGGATCCGACCTTATAACGCCATCAAACCTTATACCGCCATAATAGCCGTCCCGACCCTAGTGGGAGGCTTCCTTTCGGGAGAACTAAGCCTTCCCGAAGGATCCGACCTTATATCGCCATCTGACCTTATACCGCCATAATAGTCGTCCCGACCCCAGTGGGAGGCTTTCCTTTTGGGAGAACTAAGTCTTCCCGAAGGATCCGACCTTATAACGCTATCCGACCTTATGCCACCATAATAGTCGTCCCGACCCTAGTAGGAGGCTTTCTTTGGAGAGAACTAAGCCTTCCCGAAGGATCCGACCTTATACTATCATCCAACCTTATACCGCCATAATAGTCATCCCGACCCTAGTGGGAGGCTTCCTTTCGGGAGAATTTAGCCTTCCCGAAGGATCCGACCTTATAACGCCATCCAAACGTTAAAATTATCTTCCCAACCCGTTGGGAGGCTTTCTTTCGGGAGAACTAAGACTTCTCGAAGGATCCGACCTTATAACGTCGTCCAACCTTATAACGCCAAAATTGATCGCGACCCCAGTGGGAGGCTTTTTTTCGACCTTATTACTGCCAAATATAGATATCCGAAGACACAATAAAGCCGATGTGATATAGTCCAAAGCAAACTGTAATTAACCGAAGTGGATTGTTGTTGCCCGAAGTGTCATGAGTAAACATCTCGAATCGTCGAAACTTATACTAGGCTTGTATATCCTGCCCCCAATCAATTTAGCCTCATCCATCTTTAATGTTCCCTGACTTGCTTCAGAATAGGAAGAGTGAAGTGAATACACTTGATTTCAAGGCTCTAATCCCAAAATAGACAAATTGAAGCCCACGAAACAACCGTCCCATCAAAGATAATTTGAGCAATCCCAATTTGACAATATTATCGACGTCGAGAAAAAATTCGATTATCGCTTGACTGAATCTTTCTCTCTTCCTAAGTTTTGTGGTCTTCTACCCTTATTATCTTGTCTGTTTTATGAAGGGTGAAGTTTTTTAGGAAAAGGTCAACATGTATTATGTCGACGATTTTGAAAAGATTACAGAGTCACCAATTGGTAGATTTGAAATAGTTGTACCAACTCAACCGAGTTTTATTTGAAAGTAGGCCCAATTGATGGACACTGTCGAAACTTGATCTTTGAAACCGAAGTTCTAAATTCGGGGACTTAGTTAAGTGAGGGGAAGGTGTTAGGCACCCCTCAACTCCCGTGAAAGCACGGTACCGCATCTTTTCAATATTTTCCTTTTTATTTACAATGTGTGTGTGTGGATGCTAGAAGAAATTAGGCCTACATTTATTTGTTTTGAAAGTATTGCCGTGCTTCGTTGAACCTATATACGAAGGGTTTGATTTGATTTACAAAAGTTCATTTTAGATAAGATATTAAAATGATGTTTTGAAAGCAGGTTTTCAAACCCTTACGCTCACGTAGGAATTGAAGCATGTTGATACTTCCATATTTTTTTTATCTTTTTAGTCTTTTGGCTCAATTTGAATGGTGATTGTCGGGCTGCGAAGCATCCTCGACCACAAAATATATACAAGTGTCGATCTTCTCATGGGCATGACAGCCATCAAAGTGACTCTAGCACGACAAATCATTATTTCATTATGTTTTAGACCTTAAACCCGGATAACCGTTTTATGGTCTTTCGGATGTATATTTTACAGAAATACTGGCATGGTACATTTGTAATGTGGAGTTTGTCCATCGTGGAAATCAGATTCTGATCAATTTGATTATGAATCCCACGATTCCTAGGCTCACATAAGGAAGCCAAGAAAATCTGCACAACTCAGATATTTACAGAAAATGGATATTTACATTCAGACGTCACAAAAAACAAGGATTCATTAGTCAAATCCTGGCCTGCGCGTAGCCAAAGCTTCTCGTTCCCACTAGATAACGATCTAAGGGTCGCGAGGTTGCTTTAATAATGAACAAAACTAGAAAGAAAGCCAGATTTAAAGAAATCTTAGCCATTTTAACTTTTCGGTTCCGGTTGGACCTATTTTGAACCGTTTGAAAGGTAGAAAGGGCTAGATTTAAAGAAATCTAACTCGCCCAATTGATATCAGTGTCAATTCATATCAAATGAATATTTAATGCAAAAATTTAATAACAATGAGTAAAGAAGATATATATATATATATATATATATATATATAGTTATATATACGAAAACTGTTAAGGGAGATGAGTTTTCACTCTCAGGCCTATAATGGAATGTAAATATATATATATATATAAAAGCTGTGAAGGGCGACGGATCTGCCATCCTATGCTCGGACAAAAATATAAATCTAGAAATATAAAAGCTGTGAAGGGTTGTCTCTGGGGTGATTGGTCCTCCCGGGGTTATCTCTAGGGCTTGACTTGACATCCGGGTGTTGTCGGGGTTGAGTTGAATCTCCCGGTGTTGTCGCCGGGGTTTGACTTGACATCCCTGGGTTGTCGTCGGGGTTGAGTCGACATCCTGGTATTGAGACCGGGGCTGAGTTGACATCCCGATATTGAGACCGGGGCTGAGTTGACGGTTTTGTCCTCCTACAGGGTTAGTAACAAGAATGCAAAATTTTGAGTGTCTACAACATGAATGAAAAAACTTTGAGTGTCTACAAATATTCTACATAGAAAGACACAAACCCAATCTAAACAAACACATCCCATTCAAAACCGTGTCTAAATATTTGTCCATGAACCGTACAACTAATTTCAACGGCTGGTAAGTCGCCACAAGCTTTGAGCACGTGAGGAAGAGTGAAGCTATTCGGACACCCAACCCTTGCATTCTGGTATACATTTCAATAGCTTCACAAAATATATTGTGCATAACCACGAATAATGGCATTCCAAAAAAGACATATAGCGTTTAGTGAATTCATCAAACACATCCCGAACATAGAAAATTTTGCCAAGATTTGAACTTACGTTGAGAAATTTTATGCTCAAAGACAGGAGACGATCAAATCTTCAACCCATAAGTGTCGACCCCAGCTCACCGAAGGCATCAGAGGAGTGAACTTTGTTTTCATTTGAAATCCAGAATGCTTCACCGAAGAACAATGACCAAAGTATACGCTCGCCTGAAGAGAACCGTGCTTATCCGAATACGTTTCTTTCCAATTTTGATGTACCATGGTTGGGAAATTTCTTTTCTTGCCGAAGTCTGATGGTGGTTTGCCGAAGATTAACTGAAGGCATAAGAGGATTGCATGTAGCACTCCCTCTATAGTGATGAGACCTTATTTCGTTATATTGATTTTAGACTGCCAGAAAGCTTTTTATTGTTTGATCTATTTTGTTACCCACATAGTGTTCTTCCCATTTAATTGGCACATCCACAACGAATACCTGTTTGACAAATAAGGCGATTTTGGATCCAATTTCGTCTCCGAGAAAGAGTGCGTTTCACAATTTGGGAAGCCATTAACGATCTCTCTGACTAGCGGAAAAAAATACGGCACAAACGACTAGAACAAGCGATTTAAGGAGTGGTGAAAGAAACTGAGTCATTAATATTAGGATCAAATAACTTCTGCACTCTCTAGTATCGTCGACCACTCCCTCTTATGTTCCTTTTTAATTCCAGCTAATTCGAGGTCATGCATCATGCATAGTTGTTTGCCGTCACTTTTATTGAAAACAAATTTCATGGGCATGTCACTAAGTAGGGATGCACAACAGGCCAGCATGGCCTGATCCGACATGGGCCTACCAGGCCTTCGCTATTGACCAAGTCAAACCAGGCCTGAACTTTTGGACTGCAAGGCCAAGTCAAGCCAGGCTCAACAAAATAATTCGCAACCTACTAAGGCCTACAGGCTAGGCCGAACCAGGCCCAAGCAAGATCCAGTCTAGCCTTAGCAGCCTTAGAACTTCCACTTTGGGCTTTCGTGCCTACCTTATAAATATTCATCTCTCCCTATATTTATAGAACAAAAACCAGAGAAGAGAAGGTTAATATACGATGTGGGACTATTTAGCAAGAGAAGAAAAGGATGAAGCATTTGATTTTATATTAAGGGATAGTATAGTAATAGTGCACACTGAGTTATAATTTCTCTTCCATTCCTTTCTTTTCCTACCTGTCAATGAGCTACATTCTCCGTCCCAAAATGAGAGTTCAGTTTTTGTCTTGTACGTCCCAAAATGAAGGTCTTCCTTCTTGCAGTTTGAGAACCACCTTATAAAATAAAGTATCGACTAAAAAGGAAAAGACATGGAACTAAGAATAAGATGGTTGTCATCTCTCTTTTGTGTAATTGGTGTATTGCTCTCGGGCACATCAAACCTTGTGTCTTCCAATTCGGTAAATTCATTACTTTCAACAAACCCACAAATCTGCATCACAATCAAATTACTCTCTTCACTCCCAATCCTTGAAACATCCTTAAGATAATAGTAATATATACATCTACTTTTCTTGTTATCTGAAACCCAGCTCTAAACTAGATCAAAATAAACCAAGAGATGTATATAATACAAGAACAAAAGAACTGGCTTCAATATTCAGAAATATAACGTTGAACTTCCGGACAAACAATGATGAATCAGTAAGTGTCAAGAGAATAAAGCATTACAATATGGAAAAACAAAAGGATAATATGACAGTAGTATCTGCTAGCAACTTGAAAGCAGATAATCCCATTGTCCCACATCGGTTAAAATGAAAAAAATACTAAGGGAGTTTTCCTTATAAAAATCCTAGCTAGTAACAATTCTAACTTTAGGTATAAGACCAAGCCTTGTTAGCAAGTCGGTCCAGGCCCTAGGCCGGATCAAGCCCTAGGCCAAGCTAAACTTTTTAGAAGGTCGGGTCAGGCCAGATTTTGGTCAATAAAACATGGTTTGATTACAGCCTTGCACGACGGGCTTGACTAGTTCAGACTTTGACCAGGCCTGGTGTTGATCAGGTTGGGCCTAGGTCAGACCAATGGTGTTGATCAGGTTGGGCTTAGGTCAGACCAAAGTCAGGCCGCGGGCCGCAAGTTGTTTGTGCATCTCTATCCCTAGGTATGAGCACACAAGGTAGCAGTAGTCATTACTAGGCATAAAAATGGATTTTATAATATCAATCATGTCTCTCCAAACACAAACCCCCTACATATGAAGTATATTCTATATGAATGGTTATACAGAATATGCATACGTGATATTACTATATGAAGTATATTCTATATGAATGGTTATACAGAATATGCATACGTGATATTACTATATGAAGTATATTCTATATGAATGGTTATACAGAATATGCATACGTGTAAAGTAATATCAGGAGTGATAGTGCTACAATTTTAGTTATCATTGACAGATTAATAATTGAAAGTTAATGCACTTACGTGTTGCATATAGGTATTTTTTTTAATTTAATAAAAGGAAGTAACTTAGCTTTATGTGTAAGCTCCTCCCTTCTGTCGAAGTAAATCAACACCAACATGTTCAGGTTGTCTGAACAGTGTGAATCGAATACTGTAACATGCATAACGTAGACATCGAACAATTTCAAGTAGTTTTTAGAGCAAAAAATACCACTTGCAATTTCATTGACTTCAAATTAAATCTGGTGATTTTAATTTCACACTAATATGATTTTCCACGGACGACGACAATGTTAAAGCCAAATTTTGTACACCTGACGAAATCAACAAAAACACACAGGCCAAAACAGCGCTAACAAATTGATTGTATTGTTGTGAAATCAAACTCAAGAAATACACTCAAATAAACATAAAAAAATATAAAATATGAACACAAGAAGTTACGTGGAAACCCAATTGAAAAAAAACCACAAAGAGAGATGAGAAATCCACTATAAAATAATATGGAGTACAAATTGTTTATTTATGTTCTATTTATTGTGTTCCCCAAACCTTTGCTTTTTATTGTATTTATAGATGTCATGTCCACCCGAATCCAATTAGGGGTAGGAATCCTTTTTAGAATCACCTTATAACTGCAATTAATGGCTGATCAATTCCTTCTCAAATTAGATCTCTATATCCCACCAAATAAGGAAACACAATCCTACTTTAATAAGGACTCTCCCACTATTTGAGCAAGCTGTCTAAATAAATGTATATGGGCTAACACTAGATCCGGACCATTAAATAAATTGAACTGCACCTTGGCTATACCCAAATAATTACATCCCAACATCACACATACCTGAGACTCTCCTAGGGATGTCAAATCCATCATGGGCCAAGTCACATTCTTATTATTATTCAATATTTTGTAAATATACTTACTACATCAACTATATAATTACAAGTATAAACTTGATTTGGTTTAACTAATTTTTATTCAACTTTCCTATTCATATAATCGTAAGTACTATACAAATTTGTATCAATTAAATATTATCAAAATTTAAAAATATTTCTATCTTGAATAGAGAAAAAAAGGAAAATATTTTTCTTTCTTATTCAAATTAGTATAAGTACTATACAAATTTATAATAACTAAATATATACTATCCAAAATTTTAAAGTATTCAAAAGATACTCAACCAATCTCTAATTGAAAGAGTAACTTCTAAAAGAATACTTATTTCTAGTTTTACCAATTTAAGTACAATTTTTTTTATCACAATTTTATGTAGTTAATTAATACAGTAACATATTATATTCTATATTACCTAAATTTATTAAAACTTGAAATTATACCAAATCACATGAATAATTGTATTAATAATATATGTGAATGTTTTTAAAACATAATAACTATAAAATTAGTTGAAAAATTATAGTGAATTCATTACAAACTAATTGTCATAACTAAATTAAAACTTATCGGAGCTTGAGTTTTATACTTCTATTCGGATTAGAATTTCAAGTAAATTTTGTCAATGTAAAAGCTAATATAGAATTCCATTACAAACTTAAATAAAATTAAAATAATTTTTTTCTAATAACTATAATAATTAAATAAATTTGCACAACATCCAAATGTTTAGCTTAATAATAGATTGAAGTAACCTATAATATATAATTCAATATTTATTATTTTGACAGGTCTCCAAGTTTTAGTATATATTTTGATGATAACAATAATTAGGAAAAAGAGTAATTAAATTAGAATCTTCTCTATAGGCACTACAAGGAAAATGGTCTTTCAGCGACCAACACTTTCAGCGACTGCTATTTCCGGTCACTGATATGGGTAATTAATAGCGACTGCCATTTGCGACCATTGTTGAATCTAGTCGCTAGATCATATCAGCGACAACATGCGGTCGCTGAGCGGTCGCTGGTATAATCTTGCCGCCCAAACATTGGCGTAAAGTGTTGGCGGGGAGATTTTTTGCGACCACTTGCTATCAGCGACCTCTTAGCAGTCACTACTACGTCCACATCATTAAAATTCAGCGACCGCGTGCTGTCGTTGATCCTTTTTAATGTAATCAGAACCAGACGCTCGACAGCAGATGCAAAAGGGAAAAAAAGAAAAAAAAGAGGGAGAAGAGAAGAGGGAGAAGAGAGACTGCCGCCACCGCCGTTGCATTAGTCTCTGGTTTGCTTTTATGAAAATCCAATAATAATCTAGAAGGGGGGGGGGGGTTGAATAGATTATTACCGTTTAAAAATTATCTTTGGCCTTTTTGAATTTTAGTGATTTAATTTTATCAAATTAATAGACAATTTAAAATTCAATCACATAATGCACAAATATTTATCTGGTTGACAACATACAGCCCGGGTATGTTGCTACGTCCAATCTCAAGCTCCTCTCCAGGACTTGAGATCCTATTACTTCCTTGTAATAAATACTCCTTCAATAGGCGGAGAAATCTGTACAAAGTTTTAAAGATAAACTTACAACTATCCTCAACTAACTTTCTCGGACAGCGAACTCCCAACTCCTTCCTCAAGCTTAGTTGAATCTTCTTTTGAGCTTAGTACTATTTTATACTTTGGTCTTGAAACAACAATATCTTCCTCACCTCACAAGTGCACTAGAGACTCAACTCCCAGATGACCTCTCTAAGACTCTAGTCTTGGTCAAAAGAATTCTTGTCTTTCTCACAAATATAAAATAAACTAACTCACCCTTTTTCTTTTTACAAAAAGTTTAATGAATATATGCTTCTAACAATAAGCAAATATAATTGTAGCACAAATATACTTCTTAGATAAGCAGATATAGAATTTCAGGTATATGATAAAAGTTCAAAGGCTTTTATGTGATGTGCTTCTGTGAAAGCAGATATAATATTTAAGCACTTATAAAAACTTTCTTTTTCTTTAAGGAATATTTTTTAATGGATTAAGAAAAAGATTTTTTTTATTATAAAAAGTGTGTTTCTTTGTTGTTGAATAAATATAACTTTGAATTAAACAACCACACACACTTATATAATGCAGCACTAATTTATGAGCAATTATATGAACAGTATATTTGATGACAGTTTATCAAGTATGACAATATGATTCACTTTAGATAATACTTGAACAAACTCGTTCTACCCACTTATATATATATATTATATTATACTTGATCTACGTTGCGAGTAATTTGGCCACTTGGGATTTTAAAGACCGTCCAGAGTATTTCAAGTGAAATATCCGAATTTGCTTAACGCGTTTCGGTGTCCAAGTACTGACTAAATTTTTCGATTCACAACTTGATAATCGGATATAGAATATTAAAGAATATTTATATCGATTATATATATCAATAAAGGGACACTTAGGATTTTAAAGACAGTTCAGAGTATTTCAAAGAAATAGCATCTGAATTTGCTTAACACGTTTCGGTGTCCAAGTACTGACTCTTTACTAGATATGATAGATCATATATAAGATATATATAAAGGTTTATCACAAATTATATCTGATTATATAAATCTATATATTGATTATACCAGTAAAAGGCCACTTGGGATTTTAAACACCGTCCAGAGTATTTCAAAGAAATAACATTTGAATTTGCTTAACGCATTTCGGTGTCCAAGTACTGACTCTTTACTAATATGGATATATAGATATATGAATACGTATGACAGTTTATCACAGATATATATATGACTGAGCAAGTATGAGATGATATGAACAATTATAATTTGACAACTTATCTCAAATACTTGGACCAATTTTTCTCTTCCAAACAAAATTATAACTTTGATTTTAGCGAAGAGAGTAAAAGCTTGTTTGAATAATCTGTAGGCAAGGAGAGTAAGCTTTCTGGTTTATAGAATTGGTTGATTGAAATGAATAGGAAGGCCTCCTATTTATAGAAATTTTCAGGTTCGGGCAAAACCGTAATTTTTGAAATGAAAGGTCCAGATTGCATGATGCAAAATAAGGGCTCGGATCAATTGGCCAAATTTGAATTTGAGCGCCCAAGGCTGTGAGTCACAACATATGCTTTGTGCCCATTATATTTTCTCCAAAGGCATAAGCCTTTTTGTTTAAGCATACACGGTTCACACACATAGTTTAGGCACTAATATGCACAAATCTCTATGCAAGTACAACAATACTTGCACAAACCTCTATGTCCGACACAAGAGTTAAGGCATAAGCCTTAATATTTCATTCATATATGCCAGCAAACAAACATTGCATTTTTCGGCACATACTTCTATGCATACTCATAACACTTGCACAAACATTCCACTTCCATGCATTCGGCACACACACAAACTTGCACACACTCGGTCATATGTGCACACACACACCATGCACACACTCGGTCACATGTGCACACACACACACACACCCCATGCACACTCATGCACTGTATATATATATATATATATATATATTATAAAATACTTTATTATCTATATATATTTGGAAATAATTTTTGCCCATTTTAAAATCATTTAAAAATAAGATAGGTATCTCCTTGCCTTAGGAAATGTTACTATATGAACTCATTTTATTAACACTTGATATTAATTTATCAAGGTCATAAAATAAATTCAAGTAAAGTAAGAAAATAAATATTTTTGGTCAAAATATTCAAGGTAATTTAATAAATCATTTTAGCACTTAATCCTATGGAGAGGATTCTACCCTTTTGGCCTTAAATCCTAATTTGTTATCATCAAAATTAAATATCCAATTTTGGAGACCTATCAATCTCCCCCTTTTTGATGATGACAACAAGTAAAAAATATTTGTTTTTCAGAACTCCCCCTTAATTCATGAAGCTCCCCCTGAGATCATGAATCGGGTATTAAAAGAATTTTTAAAATTTTGAAAAACTGAAAAACTATCAGACGGACATTCATAGTTATAACTATCCAGGCAGTTTGTATAATAACAGTATCTAACATGCAAACCATCCATTCATACAAACCATCCATCCTGTTAGTTACAGTTATAACAGTTAATATCAGCTCCTGTCAATCTCATGCACCATTCATACCATAACAGTTTTATAGCAGTTCATATCTAACAGATCCATGTCTGCTTTCATATTAGATTATTACTTAATAATAATCTGATACTTTCCTTTTTCTGATATTTTTCTTTTCATATCAGATTATTAGTTCAGATCCATGTTTGCTCAAATATCAGATTATTTACTTAATAATAATCTGACATTTTTCTTTTTCTGATATTTTTCTTCTCCCCCTTTGTCATTAACAAAAATGGAGGGGCAAGAGGAAAATACCAAAACCTGCAAAAACTGTTAGTTTCATAGTTTTTCCTGCAAGTTAGTATAACAGTTTAAACATATAGAAATCATTCTAGTTAGCTGTTAGTACTTAATGTTATTACAGTAATCCTCAAATAGTTAGTAAGTTAGTTTACACTTTTCTTCAAATGTTATCAAAATTAAATGGAGAAAATTCATACCCAAATTTGACAGAGGCAGATCAGGTGGGGTCTGACCAGTATGATCTGGCTGGACTGAGCTTGTGGTGGCAGTGAAGTTGTATGGGGGGATTATCACTTTGTGGTGTTCCATCAGCATAGTCACCATGTTATGTAAGTGTTGCACAGAGGTTTGTAAAGCCTCTAATTGACTCAAAATCTGAGACTGGTTCTTTAATGATAACTGATTCATGCTATTTAGGGAGTCAATTTGGGACATTAAATTTAAGTGTGTTTCTATATGGTCAGTTTCATTGGGTTAAAACACAATTAAAGGCTTGGCAAGAAGGTTCAAATGAGACACAATATTACTATTATGAATCATTTGTGTCTTGTGATTATGAATAGAAACACCCAAATATATGAAGAGTCTAGTCAGCAATAGTCCAAATCCCATGCAATTATTAGAATGACAAAATTCAAAGGATGTCAAGAGAAAGAAAGGCAGGCTATAAGACATGCATTCAGTTAGAATACACTTCATCAATTCCAAATCAAAAGGACTGAACATTTTATCATTTCTGACAGGCATGAAGTCATGCATCAGAATTTTTCCTAGAAACTGACATTCAGCAGTAAAGTAGTCCTTATGCACTTTACATGGATAATCAAATAGATTAGCAGGCACAATTTGGTCAGTGGTAAAAGCAAGGTTGTGCTTGAAGGTAAGGCAGTCAATGGTGGTAGTTCCTATGGGATATGTGTATTCATTTATCTTGTGATAACCCAAGAATTCTATTTTGAGATCTTAAACATGCAAGAGCAGAATTTAATCAATCATATAATCTTAACCTTGTATGCAGGTCTTAATACCAGATAAAAAGCCAGTTGAATCATGCACAAAAGTCATATGAGCATAGAATTCAGCAATTAGACTAGGATATATCTCTCTACTTGTGAAAGAGACAAGACAGTCCCATCCTACATTGGTTATCTTCTTTAGCAGACCTGGAAAACTATTGAAAGAGGTTACTACACCAGGAATCAAGTTGTGTTTAATATGTTCATATTTTGTTTTTGCAGTGGGTGTGACTAACAAAGAAGTGTATAGGTCAGGGTGTGGGTCAGTGAAAATCTCAGACCTTTTTCTTTTAGAAGACTGAACAGGTTTCATGTTTTTGAAAGAGAGAGAATGCACAAGCAGACAAGTAGTAGAAGAGGTTTGAAAGTAAGACTGCTCATTTAAAGCTATCCTTTTATAAAAAAAGTTTTAATTAAAAAATTATCTTAATTAATATGGCATGTCCTATTTGTCAAAAGGTAAACAGTTCATGTGATGACTGTGTAGTGTGAACAGTAAGGGACAGACAAGTGTAGTATTATTTTGTAAATTTAAATCTTTTTGTCAGATTTACTTTTTTTTAAAAATTTGTCCAGTAGTCCAATAAGAGAGCATAGTCAAATATCAAACATATGCAGGTTATTGACATAACAGGTGTGATCTAATTTCAAACAAAGATACATGCTATCATGACTTACTGGCCCATATCAGACTGTAGCAAAATCAACATAGATAAGTTATCACAGATAGCACAGATATGCCCACATCAAACTGTTATAAATTTAAGACAGAGATACAACCAGTCAATGTTACATAACACTAACATGTTGTCATTGTCAGATTCCAATATATAAAGATATAGTGTGTCAACACATTGATTCAACAAGTCAGTGTTATATAAAACTGATATAACATATGATCTTTATTATACATGTCAACATATAACAGTAATAACATATAATTACTCAATATGGTAATTATTTTCATCACCTAATGTCTAATTTTCAAAGTTGTAGATTTCAGACATGATAATTCAACTTTCATTCAATATTTAAACTCACAAAGACAAGTCTCATATAAACCAGTAGCTTTCAAATAGCCACCCATGCAGAAATATAAATATGAAACTTATAGTTATCCAATTTCTCATAGACAAATAAACATAAACTAGACATAGAGATTTTTATGCCTATATTCACATAGTCAGATAAATATATATATAGCCAGTGGCACTCAGTAGCCACACAGTTCAATATTCATTATAGTCTCAGTTAAAATAAAGAGGTTGAGTGATTACCTTCGCACAGTTATTCACAAAGCTAATCAGCTTTCAAGTTTTTCCAGAATAAATGTATCAGTAGGAGAACCACTTTTCACCCATATACCAGACATTTTAGAACCACACAACTCAGGTATATGTATAAATAAATATAGTACATAGCAGCCATTACTCACATGTATATTCATACGAAAACATTTGTGAAATTTTAGGGTTTAAAAAATAATTATAAAAAAAAGAAAACAGAAACAATTTTAAAAAAAAAAATAATTAGGGTTAAAAAAAATGTAAACATAAATTTTGACAGAAAAATTTTCGAGAGAAAAAAAATTAGGGTTTAGACACATAGAAAAGATTTAGTATTTTAAACACATGTATAGTTAAAAAAAAATTCTACTAGTAATAAACCCCCTTTTTTTAAAAAATTTCTGTAACATATATATATATATATATGAATTTTTAGGGTTTTTACAAAAATAAAAATAAACAGAAGGAGAACACATTTATATTAAGGGTTTTGAAATAAAAGATATATATATATATATATATATATATATAATTTTTTTTAAAATATACAGATGAAAAAAAAATTGTTTACAAAATTTTTAACATAAGAACACACAAAACGTTTGAAACACATTATATAAAAATTGTTAAGAAATTTTTTTAAAAATATATTTTGTATGGATCTAGGTTTTTTTAAAAAAAAAAAATTCAGAGAAGACGAACAGAAGAAGAAGAGGAAGACAGAAGAGAAAAAAAAAAGAACACATAAAAAAATTTAGATCTAGGGTTTTGAAAATTTTTATATATATAAAAAATTTAACGAAAACTAGAAAGTTCCTTATATACAAAAATTTAAACATTCAAAACATATATACATATAAAAATATTGAACCGACTCCATAAACAATCAACCTAATAGAAAGATTAAGAAGACTCAGAAGAAGAAGAACACGAAAACTCACATATATTTGTTGATTTAGGCCGAGAAGGTTAGGGTTTGTGAAAACTAGGGTTTGAAGGTAGAGAGAGACGAGAGCGTTTGGTTTTTAGAGAGAGAGACAGGAGAGATTAGCCGGCGGAAGAGAGAGAGAGGGAGAGTGAAAAAATGAAATAAAGCAAAAAAATTTGTTTTTATATTTAGGTTAATTAACTTGATCATGCGGCTGAGAGCATACCTTGGATTTGATCAACGGTCACAAAGAGACGCACTAATGAACCGGATCGGCTGACCCGTTTGACCCTGATCGAACGGCTATGATTGGTTTGTGCTTTTGTTTCTTGATCGATCGGCTGAGTGGCTTAATCCATGTGCTTAGGAAGGCTAGCTTCTTTTTCTCCTTGCTTGATTTGTAGTCCTTAGTCCAGTGACCAATTGAACGTTAGAGATTGTTATGTGTTTACTATACACGTTTCCAATTCCAACAACTTTACCTTTGTTGCTATCTCCGAAAGTTACCTCGTTACAGTCTGTAGCTTGTAGATTGCTCAATTTAGATTTGTCGCCTGTCATGTGTCTTGAACAACCACTATCAAGGTACCATTTATTTTTACTAGAATCAGCTGTGAGACATACCTGCAACATGTATTAAATTCATAAACTGGTACCCTTTAATGGGAAGGGTCTTTTGGGTAAGTTTTCCAATTTGTATAAGGATTAGTCGTGTTTTTCTTTACAAAGTTTGGTACAGGATAATAATCACTAGTAGGCACACATGTTCTATGAGTAGTAGATTTATAATATGCATGACTAACTCTTTTAAATGAAAGATTTTGATGAGAGTTTCTAGATGGTCTTTCATGATAAAGAAATTCTCTTTTTGTGATAATAGGTGCAGTGTAACTTCCTTTTGGTACCCAAATTATTTTTCCTGAATAGTTTCCATTTTTGGTATTACATGAGTAAATTGAATGACCATTTCTATTACAGTAAGAACATTTATCAAAAGGAGACACATGATCTTTTTCTTTACTTTTAACATGATAGAGTTTCTTATGTTTTATCTTACTGGATTTTCTGGTATATCCTAATCCTTCTTTATTGAAACTACATCTTTGTTGACTGAGCATAACGTCAAGATTTTCTTTTCCTTTTGTAAACTTAATAACTGTAGAGTTTAAGTCATTCCGTTCTAGAGTCAACATTTTAATTTGATTCATTAGAATAGATTCTTCATTTTGTTTTTCTAATGAATTTTCCTTTTTGCTTACTTCTTGTTCTTGAGAATCTTTTATAATTTCGGTGAGAGCTAAATTTTCAGTTTTAAGATTTTCAATAGAAGTAGCAAGTGTAGAATTTTTCTTTTCAAGATTTTCATTTGTTTTTCTTAACTTTTCTAGTTCTTCTTTTACAACAAGATTTTCTGAAGAGTTATTTTCTAATTTCTCATTTTCATGTTTTAAGACTTCATTGTCCATGATTAAATTAAAATTTTCTATTTCAAGATTTCTATTTGCTTTAATTAAATTTTTAAATGATGCTTTTAATTTAATAAACTCTTCTTTAATAATTTCATTATCATTATAAGCTTGATGTTTCGAATTTACCTCAGATTTTGGTGATGAGTCATTGTCCGCCATAAAATATAGATTTGTTGTTTCTTCGGTTGGCTCAGTAGGTTCTTCTTCATCACTTAGATCCCAGCCTTCTTCAGCTACTAGAACTTTGTTATTGGCTAGTTTTGGACAATCTTTCTTGAAGTGTCCTGGCTGGTTGCATTCAAAACAATTATTTGAATTTTCATTTCTGCCAGCATTTCTGAAGTTGTTGTTGGTAGTTTTCAAATTCCCACCTAGAACTTTTGGCTTGAAAGCTTGCTTGTTTCGAAAATTGTTGAAGTTGTTATTTGTTTTCATGAAGCCTTTTCCATATCTCTTTACTTTGCTTTGAATTACTCTTCTGAGTTGTCTTGATAATAATGCAACTTCATTATTATCTAGACTCAAGAGTTCTTCATTTAGTTCATCATCATCGCTATCTTGATCAACAAGTAAGGCTTTGAAAGCTATTCCTTTCTTTTTGAGATCTGTGTCTGATCCTGCTTTTTTGACTAGCATGTCGACTTCGTGGGCACGAAGATTTCTAATGAGGCTATTAAGAGGATAAGCAGTTAGATCCTGCATTTCCTTGATGGCTGTAACTTTCATTTTCCACACAGATGGAAGAGCTTTGAGAATCCTTCTGTTCTTCTCATTTGTTGTGTAAGCTTTTCCCAGTTGTTCTAGCTCATCAATGATTCTGGAAAAATGAGTTTCCATATCAATGATCTTTTCACCTTCTTCCAGCTTGAAGCTTTCATACTCTTGAATTAGAGCATCTTTTCTGGTTTCTTTGATATGACTGGTTCCTTCATAGGTTACAATCAATTTTTCCTAAATTTCTTTTGCATTATTGCAGTTGCTAACTCTTTTATATTCTTTTTCTATAAGAGCACTTGTTAGCACTTGTTTAGCTTTGGAGGCGATATTCATAACCTCCTCATCCTCGGTGGTGAATTCCCCAGCATCTTTTTCAACTAGCTTTTCATTTTTGACTTTTGTGGGAATCTTTACACCTCGTTCAATTGCTAGCCAAAGTTTGATTCCTTGTGACTTGGCGTAGATTTTGAACCTATTTTTCCAGGTGGCAAAGTTTGTGCCATCAAATAGTGGAGGTCTGGACATTGATATAGTCCTTCTCCGCAACCAGTAGCATTTGTGTAGGCCATAGATGGATTTACTCTTAGATATGCCTGTAATCACTTAACAAACAAGTTAAAGAGCACCGCTCTGATACCAATTGAAAGTCCAATAATAATCTAGAAGGGGGGTTGAATAGATTATTACCGTTTAAAAATTATCTTTGGCCTTTTAGAATTTTAGTGATTTAATTTTATCAAATTAATAGACAGTTTAAAACTCAATCACATACTGCACAGATATTTATCTGGTTCACAATATACAACCCGGGTATGTTGCTACGTCCAGTCTCAAGCTTCTCTCCAGGACTTGAGATCCTATTACTTCTCTGTAATAAATACTCCTTCAATAGGCAGAGAAACCTGTACAATGTTTTAAAGATAAACTTACAACTATCCTCAACTAACTTTTTCGGACAACGAACTCCCAGCTCCTTCCTCAAGCTTAGTTGAATCTTCTTTTGAGCTTAGTACTATTTTATACTTTGGTCTTGAAACAACAATCTCTTTCTCACCTCACAAGTGCACTAGAGACTCAACTCCCAGCTGACCTCTCTAAGACTCTGGTCTTGGTCAAAGAATTCTTGTCTTTCTCACAAATATAAAATAAACTAACTCGCCATTTTTTTTTTACAAAAAGTTTGATGAATATATGCTTCTAACAAAAAACAAATATAATTGTAGCACAAATATACTTCTTAGATAAGCAGATATAGAATTTCAGGTATATGATAAAAGTTCAAAGACTTTTATGTGATATGCTTCTGTGAAAGCAGATATAATATTTAAGCACTTGTAAAAACTTTCTTTTTCTTTAAGGAATATTTTTCAATGGATTAAGAAAAAGATTTTTCTTTATAAAGAGTGTGTTTCTTTTTTGTTGAATAAATATAACTTTGAATTAAACAACCACACACACTTATATAATGCAGCAATAATTTATGAGCAATTATATGAACAGTATATTTGATGACAGTTTATCAAGTATGACAATATGATTCACTTTAGATAATACTTGAACAAACTCGTTATACCCACTTATATATATTATATTATACTTGATCTACGTTGCGAATAATTTGGCCACTTGGGATTTTAAAGACCGTCCAGAGTATTTCAAGTGAAATATCCGAATTTGCTTAACGCGTTTCGGTGTCCAAGTACTGACTAAAATTTTCGATTCACAACTTGATAATCGGATATAGAATATTAAAGAATATTTATATCGATTATATATATCAATAAAGGGACACTTGGGATTTTAAAGACCGTTCAGAGTATTTCAAAGAAATAGCATCTGAATTTGCTTAACGCGTTTCGGTGTCCAAGTACTGACTCTTTACTAGATATGATAGATCATATATAAGATATATATAAATGTTTATCACAAATTATATCTGATTATCTAAATCTATATATTGATTATACCAGTAAAGGGCCACTTGGGATTTTAAACACCGTCCAGAGTATTTCTAAGAAATAGCATTTGAATTTGCTTAACGTATTTCGGTGTCCAAGTACTGACTCTTTACTAATATGGATATATAGATATATGAATACGTATGACAGTTTATCACAGATATATATATGACTGAGCAAGTATGAGATGATATGGACAATTATAATTTGACAACTTATCTCAAATACTTGGACCAATTTTTCTCTTCCAAACAAAATTATAACTTTGATTTTAGCGAAGAGAGTAAAAGCTTGTTTGAATAATCTGTAGGCAAGGAGAGTAAGCTTTCTGGTTTATAGAATTGGTTGATTGAAATGAATAGGAAGGCCTCCTATTTATAAAAATTTTCAGGTTCGGGCAAAACCATAATTTTTGAAAATTATTTTTGAAATGAAAGGTCCAGATTGCATGATGCAAAATAAGGGCTCGGATCAATTGGCCAAATTTGAATTTGAGCACCCAAGGCTGTGAGTCACAACATATGCTTTGTGCCCATTATATTTTCTCCAAAGGCATAAGCCTTTTTGTTTAAGCATACACGGTTCACACACATAGTTTAGGCACTAATATGCACAAATCTCTATGCAAGTACAACAATACTTGCACAAACCTCTATGTCCGACACAAGAGTTAAGGCATAAGCCTTAATATTTCATTCATATATGCCAGCAAACAAACATTGCATTTTTCGGCACATACTTCCATGCATACTCATAACACTTGCACAAACATTTCACTTCCATGCATTCGGCACACACACAAACTTGCACACACTCGGTCATATGTGCACACACACACCATGCACACACTCAGTCATATGTGCACACACACACACACACCATGCACACTCATGCACTGTATATATATATATATATATATATATATATATATTATAAAATACTTTAGTATCTATATATATTTGGAAATAATTTTTGCCCATTTTAAAAGCATTTTAAAAATAAGATAGGTATCTCCTTGCCTTAGGAAATGTTACTATATGAACTCATTTTATTAACACTTGATATTAATTTATCAAGGTCATAAAATAAATTCAAGTAAAGTAAGAAATAAATATTTTTGGTCAAAATATTCAAGGTAATTTAATAAATCATTTTAGCACTTAATCCTATAGAGAGGATTCTACCCTTTTGACCTTAAATCCTAATTTGTTATCATCAAAATTAAATACCCAATTTTGGAGACTTATCACTTTATTTTTATACTAATAATGATACAATAAATCTGATTTGGGTAAATTGATTTTGAATCTGATTATACTTGCACTAGTTTGACATATATGAATTTGATTATGTTTGGTTAAACTGAGTTTAGTACTTGAACTCATAGTAAAATTGATTTGGGTAATTTGATTTGGTTTATAAGTTTTGGTTTGAGTAAAATTGATTTAGGTAATCTGATTATGATTCTTATTGCAATTGTTCTTATTTTTAAGTGTTTGTGCAAAATAAACTAAGTTATCATTTACTTAGTTTTCAACTAATAAATAAAAACAAATTAAATTAAAATAAATGATATAATATAGTAGATTAAACTAAGTAGCATTTACTTAGTTTCTCATACTAAATTTAATAACATATAGTATTTGACATATAATATATATTAAATATGATTAAATATATAATTAAATTAAAATATAATATCATATAAATATAATAAAATATAATACTAAACCTAAATATTATAAAATATATTATTAAATTAAAATATAATATAATATAGTAAAATATTATATTAAATAAAATATAATAAATTAAAATATAATATCATATAAATATAATAAAATATAATATTAAATATATTAAAATATAATATAATAAAGTAAGTAGCATTTACTTAGTTACACTACTAAATATAATAAAAATAATATAATATAATAAATAATGTATTAAATAAACTAAATAGCATTTAGGAAGTTTTTCATTGCTAAAATAAACTAAGTAGATATTCACTGCTAAAATAAACTAAGTAACGCGTGCTTAATTTCTCACCGAATCCATTAAGACATTGATAAACAAAAGCAATATCACACTCTTAAGTTAAAGAACTAAGAGATAAGTGCTCTACTCAAGAGTAAGTTATTTAGCTAATGTGTAAATTAAAGCAAGAATAAACATCTTATAGATGAAATAAAAATTTGAGAAAATATAAGCACTTGCAATAATGAAATCGTGAGTTTGGAACTCTGAACTTTTAGTATACTCCTGATCTTTTTATTGCTTTAATTCCATTCGTTATTGTGTTGGTGTTATTATATTAGGAATTTGTATATTTCTCTTGTGTTGTGTCTTGGGTGCCTAAAAATGGCCATATATGCATGCCCTCGTGCATGTGGATAGTCCATATTATAGGGGAGACTGGCGAAATTTTTTTGTTGGTCGGTAACTAATGTAATGAGAACATGGAGTATTTACTTAGTTTCTCAATAGTAAATAAAATAAAATAAAATAAAAAAACAAAATAAGAGACTTTCTTGTAATCGTAGTTGCGAACATTTATAATACTAACGAGCTCTTTATGTGCTGAACGTCTGAAACTAACCTACGTCTAAAACAAGTCAACGAGAAGAAAGAGGCTAAGTGCACTTTCTTTCGTCTTCTTCCATGGCAGCTCTAAGAGGGTCTTTAACTTTAAACCTACAAGCACCTGAAATGCTATCCACTCTCCTATCAAAATCACCACCTAATTTGTCCCCAAACTCCTTCTCTTAATTAAAATTCCTCTTAATCATGTTTGTAATAATATAATGAGAACATGTATTCCTGATCATGCTATACATTAATAAGCTCATGTTGTCTGCATTAGGTACCGTGATATCATGGACTTCTATTCAGACCGTAGTTGGATGAGTCGATGAAAGTCAAGTGCCCAAATAGGAGCTACAACTGAATTTAAAGCTAGTTGTCAAGTGTTTTTGGAGTATACGTATTGTCACCTGAAATGTGTGAATGGTCATATCAAAATAATATGCCCTTATTTGAAGTGTAAGAATGTCAATTACATGGACTGATGTAATTGACATTGGTCTACAAATTTAATTTGTCATAATCTAGATGTGATGCATATTGAGAAGAATGTGTTCGACAATGTGTTAAACACAGTGATGAGTGTTACAGAGAAGATGAAAGATAATGATATGGCACGGTTGGACATGAAAGATATTTGTAAGCATCTTGGATTAGAACTTTATGAATCTCCTAATGGTAAGATGGTCAAACCGCATGCAAGGTACAGATTGTCCAAAAAGATGTGTGCACATGGGTTAAGTCTCTAAAACTATCATATGGATATGTATCAAACATTGTAAGGTGTGTTACGGGTGGGAAATTGCAAGGGAAGAAGAGTCATGACTGTCATGTGTTCATGGAGAGACTCATGCCTATAACATTTTGGGATTTTCTTGATAAACCAATATGGGATGCTTTGACGGATCTTAGTCGTTTCTTCAGAGACTTATGTTCAAAAATATTAAATGAGAAGGACATGTCCGTACTTGAGAAGAACATCATTGAGATCACGTGTAAGCTTGAAAAAAATATTCCTACCTGGTTTTTTGACTTCGTGGAGCATTTGCAAATCCATCTTCCCTATGAAGCTCGTGTTGGGGGTCCAGTTCAATATAGATGGATGTACCCTTTCGAGAGGGTGATGGAAAACTTTAAGAGGAAGGTGAAGAATAGAGCTTATGTCGAGGGGTCGATATGTGAGGCATACAGTTTCGATGAGATATCTACGCTTGTCTCAGACTATTTTCTGAATGAAGTCTTGACAAAGACCAATCGAGTCTCGAGACATGATGATGGGGTCAATGTTGAACTAAATGGTTGGATTTCTATATTTGGTCTATCGGGTCGCGCTTATGGAAAAGGGAAGCGCATATTTCTCTCTGAGCAAGAATTACATGCTGCACATACTAACATTCTTCTCAATTGCGAGGAGATTGACGAATTTGTGAAGTACACATGTAAAATTCATATTTATTGGACGTAGCTATCCCTTAACTTGCAATGACATACATTATAATATGTTAATGTTTATAAAGTTGTATAGATCATACGATGACGAGTTAAAAGCGAAGCATTCCGGCATAACTGATAAAGATATTCAAATCAGTCGTGATAAAAAATTTTTACTTTGGCTAAAGGAAAAAGTAAGTTAAGTTAATTAAGCATGACATATATATAATCCATTAATTTATGAATTCATTTAATGTAATAGAGTTTGTGTAACGAGACTAACTTATTATTATATTTTATTTTTGCAAATGTTGTAATAAAGGTTAAATGACCTGGGATTTATTTTGGATTATGTAACCCTTTAATGGGGAAGATTGTTTATTTAGTTTATGAGTTTTATTATTCTCCTTTATTATGGGTAGTTAGATGTGAATGTTTGAGACAGTGAACACCAAATCTATGGGATTGAAGTAAACGAATTTGGGGGTGTCACATAACCTAATTCTCATTCTTCATGCTTCTATTGTATTAAATCTAGACTGATAGTTCTAGGTTATATGATAGTTATGATCTCTTGTTGGAGATCTTCACATTAGATTTACACTTAAGGAGAATTTCGAATAATTAACGATCACAGTTATCTAGGTTTATTAATCTCATTGAAGGGTAAATACTGTAAAACTTGATTACTCCATAATTGTGAAAATGTGATACTAACTGAACAACTGAAGCTTTTTAATCATTGTTATTTCTATTAATAATTTAGTTAATAAACTCAAAACCCCATTTTCTTGGAAATAAGCGGGTAAACACAAAACAATACACTCTCTTGGGATCGACCTTTACTTGTTGCTATACTAATCTTTGTGTTAGTAGAATATGAGTAATGTATTATGTTAGTTCCCAAAGGCACGTTAGTTATCTAGAAGGGGGGGGGGGTTGAATATATATTTTAAAATTTCTTTGTTTAAAATACTTTGTTAGTATTTAATATACTGACAGCAGCGAAATATAGGTTTGTTCCCCTTTTAAGAAATTACAGTTATGGTTTGATAAGCAGTTAAAGTAATTATAACAGATATAGCAGTTATAGCAGTTAATGAGAGACAAAGAGACACAAGGGTTTTAAGTGGTTCAGAGCACACAAAGCTCCTAGTCCACTCTTCTACTCCACGAGTAGGAAATCCACTAAGAATATCTCTTACAACTTGAATCACTTAGATTCCTTCAAGGCCAGCAGCCTTGGAACTTCTCGTAGTTCACTTTTGAACTCTTCAAGTCCAGCAGACTTGGTACTTCTCTTAGTTCATTCTTGAACTCTTCAAATCCTTCTAACTTAGAACTTCACTTGAGTTGATAGTTGTATTCTTGGGTGTGCTACTCAGTTGTAATTAAGCATCAGTTCTGAAGAACTGAGTAGCGAAGCAAGCTTTCCTCTTTGAGGATCGTAGAGTTGATCGTTGAGTGTTCTTGATCTTTTCTCTTGATATTCTTTATTTCTGTTGACTTGCTTGCTTAAGTCTGAATCCTTGTCTAATTTCCTTATAAAAGAGTCATTAAAAATGTTTCCGTTTGAATGCTCCCATTGCAGCATTAAATGCTACAGACGTTTTTGTGCAGTTGATATTGACATCCTGCTTCCCTGCTGCACAGCTGACTGGCCCACTGACACAGCAGACTGCAATCTCACCTAACACCTGAAAAGATGTTTTCAGCAGGTGGTTTAGTCCTTTCCTTAGCTTCTTCAATACGCTTCTTCGATTTGGACTAAGGATGAATATGGAATCATTGGGACCATCAATTTGTCAACGGCTATAAGCCTTTCTTCATTTGTTGCTCTTCCTCCCTTCATTAGAACTACGAACTTTGATACTGACTGGAGGAACACTACGATTATGGTCATTGTACTATAATCGTTGTGTTTTGGCTTGCACAGGCTTAACTCAGACTTAATCATAGAGAACACTACGATTCCTCTTCAGCTCTTTGGAAAACTACGATACCTGCTTGCTTGGTCTTGCAGACTCCACGACTCCGAGAGCACACTGCGATTCTTGACTTAGCTCGGCAGGCGCTCGGATCATCTTCATGATTCTTAGTGTGGCTTTCAAGGCAGACTACGATTCTTCGATGCTTTCACTTAAGCTCCACGAATCTGGCCTTGGCCTCTGCAGACTTGGTTTTCTTGGCAGACTACGATTCTTCGATGCTTTAACTTTTACATCTCAAATAGATCAGCCTAACAGTTTTGATCTTTTCTTCTATACATTTATTTACATAAATGATGAACATTAAAGTTCAGATCAACCTAACAATTTTGATCTATCATCTAAGTCCTTGTACATATGATCATTGAAGGACTTTACACTTAAGCATTTATATTTACTTTTAACATCAAATTTGAATATGCAATTCCCAACAATCTCCCCTTATTTGATGTTGACATAATCAATGAGATTTATATCATTGCATCATTTTCTAAATACAGAGAGCTAGAAAGTAAATATGACTTAGTGTTTCAGTGAGCAACTGAAATTTCTAGAGAATAAGCATGAATTTATTAATGTTTGAAAAGATATTACAATCTAGCATAGAAACATCAATATACAGTTAAGCTTAGACTTATCTCTATCTTCTTTGCCTCTTATTCCTTAGAGGGTTGGCATGCTCTTCAGCTCTTCTTCTTCTTGAGGCTTCATCTCTCCATGCAATGTCCTCTAGCTCTTCTCGGGTCAGAGGTTCTTGATGATCATGTCTCGTTATAAAGGCATGATCTCCAACTGGCATGTTAAGACCAGTAGAGGATATACCTTGTGAGCCAGAAGCTTGACCTTGACTCTTTTGAATAGGTTCAGCCATGAGAGGACGCTGCATCTGCTGATCAGATCGTGGAAGCTGATAACTTGGACTTTTGGAGTTGCCACCAGACGATTGACCAATTTGAGTTTTCCTTTGCCTTCCCTGCTGATGAGGTGGTAGAATGTGTGTTTGCCTTTTCCTTCCACCTCCACCTCTGCTACCTCTGCCTCTACCTCTATCTCCTTGCTCATTATTCTCCCCTTTTAAGTCAGCATCAAGGGTTCGAATATCATCAGATAGGCACTTGACACCTTCCACCAGCTCATGCATCTGAGAGCGGTTGAGTGCAATGTTACTACGATTTTCCTCGACTAGAGCCTCAGTTTGTCTTCTTTATTGCTGAAGTCGCTCCATTACGTTATTATTCTGATTAATTTAAGTGACACTGCAGGCTTGGAATTGTTGTAGTGAGATACGCAGTTCTGAAATCTGTTTGGACATCAGCTCATTTTGAGATTGCTGATTCTTTTGCATTATCTCCATGGCTTCCTTATGCTTCTTTGTGGCAGCAAAGTGAATGGCATCTCTTTTACTGAGGCTGTCAGCCATTTTCTTGACAATCTCCCTCAGCTTCTTTGATAGTTCAGTTGCCAAGTTCCCTGGAAGAGGTTTGACTGATTCAATTATATGGTCGAATCTCATGTGAAGCACTAGGGAGTGTGCTTCAAGAATCTCTCCAGACTCTACACCCATTTGGCTTAATGTTTCAGTCAGCTCCTCCTTTGTTGGCATTAGAGACAATTGATCGAGAATTCATTGTGTCTTAGGAGGAGGAGGAGGAGGGGTAGTCGTAGTGTGTTCATCTCTCCTTGACATACTTGCGAGGGCAAGTGTCATGTCAAAATATTCATTGTTGGAGGATGAGGGAATATATACTTGGGTTAGAGGTGTGGCCATATAATGTATGAGTGAAGTGTTTGGTTCAGGTTCATTGAGCTGTCCTGGGGACTCTACGATTGCCGTGTCAGTTTGAGCATTAGGCACAAATCGTAGTTCGCCATCTAGAGTGGGTGTCTCAATGGTTGAGCTATCAAGCATCTCCTCTACTATTCTGGTGACTTGCTCGATAACCATTGGATCACTTGCGGTTGGTTCAAAGAGAATAAGTTGATTATTTGGTTCGTCAGTCACAGAGTTTTGGGACTCAATAACTGGAAACTGATTGAGTGGATGCAGGACCACTTTCAACCATTTGGGCAATTCGTAGAATTGATTGAAATGGGATGATAGAGAGTGGTTGTTAATGAAAAAGAAGGGAGTGATGTATACCTTTCGTTCAGCTTCAGAAGTTGACTCATTTGTGATCAGCTTTTGAGCAAACCTCCTTTTTCTTGGGAATCCATAGGCAAGCACTGAAATTGCTGGATATGCCTTGAATATCCAGAATATGTGATCCCAGGAGTTGAGAATCATGGCTCTATGATATGGCATCATGGGCAAATAGTTAAACAGCTGATTGTAGTTAGCTGTCCTTTCTCCATCGTGTCCCACATATAGGATCTCAAGTTCATCCTCCTCTTCTTCATCATTATCTTCATTATGAACTTCCACCACATCATTCATCACATCATCATCAGCAATATTCACCATTTTTGTAGCAGCAGACTCTACGAATTCTTCATGAACTGGGGGGACTTCAAAATTTTCTTTTGGTAGCTCCCCCTCAGCTTCTGTATTTTCTGGCTCTAGTGCTTCTAACAGCTCCCCTTCAACTGTAGAACTTTTTTGAACAGGAGCTCCTAGAGTTTCTTCTTCAGCATTAACTGAGTTCACTTCATGTGCTTCTGGTACTCTTTCAGCAGCAGCACTTGTTTCTTGCATCTCTTCTTCTTGAACTTCAGCAATATCAGCAATAATTTCATCAGGGCTTATCACAATAGTTTCTGGCACAATCCTTTCAGAGTTGGCCATTTCTTCTTCCTCAGCTTCATCAATGTGAGTACCAGCTTCAGGCATCTCCATATCAGCTTGATTTATAGCCTGATCAGCTACAACAGTGTTGTCTGCATCTCTGATGTAAGCTATCATATCTTCAATGATTCTGGTCTCTTCAGGGATTGGACCAGATGCTTGAGGCTTAGTAGTCTGTTCAGCCTTTTCAGCAGCCTTTCTTCTGTCATCTTCTTCCAATATTTTCTCATTGGTAAGAATATACTTCTTAACCAGCTTCTTCACCCTTTTCTTTGGCTTTGGTACAACCTTTTCACCTTCTTCAGCTTTAGCCCTTAGAGTTTGTTCTTGCTGAGAGGCTGTTTCAGCGTCTCCTTCTGCAGGGGCAGCCAGTCTGGACTCTACGAGTGGTGATGATTCCAAAATCGTAGTGAGTGAAGACTTCCTTGTTTTGTGACTGCGTTTCTTCTTCTGAGGCTCAGAGCTCCCTTCAGCCCTGTCCTCACTTGTCTCCCTCTTCTTCTTCTTCTTTCTCTCTTTTAGAACTTCTTTTGGTTATTTTGGAGTGATGACTCTATCAGTGATAAGGCTTCTGAACTCCATATCAACACCAAGACCCACTTGGGGTGCATCAATGGTTGAGTCTTGGGGCTCCTCAGCTGCTTGAACACTTTCATTCATTTTCTTCTTTCCTTTGTTCTTTCTAATCAGAGCTACTGGTTCTTCTTTGTTGACTTCTTCATCTTCCTCAGCTTCCTTCATGGCATATGAGGTTGTAGACATTATCTTCACATTCTGCAGGATTTCTCTTCCAATTCTGGAATAACTGCTGGGTCATCTTTCTGTTAGGATTTATGGAGACACCTTCTTTATCCCCAATTTTGTCACCCAGAGCAGACTGTATAATGATGCTGATAAATCTTCCATAGGGCATCTTCGCAGAGCTCTTTGTCTTCTTAGGGCTTTCCATCCATTTCCCAAACCATTCCATCAGTAGAGCTCCATAGTTAAGTTAAATTTTGAAGCGGATGGCTGTCATGAGCTTCAGTTGCTTCTCATTGACAGAATCGTGACCAGAGCCCTTACAACATATGCATTTTCCAACAATATCAGAAAGGAACTCATATTCTTGGGGAAACTCTTTCTTCTTGTAGCCACTCTTTCCTTCAATCTTTGAGTAGCACAACTTTTTCAGACCTTCATGGAAGTCGATTCTCTCTAATGACGGAAGACCTTCATTGTTGAAACCTAGGGCTAGGTTTATGCTTTCAGAGTTGAGTTGAATCTGTACGCCCTTGACTTTGGTGAGGATGGAGTCTCCGTCAACGACTCCATTGCTATAGAACTCTTTCACCAGCTTTGTATAAATCAGGGTGCTGGTGCTTAGAGCTTCTTCGAGTCCTACTTTCTTCAATAGTGAAAGAACTTTGTGAATTTCTGGACCAGCATCTTCAAACCCTTCAAAGCACAGTTGGTAACCCGAAATAACTTTGGAAACAGCCATTGATATTGATTAAGTATCCTGAGACAAACAAATTGGCTTAGCTTTTTAAAACTTAGGGTTTCGTTTGAGAGATAGAGAGAGATAAGCGTTTGGAATTCAAAAAGTAAACTGACAAATAACAGTTTAAAATTGATTTATAACTTCCCTCCATAAGTTTTGCATAGTGGGACACGTGTCGAGTTCTGCAGGACTGCATAGTTTTAAGTCATGTGGAAAGTTCGATTCTGCCCTTAGCTCCCCTTGAGCTAGTGAGTCCTTGTAGGAAGACTATGAATGACGAGAACCACTCCACGATTGTGGAGTTCTTTAGTTGGATCTACTCCATGGCCGATGACTCTACGATTTTTGAAGAAATCTGAGATAGCATCCCTTCCAAGTTAAGGTAGCTCAGGAAGGGCCAACCTCTTAGACATATGCTAAGGGTCAGGTTTGTCCCTGAGGCGCTTATCAGAAGAGTTACTTGGACTTAGTTGTGCTGTCATCATAGTGAGCTATCCTTCCCTGTCTAGAACACTCCATGATCATAGTCTCTCGTAGTCATCTCTACAATTTTGACTTAGCCTTATTATCTGCATGGTTAGCATCAATCTAGAGCATAGAATTCATGGTTGTAAATTTAACATACCTAACTCACTTATTAGCTTATTAAATCTGGATTCGTCTAAGGGTTTTGTAAACACATCAACAAGTTGATTTTCGGTAGGGATATATTGCAAGGATATAGTTCCATGTTGAACATGATCCCTAATGAAATGATATCTTATCTCTATATGCTTAGTCCTAGAATGCATAACAGGATTATGAGTTATTGCTATGGCACTTGTGTTATCACAATGGACAGGTATAGATTAGAAATCAAACCCATAGTCTGCTAGCTGATTCTTCATCCATAGGATTTGAGCACAGCAGCTGCCTACAGCAATATATTCAGCTTCAGCTGTTGAAGTTGATACTGAGTTTTGCTTCTTGTTGAACCAGGACACTAGTCTATTTCTTAGCAGTTGACAGGTGCCGCTGGTACTCTTTCTATCTATTTTGCATCCTGCAAAGTCAGCATCTGAGTATCCTGTCAGTTCAAAGGAGGACTCCTTTGGATACCATAGACCCAAGTAGGGTGTACCTTTAAGATACCTGAAAATCCTTTTTACAGTAGCTAAGTGTGATTCCTTAGGATTAGCTTGAAATCTAGCACATATACATGTTGCAAACATTATATCTGGTCTACTGGCAGTTAAGTAGAGAAGGGAGCCTATTATACCTCTGTATTGATTAATGCCAATACTTTTACCTTTCTCATCTTTGTCAAGCTTAGTTGGTGGAGCAATTGGTGTTTTCATGGGAGAGGCTGATTCCATGCCATACTTCTTGAGTAAGTCTTTGATGTACTTGGCTTGGTTAATGAAGATACCTTCATCAATTTGCTTCACTTGCAGTCCAAGGAAGAAGTTCAGCTCACCCATCATGCTCATTTCAAACTTGCTCTGCATAAGCTTGGCAAATCTCTTGCACAAATTTTCATCAGTAGAACCAAAGATAATATCATCTACATATATTTGAACTAGTAAAACTTTATCTTTGTGCTTCCTTAGGAATAATGTAGTGTCTACTCTACCTCTAGTGAATCCTTTTTCAATAAGAAAGTTAGTTAGTGTTTCATACCATGCTCTAGGTGCTTGTTTAAGTCCATATAAGGCTTTGTCTAATCTATAGACATAATTAGAGAAGGTTGGATTGACAAAACCTGGGGGTTGTTCCACATATACTTCTTCATAAAGTTCACCATTTAGGAATGCACTCTTGACATCCATCTGGAAGACCTTGAACCTCATGTGAGCAGCAAATACAAGGAATATTCTGATTGCTTCAAGTCTGGTAACTGGTGCAAAGGTCTCATCATAGTCAATGCCTTCTTCTTGAGAATAACCTTTGGCCACTAGTCTTGCTTTGTTCCTTGTGATCACCCCATCTTCATCCATCTTGTTTCTGAAAACCCATTTGGTGCCAATGACAGGGTGATTCTTTGGTCTTGGAACCAATCTCCAGACTTTGCTTCTTTCGAATTGATTCAGCTCATCTTGTATGGCTTCAATCCAGCTTGCATCTTCCATTGCATCTTCTATCTTTTTGGGCTCTATTTGAGACAGAAAGCTCAAATAGAAACACTCATTCTGAGTTGCAGATCTTGTTCTGATTCTGGTAGTTGGGTCACCAATGATCAGATCTTGAGTGTCATCTCTTGCCCATCTGTTCCCAGTTGGAACATCTGTTCTGGTGCCTTCTTGTCTGAACTCTTCAAGATTGACTTCTGGTTCTTGTTGATCAAAATCGTCGTCTGGTGCAGCTCTCTCTATGGTTTCTTCTTCGGACACTACGATTCCTCCTTCAGGAACTACGGTCGTAGTGTTGGGCTCGACCACCTCATTCGTGGTGTCTATATCGTTAATTGTAGTGTCTTGTGGTGCAGACTTGTCTGAGTCTGTTTCATCAAAGATAATGTGGATCGAGACTTCAACACTTAATGTCTTCTTGTTGAACACTCTATAAGCTTTGCTATCTGTGGCATATCCAAGGAAGATTCCTTCATCTGACTTGGGTTGGAACTTAGTCAGGTATTGCTTCCTATTGTTGAGAATGTAGTGTGACGCCCCCAAATCCCGGTTCCCTAACTTCAGGTTTGGTGCTCACGATCCATCATACATGTCACATCTAACTACCCTTTCAAAAATGAAAAACACCATTCATATCATTACTTAATACAACTTATAACAATATCCCAGGTTAACTAACCTTAACATAACTTACATACCCTTAGCTATAAAAAAGGTTTACAATAATTAATTTACATAACGCAACATAACCATTAAAATCCATAACAATTACTCCTGAGCTTTGCCTTTGTCTTTTCTATAACCTTCTGCTACCGCGTCCTTAACTGAAATGTTTTTGATTTAAGCAAGGGTGAGCAACGAGTTTGCTCAGCAAGTTAAAGTATTCAATAAAGGATATAGATCAAGAATAAAAGAGTCTAGCTTCTATAGAACTTCAACAATATTCACCGAATTTCGAAGTAGCTGAATAATAATTCAATCTCAATAACAAAATTTTATTATATTTCCTGCTGAATAACATATCAGGGATGAAAGAGTAAAATTCGTTCAAAGATTCAACAATATTCAAATGAATAAAAAAAATTAACAATAATGCAACAATATTCAATAAAGTGGGATATTCCCAGATTTCATGTTGAGTGATCACACAGGGATCATGAACTAGTAAAGGAATTCATTAGTTATTAAAACTAAATTATCCCAAAAATATAAGTTAACCATAAAGATTAAATCATATTTTTCTGCAGTACACAAAAGTGATCAGCTTCATTGTACTTTATATTATGCATAATACTTAATAATCAAGCAAAGGTCGTTTTACGACAATACAGTTTGTTCATCTCAGTCTTACATCAAGAGTCTGTACCACAACAATATGGTTTGGATTGCTTTCAAAGAAATATTATGATTTCAACATATAATATCAATATGGATCTAGCCGAAGACAATGACATAGATCTTCCAATAATTCAGTTCATAATAAATAGAACATTTCATGTTTTAACAAATATTAGTCTCGCCAAAACAATTAGCTGAGTCATGACTTATAAACAGTTCAAATAATAGAACAAGAATCAATTGCACTACGTGCGAATACCAATAATCAGTATAGATGTGAATAACTAACAATAATTATTCACTAATCACGCTTTGAAATTAATAACTCAAGTTAAGTTAGGCAACTTGCAATAAATGCGAATATTCAATAATAATCTTAGATGTGGAATAATCAACAATAATTATCCACTATCATGCTTGAAAAATAATAACTCAAGTTTGAGTTAGAGAAGTTGCCTGATTCGTTGACTACTGCTACATAATTAAAGTTAACTTCTTTTGAAAGACCTATCATTAATAAGATCAATCTCTTAATTAGCATCACTTATCTTACTTATAATATTTATCTAACATATAATCACATAATCAATCACTAGATAACACCATACGAATACACAAGTCTAAACCTAGCACACATCGAGTCTTTAATAGTAGTCAATATAGCATACTAAGTGGTTTACCACAAACAACCAACAAATTAAATTTCGTCTCGTCTACACTATTTTTACAGTGAGTTAGATCGGTTACTAATTCGTATATACCTTCCCCATATGAAGGAATCGTTTAGCCCAACTACTATACATCAACCATTAAAGGGTACGATTGCACTACCTTAGACTTAACACTTAAGTGTTCATTTATAAGTTCTTATTATAACTTGGTAAACTATTTATGAATTCAGAAGACTTAAAATATCATTTCAGTAAACTAAAACCAAACTGTCTTCCTTTCCTATCCTTTTTAGTTTCTA
Source organism: Panax stipuleanatus (assembly GCA_020205555.1). Classification (NCBI taxonomy): domain Eukaryota; kingdom Viridiplantae; phylum Streptophyta; class Magnoliopsida; order Apiales; family Araliaceae; genus Panax; species Panax stipuleanatus. The sequence continues at coordinate 44,149,068 of CM035117.1, read as the reverse complement.
TTTCAGCAAGCTGAAACAAAACTGACTTCTCTTCCTGACATTTTAGTTTCCATTTCAGCACCCTGAATTGTTCATTTCAGGAAGCTGAAATACCCTATTCACCAAAAAACAAAATCAACTTATTATTTTTCTATTCTTTGGTCAAACATATATACATATAATACGTACACAAAAATAATTTTTCTGCAATTTTTCAACTCCCTTAAGTATTTTTCAAAAATCCGTTTCTAGTTAAAACCTTAAGAAATTAGCCCTATCATGCCAAACTCCAGAACTTCCCAACTCTTGACGAAATCTTATACGTGTTAACATGAACTTCCAGTTTAAATTTCGTGGCAATCAAAGTTATACAACTCCGGTTATAGAGATTTTTGTCGGAAAAAACGCAAATATTGAAATAGTCATAACTTGGTCAATTTAAGTCAGAATAATCTCATTTTTGAACACAAGATACTTTATCTCATATATTTTTCATGTCCTAAAATATTGGATTTTATTACATTATTTAAGTTGCCAAAACTGCCCTTGGAAATTTCGGACAGCCTACTTTTTATCATTTTCAAATTTTGCTTCCTTTGCTAAAATCAGTCCATACAAAAATATACAACATATTTTTCAGTGATTCCACTTGGATCTATTAGAAGACTCATAAATCTAACTCTAGAAATTGACCACACTCAAAATTCAAAGCAGAATGGGAGATATGGTCGTTTCCATTTCATACTTCGTTTTTCCAAAAATCTATTTTTCAACCTTTTGTGTTTTGTAAGAAAACTTTCATGATCTCCCACAAAACCAACATAACCCATCATATTAACTAAAAAAATAACTCATATACTCATGGATCTAATATGATCCATGATCTAATTCACCAAATAATCAACAAACACAAGATAAACCACAATCAAGGCTAAGAAAAATTAAATTTTCTATCTTTTGAAAAACCTAACTCCTATTTCTTAGTTTAGATCCAACTTTTGATCCATAAAAGGGTTAGATCTAAACTTGAAACACTAATAAACACAAAGATCTAAGGTTTTAAACCTCAAGATCATAGTTTTACAAAAATCAAAACTCAAATCAAACCAAAAAAAAAATTATACTATATAAGTAGGGATTTCTTATACCTTAGCTTGTTTTCCTTCCTCTCCTTCTCCCTAATTTTAGTTACGGAACTATGAAGCTTTGAAAACTCACCCTCTCTCCTACACTATAGTGGCCGAACTCTCCCCCTTGCTCTCTTTCTCTCTCTTGCTCTTGCTTTGTTAACTAAAGAAAATGAAATGAGATGAGAAGTAAGGTTTTGTTAGCTAGCAATTAAAAATAGTTAGATACATAATATCTATCTATCAGATCTTGCATATCTAATTAAATCTTCCACCCACTCTCTCTCTCCTTATCATAATGGAAGTTGATGCTTGCAAGAAATAACAAAGTGGTGTCTCCATAAAGGAAGTGACACCTAGCAAATAACTTACCAACTAAAGTAAAAGCATTTATTACATTCTCCTCCCCTCTTTTCTCTATACCATGTCCAGCCACATGGCCTCCTTATACATCCAAATTGATTTTATTAAAGGCTTCCATTAATGACTATAATACCCTTCCTTACTTGGGCTTTAGCTTGGGCTTGTAATTAATTTATTTGGGCTTGCATTTTAATTGTTTTGCTTACTAACTTAATTAAACTTGGGCCTTCCTCTACAAATTAATTGTGCCATTATAATACTTACCCTATACACAATATATTGGGCTAGTTTAACAACTTAATTGCAATTAAATCCAATTAGCTACAAGTTCATTGCTTAAATAAATAATTGGGCTTATTATTTAATTCTTTAGGCCATAAAATCAACATAGTTTATACTTTTTAATTTTTTATCTTACCCTAATCATTTAGTTAGATTTTCTTACACACATTAGTAAATTAATTCCTTACTCATATATCTTTAATTTCATAACCCAATTAGACTTGCTTTACATAAGTTATAAAATTAATTAATTGAGATGTATAAAATAAATCTCTTAAGATTAGTATATATTTTTAAATACTATCATTCTCTCATATTATAATCCATTAGGTTTTTAATTATCATACCTAATAAATGTATTAGGTTACCTAACTTTATTCTTAATTCTCTTTATATACAAAATAAATGTATACACATTATATAATATATATTTATTTAATTATACACATAATTCACATAAGTCATAACATATTCCCCTAGTGTATTAACTTAATAGCCCTAATTGGCTTAAAAAGTTATAAACACTGTAACGATTGAGATTTTATATTTAATTTTAAATATTTATTAAATTAAATAAATATTTTATGTGATTTATTTATTGAGTTAAATAAATAAATTATGTGATTTATGGAGTTATTTAATTAAGGTTATATATTAATTAAATGAATGTGCAATATTTAATTTAATTAATGTATATTAATTTTATTTTTAGTTCTAATTTAATTGAGAGAATTAAATTAGATGTGATGAAGTGTTACATGAATTATAATTAGCGAGTAATTATAATTATGTGGCAAATTTTATGTGATTAATTGATGTTAGATTTTAATTGATTAAATTAGTTGATTAATATTTAATTGATTAAAATATGACATTTAAGTATGTGTTAGATGATTTGTTAAAATAAAAAGGAAAGAATTTTAAATGATTTTTACCAAACAAGGCCCTTGCTTTTGTTTTAAAAATTGTTGCCAAACAGGGCCCTTGCACTAGCTTAAACCTAATTTACCTAAACCATGCCTAAGTAAGTAAAACTAGTTTTTAATTTTCTTGTAGCCAAACAAGCCAAGTTGGCTTTTGAATTTTGTAACTTACATAATAAATGTATTTATTATATATATTAAGTAATTAGCAGTTACATATATATCATTAGTATACGTATATTATATAAGTTATAATATATCTAAACTACGTTAGTTTTTCCTAAGTCTAAACTAAGAACTAAGAAGAAAAGAGAGCAGAGAAAAGGAAGAGCAGAGAAGAGAAAAGAGGAAGAAGAATTGTTAGAATTGAACTCACATCGCTTTCTCTTTCAATCTATTAACAAAAGGTATTATCTATAATCTCTAATTATTATAGAACTCAATTCATATGTTTCATGTATTTTATTCTCTGTCAAAAGTTGAGTTTTCATGAAGTTGTATAATTGTGACTATGTATATATGATGTTCATAGGTTTTCATATGTAATTGTGTTCATATCATGTCTATATGTGATGATATGCTTAATTAGTTATTTAATTCATGAATATATATATATATATATATATATATATATATATGATATAATGGAGAATTTATGTTTTTCAAAAGTCACAGTGAAGTGTCTGGGAAAAATAAAGTTTCTCATAGAAATCAAAATATATGTTGATTGTTGATTTTGTATAAATTAATTGTGGAATATGTTATTATGTTTAGAAATTAGTTGATTGGGATTAGAATTGTGAGAATTGGTTTTAAAACAAATTCGCAGTGTTCAATTTCATCTAGAACACTGACATTGGTATTTTTTTTAAATTTTTGTAAAAATTAAGCGTTGTAATTTTGCTAATTGATGTATTAGTGTGTTCAAAACATGTTAGAAGCTTTGCACTTTGTTTCTGTAAAGTTTTATATGAAAATTATTGGCTGAATTGAGAATTCATTGTAGAGAATTAAGTCAAATTGGCTTTTCTCTGCACTATTCGCGAAGCTGCTCTGTTTCTGTCCTCTGCCGGCGCAGCTGCGCAGGCAGTAAGGGTAGAAGCGGCGCAGCTGCGCCGCTGGGTTTTCGCAGGTTTGGCCCCTGCGCAGCTGCGCCGGTGTCAAGGCTAAAGGTGGCGCAGCTGCGCCGTGTCCCGAGCAGTGGCAGTGACTTTAGTTTTTGTGCAGTGTTAATTCTAAGCTTAGTTTAATTATTCTATGGCAAGGAGCAGGTATCTAGCTGCTATAACATGTGTTATAATTTGAGAAAAATGAAGTTTTGAAAAACTAATATGGTATTTAAATTATAAACTATAATTGTTTAATTGTACAATAAGTTACTTAATTATACTTTTATTAATTATAATTAAGAGTAAATGTTTAATTTAAATTATAATTTTTGTGAAATTATAATGTGTAGAAGTTGATTTATTTTAATCAATTAGATGTTAAATTAAATTATAATTTATGCATGTTTAATTATGGATTATAAATTGATAATTTCATGATTAATTATAATTTGTGTAATTAAATGCATGATGTGGTTTAATTGATTATAATTATTTATAATTTAAATGGTAATTATAATTTAAGTAATTATAATTTGATTAAGTGTTTGAATTATAATTGTTTAATTATAATTTAGTTAAATACATAATTGATTTAATTAACTATGTGATAGTTGATTATTATTATTAGAGTGAGTTAACCATGAGGGATAACCACTTATGTGAATTAGTTACGTGTTAACTAATTTAGGTTATTGTGATTGAATATATATGTGTAGAAAGTATTAAAGTACGTGAATTGTGTTAAGTAGCTTGCGCTTGAGGCAAGTCTTCTAAACCTTAAACTCGTTAATTTTATGCAAGTCTTCTAAACCCTAAACTCGTTAATTTTATGCAAGTCTTCTAAACCCTAAACTCGTTAATTTTATGCAAGTTTTGTAAACCCTAACCTTGTATAATTTCTTGAGTTCATATATTCTTGTTAAGAATGTCCTTTTCATTTCTATATTGGACAATTGTTTATTTAATTGAAATGGTCTTAGCTTATTGTTCAAGTAAGATCCAGTTATTATTTTAATTGCTTTAAATTTACTTCTAAAGCATATGTTAATTCATAACTCTTTTATTTATGAATTATTGAAAGTCGATTCAACTAATCCTTAGTTGATGAACGTGAATTCTAAATTACCCTTGTAAGCTTATCCAAACCAAAGTTTCTTTGGTGCGGACTCGAATTCAAATTACTGAGTTGAACAACCCTATTTACTAGGGGAGGCTACTACACATAGCGTTAAGATGTTTGTGCACAATACATGGTACAAAGGGCTGATCCCCCTAAGTACGAGTTAAGGTCCATAGTCTTATTGACTGTTATAGGTTTAAATAGAAATATTTATAACCTAGGATAAGAGTTCAAAGGTCTTATGACCCTCAGATAAATTCTATATTCGAATTTTAATGTTGATAGAGAATTATTATTCAATTCTTTATTATTGAAGCAAGCTAAGTTGTTCAGATTCTTTTAAATATATCCTTTCATGTCTATGTTATTGTTAAACTCCAGTGAGCTGTGGTTTGCTCACTCTTGCATTAAATAACAATTTCAGTTAAGGTTGATAATGTTGATGCTCCGTCTACGAGTAAGGGCAAGGGAAAGCAAAGCAAGTGAAGACTTGTTTTTTTTTTATTATATTGAGAATGATTGTAATAAGACTTGAATGTTATGTTTTTATTTTCGCACTTTATTATATTCAAGTCAGGGTTAGAGTAAATCGGAATTATCTTGAAAAGGTTGTAACCCTTGTTTTAAGGGAGATTTATCTACTCTAATTTAAGTTGTAGTTTATTTTACATTATTCATTGGGTAGATGTATGTTATATTAGAAAGTGAACACCAAATCATGTGGAAACGAAGTACCCGGATTTGGGGGTGTCACAAACACTCACATATTTATATCAATAATTAATTACTTAAAGATCGTAAATCTTTTTAATTTAATAATCAAGGCTAACATTCAAGTTATGTTAATTTCTAACATAACTTATATTACTCTTCCTTAAAAATGATTAAATATACATCTTAGTTAATAATTTAACTATCTAGCTTCACTCACATATACACTTATAAAGTTCAAGTATTTTATAAAAAAAAAATTTATTCGTAAAAATTACACATATAATCATGTAAAATATTTGGTCCTTACATGTAGCATGAACAGCCGAACACATGGAAGTAACTGACATTTGGCTTTCTTCTTTTTCACAACTTGTAAGGAGTCTTCTTCAACGTAGAGTGTACAAGAGATCTGTTCTGTGTGTAGCACGCAGTGTTGATGGCTTCTGCCCAGAAGTATTCAGGCAGATGAGCTGCTGCTAGTAGAGTTCTTCCTGCTTCTATAAGTGTTCTGTTCTTCCTTTCAGCTACTCCATTTTGCTGAGGAGTTTGTGGTGCTGAGAAGTTGTGGCTGATGCCATTGTCTGAGCAGAACTGATCCATTTCTGAGAAGTCGAACTCTCTACCATGATCACTCCTTATAGCCTTGATAGTCTCTCCTTTTTCATTCATTGCCAGCTTGAACATCTTGATCAGTTGGGAGCTTGTTTCATCTTTAGAAGTAAGAAAGAACACCCATGTGAATCTGGTGAAGTCATCCACTACAACCAATGAGTATTTCTTTCCTCCTAAGCTCACAGTTGGGATTGGCCCGAAAAGATCCATATGAAGTAATTGTAGGGGCCTGTCAATTGAGTTGACTGCTTTGCCTTTGAATGAGATCCTTATTTTCTTTCCAAGCTGGCAGGCATTGCATGGTCTTTCTTTGATGAAGCTGAACTTAGGTAAGCCTGCTACGAGATCTTTGGAGGCCAGTTTTGACATGTTCTTGAAGTTGAGATGAGATAACCTTCTGTGCCATAGCCAACTTATCTCTTCAGAGGCTTTAGCAAGAAGGCATACTGCTTCATCAGAACTAAGCTGAGCAAGATTGACAGTGTAGACATTTCCTTCTCTTGTCCCGATTAGCTTGATGGATGATGTCTTCAGATCTCTGACTAAACATGGTTGTTGAGAAATGTGACTTGATGGCCATTATCGCAGAGTTGGCTGATGCTGAGAAGATTATGCTTTACTTTGTTAAAGGACACAGTACCATTTCTAGATGAACCATAGCCTTTCGTCTTGCCAGAGCTGTTATCTCCAAAGATAACTGTTGGTCCCTCTTTTTCCACGAAGTTAGACAGGAGGGCTTTGTTCCTTGTCATATGCCTTGAGCAACCACTGTCCAGATACCATGTTGTAATCGTGGTGCTCATTTCCTGCAGACAGATTCAGCTTTCATGTTGGTACCCAGACTAGCATGGGTCCTGCAATGTTAGTACCCTTAGGAACCCAAACCTGCTTGACTTTGGGCCTCCCATGCACAGTGTTATGAAAGCATAATGCAGCTTTATGACCAAATCTTCCACATGCAAAGCATCTAATATAATTCATGTTTGTGTGTGTATGTGGATTCTTTCTCCATTTGGACTTGTGTGGATACTTGGTGGCCTTGCCCTTATATTGCATCTTCTTTTTCCATGCTGCCTTGGGGTTCACGTTTTGCGCTGAGTGAACCTCAACACCACGATTCCTTCCAATTTGATTCATGGAGTCAGTTTTTCTTGACTCTACGATTCTACGAGGTTGGGCAGTGGTGACTGAGTTACTCTTCTCTTTTCTGAATCCTAAGCCAGCATGAGATCCGTTGTGTCTAAGGACATGGCTTGGATCCGAAGAGCAGGGTTGCACTGGTTCATCCTTCTGTGTGGATTTCACAAATACAATGCTTCTATTTAGGTTAGAAGCATTATTATTGTTAGTGTCCTTAACCTTTTCCACACTTGGTTCTAGGATAGATTCCCCAAACCCTAAACCTGTTCTGTCAGAGACACTTCTCTGACTGGAGATCAGGGAGTCCATAGATGAAGAAGACCTATTCCATGTAAAGATAGTCTTTTCTAACTCCTCAATCTTAGAGGTTAGCTTTGACTCTCTTTGTATGCTCAGTTCATTGGTCTCTCTTAAGATTTTATTCTCATCTTCAAACTTAGAGAGAGAGTCAGAACTTAGTAGAGTTGCTTCCAGCTCTTTTTGAACTTTCTCTTTCTCCTTTTAAAGATCAGAATAATTTTTAGATAGAACTATGAACCATCTCATATATTGATATAGATCAGTTGACATGTCACGAATGCCAATTCTTAAATCATCAATATCTATATCAGGAGAGTTGAAGTCAAATATCTTGTCTATGACTGCTTCAGCACTCTTTTTGCTGAGTGCATCTTTGGCCATCAGACATAGGTTGGCTTTTTGAGGTGCTTCATCATCTTCAGACTCAACATTGGTGTCATTGTCTGAGTCACTCTACGAGCTTCCAGCTACAAGCCCTTTTTCTTTCTTCCTATTCTTTTTGTAGCCTTTGAGCTCCTTCTTTGGATTTGACTTTCTTTTTAGCTCTTCTCTGATCGGTTTGTTGCAGTTGGCAATGAAATGACCAGGCTTCTTGCAGTTGTAGCATAGGTCATTGATCTGCTCTTGACTGCTGCTATTGTTGAGTCTTTTAGGTTTGCTACTTTTCCCTTTGAGCATAAACCTTCTGAATCTTCTTGCCATCATTGCAACTTCATCATCATCATCATCATCATCATCATCATCATCATCATCATCATCACCTTTCTCAGAGTCATATTCATCTTCATCATAAGCCTTGGAGATCTCCTCTTTTGCTTTGAGAGCAACTCCTTTGTCCTTCTTTCTTCCTTCAGATAGAGTTTCTGCTAGTTGAGTCAGCTGTAGTTCATAGGTAAGAAAGTTGCCATAGAGTTGTTGAACAGTCATCTCATGCAGGTTCTTTGACTCTCTGATTGCAGTGGTCTTGGCATCCCACTTGCTTGGTAAGGACCTCATGAACTTGATGACTAGATCTTTTGTTGGGATAGATCTTTCCATAAGCTGTAAGAGAGTTGAGCAGTGTAGTGAATCTCTTATATGTGGAAGTGACATTCTCTCCTAGAACATGAGCAAACATCTCATACTGTTGGGTCAGTAGAGATTGCTTGTTTTCTCTGACTTCTTCAGTTCCTTCATGCATAATGAGCAGTGCTTCCCAGACTTCCTTGGCAGTTTTGCAGTTGACCACGTTCTCAAACAGATTGTCTTCTAAAGACTGGAACAAGATGTTCTTAGCCTTTTTGTTTAGCTGGACATCTTTCTTCTCGGTTTCAGTCCATTCTGCTTTGACCTTGACCACAACTCTGTTTGGATCTTCAGGAGTTGGTGCAAGCCTTGTTGGAACATAGAGCCCATTTAGAATGGTTTCAAATAGATCATCATCTATTGAATCCATGTATGCTTGCATCCGAACTTTTCAGTTAGCAAATTTATCTTTGTTGCACATATGTGGCTTGCTGCCTCCACCTGTCTTGGTCTCGCTTATCAGATGTGCCATTGGATCTACTCAAGCTTTGTAGACTTTGTTTAAGAGAACCTGCTCTGATATTAATTGTTAGTTTCCAAAGACACGTTAGTTATCTAGAAGGGGGGTTGAATAGATATTTTTCAAAAAAAATTGTTTAAAATACTTTGTCAGTATTGAATATACTGACAGCAGCGGAATATAGGTTTGTTCCCCCTTTAAGATATTGCAACTATGGATTGATAAGCAATTAAAGCAATTATAATAGATATAGCAGTTATGGCAGTTAATGAGAGACAAAGAGACACAAGGGTTTTAAGTAGTTCAGAGCACACAAGGATCCTAGTCCACTCTTCTACTCCACGAGTAGGAAATCCACTAAGAATATCTCTTACAACTTGAATCACTTAGATTCCTTCAAGGCTAGCAGCCTTGGAACTTCTTTTAGTTCACTTTTGAACTCTTCAAGTCCAGTAGACTTGGTACTTCTCTTAGTTCATTCTTGAACTCTTCAAATCCTTCTGACTTGGAACTTCACTTGAGTTAATAGTTGTATTCTTGGGTGTGCTACTCAGTTGTAATTAAGCATCAGTTCTGAAGAACTGAGTAGCGAAGCAAGCTTTCCTCTTTTAGGATCGTAGAGTTGATCGTTGAGTCTTCTTGAGCTTTTTTCTTGATATTCTTTCTTTTTGTTGACTTGCTTGCTTAGTCTGAATCCTTGTCTAATTTCCTTATAAAAGAGTCATTCAAAATGTTTCCGTTTGAATGCTCCCGTTGCAACATTAAATGCTACAGACGTTTCTGTGCAGTTGATGTTAACATCCTGCTTCCCTGCTGCACAGCTGACTGGCCCACTGACACAACAGACTGCAATCTCACCTAACACCTGAAAAGATGTTTTCAGCAGGTGGTTTAGTCCTTTCCTTAGCTTCTTCAATACGCTTCTTTGATTTGGACTAAGGATGAATATGGAATCATTGGGACCATCAATTTGTCAACGACTATAAGCCTTTCTTCATTTGTTGCTCTTCCTCCCTTCATTAGAACTACAAACTTTGATGCTGACTGGAGGAACACTACGATTATGGTCATTGTACTATAATCGTTGTGTGTTGGCTTGCACAGGCTTAACTCAGACTTAATCGTAGAGAACACTACAATTCCTCTTAAGCTCTTTGGAAAACTATGATACCTGCTTTCTTGGTCTTGTAGACTCCACGATTTTGAGAGCACACTGTGATTCTTGACTTAGCTCGGCAGGCGCTCGGATCATCTTCATGATTCTCAGTGTGGCTTTCAAGGCAGACTACGATTCTTCGATGCTTTCACTTAAACTCCACGAATCTGGCCTTGGCCTCTGCAGACTTGGTTTTCTTGGCAAACTACGATTCTTCGATGCTTTAACTTTTACATCTCAAATAGATCAACCTAACAGTTTTGATCGTTTCTTCTATACATTTATTTACATAAATGATGAACATTAAAGCTCAGATCAACCTAACAATTTTGATTTATCATCTAAGTTCTTGTACATATGATCATTGAAGGACTTTACACTTACGCATTTATATTTACTTTCAACATCAAATTTGAATATGCAATTCCCAACATATTAATTTAGGAGTGTCAACGACAGCTCCCACCTCACCTTAATGCGGCGAAGCGGATATTGAAGAATGTGAATTCTACTTATGACATGAGATTTCTTTATAAGAAAGGGGTTGAGTTTTCTCTACTTGGGTTCACGAATGCTGATCTAGGATGTGGTTTGGATGATCAAAAATCTACCTCTGGATATGTTTTTTCTTGTGGTTCGGCATGTGTCTCTTGGTGTAGTAAAAATTAAAACTCGGTCTTGCTTAATTTTTGCTATCGAAGTGGAGTATAAGTCTCCCACTCTTGCTGCTTAAGAATGCACTTGGCTACGTTGGCTTGTTGGGGATGTGTTTTTAGCTATTCGTAAACATGCAAAACTTCTTGGTGACAATCAAAGTTTTATAAAGTTGGCAACTAATCCGATATGGCACGCAAGAATAAAGCATATTGAGATTGAGCATCATTTCATTCGTGAGAAGGTGCTTGACAAAACAATTGAAGTATCGGAGGTGCGGAGCTAGGACAACATTGTAGATATCTTCACAAAGTTTCTCTCCAAGAGACCATTCGAGAATCTTCGTGCGGAGCTTGGACTTATTTCCAAAAGTTCACTTTAAGGGGGAATGTTAAAAATTTAAAGTAAACTTCTAGTAATTATTTATTAATTTATATATTTTATTTTTGAGGGATGTGATGAAGATTAATGTATTTGAGAGTTTCAATATCTATATAACCTTGTAAAACATTCTTGCACTTTGTATCCTTCCACCAACATATAAAACCTTCACTTTTATACGAATACTCACCACTAAGTTAGAGTTTCCAAACCTCCACCTTAATTTCTTCGTTCTTCTTCAACTCTTGGGGCTAGTGAAAATTTATTTTTCACTATTCTTAGAAAATAATTATCGGTTTTTTGGAATTTGTTTTTGTTCACAGTTCGGATCTGAGCATAATTTATCCGAAGACAGTGAGTAGTGACCCACAACGATTAGATCCCACATAAAATCAAAATGAACCACTTCCCGCGCCGAACACGACACCCATCTTTGATATTGTGAAAAAACTTAACAAAAAAGCAAGATCTAGAAAGGACTATGAGCCTAGATGATATAAGGATTGCTTAGGGATGCTCGACACAAAGAGGGGATAACTAGTATTGAACGTCACCGGAGGCGACGTGAACTCACGCGCTAGTAACAGGAGTTGGGCTGGGTACAACCATATAATGAGGAACAACATTGGTTACATTTTTGAGAAATTTAATGAGATTTGATATAGAAAAACAGGATTCATACAAATATCACCAACTAAGATCACAGAAAATCAGTACATGAGCACCAGCTTTGGATACTAGTACTCTTGAGGGACTGCTTCCATTTCGTTACTCTGTTCACTTCATTTCTCCAGTTGCTCATCGGTAAAAAGCAGAGGATTACTCCAAAAAGCCATGCATCATCAAGTTTAGGATGATAATCAGCCTTGCATAAAGGATAATATTAATGTTTTTGGGCTAAATACATGAAGTTCCACCCTCCTCATAATTTATCCCCTAAGCTACCTAATTGCACATAATGTCCCCCCCCCCCCCTCCCCCCACAATTCCTTTTCCGGCGGAAATTAGCCGAAATACCCGACCCGGCCGGCAACTCAATTGGACCGAATTGATTTTATACGATTTGATTGTGTTTGGGTATAGTTCGACTTCATTAAAAAAATTAAAATACTTCTAAATATAATTAATCACAAATTAGAATAATTATAAATAAAATTAAGCCGAAATAATTTTCACTCTAATGTACTAATTTAGAATACTTTAATAAATAGCCTCTCATTTTGGGGGGGGGGGGGGGGGGGGGGGAAACGGGTCTTGTTATGAATAGTTGTAAATATGAATGTCCATTCATTTCCTATTCCCTCCTTTATTGGTACATGAATGATAGACTATTCATTCTCCCCCAAATTAAGTTTTTATTTCTTTTTAATCTTGCATCTTTCATTCATGTATTTGTGAAGCCTATAAATAGAGGCTCACAATCCATGTATTGAACCATGTTTGTTTGCAATGATTATAATCCCGAGATTATAATCTATAGGATTATAATTTAAGACTATTAATCCTAGGATTAAATAATCATAGTCACATGTTTGCTTTTTATGGGATTATTCATGGGATAACTTAAAATAATCTCATGTTATGTTTGTTTTTTTCAGAATTAATTAAAGAATTTAATTAAAAAAATATCGTTTGGACTATTATACTCTTACCAATAATAACATATTTTAAACTTATTTATACATAAAAAAAATGAAAATTAATTAAAAACTTTTAAATAAGTGGTATATTATTCAGTAAATATTAATTTTTTTGAGAGGGGGTGGGGGTGGGGGCGGGGGCGGGGTGGGATGGGAGTGTATACATAATCAGTAAATATTATTTTTTTGAGGGGGGAGGAGGGTGGGAGTGGTGGGTGGGGCGGAGTGGAGATGTATACATATTTAGTAAATATTATTTTTAAATTTTTGTAGGGTGGGGTGGGGGGTGGGTGGGTGGGTGGGGTGGGGGTATACATAATCAATAAATATTATTTTTTTAGTGGGGAGGGGGTGGGGGGTGGGGGGTGGGGGTGTATATATAATTAATGAATATTATTTTTAAAATTTTTGTGGTGTGGTGGGGGGTGGGGGTGGGGGTGGGGGTGGGGGTGGGGGTGGGGGTGGGTGGAGTGGAGTGGGGTGGGGTGGGATGGGTGGAGTGGAGTGGGGTGGGGTGGGGTGGGGTTGGCGGGGTGGGGGTGTATACATAATTAAAAAAAAAATTGAGTGGGAGTGGGGGTGGGGGGTGGGGTGTGTGGGGTTGGGTGGGGTGGGGGTGCTAGGGAGGGGGTGGCGGGGTGTATACATAATCAATAAATATTAATTTTTTTTGAGGAGGTAGGGGGCGAATGGGGGTGCGCGGGGTGGGGGTGTATACATAATCAATAAATATAATTTATTTTTATTTTTTTTTGGGGGGGGGTGGGTGGTGTGCAGGGTGGGAGTGTATACATAATCAATAAATATTATTTTTTGGGGGTGGAGGGTGGGGGCGAGTGGGGGTTGGGCGGGGTCTAAATTGTCAGTTCTATTGTCAGTGTAAGATTTAAATTACACATATCAAATAATTAAATCACGTGTATTAGATTACTGATACATAGTCTTTGTACCAGTAAATTTTAAGTTGCCAGTTATTAATAACGGAGATTATAAGATATGATGGTATTTTTAAAAAATGATTGAGGTTAATTTTGTCTGGCAATTTTTAATCCCAAATGGTAGGATTATAATACCAGGTAGAACATGGTATTAAATAATCCCTCATCTTAAACTATTTTATAATCTCGGGACTAATAGTCCTAAGCTCAAATTTAAAAACAAACAAGACACTTAGGATTAATAGTTCTATCCCAAGTGTAATACTTGCAAACAAACGTAGCCGAAGGGTACAAGAAAATCTCCCTTCTTATTCTCTCCTTGTGTTATCTCTAATTATATAATATGTTATCAGCACGAGTCTCTAATCTTTCAAGTTGTGATACTATATTGGTTTCATCTTCTCAAAATTTAAAGATCCAATTTTCAGGTAATTTTATTTTGCCAATTTGGCTATGTATTTTCTTGAGGGATATATATATATATACGTTATTGATAATATTCATATTTTGTTACTTTTGTCATCCACGTTAATGTTATTTGAGATATCAACCAGTGGCCGACTTGTTGACTTTTTGAGTGGGTTAGTTTTTAAACCAGTACCATTTGCCAAAAGATCTTGTACCGTGTGAAGTGCATAATGCTTATTGCTTGGAGAGTTTCGCTGACACTGTAAATTGTTATACGACCAATCTTATATGATAACAATTTTATTTATTTTTGAACTGTTAAACCTTTTATTTGGATTTTAAGCTTTGGAAAAAAATATGATTTAAAAAAAATGTCGGCTAAATTGTTGAAGTTGGTTTTGTATTCTGTCTTAGACCTAATTGTGTATTCAACTTTTTGTAATATTATAGAATATTTTCTCCTAACTTGTTATACATACTTGTGATAGTTCATAATGACAAACCTTGCAAAACTCAAATTTGTGGCTCTTGATGCAAACGGCCTCTGTGATACCATCAAAGAATGGAACAAAAACCCATTTGTACCCCACTGATTTTACACCATCAGGTGTACGGACTACTGGTCCAAAAACATTTTTCTTTTCAAGAGATTTCAATTCTGCCTCAATTGCGTCTTTCCATTTTGGCCAATCAAGTCTATGCATACATTCTTCAATAGTCCTTGGTTCAAGATCCTCGTCATCATTTATAACATCTAGCGCTACATTATATGAAAAAATATCATCGACGTCGATTTCATTTCGGTTCCATATTTTTCTTGACATTACATAATTTATCGAGATCTCTTTATTTTCACTAATTTCAGGTACCTGATTGTCTTCCGGAACTATAATATTAGTCATGTTTAGGGGTTTTTCTATAGACACTTCCGGAGTTACCCTTTCCCCGTCCTAGCCATCTTGAATCTTTGCACCTTTTCTTTTTCGAGAATTCTGATCTCTGGAACCGACTGGTCTACCACGCTTCAGGCGTGCTTTAGATTCATTTGCAACAAAAGATTGTCTTGCTGGGACATCAATTTTAATTGGAGCATTAACAACTGGTATATGTGACTTTGTTACACTCTTTAGGTTAGTAAATGCATCTGGCAATTGATTTGCTAAACTTTGTAAATGAATTATCATTGTCTCATTTTGATCCTCGTATAAATGGATGGTGAGCCTCTATTTATAGGCTTCACAAATATATGAAAGATGGAAGATTAAAAGAAATACAAACTTAATTAGGGGAGAATGAATAGTCTATCATTCATGTACCAATAAAGGAGGGAATAGGAAATGAATGGACATCCATATTTATAACTATTCATAACACTCCCCCTTGGATGTCCATTACATAAGAATATGCCTCGTTAAAACCTTACTAGGAAAAACCTCGTGGGATAAAAACCTAGTGAAGGAAAAAGAGTACATTATTCTTTAAAATATGCATGAGATGTTGCTTCATTAAAAAATTTACCATAAAACTCAATGAGACAAAACTATAGTTGAGCAAAACTATAGTTGAGGGAAAAGAGTACAACAAATATTTACACCCCCTCATGATTATATCACTTGAGATCTCTGAGTCGACGCAATCCAACGTTGTGAACTAACTTCTCAAATGTAGTGGTAGGAAGCACCTTTGTCAATAAATCTGTCAAATTTTCACTTAAACGGATTTGTTGAACATTTATATCACCATTCTTCTGAAGGTCATGAGTGAAAAAGAACTTTGGTGAAATATATTTTGTTCTATCACGTTTGACATATCCTTCCTTAAGTTGGGCAATGCATGCTGCATTATCCTCATATAAGACCGTCGGTGCTTCTTTTCCTGAAGATGAACCACAAGCTCCTCGTATGTGTTGAATTACAGACCTTAACCATACACATTCACGACTAGCCTCATGGATTGCCTAAATTTTAGCATGATTAGAAGATGTGGCTACAATAGTTTGTTTTATTGAACGCCATGAAACAAACTATCAATACATGAGATCAAAACATTACTAATGATTGCAAGACCATTACTAATGAGATCAAAACTCCCAATTTCTTCTTGGGGTCATACAATTTTACATGCAGCAACACTAATTCACATCAGGCCAACAAGGCATCATAAGTACTCCCCTTTACAATTGGTTTTTAATCAGGAATCAAATATTTCCCATCTAAGAATTTTCGGTTGTGCTGTATATATTCCAATTCCTCCACAACAACGTACTAAAATGGGTCCTAAAAGGAGGTTGGGAATATATGTGGGATATGAATCCCCATCTATAATTAAATATTTAGAACCATCAACAGGGGATTTATTTACAGCTAGATTCGCTTATTGTCATTTTGATGAATCAGTCTTCCCAACATTAGGGGGAGAAAATAGGCAGCTGGAAAAAGAGATAAGTTGGAATGAATTATCATTGTCTCATTTTGATCCTCGTACAAAACAATGTGAACTAGAAGTTCAAAAGATAATTCATTTACAAAGTTTAGCAAATCAATTGCCAGGCTCATTTACTGACCCAAAGATTGTAACAAAGTCACATATAGCAGCTGTTAATGCTCCAATTAAAATTGATGTCCCAGCAGGACAACCTTTTGTTGCCAATGAATCTAAAGCATGCTTGAAGCGTGGTAGACTAGTCGGTTCCAGAGATAAGAATCCTCGTAAAAGAAAAGGAGTAAAGATTCAAGATGGCCAGGATGAGGAAATGATAACTCTAGAAAAGTCTACGTACAAAAAACCCTTAGACATGACTAATATTACAGTTCCAGAAGACAATCAGGTACCTGAAATTAGTGAAAATGAAAAGATCTCGATAAATTACGTCATGTCAAGAAAAATATGGAACCGAAATAAAATCGACGTCGATGATGTTTTTTTCATACAATGTAGCGCTAGATATTATAAATGATCACGAAGATCTTGAACCAAAGTCTATTGAGGAATGCAGACATAGACTTGATTGGCCAAAATGAAAAGATGCAATTGAATCAGAATTAAAATCTCTTGAAAAGAGAAATCTTTTTGGACCAGTATTCGGTACACCTGATGGTTTAAAACAAGTGGGGGTACAAATGGATTTTTGTTCAGAAATGAAATGAAAAGGGAGATAATGTGAGATATAAAGCATGACTAGTTGAGCAAGGATTTTCATAAAGACCTAGTATTAATTATGAAGAGACATACTCTCCTGTGATAGATGTGACTACTTTTTGATTTCTAATCAGTCTGGCAATAAAAGAGGGTCTTGACTTGCGCCTAATGGATGTTGTTACAGCATATTTGTATGGCCCACTTGATAATGACATTTATATGAAACTCCAAATGGATTTAAATTGCCAGAAGCATGTAAATCCGGTTATCGAGAACATTACTCAATGAAATTAAATATATCTCTATATGGATTAAAACAATCCGGTTGCATGTGGTATAACCGTCTTAATGAATATTTGTTAAAGGAGGGATATAAGAATGATCCCGTTAGCCCATGCATTTTTATAAAGAGATCTAAATTTGAGTTTGTTATTATTGCGGTATATATTGATGATCTAAATATCATTGGAACTCCTGAAGAGATTTCAAAGGCAGTAGAGTACTTGAAGAGAGAATTTGAAATGAAAGATCTTGAAAAAAACAAAATTTTGCCTTGGGTTACAGATAGAACATTTAAAGGACGAGATTCTTATGCAACAAACAACTTATATAGAAAAGGTTCTAAAATGATTTTATATGGACAAAACACATCTGTTGAGCACCCCAATGATTGTGAGGTCACTTGATGTAAATAAAGATCTTTCCGACCTCAGGAAAAAGATAAGGAGATTCTTGGTCCTGAAGTACTATACTTGAGTGCAATTGGAGCAATAATGTATCTCGCTAGTCATACACGACCTGATATATCATTCTCTATTAACTTATTAGCGAGATATAGCTCTTGTCCAACCCGAAGGCATTGGAATGGGGTTAAACATGTACTTAGTTACCTACAAGGTACAAAGCATATGGGTTTCTAACCAACCCAAAATAGATTTAACTGGTTTTGCAGATGCAGGGTACCTATCCGATCCTCATAATGCTCAATTGCAAACTAGATATTTATTCATATGTGGTGGAACAGCCATTTCATGGCGTTCAATAAAACAAACTATTGTAGTCGCATCTTCTAATCATACTGAAATTTGGCAATCCATGAGGCTAGTCGTGAATGTGTATAGTTAAGATCTGTAATTTGACACATACTAGGAGCTTGTGGTTTATCTTCAGGAAAAGAAGCACTGACGTTCTTATATGAGGATAATGCAACATGCATTTCCCAACTCAAGGAATGATATATCAAAGGTGATAGAACAAAGCATATTTCACCGAAGTTCTTTTTCACTCATGACCTTCAGAAGAATGGTGATATAAATGTTCAACAAATCCGTTCAAGTGAAAATTTGGCAAATTTATTAACAAAGGTGCTTCCTACCACTACATTTGAGAAGTTAGTCCACAATGTTGGATTGCGTCGACTCAAAGATCTTAAGTGATATAATCATGAGAATGGTTAAAGTTTTTAATGAAGCAACATCTCATAAGTATTTTGAAGAATAATGTACTCTTTTTCCTTCACTAGGTTTTTGTCCCACAGGGTTTTTCCTAGTAAGGTTTTAACAAGGCATATTCTTCATTAATGGACATCCAAGGAGTGTTATGAATAGTTATAAATATGGATATCCATTAATTTCCTATTCCCTCTTTATTGGTACATGAATGATGAACTTTTCATTCTTCTCCTAATTATGTCTGTATTTTCTTTTCATCTTCCATCTTTCATTAATGTATTTTTGAAGCCTATAAATAGAGACTTACCATCCATGCATTGATAAACTTGGTATTGATTATGAAGAGACATACTCTCTTGTGATGGATGTGACTACTTTTTGATTTCTAATCAGTCTGGCAATAAAAGCATCTAATGGATGTCGTTAGAGCATATTTGTATGGCCTACTTGATAATGACATTTATATGAAACTCCTAGAAGGATTTAAATTGCCAGAAGTATGTAAATCTGGTTCTTGAGAACATTACTCAATCAAATTAAATAGATCTTTATATGGATTAAAACAATCCGGTCGCATGTGGTATAACCGTCTTAGTGAATATTTGTTAAAGGAGGGATAAAAGAACGATCACGTTAGCCAGTGCATTTTTATAAAGAGATCTAGATTTGAGTTTGTTATTATTACGGTATATGTTAATGATCTAAATTACATTGGAACTCTTGAAGAGATTTCAAATACAGTATAATACTTGAAGAGAGAATTTGAAATGAAAGATCTTGGAAAAACAAAATTTTGTCTTGGGTTACAGATAGAACATTTAAAGGACGGGATTCTAATGCAGAAAACAACTTATATAGAGAAGGTGCTAAAATGATTTTATATGGACCAAGCACATCCGTTGAGCACCCCAATGGTTGTGAGATCACTTGATGTAAATAAAGATAATTTCCGACCTCGAGAAAAAGATGAGGAGATTCTTGGTCCTGAAGTACCATACTTGAGTGCAATTGGAGCACTAATGTATCTCGCTAGTCATACACGACCTGGTATATTATTCTCTGTCAACTTATTAGCGAGATATAGCTCTTTTCCAACCCGAAGGCATTGGAATGGGGTTAAAGATGTACTTCGTTACCTACAAGCTACAAAGGATATGGGTTTGTATTTTCCTAACCAACCCAAAATAGATTTGACTAGTTGTACAGATGCCACTACAAGAAAAGCCCTTAATCTCGACGAAATTAGTCCCGACGGAATGTAGTCCGTCGCAGTTATGGTATTATCGACAAAATATTTAGTCGCAATTACTGCTGTCGTAATTACACTATTCTCGACGAAATTCGGTCGGAGATATCAGCCCCCTATTGGCGCCAGAGTTCCTGCCAGCGCCAAACATAATCTCGACGAAATTTCCTTAAGCCCGACAGAATTATCGTCGGTAATAACGTATTGTCGAGGGACTTATTATCGACCGAATTTTGTCGAAGATAAGTCTTAAAACCCTATCATTTCAGTCTGTCTAGCCACATAACAGAGTAACCTCTCAATTTTTTTCCTCTCTCATTTTTCTCTCTCTCTGCTAATCCTGCTCTTCACCCATCCTCTCTGTCGTCCGTCGTCGCTCCGCCTAGCCACCGCCTGCGCTTACTCCCTCCGGCAACCTCTCCCTCCTCCTGCCTCCTCCCTCCGACTGCCTCTCCCTCCTCCTTCCGGCAGCTCCTGCCTCCGGCAGCCCCCTCCTTTCGGCAGCCCCCTTCCTCCTGCAGCTCCTTCCTCCGGTTGGTCCTCCCTCCTCCTTCTAAGGCGTTAAGGTTAGCATAACACAACTATTTACTGCCCTAATCTTTCCCCTATTTACTGCCCTAATTTTGTTAATTGATGAGGAGTTATGTATTATGAATTGGGACTGTCTTATATATGATTTTGTTAATTAATCATTTTGGGACTGATTGGGACAAATTTTAATTGATCATTTTGTTAATTGATTGAGACTGATTTTAATTGATCAAAGTTATGTTGGGACTGTCTTATATATGATGTTAGGACTAACTTAGTATTGCTGTGATATGGATTTGTCTTGCAATTTCTGTCTTTATCTTGCCAGCCTTATGATTATTGCTGTGTATATGGGTTGTGTATATAGATTGCTTTTGTTGGTATAGTTGTTAGTTTCGACGGAATTTTCGACGGAATTTCTGTTAAAATTGTTCAATTACAAATTTATTGGCTCTACTTTATAATATTTATGTATTTAAATTTGTTTCAAATAATGAAATAAACTAAGTAGCATTTACTTAGTTTTTTACTAATAAAATTCAATATTAAATAAATTAAATTAAATTAAAATTCAATATTAAATTCAAATAAAATAAGTTATATAATATAATACCATATAAATTAAATGGAATAAATTAAAATAAATAAATTACTTAATATAATATAATACCAAATAAAATAAAGAAAATTAAATTAAATTAAATGAAATGAAATAACTTAATTAAAATAAATAATAATATAATATAATATAATACAAAATTAAATTAAATTAAAAAAAATAACTTAATAATTAAAATAAATAATATAAAATAAATCAAAATGAAATGAAAAAGAATAAAATAATTTAAAATAATATAATATAATATAATTAAATGTAAATTAATTAAATAATATAATATAATATACTGTAATAAAAATAAAATAAAATAAAATAAATTTAATTTAATTTAAATATATTAAATTAAAGTAACTAAAATAAAAAATAATACAAAATAATACAAAATAAATTATAATTAAATAAAGTAAAATACATAAATAAATAAATCAAATAAATTTAATATAACTTAATTTAAATTAATTTAATTTAATTTAAAATAAAAAAATATGATTTAATTTAATTTAAGATAAATATAATTTAAATTAATTTGATTTAATTAAATTAAATTAAATAAAAAATTTACTTAATTTAATTTAAGATAATATAATACAAAATAAATTAAAATAAAATAATAAAAACAAAATAAATTAATTAATTAAAATAGTATAATATAATAAAAATAATTTAAAATTAAATTAAATTAACTATACTATAATAGCATATAAATAAACTGTGTAGAATAAACTGAGTAGCACTTACTTAGTTAATTTTTATCATTGGAAAAATAATTTAAGTAGCATAAACTGAGTAACACTTAGTTTATATCATTGAAAAAATAAACTAAGTAGCATAAACTGAGTAGCACTTACTTAGTTTATATCATTGGAAAAATAAACTAAGTAGCACATACTTAGTTTATATCATTGGAAAAATAAACTAAGTAGCATTTGCTTAGTTTTCCACAATTACAATAAACTGCATATATATATATATATACTTCATGTGCAAGTAGTATTAATAGAAGCTTAGAAACCCGTTCGACATTCACTCATTAAGAGTGAATGTCGAATAGTCCCCAGTTTGGGACTGTTACTGGATGTTATGTCTCTCACTTAGGTCGGTGTCAATGCACAGTGTGCGTTTTTATAAATTCTGAGGAATTTTTAGATGGTGTCTCTACATGTTCTCCGAGAGCATACTTAGACTCAGTTTTCTTGGTCTATTTCGTGTACTTGGAGACTATAGGGAGGTGCTGCTGAAATTTCTAAAAATAGTAGAAACGTGCTCAAGATTGGCACTAGTGAGGAGATGCATCCAGGAACGGGATAGAAGCCTAACCCCTGTAGAGTGGAGATATATACTAGGTAAACTAAATTCATTCTTGGACCACGTACATTCATGATTATTCTTGATCTAATTGGGTATTTTCTTCAATTAAAGATGTCAGCCGACCGGAGTTGGACGTATAATAAGTAGGTTTTATACCTACTTATTGTCTATCAACTTACTAGGATTATGGCTTAATCTCAGGCATTTTAGTGTCTTTTGATATGTTTTATATTTATTTTGTAGATTTCAATCAGGAAGCTCAAATGGCATGGAATGGCATGATATTGGCATAAAATGGCATGGTTTGGCATGGAATTGGCAAAAGGCAAGGTGGGATGCTAAAAAGATGGCTTGGCAAGAGAAAGCAAGTTATGGCATGTGCAAATGGCCTAAAAGCAGCAGGAAGTGAAGGAGAAAGAAGCAAGAAAGAAGCAGCAAGAATGCACAAGAGATCAGCAGTGCACCAGAAGACACCAGTAGAAAATGCAGTGCCGCACGGTCGCGCTGGCTTAACAAAGGCAAGACGCGCGCCTGTGCCGAGTGGCAGAGTCTAGAGATTCCTTTGGACAAGCGAGCACCCGCGCCCGAGCCCGCGCCTGCGCCGATCAAGATTGTTGACTTTTTCATTTATCTTTTCTGCTGAAGTGTATTGGATATATATTGGTGTGTTTGCAAGAGACGGGGATCATTCATTATCAGCATTTATAACTTAGTTTCATTTTCCTATATTCTAAGGTTAGAGAGCTTGAGAGGGTTTTGGAAGACTAACTTCTTCTCCCTTCTAGTTTTAGTAGATTTCATTTCTAGGGTTTCATTTGGAGTTTGACTGTGGTCTGAACTTGATCTTGAAAGCTTCAATCGAAAGGAGAACCATCAGATTTGCATTTTCCATCTCTCTTAGTCTCTTTACTTTCATTATTTGCTTCTAATGCTTAGATCAAATCCCATAATGGTTATTGGTTCAGAGATGAACTAACTACCATTATGGGATTCTAATAAATCTTATTTCTTAGTCTAGATTGGTATGCCTCATTGATATGTATGATTGATTAAATATGGATTGCCTAGCATGGTTGTGCGTATTGAATAGATGCTTGATTACCATCTACTGTAATAGTTTAAATAGAATTAAAAGAGGAAGTATAAACTTAGATTTTGCCATGCTAGCATTTGTTCATGAAATTTGCATGTGATGAATTCTATGATTCGTAATTCGGATAGAAATATACCGGCTTACCATATGTAGCCAATTGGGATCTTGCGCTTAAATCAATATTGCTTGTAAATCATATAGACATATAGTGATTTAGGTTTTATTGATGTTCATATGAATTCTATCTCTTTTGTGGATTTTATATGATATGGACATGGTTTATTGAAAGATAGTCATTTCTCACATTCGTGCTCTTGACATGCAGTCCTAAGTTATTAATTATGCTTGACATGAGGTGTGTAATCTGGACGATGAAATAGGTGAAGTTAGGATCCCATATTTCTCCAATTTGAATCCCTCGTCTGTTAATTAGTTAATTTTACTTTAAAATCATTCTAGTTATTAAATCACACTTTGATGCTCGTTTGAGCAACTGGAAATAACTATAGAATTGTTGTATGATAGTTTAAACATAATTGTTTTTCTTCGTGGGAATGATCTCTACTTATCACATATATTACTTGTTGACCGTGTATGCTTGCACGCGTCTATGTCCCCTTTGTTAACACCGAAACGGATCAACAAGTTTTCGGCGCCGTTGCCGGGGATTATTTTTTATTTTTATTACTATTGACATCAATTTTTGCTAGATTTGTCTGACTTGAACAATTCACTTCTTATCTCTTTTCTAATTTATGTTTATTTGTGTTTCAGGTACTTGTGGTTAGTATATGCACACTCGAGTAACCAATCCTGCGTTAGTGCCTCTACAAGATAACATTAACAACAGAGCTTGGAGAACAAACACAAGAAATACTAATACACAAGAGGACCCTGAACAACTAGAGCAAATGGCAGCCGAAGAACAGAGAGCCGAAAATAGAGCATTGAAGGACTACTCAATACTGAAGATCAATGATCTGCAGTCCAGCATAGTAAGGCATGCAATAGCTGCAAACACTTTCGAGATCAAACCAGGGACACTTCAAATAGTTCAGAACACAGTCCAGTTTGGAGGTGCAGCTATAGAAGATCCCAATGAGCATATCTTCAGCTTTATTGAGATATGCAACACATTCAAATTCAACGTGTCTGATGATGCTGTGAAGCTTCGCCTATTTCCCTTCACCTTGAGGGATAAGGCGAAGAGTTGGTTGCATTCACTACCATCAGCCTCAATCACTACATGGGAGGACTTAGCACAGAAGTTCCTCGCCAAATTCTTTCCCATGGCCAAGACAGCTAAGATGAGGAGTGTCCTGTCTCAGTTTGCACAACAACAGGAGGAATCTTTATATGAGGCATGGGAATGATACAAAGAAATGCTCAGGAAATGCCCGCATCATGGAATGCCGAACTGGATGGTGATAAGTTCATTTTATAATGGTTTGGGATGGCAGTCGAGGCCGATCATCGATGCCGCATCAGGAGGAGCTCTATGGGGCAAGGACTATCCGACAGTATATGACTTAATTAAGACTATGGCGGCCAATGAATATCAGAATTCGACATCCAGAATGCCACAGCCAAAAGTGGCTGGAGTCTTGGATGTGGATGCCATTACAGCCCTTTCAGCTCAATTGGCGGCAATGGCAAAGAAGATTGACTCTATGGCTGAAAATAGAGTTCAACAAGTTACTTTTGTGTGCGAGTTGTGTTCCGGATCACACCCGACAGAACAATGTGCCATCACTACAGAGTCAGTTCAGTTCGTCAGCAACTATCAGAAGCCTCAGAATCAATTTTCAAACTCTTCCCATCCAAAAACCATCCGAATTTTAGCTGGAGTAACAACCAAAATGCTCAACAGTCTCAACCATCTCAACACCAACCTCCTCAACAACAACCATACCAAGGTGCTCAACAATCTCAATATCAACCATAACCAACAACAAAAAGCTCAGCCACAACAATCTCAACAACAGTATGCCCCTAGACAATCACATCCTCCCGAATTTCATCAACCACAACATCAACATAATCCAGCTCCTAGTCCACAGTCAGAGGAGAGAGCTGAAATAGAAGAACTCAAGTTGATGGTTAAGAGCCAAGCGGTGTCTCTCAAAACATTGGAGACTCAACTAGGCCAGATTGCCAACGCAGTTCTGAACAGACCGCAAGGGACTCTACCAAGCAGTACAGAGGCGAATCCAAGAAGACGGGATGGCAAGGAACAGTGCCAAGCAATTACACTAAGGTCTGGGAAGCAGACTGTTGATCTGGAGGCTGGCGCGACCGCGCCCCAGGAAGAACAAAACCTAGCGCGGGGGCGCCCATGTGGAGAAAATGCTGAGCCAGTGTTGAATGATGGGAAAGATGGGGGCAATGCAGTTGAAGCAGAAAATGAGGTACCTACTGAGAAAACCAATGTTCCACCACAAGTAATCTACCCACCTGCACTATACCCACAGAGGATTCAGAAGCAGAGACTAGACAAACAATTTGGCAAAAATTTTGGAGGTATTCAAGAAACTGCATATCAATATTCCTTTCGCTGAGGCTTTGGAACAAATGCCGAGCTACGCGAAGTTTATGAAAGGAATCCTGTCGAGGAAGAAGAAGCTAGAGGACTATAAAATAGTGGCCTTGACAAAGGAATGCAGTGCAGTCTTACAAAGAAAATTACCTCCAAAGCTCAAGGATCCAGGGAGTTTTACGATACCATGCTCTATTGGGAAGTTGTCCTTCAACAAGTGCTTATGCGACTTGGGGGAAAGTATAAACTTGATGCCTTTATCGGTTTTCACTCAATTGGGATTGCCGGCTCCTAAGCCGACAAGCATATCATTGCAACTAGCCGATAGATCCATCACCTACCCCAGAGGTATCATAGAAGATGTGTTGGTGAAGGTGGATAAGTTCATATTCCCTGTGGACTTTATCATCCTGGACTTCGAAGAGGATAAAAACATACCAATCATCCTTGGGAGACCATTTTTAGCTACTGGGGGAACACTCATAGATGTATAGAAGGGAGAACTGACTATGAGGGTTCAGGACCAAGAGGTCACGTTCAATGTCTTTAAAGCTATGAAGTTTCCCATAGATGAAGAAGAATACTTCAAAATTGATACTGTCGGCAGGATACTGCATGAAGAGACTGAACACTTGATGAGCATGGATCCATTAGAGAGTTCTCTACTAGGAGACTCCGATATGGAGGAGACAAATGTGGTGGAGTGCATACAGATTCTGAACATGATGCCTCAGATAAGAAAGTTTAAGATTCCCATCGAACCACTAGGACATACCGGGGAGTCATCAGTGCGACTAAAGCCTTCTCTTGAAGTGGCTCCCACACTTGACCTTAAACCTCTTCCTGATCATTTGAGATATGCATATTTGGGAGAATCTTTTATGTTGCCGGTTATCATCGCTTCTGCTCTATCATCCCATCAGGAGAGTAAGTTGTTGCGGGTTCTAAGAGGGTTCAAATCAGCTATTGGATGGACCATAGTTGACATCAAGGGGATCAGCCCCTCATACTGCATACACAAAATACTCCTGGAGGATGACAGTAAGCCATCAATAGAGCAACAACGGAGATTGAATCTGATTATGAAAGAGGTTGTCAAAAAGGAGATCCTCAAGGGGTTAGATGATGGAATAATTTATCCGATCTCAGACAGCTCTTGGGTGAGCCCGGTGCAGTGCGTCCTGAAGAAGGGAGGCATGACAGTCGTGACAAATGAGAAGAATGAGCTTATTCCTACCAGGACAGTTACGGGATGGAGAGTCTGCATGGACTATCACAGACTGAATAAAGCTACAAGGAAGGACCATTTCCCCCTCCCGTTTATTGACCAGATGCTGGATAGGCTAGCGGGACACGACTACTATTGCCTTCTGGATGGATACTCGGGGTATAACCAGATTATTATAGCCCCAGAGGACCAAGAGAAGACCACCTTCACGTGCCCATACGGTACTTTTGCTTTTCGAAGGATGTCTTTCGGGCTATGCAACGCTCCAGCCACTTTCCAGATATGCATGATGGAAATATTCTCTAACATGGTCGAACACAATGTAGAAGTCTTCATGGACGATTTCTCTGTCTTTGGAGACTCTTTCGACATCTGTTTGGAGAATCTGGTGGTGGTGTTAAAGAGGTGTGTTGAGACTAACTTAGTACTGAACTGGTAAAAGTGCCATTTTATGGTACAGGAAGGCATAATTTGGGCCACAAAGTCTCTGGGAAAGGTTTAAAGGTGGACAAGGCTAATTGGAGACCATAGAAAGTTTACCGCCACCAACCTCAGTAAAGGGGGTTTGTAGTTTCCTCGGGCACACATGCTTCTATCGGCGTTTCATAAAAGACTTCTCAAAGATTACTAAGCCTCTGTGCAGTTTACTTAAGAAGGACGTCCCATACAGATTTGACGAGGAATGCCTAGTTGCCTTTGAGCATTTGAAAAAGAAATTGACTACGGCACCCATCATTACAACCCCTGATTGGTCTCTGCCATTTGAATTGATGTGCGATGCAAATGACTTCACTATGGGAATCGTCTTGGGACAACGCAGGGATACGGTTTTTTATGTGATATACTATGCAAGCAAAACCCTGACGGTCGCCCAACTGAACTACACCACCACAGAGAAGGAGCTTCTTGCAGTGGTATACGCATTTGATAAATTTAGATCTTATCTGATTGGCACAAGGGTAGTTGTATTCACAGATCACGCTGCAATCAGATACCTGATTAGTAAGAAAGATGCTAAGCCTCATCTCATTCGGTGGATACTTCTTTTATAGGAATTCGATTTAGAAATCAAGGATAGAAACGGAACCGAAAACCAAGTGGCTGACCACTTATCTCGACAGGAGAACCTGGGGATGGACAAAAAAGATAAAGTGATGATCAATGAGTCCTTCCCAGAAGAACAATTATTCGTGGTGCAAGGCAAAATGCCCTGGTTTGCGAATTTTGCAAACTTCCTAGTGAACAATATTATCCCTTTTGACTTCACTAGAGCCCAAAAGAAGAAGTTTCTACACGATGCTAGATGGTATAGTTGGGATGAACCGTATTTATTTAGGCAATGCACTGATAGGATGATCAGACGGTGCATACCAGAAAGTGAGATGGAAAGCATACTGTGAGATTGCCACTCATCAGTTTATGGAGGTCATTATGGGGGTGAGAGGACGGCCGCCAATGTACTTCAAGAAGACTTCTATTGGCCAACATTGTTTAAAGATGCTTATAAATTCGTCCAGAAATGTGACCGTTGTCAGCGAGTGGGCAATATATCCAAGAGAAACAAAATGCCTTTTAATATGATCTTAGAGGTCGAGATCTTTGACGTCTGGGGGATAGACTTCATGGGGCCTTTTGTCTCGTCATGTGGAAATCTATATATCTTGCTGGCAGTGGATTACGTATCCAATTGGGTAGAAGTAGCAGCCCTACCGACTAATGATGCCAGGGTGGTCTTGCATTTTCTTCAGAAAAGTATATTCAAACGCTTTGGGACCCCTAGAGCCATCATAAGTGATGAAGGAACCCACTTTTGCAATCGTCAGTTTTCTGCTCTTTTGGCCAAGTATGGGGTAAATCACCGTATTGCTACGGCGTACCATCCCCAAATAAATGGCCAAGCCGAGGTATCAAATCGTGAGGTGAAGCGAATACTAGATAAAGTTGTAAATCCCACGAGGAAGGATTGGTCCCTCAAGCTTGACGATGCAGTGTGGGCATATAGGACTGCCTACAAGACGCCACTGGGTATGTCACCATATCAGCTTGTGTATGGGAAGGCCTGTCACCTCTCTATGGAACTTGAACACAAGGCCTACTGGGCCATCAAGAAGCTAAATTTTGACTTAAAGGCTGTAGGGGAGAAGAGACTTCTCCAACTTAATGAGCTCTACAAATTGAGACTGCAGGCCTATGAAAACTCCAAGCTGTATAAAGAAAAGGTAAAAAAGTGGTATGACCAAAAGATCATGGAAAGGATATTTGAGTCGGGGCAAGCAGTATTGCTATATAAGTCACGCCTCAGACTCTTTCCTGGAAAGCTCAAATCATGGTGGTCAGGCCCCTTCATAGTGAAAATTGTGTTTCCACATGGAGCAGTGGAGATTTTTGATCAATACCCAGACAAACCTTTCAAAGTGAATGGACAAAGGTTGAAGCATTATTATGGCGACGAGGTCAATCGAGAGAAGGTCGCCTCGATTCTTTCCACCACATAACCAGTTCAGACAGAGTCTAGCTCATGGACTGTAAACAAACGCTAGATGGGAGGCACCCCATCATCTCTCTCTTCCCTCTCTCATATAATTCTTGCATCATATTTCTATTTCTCCCTCATATATAATTCTGGTTGCATGACTCTACATCTCCCTCCCCCTGTTTAATTCTAAGCATTATGAAAAGTTGAAAATTTTTGAACAGTTTTGGTTTTAGAAGGTCCTTGCCTATATTTTTGGACTTAGGCATAATTGCTTATATTTTTGGGAATTAGGAGCTCATTGCCTACATTTTTGGACATTAGGCATTTTTGCATATATTTTTGGAGTTGGGAGCTCATCGAACATATTTTTGAAGTATTAGCATATTGCATATAAGCACATATAGCAATTTTTTGGGAATTCACATACATATGATTTACTTATATAGCATTGCTAAGGATTTAAGCGTATATACATCTTATACAGGAAAATTATGATTATGAATCAAGTTGTATCTTATTTATGATTGTTATGTGTTCAAGAAAGAAAAGTGCTTGAAGTTGCTGCTTAAGCCTTCACATCAGTGCTGCAGAAATAAAGAAAATTTTTGGTTAGGCTCAGTGCAGCGCAGCCGCGCCCTCATCAAGGCTTAGCATCATATAGCCGCGCCAATATGCAGACCAGAGAGCCCATTCTGAACACTAGCATGAACATGCTTCACATAGTGCACGGGCGCCCGACCCCAGCAACTGCAATTTTAAAATCTGACCAAACTGTTTCAACCCTTATATCATATGCCTACTTGCTCGACCCCTTCTGTCAAATACACGAAAACCCTCTTTCTCTATCAGCATATACCCGTCTCCTTTACAAACTCTCTTTCTCACAAACCTATTCTCTCAATCCTAGCCCTAATCCCATTACAACACACAAACCCCTCCTTCTCCTATACCAATTCTCCCTCTCTTCCTTATAAAAGCCTAGCCTCCACTCCCATACCATCACTCTCCAACAAATTCTGTTAAAGTTAGGGTTTGAGGTTCTAATTTTCAGAGATTGCAGATTGGGGGAATCGTGTTCAAGTTAAGGTTTGTTCAATCAATTGCAGCGATATAAGTTTGGGGGTCTTCTTCAACAAGCAAAATCAAGGGTTTGCAAGCAGTTTGTCTGAATTATCAATGGGGCCAAAACGAGCACGTTCTGCCGGTCCCGCATCTCCCGCTCGCAGTGACCAGGGAAACTACACGGTGGATTTGACTAGGTTCATTAGTCTTGATGCCCAACTGGAATACTATCGGATCGCGGCCAAGATAATTTTAAAGGAATGGGGTTTGAAGCTAGCGAAGGAGGATGGGTAGTTGCTTTCTATGATCTGAGAGATGGGTTGGCAAGGGGTCAGTGGAACACTGCCACCTGTGCTGTTGGCCATTGTTCGTGAGTTTTATGCCAATGCCAAGGAAACGCAGAGTGGATTCTTTTGTTCGGGGAAAAACCATTGACTATCGTCCGGCGGCGATTCGAGAAGTGTTAAGCTTACCTCCAAACCCGGCTGGTCAAGTGAATTGGGTCAAGGCGGAGCGGTTTGAAACTGACCTAGACCAGTTGCTCCTTGATTTATGTGCGCTAGGCACGAAATGGAAGTACAGGGCAGGCACCGATGAGCATACCACTTTCCCCGCCTCCGATCTGAACAAATACGCCAAGGCATGAAACCTGTTTTTATGTGAAAATCTTATATCAGCCTCTCACCAGCACGAGATTACAGCCGAGAGGGCTATCATTCTTTGGGGGATCATCACTGGGAAGCATATTGATGTCGGCCATTTTCTCCATCAGAATATATTGCGCTTTATGAGAGGCGGTACCACCGGGTCAATTCCACATGCATCAGTGGTACGTGGCTTATCTGTGTGCTAAAGCAGGCCTCGACTGGGATGATGAGCAGGTGCAGATGCCTAGTGGGGATGTCAATCATGCCACAATCAAGAAGTTCGAAGATTGGCCTGGTGGCACAGCACACCCCCGAGGAAAAGGGTTCATCTTGCCGCCTCCTCCAGCAGTTCCTCCACCGCAGCCACAGCCATCAGAGGCCACTGCCCCTCTTCCAGCCAGTGACATACATCAGGATCGCAGGATTAGGCGATTGGAGAGGAGGATGGACGCATTGCACGATAACTTCGCAGCGTTTCCCGATGGTTTATCACGTTCCTTGGCTGAGGCCTTTGCGCAGCAGGGATCGATGGTGGAGCGGCCTGTCTTTGGTTCTGCCATGCCGTACCCGCCGCCAGATACACTACCCAAGGAGGGTGGCCATGCCGATACAGAGGGGAGTTTCCTAACCCTTTACTTCCAATGCGGACATTGAAAATTTTAAGTTTGGGGGTATTGGGTGTAGTTAGTAGTAGTCGCATATAGTTAATTACATATAGTTTTAATTGCATGTTTAGGTTGCAGAGTAGTTGCATTCTAGTGCTTGTCAGTAGTTAAATTTTGGCATAATTTTTTTTTCAATTCTAGTTTGTTCTGTTTATTTATTATGTATTTAGTTGCATTGCATAGCATAATCCCATGTTTTTAGCCTGTTGAATTCCAGTCTGGCCAATGATGATATTGAGATATGATAGATTTTTGGACTATGTTAATAGCTTAAGCTCAGTTATATTTTTATACGTGATGTAATCTATGCTTGTTTCTTTAATGTTACCGGATATCACGGAATTGTTCTTATTTGCTTGTTGGTCAGATTAGTACATGCTTGTCTTTTGAGGGGAAAATTTTGTTTTTAATGCAAGAATTGTGTAAGAAAATGAATGATGACCTTAATGACACAGAAATACAAGTTTGGGGGAAAACAATGGGTATGCATGCTAAAAAGAAAGAGAAAAAGAAATAGAAAATAAAATAAATTGAGTAAAAGAAAAAATAGAATAAACACCTTAGCTAGCTAAGTCTTGTGGCCTTTGATACTCGAGCAAGTAAGCCCTAGGGGATTGTCTCTATACCCAGCGCCCTAAGGCCTTTATGGTTTGGGAGTCGTTGGTCGAAAGCTCGTTAAATGGGTATCATTGCAAAGCCTAAGAGGGCTTAGCATTGCACAGTTGGGTGTAACCACGGGAAAGTGCGAATATCGCCCTCGTGTGTGAATAAAAGAATAATAAACCCTTGTTGCACCTTAGCTTGTATCTATGTGTTGGTTTGGTCATCATTTTGTATATATGAAAAATTCTCGACTTAAAACCTCAGTTTTCCTTCCTTAAAACTATAACATGTGTAATCTTTGCCTCTGTCAAGCTCGTTTGTGACATAACACACACACACTACATCTTAGTAACATGTTGTGATTTATGGATTGTATGTCTTTATAACTGTAGCTTGAGTTGATACTATATTCATAGTTCTTGTTATTTCGCTGAGGCGCATCTTATTGGAATTCACAGCATGGCTGAAGCTTTGGGACTCATTTTCATGTAGTTTAGTTGCATAGCATGTAGTTTGCATTTGTGTTTGTTGCTTGAGGGCAAGCAATAGTTCAAGTTTGGGGGTATTTGATAAATAGGTTTTATACCTACTTATTGTCTATCAACTTGCTAGGATTATGGCTTAATCTCAGGCATTTTAGTGTCTTTTGATATGTTTTATCTTTGTTTTGTAGATTTCAGTCAGGAAGCTCAAATGGCATGGAATGGCATGATATTGGCATAAAATGGCATGGTTTGGCATGGAATTGGCAAAAGGCAAGGTGGGATGGTAAGAAGATGGCTTGGCAAGAGAAAGCAGGTTATGGCATGTGCAAATGGCCTAAAAGCAGCAAGAAGTGAAGGAGAAAGAAGCAAGAAGGAAGCAGCAAGAACGCACAAGAGATCAGCAGTGCACCAGAAGACACCAGCAGAAAATGCAGTGCCGCGCGGCTGCGTCGGCTTAACAAATGCAAGACGCGCGCCCGCGCCGAGTTGCAGAGTCCAGAGACTCCTCTGGACAAGCGCGCGCCAGCGCCCCAAATGTACTACGGGGCCGCGAGGCTGCGCCAGTCAAGAATGTTAACTTTTTTATTTATCTTTTCTGCTGAAGTGTATTGGATATATATTGGTGTATTTGCAAGAGACGGGGGATCATTCATTATCAGCATTTATAACTTAGTTTCATTTTCCTATATTCTAGGGTTAGAGAGCTTGAGAGGGTTTTGGAAGACTAACTTCTTCTCCCTTCTAGTTCTAGTAGATTTCATTTCTAGGGTTTCATTTGGAGTTTGATTGTGGTCTGAACTTGAGCTTGAAAGCTTCAATCGAAAGGATACCATCAGATTTGCATTTTCCATCTCTCTTAGTCTCTTTACTTTAATTATTTGCTTCCAATGCTTAGATCAAATCCCATAATGGTTATTGGTTCAGAGATGAACTAACTACCATTATGGGATTCTAATGAATCTTATTGCTTAGTCTAGATTGGTATGCCTCATTAATATGTATGATTGATTAAATGTGGATTGCCTAGCATGGTTGTGCATATTGAATAGATGTTTGATCACCATCTACTGTAATAGTTTATATGGAATTGAAAGAGAAAGTATAAACTTAGATTTTTCCATGCTAGCATTTGTTCATAAAATTTGCATGTGATGAATTCTATGATTCGTAATCCGGATAGAAATATACCGGCTTACCATATGTAGCCAATTGGGAGCTTGCGCTTAAATTAATATTGCTTCTAAATCACATAGACATATAGTGATTTAGGTTTTATTGATGTACATATGAATTCTCTCTCTTTTGTGGATTTTATATGATATGGACTTGGTTTATTGAAAGATATTCATTTCTCACATTCGTGCTCTTGACTAGCAGTCCTAAGTTATTAATTATGCTTGACATGAGGTGTGTAATTTGGACGATGCAATAGGTGAAGTTAGGATCCCATATTTCTCTAATTTGAATCCCTTGTCTATTAATTAGTTAATTTTACTTTAAAATCATTCTAATTATTAAATCACACTTTGATACTGGTTTGAGCAGCCGAAAATAACTATAGAATTGTTACATGTTAGTTTAAACATAATTGCTTTTCTCCATAGGAACGATCTCTACTTATCACATATATTACTTGTTAACCGTGTATGCTTGCATGCGTCTGTGTCCGTTTTGTTAACACCAAAATGGCGCAACAATGTGTTGGGTTTGTATGTAACGCAATCATGCAATCAAATCACATAAATAGGGCGGAAGCGTAAAAATTAGGTTTTCAAAATTTATACAAACCCATAACCATGATCATGCTTTGTGCTTGTTATCAATAACAGAAAAGAGAGAACATGGAATTATACCTTTGAAGATCTAAGCTTCCTCAGGTACAAGTTCTACTCCTTTGATTCCTTTGATTCCTCTGATAGTGGCTCCTTCCCTTGAATAATGTCAGCCACCCAAATGTTTGGCCTCTAACGGTGATCCACCAAGGAAGATGAAGAACTCAAGAAGATGGGTTATTGGCTTAACCCTTGTTTCTATCTTTATAGAATATGTGTACTCCCAACTCTTGGAAAATTTCACATCCCTTATTTCTGATATAAGACTCTCTTATATAGATATTAGGTTAACCCTCCTAATCCAATTAGAATAGGGTTTTATTTAATTAATTAATTAAATACTTTTAATTAATTTATATCCTAATCTTTATTAGGATTGAGAGAGAGTACTGATATTATATTAATTCCTAAACTCCTTTAGAATTAAAATAATAATAATAATAATATTAATAAGACTCCTCTTATTAATTTATATTTAATATTTCTAAAATATTAAATAATAAACATTAAGCTATTTAATTTATTCTATCATCATAGATTAAATTAATTATACTTAATGCATTATTACTATCATGCCATTTTCTTCTTAAATAATTCTTCTTCCTTTTATGGTGTGACCCTTTAGGTTCTCCATATTAAACCGGTTGTGAATAAATCAATTAGAACAATTCTAATCTTATTTAAATAAACAAATTAAACTAATAATCTATTTAAATAAATAACATTTATTCTACAATAGGGATAAGCCTCCCAGCGATCAACGACTTTT
Source organism: Panax stipuleanatus (assembly GCA_020205555.1). Lineage (NCBI taxonomy): Eukaryota > Viridiplantae > Streptophyta > Magnoliopsida > Apiales > Araliaceae > Panax > Panax stipuleanatus. Next base: position 44,113,008 of record CM035117.1, on the reverse strand, counting down.
CAGATAATATAGATTTCAACATTAATAATAAAAGAACCTGTGAGTTAATAGTTACCGTACAATTCAATCATTCCACCATACAATGTCCCAATTAAATATAAGACATGGATTTACTGTCAAGTCTTAATTTATTTAATCATATGTATTTCGATTAGAAAATGCACAACTTCAAATAATGCAAATTAGAAACCTCTTTCTAATTTCATTCTACCTTGGCCAAGGATTCCTGGGTTGTCATTTAACGAATCACATAGGACATATCTCCTCTTTTACTAGAGGTGGTAGATTCTTTATTGATCATTCATTATCTCCATATGTAACTCATTACACCCAAGCATACCCTATATATGCCTTAAAAGGCCTTAAGGAATTAGTCAAAGTATAATTTGTTACATACAAGATACTATGATGATCTCAAGTCCAAGGATCACATGTACTACTATCACATTAGGAATTCCTATTGACAGGTGAGTAAAACTCCATTAGGTATTCCATAGCGAGTCACGTTCAGTGAACTTATTCTCCAATAAGCACCTACATACTTGCTTTAGTGTCTCCACACAAATGACCATGAGATCAGTCATCCTCATCCAATGAGCAAGCAACATATGTACCAATCTATCCGGATTTACTAATCCCCTTTTTAGTAATCCCACGATTGGGAACTATTTTAGTTTTAAAGCTTTCTAAGAATTTAGATCTCATTAGCATGATCAACATCATGATTCTAAAAGCATTGCTTAAAACTATGAGTTATTTACATATTATAAAAACAGCACCATGTAGATAATTAAATGCCTTTAATAAATAAATATTTTATTAATAAATAAATAAGATTGTTTACAAAGTATGTGCTTTATCATCATACATGATTGGCTTGTATGCACACTACTATCACAATGTACCGTAGGATAAAGATTGATGGGAGGGGATTAGTTGATGCGTACCGTGACGGGGTGTCCAATTTTATGAACAAAGAAATAGAACATCCTGATGATCCGAAAGGAAATATGAGATGCCTGTGTCTCAAATGTAAGAACATGATATGGAAGACTGCCGAAGAAGTGAAATTTAACTTATATTCACGTGGGTTTATGGATGGGTATTCGGTATGGATTCATCACAGGGAATCAGTTGAGTTTACAGAACTGACAGACAGTACTGTGGACCAACCAGTTCACGGGGATTCCCAATCAGATAACTATGATGCCGTGGAGATGTTGGTAGATGCGTATGGCCCTACCAATATTGACTGGGCTAAAAATGAGCATGCGTTAAGTAGTACTGATCAATAAAAATAAAATTATTCAGTAGCTGCCTTCTACAAGATGTTATCTAAATCAGGGATCCCATTGTATCCTAAACATGACAAGCACACCAGACTTTCTGCAGTGACGAAGCTTTTACACTACAAGAATGAGTATGACTGCAGTGAGAGAGAATTCAATAATTTGCTTACTATTATCGGGGAGTTCTTACCTAGGAATAATACCCTGCCCGCGAATTACTATGAAGTGAAGAAGATGGTTAAGGGGTTAAATCTCGGGTATGAGAAGATCGATGCTTGTGAGCAAGACTGTATGTTATACTATGGGGAGGACAAAGATAACGTGCAGTGTGATATATGCAATTTGCCTCGGTACAAGATCACAAAACGTGGGGGGAAGGAGAAACATGTTCCGAAGAAGATATTACGGTACTTTTCTCTTGCGCCGAGGTTGCAGCGGCTATTTTGTCTTCGCACACTGCACCCAGTATGCGTTGGCATAGGACAAGGGATGTCGTCCCTGGTCAGCTTACTCACCCAGCAGATGGAGATGAATGGAAGAATTTTGATGCCAATTTTCCACAATTTGTCGACAAAGTTAGGAATGTCAGGCTTGACATGGCTACAGATGGATTTTGTCCATTTAATAATTTTAGTCAGCCATACTCTGTTTGGCCAGTGATTATGGTAGCTTACAATCTTCCACTGTTAATGTGCATGAGGGATCCGTATCTTTTCTTGACTTTACCAATACCGGGGGATAAGAGTCCTACAAAAGACATCAACGTGTACCTTAGACCGTTAGTCGATGAACTTAAGATGTTGTGGGAAACAGGGGTTCAGACTTTTGATAAATCTGTCGGGCAGAATTTTTTGATGAAGGCAGCCTTGTTGTGGACTATCACTGACTTTTCGACACTTGGGATGATCAGTTGTTGGTCGACTCATGGTAAGTTGTCATGACCAGTCTGTATGGGAGATGTGCAGGGCACACAACTACGTTATGAGCGAAAAACTAGTTTCTTTAGAACTGCTCGAAGATTCTTGCCTGTTGAGCATAGTTATAGAAAGATGTCTACACAGTTTAACAAAAAGACAGAAAAGAAGGGGGTTATTGGTCGCTTGTCGGGGCAGCGATGTACTGGGATGGCTAAATGATCTGACATTTCGACCGCCTGGGAAGGAGCATGGTAAGTTAAGAGCAATAAGGTACGGTAAAACTTATAACTGGACACACTCGCCCATTTGGTTTAAGTTGTCATACTGGGTTACACTAGCACTTCGTCATTGCATAGATGTCATGAATACGAAAAAAAATGTTTTCAAAAACTTGTTTTACACTGTGCTAGATACGAGTGGTAAAACAAAAGATAATGATAAAGCACATAAAGACTTGGCGGAAATGAACATCAGGCGGGAATTGTGGCTCCGACCTAACAACTCAAAACCAAAAGCTCCATTTTGTCTTACCAAGTAACAGGTTGAAAACATTTGCAAGTGGCTTAGTGCATTGAAGCTACCAGATGGTTATGCTTCAAACATCTCTCGTTGTACTAAGGTTGAGTAGTTGAAAATTATCGGGTTCAAGAGTCATGATTGTCATGTATTCATGCAGAAGTTGATTCCAATTGCATTTCACAAAGTACTACCGAGGAATATTAATGATTCCTTTACCGTACTTTCAAATTTCTTTCGGGATATTTGCTCAACTGTTATAAGGTACAGTGATGTGGAGCAGATGGAGAAAAACATAGTGTTGACAATATGCAAGCTCAAAATGATCTTACCTCCGGGGTTCTTTGACTCGATGGAGTATTTGCCTATTCATCTACCGTATGAACTTAAGCTTAGAGGACCGATGCAATATCGATGGATGTATCCTTTTGAGAGGTAATATCACCTACATTGGCTATATATAATCATCACCTGAATAATTATTTTAGCTGATATATTATCATATTTCAGGTATATGCGTCCATTAAAATAGAAAGTTAAAAACAAAGCTCGTATAGAGGGTTCTATTGCTGAACGCTATACGGAGGAAGATCTTGTCAACTACTGCTCGTTGTATTTTGACGATGTAGTCTCAACGAAGCACAACTGCCTAAGTCGGAATGAGGTCATCGTCGATCCCCAAACGCGTGCTGATGAGTTGGTTGTATTCACTTATCCGGCCAAACCATTTGGATATGAGACGAAGACTTATCTAATCGATAAAGATTTAAAGATTGTATCTACATACGTGCTTCTAAATATGCCTGAAGTATCGTCGTACATCAAGTATGTATTATTATAAGTTGAAAATAATTTATCTAACCTTAATCAACAGTTAAATAATTGCCATATTATTGTACGCAGTTCATTAGAATTGGAAGCGCATGCTTCTAACCCGGGGTTGACTACTACATCACAGATGGAAGCATTCACTAATGAAAATTTTCAATAGTGGTTTAAAAGAAGGAACGCTTATGAGCATTTTAGAGATGTCATTTTAGGCCCGTACAAACTTATTTGTTCATTTCCAGGCTGCATCGTGAATGGGTATAGATTCAAGGTTAATGACTTGAATGAATTGACATCAGTCAACTCTGGCGTTGTCGTGTTGGGAAGTTGTTATCAAGATTCTGAGTCCAATTACTATGGAAGATTAGAGAAAGTTGTTGTGCTCAATTATCCAGGGGCCAAAAAGGTCGTTACATTTAAGTGTCGCTGGTTTGATACTGCAAAGGGTGTTAAAGTTGATCATAATAGAATCGTCACAGTAGATATAAAATCTAAGTTACAATCTAATGACATATTTGTGTTAGCCAGCCAAGCAACTCAAGTGTACTATGCCCCTAATGTCGTAAATTATGGAACCCTCTGGTATACAGTTGTGACAACAAAGACTCGGTCATTTGACGGTACTAATTTGTGTGGAACGGATGACCCGTTGCAAGAACAAGTTAGCAATCCCAGCCACATATTGCTATATAATGACGATGTGTTGGTAGATGATGTCGTTGACGTACCTGATGTTGACGAAGTGGAGGAAGATGTGGTTGTCAGTCCGTATGTGATGGTAGAAGATGATATTGAGGAAGAAATTGATACAAAAGAGGAAGAGACAGAATCAGAGGATGAAAATGATTTTGATTCTGACGGGTTTGACGACGTACTACTTCTTTACTAATTGGTGTTTTGTAAATATTATACACCTAAAACCAATCATTAGAATAATTTCAATGAAATTTAATTAATATCATCTATGTCTGTTATTTCAGTAGTACAATTATGCCTCGATATAGCAGTGGAGGTGGTCGTGGTGGCGGCCGCTCCGGATCGGGTGACGGCTTCCAGGTGGGTCATCTTCAGATGCTAGTGAGTTAATTTCTTTTTTGGCTCAATAACACTTTTTTTCATAACTATATTAAACATTCATTTATTATTTTTTGACAATGTCATAACTATATTAAACATACAGATGCTAGACGTCGGCGTCAGCGAGGGCCTAACCTCGGTCGATTAGGTCGTCCGCCGGTAGTTCCTGACACAGTTCTGGTTGATGTCGGCTCGTCTGTGTAGGTTTCAACTATAATATATCACTTATGTTCAATTAGAATGATATTATTATGTGAATAATAAATTAAAATGTTATTAATAAATTTTATATTCTAGTATTATGGATCTTGTTGCTAAGGCGACCGTACACGCCATCTGCCTGGCGCATCTCTCGACTGGCTGCATGCGATTTAGACAGTACTCGAGTTACGATGTCGACTTTATGGTGACAGTGTTGCGGGAGTTTTACGTAAGTCAAATTACATATATTAAATCAAGGTCCATATTATTTACATATTGTTTAAATAATTAATTATACGTATGTTATGTCCGTTTGATAGAGATATTACAGATACGAGGCCGACATCACTGAGGCGGATGGTGACGCCGTTATTATTACACACATCTCGAAGAACTATGCTGGCTGGCTATACAAGATTCGACAGAGGGCAATCCAGGCGGTAGAAGAATTGCCCGGGACTACTATACGACAGCATCAGCCGCTGGCAGTATCAGATGCAGCATGGGCTACCATGTGTACGTACTGGGATGATGTTGCGTTCAAGACCAAGTCGGAGCAGATGAAGAAGAATCGAGGCAAGCTACGAGTTGTTCACAATTCTGGCTCGCAGTCGTTTCAGGAGGTTAAGTCGGTATGTATTTATATTTAGTTTAGTTTAATATTAAACTACAACTATAGTAAATTAAGGTGATATTAATTAATGTATATAATTTAGGCCATGCGGAGTAGCTTGGGCCGACCTCCGACTATGATGGAGTTCTGGGATAAAGTCCATACGTCGAAGGACTCTACATTGGGACACACGATATCTCCAGCAGCACTAGCTATACGGGTAATACATTTACTATAATACATATTATTTAGGATCATATTACGTGATTTATATGATGATACCAAGTTAACTTACATGTACATATATTAAATTACAGGACCGATTTGAGAAGCTCCGCAACCAGCGTATAGTGGAGTTGCAGGCTTCTAGGGGCGATGCTGAGACATTAGATTCCACCATCCCTTCGTCCGAGATTAGTTTATCTCAGGATGAGGAGACGGCTCTTTGGGTCGCGTCTCAGGATACTCCCACTAGCACTACCGGTCGGTATCGAGTTCTAGGGTTGCCGAGGATACCAGCCTATACACTGCCTGGAGCTATAATATTTTAGTTTATTTCTTATTTATGAATAAAGTAAACTTATAATATTATTCATGTTATATTTAATTTTGTAGGCTCTAGCCAGCGTCTGCGTCCGAGAGCCCCCGTGGGACCATCACATACGGGCGCTGGCTTAGACGATGCTTTGTTCAGCGGGTTATGGCTGCGGTCTCGGAGTGGTTTGAGACCGATCCGCTATTCCGTCATCAAGACCTGCCCAGCCGTGCTCTCCTCTATCAGCTTGCGCAACACGTTGCAGCTGGTGCCACCACCGAGAGTACGGGTATACCTTCGGAGTAGTTCGTCGCGATACGCGACGAGATTGTTCGGATGGTGGTTACCTTACTCATGGACGCGTTTGGGCCGATGCTGAGTCAGCTCTCGACTACTCAGGTATACTATTCGTTTTAAATTCAAGTATATATTTTTCATGTTATTTAATTTTCATTTAGTTATCTTTAACTGTATCATATATATGGACTAATGAGTTACATTATATTGTATCAACAGGGTGACGAGCGAACTGACGAGCGGGCTGACGATGCTGAGCGGTTGGACGACGATGGCCCGTGACTTAGTTTTGTAGAGATGATTTGTACATATTTACTTTAGTTCATTGATCAGCTTCATGTGATGTAAATTTATATAGTTTAGTTGATTTTTGATGTATTGTAGCTTTTAATTATCATTACTTTAGTTTGAGATCTTTACTTTAGTTGATTTGAACTTGTAGTTGATTTGAACTTTAGTTAATTATCATTAATTATCATATTCATGTTGGCATTGGTAATTCATATTCATGTTGGCTTTGGTTATTATTGGGCCTTATTAAGTTGATGTGAATGTTATTGGATAGTTAGTTAGCTTGTATGTGCTGTTGGAAAAAACAAACAGGTTTACAGGTACAAAAACTGTGGGTTAAAACCCTGGATAGTGCAAAAACAAATAAAACATTAAAAAAAACCACTATTCTTGACGAAATAGTACTAACCTTGACGGATTTTCGTCAAAAGTAAACCCTAACCATTTTGGTCAACTGCCACGTGGCACTACTATTCTCGACGGAATATTGTTAATATCGACAGAATTTCGTCGAAATTAAGGCCACGTCCATTTTTGTCAAACTACCACGTGTCATGATTAGCCTCGACGAAATATACTCGACGAAATCTATTCAGTCGAGAATATATTAATACCGACCGAATATTCGGTCGATGTTGACTCAGTCGAGTCTAAATATCCCCGACCGAAAGATCGACGGACTTAATTTCGACGTTCTTATATCCGACTAAATTTCCGATCGAATATTCCGTCGAAATTAAGCATAACCTCGACGGATTATCCTTAATTCAGACGAAATATTCTGTCAAAAATAGCCCATTTTGTTGTAGTGTGCAGGGCACCTATCTGATCCTCATAATGCTCAATCGCAAACTGGATATGTATTCACATGTGGTGGAACCGCCATGTCATGGCATTCGATGAAACAAACTATTGTAGTCGCATCTTCTAATCATGCTGAAATTTTGGCAATCCATGAGGCTAGTCGTGAATGTGTATGGTTAAGGTCTGTAATTCAACACATACGAGGAGCTTGTGGTTTATCTTCAGGAAAAGAAGCACCGACGGTCTTATATGAGGATAATGCAGCATGCATTGCCCAACTTAAGGAAGGATATATCAAAGGTCATAGAACAAAACATATTTCACCAAAGTTCTTTTTCACTCATAACCTTCAAAAGAATGGTGATATAAATGTTCAACCAATCCGTTCAAGTGAAAATTTGGCAGATTTATTGACAAAAGCGCTTCCTACCACTACATTTGAGAAGTTAGTTCACAACGTTGGATTGCGTCACTCAGAGATCTTAAGTGATATAATCATGAGGGGAATAAATATTCGTTGTACTCTTTTCCCTCAACTATAGTTTTGTCTCATTGAGTTTTATGGTAAAAGTTTTAATGAAGCAACATCTCATGCATATTTTGAAGAATAATGTACTCTTTTTCCTTCACTAGATTTTTTTCCCACAGAGTTTTTCCTAGTAAGGTTTTAACGAGGCATATTCTTCGGTAATGGACATCCAAGGGGGGGTGTTAAGAATAGTTATAAATATGGATGTCCATTTATTTTATATTCCCTCCTTATTTGGTACATGAATGATTGACTATTCATTCTCCCCTAATTAAGTTTTTATTTCTTTTTAATCTTCCATCTTTCATTCATGTATTTGTGAAACCTATAAATAAAGGCTCACCATCCATGTATTGGCTACTTGAAGGAGACAAGAAAATCTCCCTTCTTATTCTCTCTCTTTGTGTTATCTTTAATTATATAATAGGTCTCAAAAATTGGACTGTAGTTTTCTCAATCTAATGTACTTTATCATCCCAAATAACAAAGTATATACAAACCCATAATGCAAATTACAGAAAAATTAGTGCAAATGATCAAATTTATAGAATTTTAATTCCAACAAATAAAATGAAATATTTTTAATTTTGTACCAGATTCTTTCGATCGCCCAATCGGAGCTTAACGAACCCAAAAGCAGGACCTGTTTGGTGCTTCATCATTTCAGCTTGAATGTGAAATCCGTGTCCAAGAAATCAATTTGCGGCGGACCAAACTCCAGCTTTGGCGATTTGTTGGCACCCCATTCCTTCAAATCCTCGTCTTCCCCATCATCCACTACGTCATTGAGATCATCAGTAATGTGAATCCTTCTCTTTACAACCTCTGCACATCAGAAGATTTTACCATTTGTGGTGGCGATTAGGAGGAGGAGGAGATCGAAAAGTAAGACAGAGAATTGAGCTAGTTCGATATTTCATGCTTTCTTTTTCCCTCTTATACTTTACTATGTAGATGGTAGTTTGAAATCGCCTTATATATTATTAAATGAGAGTTTCAAATTTAGTGATTGGGTTGGGGATTTGGTGTGTTCTTGGTATGTTAGTATATAATTTATTAGGTTCAGATCTTAATGGTGATTCAGGTCTAGATGTGAGGTTGTGTGTTCTTGGTGTGTTAGTGTGCGTGTTTGAATTTGTTTATATTTTAATTCACGTGTTTAGTATTTTTGTATTTTAATATTCATAATACTTAATTATTTATTGAAGTCGAAACATATTTTTATACAGTTAAACTGTATAAAACTACTTGGCTTGCCATGAAATTATGTATTCTGACCAATTTCTGCTGGAAAATGAATTTGGGAATGAGAGTACATTATATGCAATTAGGTAGTTTAAGGGCTAAATTATAAGCCCAATTAGCTTAATTTAGGGGTTAAATTATGAAGAGAGTGGAACTTGGTGTAACATAAGTATATTTAACCCATGTTTTTATGACAGACGAGGAGTGAAAGGGGGAAGAATCTAAGCACAAAGAGTTTCCAGTAAAAAATACCTTTAAAGTGTTGTCGCAATATGATACCCCAAGCTTACCATGAAGAAGCCACAACAATCAATCAGGTTTATGCAAATAGGATTTCAGGGATCTTTTCTAGAATCATCAGATCTCCACCGTTGAACCTACGGAAAGAAATGGAAACGATTAAGGAAAACAAAAGAACTCTACGAACATCTTTAAGAACTGAAAAACGAATCCATTTTCCATGAGCTAAAATCTCAGGTGTTCTAGCTCTTTGTAGACAACATGAACAAAACAAGCTTATAAATACATACACCCTCCATTCCAAAATTAGAGATGCAATTTTATTTTCTGCCCGTTCTAATGTTAGAGATATATTTCTATTTTTAGACTATATAGTCACCTGAAGATTTTAACATGCCATTACTTTTATTTTTATTGGATTGAGTACTATCATGCTAATACTACTTTATTTTCAACTAATGTTAGTGATATTTTTAGAAAAACAATTCTTAAAAATTATCGTTTTATAAATGTATCTCTAATTTTGAAAACAAGAGAGTATGTTATATTTAGTAAGCAATATTAATTTATCATTGAGGAATAATTTATCCATTGAATAGATGTATACAATTACTCCCTCCATTCCTTAATATAGGTCGTTTTAGACATGTGCACAAGAATTAAGGAAATGATTGAAAAGCATTAACTACACTATCAATTGTCTATAATACTGTAAGACCCCAACTTTTATGAATAAAGATTTAATTTTTTTTATATATTATTTCGAAATAGTAAAGTGTTGATTTGATAAATGTGAAAAGTTATGGGTGAAATATGCAAATATTTTAAAATGAGCAAGTGGTTATAAAATATTCATTGTTGTCGGGGAATATTCGTTTGGTCGTGGAATATTCTTGTTGTCGGGGAATATTCGTACGACGGCGCAGCTATTTGTGAGCCCCACAACGGAATAACTGTCGAATATAGAAAGCGACAGAAATAACCTTTTTATAAAATAACGGCGTAGTTGTTACCGTTAGTACTGTTGAAATACCCGGTGGTTAAAATACAATAATACGCGGTGTTGCACAGTAGCACACGGTATTGCACAGTATTTTGAATTATTGATTCTTACGTGAGAAGGCACTTACTCAATTATTGTTACAGTAATTACTGTTCAATATTTTATATTATTGATTCAATAATTGCATGATATTTTATTGATTCAATAATTGCTACGTTGATATCTTATATCAATAATTGCTACAGTTGATATTTTGTATTATTGATTCAATAATTGTCACTGCACAGTATTTCACATTATCAACTCAATAATTTATATTATTTGAATAATATTATTAGATAGCATTATTGACAATGTCTAAGGAAGTTCTGTCTAGGAGGGGTTATTTAATTGCGCGCCAGTAAGGAGAAGTCCTTATCGGAAGGCCCCCTCTTTTCTGGGAACGACCTGGTTGTCAATATTGTAGTTCTGTAATATTATTTGTGAATAATTAATTATTGATTTATATGATAAGAAAATATTTATTTTGTGGATATAAAAGAAGGAATTAGTGCTGATGTGTTTTTATTAGTATTTTGGTGTGAAAAATCATCCGTTTATGGATTTCGAATAATTTATGTTTGGAATTTGGAAAAACTTTCTTCTACAAAGTCGTAGAGAATTAAATTTCCTATAAAAAGACATAGAATTTGTATTTTTCTGACAAAAAGGGCTATTTATTATGAATTATTGAAGTTTCGGGAAATAAATATTTTTTTAATGGGTGGGCCCCACTTTTGTTGAAAAATTTTGATTTTTTTGAAAGCAGCCGGCGGCGGATTTTGTTTTAAAAAAAATATTATTTTATTAATTTAGTCTACTTTGGCATCCTAAGCTTTTCCTATAAATAGGGTGCTTAGATTAGAATTGAAAATCACACCAGAATCAGAAGTTTTCTCTCTCTATAATATCGAGCGTATTTTTGTGAGTATTTAGATACTTTGAGTGTTACTATCTAGTGCAAGTTTTCTTCAGCCTTATATCCGATATACCAGTCAGAAGTACTATTCTTTTGAGATAAGGGATGTTATTTTCTTTCGTAAATGATGTTATTCTTTTCAATATCATTATACCAAAATATTGGCATGAATTTTATTAGGAAATTCTTACTTTTTCCGTCGAGATTACTATTCACGTATACGACACTATTCACGAAAAAACTAAATTTTCTTCTATTTGTCCAAATTATCTGTTATAGTTACTATCTTTGATTGGATCTAAGTTTTGAGCTTCATTCTTGAATTTTGTTCCACAAAGTATTAATATGGAATATTCTTGAACTTGAATAAATTAAAATACGAATCCTTAATCTTATCCTTTATTTCACTGGATTCGTTATTTATATTATTTTTCATCATCCTCAGTCCTAAAAGGTGATATAACTGAATATCTTTGGCCTGTAGAGCAAAGATGAATGATTACCTGATGAATATCTTTGGCCGTAGTGCAAAGATGACAGGTGTTGAGATGAACATGACCACTGGTGATACAAATGAATATCTTTGGCCCGTAGTGCAAAGATGAATATTTGATTTGAGATATATATTGATTGATGTTACAGGGATAAAATATTGATGATGGACTTTTAAATCATAGAAGATAGTAGACTTCATTCTCTACTTAACTCTTCTAATGAATTGTTATTTCCGCTGCGAGTATTGATCTAAAATTGGTTGTCCATTATATTTTATCTGATTTATTAAAGGCTAACGATAATTTATTTTCCATTATCTTAGTCGTAATATTCTTTACTGGGCTAGTTGAGCTCACCCTTTTCATCTATTGTCCTCTTCAGGAATGAGAACGTTGCGGGAACTAGTCGGGGGACAGAGTGATGGTCCGAGTTAGAGCAGTAGTAGTCTTCGCTATTTTTGTAAAATAGTGGGATAATAATTATAATAAATAAAGAATGAATTTGAATGTTAATATTTCGTATTATATACGATTTGTATTGACACTCACAGTTGTGTGGTCGTATTTTGCACGACCGTGTGATATAAAGTTTGTATTTGAATTATGTACCATGTATTTGGCGACTCAGAATGGGTTGGGTTGACTGGACCTATTCTGGGGGCGTCACAGTTAGTATCAGAGCTTAGGGATATGATCTCTGGAGGAGATCTGGAAATAGAACTAGGAGGGGAGAGACGAGTAAATCCTTCATTAGTATGTCCTACCTAAGCTTATGTGGTATTTAATTGGTCAGTCGGAGCATAGGATTAATATGTGATATGTTATTTGTTTAATTAACCCTTGTTTTATGGCAGTATTTGAGAATGGCAGCTGAGAATGTTAACAACGAAGTGAATGAGACCGTGGAGACACCTTTAATCACCAACCAGGAGAACGTGCAACAGGAAGGCAATGTTCATCCTGAAAACAACGCTGGTCAGACGATAAACGATGAGATGTTTAGAAGTTTTTTGCAGTTCATGCAAAACCAGACGAGGGAGACTCGTGTGCAAAATACAGGTGGAGATAATAACAACACGCGAGTTGTCACTGCCAAGCAATTCAAAGAATTGGGACCACCAGAGTTTCTGGGAAAGCCAGATCCAATCAAGGCGGAGATGTGGATTAAATAAATTACCAAGATATTTGATATCTTGGGATGCACGAAGGAACAGAAGGCTCCGTTTGCCACGTTTATGTTCCGTGGAGAAGCAAATTACTAGTGGGAGTCTGTGAAGCGTACCCAGCCTGCCGCACTCAAGATGTCTTGGGAAGCGTTCCAAAAACTGTTCAATGACAAGAACTTTCCTGAAAGTATTCGTCATATGAAGGAGGTAGAGTTTATCCGACTCGAGCAAAACAACATGACGGTATCCCAATACGAGGCTAAGTTCGCGGAGCTGTCCAGGTTTGCACCTCATTTGGTGGAGAATGAGGAACGTATGACGCGGATGTTTCTAAGAGGTTTAAAACCCGAAATACGTCAATACCTCATTTCTCATAAATTTTCTCTATATTCGGATGTAGTGAACAGGGCCCAGTTGTTAGAACGAGATAATGATTATGTTCAACCGAGGGACCATAACCAAGGTCGTACCGGTGGCAGTAGTCATCGGAGCAATGTCAACTAGCGAGGAGGAAAGTATGACAGAAGCGGTAACCACTCCAGTGGTAATCGTGGCCATGATAGTAGAAAAAGCGAATCGGAAGGAGATTTCAAGAAGAGAAGGTACAACAATGAGAACGTGAAGACGTCGACATCAGCACCAACATCAGCTGTTTCGAGGGGAGGAGAACGACCACCGGTCGTATACTCTAAATGCGGGAAAGAGGGACACATCAGCCCAAACTGCCCACAACAATTCAAAGCATGCTATAACTGTGGAAAAGAAAGACATATAGCTCGAGATTGTCCTGTTGCGAAACTAAATCCAGCGGGGGTGGTGATTCCAAAGGCGGTTTCAGACAAGTCAGAGCCGGTGATTCCTGGAAGAGCGTTTGTCGTGATAGCCCAAAATACGAGGAATCCACACGAGGTGATTACGGGTAAGCTAATCATAAACTCTTGCGAAGTTTACACCTTGTTAGATACCGGTGCTACCCATTCCTTTATTTCGCCTGCTTGTGCTCAACGTTTGAACTTGACTTCTGATAAATTAGACTTTGACTTATCTGTTGAAACTCCGTTAGGAGAAACCTTCGTTACATCTATAGTTTGCAAATCTTGCTTGATTCAGATTGGTACCCTTACCTTACCTGTTGATCTTATATCTTTGAAAATACTTGCATTTGACGTAATTTTAGGAATTAACTGGTTAACCACTTATCATGCCAAAATTGATTGTTTTCGTAAGGTTGTTAGTTTTCATATTCCTAATCAACCTGTTGTGCGAATCCAAACCACCAAACCACTAAAATCAGTCAATATCATTTCAAGTCACAAAGCTATTCGTTTATTAAAAAATGGATGTCAAGCTTTCTTAGCTCATGTCACTGATCTAAACCAAAATACATTAGGTTTGAATGATATTTCCGTTGTTAATGAGTTTCCTGATGTATTTCCCGAAGAACTTTCCGGTTTACCCCCAGAACGTGAAGTTGAATTCTTTATTGACCTTGAACTAGGTACAAAACCCATTTCTAAAACCCCATATCTAATGGCTCCTATTGAACTTTAGGAGTTAAAGGTCCAATTACAGGAATTGTTAGACATCGACTTTATTCGTCCCAGTACGTCTCCTTGGGGTGCTCCTGTTTTATTCGTAAAGAAGAAAGACGGGAGTATGCAACTTTGTATTGACTATCGGGAGTTGAACCATGTCACCATCAAGAATAGGTATCCGCTACCTCGTATTGATGACCTGTTCGACCAGTTGCAAGGAGCACAATTCTTTTCAAAGATCGATCTTCGTTCTGGATATCATCAGCTGAAGAAATGCGAGTTCTGGCTTGAGGAAGTAGCATTCCTTGGGCACATGGTATCGAAACGTGGAGTATCTGTTGACCCGGCAAAGATTGAAGCAATACAAAGCTGGGAGCAACCTAAGTACGAAACTTTCTGGGTTTAGCTGGTTATTATCGGAGGTTCGTAGAGAGATTTTCTCGAATCGCTACTCCATTAACTCAGTTGACTCAGAAAGATACAAAATTTGTTTGGAGCGAGGAATGCGAGAAGAGCTTCCAAGAGCTCAAGAGAAGACTTATCTCGGCACCTGTTCTGACAATACCATTTGGTTCGGATGGATTTGTTATCTACAGCGATGCTTCGGGCAAAGGGTTAGGATGTGTTCTCATTCAACATGGGAAAGTCATAGCCTATGCCTCGCGACAACTCAAAGAATATGAGAGGAATTATCCTACTCATGATCTAGAGTTGGCAGCTGTCGTTTTCGCGTTGAAGATATGGAGACACTACTTGTACGGGGAGAAAGTGGAGATTTATACGGATCATAAGAGCCTCAAATATTTTTTCACTCAGAAGGAACTCAACATGCGGCAACGACGTTGGCTTGAGTTGTTGAAAGATTACGATCATACCATCCAATACCATCCTGGAAAAGCGAACGTGGTAGCTGACGCGTTGAGTAGAAGATCATATACGGGAACGAGTGCGATGATGTCAAGTATATGCGTAGAACCAGCTTTGATTGATAAAGTTAAAGCTGCTCAAGCTACGGAGGCGGAGCTGATGAAGATGAAGAAGAAGGTGCAAGAAGGTGCTATTCCAGAAGCGAGAATCGATGAAGAGGGAATACTTCGAGTCAACTCCAGACTTTGTGTTCCTAACGATTCTGACTTGAAGCATAGAATCATGATGGAGGCACACAACACACCATTTGCAATCCATCCTGGGAGTACCAAAATGTATCGTGATCTTCGACATACATTTTGGTGGAGCAATATGAAAAGAGAGATCGCGGAGTTTATTTCGAGATGTTTAGCTTGTCAACGTGTAAAGGCGGAGCATCAAGTACCGAAGGGTCCATTGCAACCACTGGAGATTCCGAAATGGAAGTGGGAACACATTATGATGGATTTCGTTACGGGTCTTCCCAAGGTTTCTCAAGGCATAGATGCGATTTGGGTTATTGTTGATAGATTAACCAAGTCTGCTCATTTCTTGCCGATACGAGAGACTTATTCCCTTGAACGTCTTGCTCATATGTACGTGAATGAGATTGTGAGATTGCATGGCATGCCAGTATCCATAGTTTCGGATCGTGACCCCAGATTTACTTCACGATTTTGGATCAGTTTGCAGAATGCTATGGGCACGGATTTACGATTCAGCTCGGCTTATCATCCTCAAACAGACGGACAATCAGAAAGGACTATTCAAACTCTTGAAGATCTATTAAGACTCTGTGTTCTAGACTTCAAAGGGAGTTGGGATAAGTACTTACCATTGGTGGAATTCTCCTACAACAATAGTTATCAGGCAAGTATAGGCGTAGCTCAATTCGAAGCGTTGTATGGGAGAAAGTGTCGTTCTCCAGTATGTTGAAAGAGGTGGGTGAAACAACATTGTTGGGACCGGAGTTAGTACGTATGACTACGAAAAAGATTCAAATAATCCGACAACGTATACAAACCGCACAAGATCGACAAAAGAGTTATGCGGATCTTCATCGAAAGGACGTAGAATTTAATGTTGGGGACCATGTATTGTTACGTATTGCTCCGTGGAAAGGAGTTACGAGATTTGGGAAGAGAGGAAAGCTCAATCCACGATTCATTGGTCCATTAGAGATTCTTGACCGAGTAAGAAATGTGGCTTATAGACTTGCTTTACCTCCAAGCATATCTCGTGTTCATAACGTTTTTCACATATCCGTACTTCGTAAATATATGAAAGACCCAAACCACATTATTGAGTTAGAACCAGACGAGATAGCCGAAGATTTAACGTATGAGGAGGTACCTGTCAAGATCTTGGATAGGAAGGAGCATGTCCTACGCTCGAAAGTTATACCTCAAGTTAAAGTTTTGTGGAGAAACCATGCTATTGAGGAAATGACCTGGGAGTTGGAATCGAAAATGAAAGCGAGGTATCCTCACCTTTTCGACATACCAGGTACGTACGTCAATTTCGAGGACGAAATTTCATAAGGAGGGGAGGTTGTAAGACCCCAATTTTTATGAATAAAGATTTAATTTTTTTTATATATTATTTCGAAATAGTAAAGTGTTGATTTGATAAATGTGAAAAGTTATGGGTGAAATGTGCAAATATTTTAAAATGAGCAAGTGGTTATAAAATATTCATTGTTGTCGGGGAATATTCGTTTGGTCGTGGAATATTTTTGTTGTCGGGGAATATTCGTACAACGGCGCAGCTATTTGTGGGCCCCACAACGGAATAATTGTCGAATATAGAAAGCAACAGAAATTAACTCTTTATAAAATAACGGCGTAGTTGTTACCGTTAGTACTGTTGAAATACCCGGTGGTTAAAATACAATAATACGCGGTGTTGCACAGCAGCACACGGTATTGCACAGTATTTTGAATTATTGATTCTTACGTGAGAATGCACTTACTCAATTATTGTTACAGTAATTACTGTTTAATATTTTATATTATTGATTCAATAATTACATGATATTTTATTGATTCAATAATTGCTACGTTGATATCTTATATCAATAATTGCTACAGTTGATATTTTGTATTATTGATTCAATAATTGTCACTGCACAGTATTTCACATTATCAACTCAATAATTTATATTATTTGAATAATATTATTAGATAGCATTATTGACAATGTCTAAGGAAGTTCTGTCTAGGAGGGGTTATTTAATTGCGCGTCAGTAAGGAGAAGTCCTTATCGGAAGGCCCCCTCTTTTTTGGGAACGACCTGGTTGTCAATATTGTAGTTCTGTAATATTATTTGTGAATAATTAATTATTAATTTATATGATAAGAAAATATTTATTTTGTGGATATAAAAGAAGGAATTAGTACTGATGTGTTTTTATTAGTATTTTGGTGTGAAAAATCATCCGTTTATGGATTTCGGATAATTTATGTTTGGAATTTGGAAAAACTTTCTTCTACAAAGTCGTAGAGAATTAAATTTTCTATAAAAGGACATAGAATTTGTATTTTTCTGACAAAAAGGGCTATTTATTATGAATTATTGAAGTTTTGGAAAATAAATATTTTTTTAATGGGTGGGCCCCACTTTTGTTGTTTTGTTGAAAAATTTTGATTTTTTTAAAAGCAGCCGGCGGCGGATTTTGTTTTAAAAAAAATATTATTTTATTAATATAGTCTACTTTGGCATCCTAAGCTTTTCCTATAAATAGGGTGCTTAGGTTAGAATTGAAAATCACACCAGAATCAGAAGTTTTCTCTCTCTATAATATCGATCGTATTTTTGTGAGTATTTAGATACTTTGAGTGTTACTATCTAGTGCAAGTTTTCTTCAGCCTTATATCCGATATACTAGTCAGAAGTACTATTCTTTTGAGGTAAGGGATGTTATTTTCTTTCGTAAATGATGTTATTCTTTTTAATATCATTATACCAAAATATTGGCATGGATTTTATTAGGAAATTCTTACTTTTTCCGTCAGGGTTACTATTCACGTATACGGCACTATTCACGTATACGGCACTATTCACGGAAAAACTAAATTTTCTTCTATTTGTCCAAATTGTCTGTTATAATTACTATCTTTGATTGGATCTAAGTTTTGAGCTTCATTCTTGAATTTTGCTCCACAAAGTATTATTATGGAATATTCTTGAACTTGAATAAACTAAAATACGAATCCTTAATCTTATCATTTATTTCACTGGATTAGTTATTTATATTGTTTTCATCATCCTCAGTCCTAAAAGGTG
Source organism: Panax stipuleanatus (assembly GCA_020205555.1). Classification (NCBI taxonomy): domain Eukaryota; kingdom Viridiplantae; phylum Streptophyta; class Magnoliopsida; order Apiales; family Araliaceae; genus Panax; species Panax stipuleanatus. The sequence goes on along the minus strand of CM035117.1, from coordinate 44,094,279 downwards.
ATATAACTGAATATTTTTGGCCTGTAGAGCAAAGATGAATGATTACCTGATGAATATCTTTGGCCGTAGTGCAAAGATGACAGGTGTTGAGATGAACATGACCACTGGTGATACAAATGAATATCTTTGGCCCGTAGTGCAAAGATGAATATTTGATTTGAGATATATATTGATTGATGTTACAGGGATAAAATATTGATGATGGACTTTTAAATCATAGAAGATAGTAGACTTCATTCTCTACTTAACTCTTCTAATGAATTATTATTTCCGCTGCAAATATTGATCTAAAATTGGTTGTCCATTATATTTTATCTGATTTATTGAAGGCTAACGATAATTTATTTTTCATTATCTTAGTCGTAATATTCTTTACTGGGCTAGTTGAGCTCACCCATTTCATCTATTGTCCTCTTCAGAAAAGGAGAACGTTGCGGGAACTAGTCGGGGGACAGAGTGATCGTCCGAGTTAGAGCAGTAGTAGTTTTCGCTATTTTTGTAAAATAGTGGGATAATAATTGTAATAAATAAAGAATGAATTTAAATGTTAATATTTCGTATTATATACGATTTGTATTGATACTCACAGTTGTGTGGTCGTATTTTGCACGACCGTGTGATATAAAGTTTGTATTTGAATTCTGTACCATGTATCTGGCGACTCAGAATGGGTTGGGTTGACTGGACTTATTCTGGGGGCGTCACAAATACCCTTCACCTCACTTATCTCATACTCTCTCTATGATAAATATGGATCAAAAAATTAGGTGGAGTAATAAGGGGCAATTTGGGAAAAATAGTGATCAATTCTCCTAGATAACCACAAACGATAAATAATTAAGAATAACAAAAAAGTCTAAAACGACTTACATATAGAAATGGAGGGAGTACAACGTTTAGCCAATGCAGAATAGCTAAATTTTCTTGATAACCAGGAATTGGATTTTTAATGCATATAAATATTTACATAGGAATGTATGTTTCCTAATAATCTTAGGCTATATAATTTGTGCCACATTGAATATCTTGCAAAACTATGTTTAGTATATAATAATTAATTAATTATGAGATAAATAGTTTGATGTCTTTATAAAACTCATTTTGAAGTATAGTCGAGGTTTAGTCCTTACAATTGTCATTGTATGGAACTAAATTCAAGAATAAAAAGTCCTTAAATCTTTTTAGGAGTTAAACAATATAGTCCATGCGATTATCATCATAGGCGGGGGACTAATTAAGTAATTATCAAGAATAAAAAGTGCTTAACCCTTAGAAGTAAAACAATATAGTCCATGAGATTGTCATCATAGGGGACAATTCAAGAATAAAAAGTGTTTAAGGGGGCGTTTTTGCTATAATAGTACTTCTTTATGTGGTATCAAGTAAAAAGTATGCTATAATAGTATTTCTTTATGAGATATCAAATGGCCTTGCGAGTAAAAAAATATAGACATGAGATTGTCATCATAGGAGACTAATGCAAGAATAAAAGGTGCTTAAAAATATAGAATTTCTTAGCATATGCCCTTAGGGCACATGCTAAGCACACAGTTCAAAAGAATATTCTCTTGAATTGTGTGTATATTCCCTTGAACTTGGTGCAAATACAGAAATCAATAGTATATGCACACAGTTCAAGAGAATATTCTCTTGAACTGTGTGCTTAACATGTGCCCTACATGTTAAGAGGACCCTAAAAATATAGACATGAGATTGTCATTATAGGTCATATTAGATGGTAAAAATGTCAAATTATTACCAATAATAATACTCTATAGACTAAAGAATTGTTACTAAAGATGGATACAAAATAATATGGTTGGTTATCATCACTAGGCTCACTCATGCATGGTAGATGATTAACTAATTATATCTTGTCACATCATTTTGTAAGCTATTTTTTGTAAAATTATTTTGTCATCATAACAATACTCTACTAGTAATATGAGTGAATCATCCTTATAAATTATATATGTAAGTAAATTTTCAAGAGTACTCACATCTTGGAGAATTTTTTAAGACAAAACTATCCCTTATATTTTAACTATTAATTTAACAGTATACCAATCAACAACCTATTGCTTAATTTAATTAGGCCATTGTGACATTCAAAACATGAAGAAATGGGTTTGTTGTTTATTATTATAAGTTTATTTATTATGGACTTTATTGACTTAAGTAATTATCATTTTATTTTTGGGCTTAATAATTTAATATAATACTCTATCCGTCCCAAATTCAATGTCCGATATTGACTTTTTAAAGTCAAATTGACCATTTTAAAACTATTTTTTGTACCTTTTTATCAAAAATATAGATGAGGTTAAAACAAAAAAAGAAGTATGTACAATTCACTACTAACTCCAATTTTTATAACTTTAAAAATAAATCTGTATATACTAAATTATTAATTTTAAAAACAATCAATTTGAATTTAAAAAGTCAAAACTGAGTATTTAATTTGAGATTGAGTATAATTTTTTTATATTATAAATTTTTTAAATACATATATTAAATATTATTCAGTTAATTTGGTGGGTAATATATTGATTTCTTCTTTTCTGTGATAAATTAATTAATTATTGATTTCTCCAGAAGTCGAAGAGACGAGAGATTTCCTAGCCAATCAAGGAGAGCCTCAGCCCGTCAAATTTTTCCAACCGTAATTCAGTCAATCTGGCATAAGAGGAGAGGTGTTGTAGTTGCTCAGGTAGCGACTTGAGCTTTGGCCATCCGATCAGACGTAGATAACTTAGGGAGGAAACAGAAGAGAAACCATAGATGGGCCACGGAAAATGATCCAGGTCCGATTAAACTTGCGGAAGATGGATCAGGACAGGTAGAAACCTGTTGATTCTCAATTGCAACAAGTTTATTAGGAAAATCAGGCAAGGCATCCAAGTATGTAAGATGCAACCTTCTTATAGATTTATTGTTTCCCAAAAACTCGTCAACTATAGACGAGTTGAACTCTAACGAGCCTCCTTTGATATGATCCAGGAATAGATCGATGAGAGAGTTTAATTTGGTACATATCTTTTTTCTAGTGCGACGCTGTTGATTATCTCAATTGTTAATTTTTGGGAAATTCCTCGAATTCTATTCAGATATAAAGTTAAGTATTCGGGGATTCGAGTCAAGTGAAAAATTGTTGGGATACTCGAATTTTATTCAAAAAATAATTTGCTAATATAGAAAGGAAGAACTCCTATTTTTAATAGGAGTATTATTTTAGAAAGAAATCAATTTATAGTAGAAATTTTATTTTAGAAGTGTCCTCTTTTGAATAGAAAGAGGAGATGTGTGGGGTACTCTATGAATAGAGTATTATGTTGAATTGGTGAATTGTAGCACAATCAAAAGTAATATAGCATCTTCGGAGTCAAGGACGAAGCTAGTATAGGGTTGGTGGGCCCCCCCCCCCAAAGTTTGAAAATTTTACAAGGTTCACCCCGAAGTTTAAAAATATATCATTATTAAATTTATTATAATTGTAAGTTTGTATAATTGGAGCATAATATTGTATGTGTTATTCCAATTGAATGATACATTTATATCCATGTAACCAACTTAAACCCTATTTAAATTTTTTTATTCTTTGTTTATTTTATGAAACTTGATATTTTAATTTTTAAAAGTTTAATGAGTGATCATAATATTGTATATGTTAATTCCAATTGCATATTCAATTTGTTTTCTGGTAACCAACTAAAATCTTACTTATTTGATTGCAAAGTTATGAAAATTTTATTATTAAAAATTTCAATAAAAGGTCCAATTATTGATTAACTAATTCTTGTAGTGTAGTTAATTGAATTTTTTATTTTTTATTTTAGAATCATATGAGAATTAAAATCACATAATATTGATTCATTTTACAAGAGAAAGCAATCAAATCATGTTGACACATCTCTACTTGCCCTTGAGCCTAATGTTCAAACATTTTTACCTACCTCTGAACAAGAACAACGTTATCTAAAATCACCAAGAATTGAAGGTAAATAATAGAATATTAATTATTTGGAGCATTATCCTGGAAAACGTATCGAAATATGGAAATATCGTGGTGTGATGAAGTTCGACGAGCTTACATCAATTATGATCCATATCAATGCATTCTTACCGAGTACCATTTTTCTAGTTATATTATGTTGTTAAATTTTTTTTTGCCCCCCCCAAACAAAAATCCTGGTTTCGCCCCTGTTCGGAGTTGAGAGAGGGTGTGAGTGTGTGTTTATGTGAGTGTGAGGTTTTACAGCTTTTAGTCTGTGCAAAAAAATTGTGTCGCGGTATTGTGGAACCTCAAGTTTTAGGGTGTAAAACTTAGAAAGATTATTGTAAGCCCATTATTTTGATATAGTGGAGATTCAGAGTTTGCCCTGTAGTTTTTTCCTTTTAAGGGTTTTTCACATTAAATCTTGTATTATTTGATCTCTCTTTATTTTATGATGTGATTTGCGTGACTTAATTCGTAACATTAATATCTTTAGGGATGGAAAATAACTAGGAAGAATCATCAAATTAACACACCCCCAAATATCTAACTCTTCCAAGGCATGGAAACATATATGGTGTTATGTTAGAAGGTGAAGGTGAAGGTATATGTCTCATGTTAATTAAGTTCCCTAACTTTTTGGGGAGTTTTCTTAGATATCCAAATATTAGGGTCTACAAGTTGTACAACTTCGTGATGGAATCTAGAAACTCTTTTGTTGCGGTAAATTCGATGTCAAGATATCTTAAATATTTTAATTGTCCTACTGAGCTTGGTAACTGCTTAATATGATTACTAGCAAGAACCAAGACAGTTCAGTTTATGAGATTAGGTATCATGTTGCCAAGGATACCACCCGTTAAATGTAGTGTTTGTTGTAAGACCCCAACTTTTTATGAATAAGATTTAATTTCCTCTATGTATTATTTTAAATAGTAAGGTGTTGATTTGATAAATGTGATAAGTTATGGGTGATATGTGTAAATTTTACAAAGTAAGTAAGTTGTCATAAAATATTCGTTGTGTCGGAGAATATTCGTTTGGTCGGAGAATATTCTTTTTGTCGGGAAATATTTGTACGACGACGCAATCATTGGTTGACCCCATAACGAAATAACTGTCGGGTATAGAAAGCGACAGAAGTAACCTTTTTTATAAAAATAACGACAAAACTTTTACCGTTAACTGTTGAAATACCCGGTAATAAAAGTACAGTAATACGCGTTGTTACACAGTAATACACGGTATTACACCGTATTTTTAATTATTGATTCTTACGTAAGAAGTCACTCATTCAATAATTATCACAGTAACCACTGTACAGTATTTCACATTATTAAATCAATAACTCGTATTATTTATTTGATATTATTAGATAGCATTATTGACAATGTCTAAAAAGTTCTGTCGAGAAAAGTAGTTATGTTATATAATTGTGCGCCAATAAAAATAAATCTTTATCGGAAAACCCATCTTTCCTAGGAACGACCTGGTTGTTAATATTGTGATTCTATAATATTAATTATAAATAATAATTAATGAATAAAATAAAAATTATTGATAAATATGATAAGTAAATATTTGTTCAATTTTGATATAAATAGAGGAATTTTTTTAACATGAGACATTTGTTGAAAGTTTGGCATTTTATCTTCTCCGAATAAAATAATTCATTCAAATATATTATTATAATATTGCATTATAATAGTATAATGTGATAATATAATAGTATAATTTTATAATTTGAATGGTAACATTATTATAATAAATTCATGGTATAAAAATAAAATGAGGTGGAAGAGAGCAAATTGAATTTGAATTCTTTTTAATAATTATAAATATTTTTAATAAAAATTTCTAACATATGAGTAAATGGTGGAGGTGGAAGGTTTGTTTTGAATTCCTTCTTTCAAAAGTGAGGTGCTGAGAATCATCCGTGGGTCCATTTTGTCAAAGGTGGTGTGCTACCACTTTCCTATAAATAAGTTGTTTAGTTAAGAAATGAAAATCACATTAGAATCATAAAATTCTTACTCTATAATATTGAGCGTATTTCTTGTAAGTATAAGGATATTTTGAGTGTGGATAACAGCGCAAGATTTCATCAACATAATCTCCGTTATTCCAGTCATAACTACTTTCCTATTATGGTAAAGGATATTATTTTTCTCATAAAGGATGTTATTTTCTTTCAATTTTTGTAAATGATATTATACTCGTAAGGGATATCATTTTCTTTCATACTCCATATTATGTAAGTGATAATATTTTATTTCATATTCCTAAATTTAAACTTACTATGGTAAGTATTGCTTCTATAATTCCTGAAATGATTAAAAATTCTTTAAGGTTTGCGCTTCATCTAATATCATTTCACTGGAATATTAGTCTGAACTTTCTTATGAAATTTTAAACTTTTTATGTCAGGGTACTATTCATACGGTACTATTCATACGACACTATTTATGCATACGGTACTATTCATGAGTACTATTCACAACGAAATTAAATTTTATTTTCTTTGTCCAAGTTATCTTTTATGAATCTTATTCTCCATGTTTTGATCTTCATATTGACAATTTAGACATTCTTGAACTCTGGATAAATTGAATTATAAATCTCTAATATTTATCCTTGATCTCACTGGATTTATTGTTTATATCATTGTTATAATTCTCAAACTTAAATTGTGGTGAAAGTTATCTTTGGCCTATAGCGCAAAGATGAACTGTTGATTGATGAATATCTTTGGCCCGTAATGCAAAGATGAGCTATTGATTTATGAATATATTTGGCCCGTAGTGCAAAGATAGACAGGTGTTTGACATGATCATGACCACTGGTGATATAAATGAATATCTTTGGCCCGTAATGCAAAGATAAATTATTGATTTGAAATATTTATTGATTGATGTTACAAAGATAAAATATTGATGATGGACTTTTAAATCATAGAAGATAGTAGACATCATTCTTTACATAACTCTTCTAATGAATTGTTATTTCCGCTGCAGTTGTTGATCTAAAATTTATTGTCCATAATTATTTATCTGATTTATTGAAGGCTAACGATAATTTATTCTTCATTATCTTAGCCATAATATTTTTTATTGGGCTAGTTGAGCTCACCCTTTTCTATCATTGTTCATTTCAGGAAATGAGAATATAGTTGAGACTAGTAGGGGAATGGAGTGATGGTTCGAGATAGTGCTATAGTAGTCGTCACTATTTTGTAAAATAATGTGATAATAATTGTAATGAGGACTTATTTGAGCGTTAATATTTTCGTATTATATACGACTTAATATATGTATTAAAGCTCTTAGTTTATGTGGTCGTATTTTGCACGACAGTTTAATATAAAAAGATTTGTATTTAGATGCTATACCATGTATTTGACGACTCAGAATGGGTTGTGTGGACCTATTTAGGGGCCGTCATAGTTGGTATCAGAGCTTAGGGATATGATCTCTGGCGGAGATCTGAGATTAGAACTAGGAGGGGAGAGACGAGTAAAATCCTTCGCTAGTGTGTCCTACTTAAGCTTATTTGTTATTTAATTGGTCAGGCGGAATATAGGGATAATATGTGACATGTCAATTTTTTTAATTAACCCTTGTTTTATGATAGTATTTAAGAATGACATCTGAAAATCGGGAGATAAACAATGGAGCATATGAGACCCTTGAGACACTGACAATCAATAACCAGGATAATGTGCATCAGGAAGGTATTAATCCTCATGTAAACAACACCACCGATCAAACGATGAATGATGGGGTGTTTAGGAGTGTTCTACAATTCATGCAAAACTATACGAGAGAGACTCCTGTTCAAAATGCAGGTGGAAACAATGGAAACTCACGGTTGGTCACTGCTAAACAATTCAAGGAGTTGGGACCGCCAGAGTTTTTAGGAAAGCCAGATCCACTCAAGGCAGAAGTTTGGGTTAAGCAAATCACCAAAATATTTGAAGTCCTGGGATGCATAGAGGAGCAAAAGGTTCCCTTCGCCACCTTTATGTTCCGTGGAGAGGCAAATTACTGGTGGAAATCTGTGAAACGTACTCAGCTTTTCACACTTAAGATGTCTTGGGAGAAGTTCCAGGAATTGTTCAACGACAAGTACTTTCCAGAAAGTATTCGTCATATGAAGGAGGTGGAATTCATCAAACTGGAACAGAACAATATGACTGTATCACAATACGAGGCCATGTTTGCGGAATTATCCCTATTTGCATCCCATTTGGTGGATAATGAGGAACGAATGACACGAATGTTTTTAACCTGAATTCGTCAATACCTCGTTTCTCATAAACTTTGTTTGTATTCAGATGTTGTGAATAGGGCTCAATTATTGGAGCGAGATAATGAGACTGTTCAACCAAAGGACAACAACCAACAAAACGATAATAGTCGTACCGGTGGCAATAGTCATCGGAACAATGATAACCAGCGTGGAGGAAATTATCATGCCAGAAATGGTAACCACTTCGGTGGTAATCATAGCCAAGATAATAAAAAAAAGTGAGTCAGGTGGAAATTTTAAAAAGAGAAGATACAACAATTGTGACGCCCCCAAATTCGAATCATCATTGATCTCGAATTCGGTTCGTCACGTACTAATTCTAATAATAATTAAAATCTCAAACAATGGAATAACAGAATAATTTACATTGATATAACATAAATATTCTCGTCCCAAGTCTCGAAACTATTACTAATACACTTCATAACTTAAACCAAACATATCTTAATACATAACATTAAATAAGTCTTAATACAACATAAAGGAAACATCCTAAGAGCACAGCTACTTCATAGCTTTGCCTTCGCTCTTGTCCTGTCTTGGGGTTCCACCTTGCCCTGCCCTAACTAAAATATTTTAGGGAAAGCAAGAATGAGCACAAATTGCCCAGCAAGTAATATACGATAAGGGTGAAGATTTTTATAAATCGAGTTTGAAATATCAAGGTATAATCTTGATGATAATCAAGAGTTTGAAGAATAACATCATGAACAACGAGTATCAATAATTCTCAAATTAAAACCTTGGAATATGAAACGATAGTTCATTATAGATCAACAAATATATATGAATTCAAAGGCTATCAACGTATCCAATTGGATAAAGTAATTTATACTGAGCAGTCAATAAGGACTATTGGACATCTACTAGAATTATCGATATTAAACTGATAATCCAAAAATAAGTACGATAGATGATCAGTCTACAATACTCTATGTTATGCATAACACCACAATAATTTTCACGAGTGTGTTGGGGCTTCCAACAATATATACACTCCCCTTACCATAAGGGTTGTTCAACTCAGTTTTCAAAGATTCCGCACCAGTCAATTGGTTTGGATAGTTTTCTAAATATGCACATAGTCTAGCCGAATCAAATGGCATAGACACTTCCGCAATATTCAAGAGAAATGCTAAGTTCAGCATGAATTACTAGCTCAAATGAAACAAGAGTTTATTCAATAAGCATACTAACTCAATTTAAACGAGTAAGTAAGATAACTTACTTTCACAAGGGTCCGTTGCAAAGGTTAGGATACTTATAATTAACAACACAAGAACGATTTCAAGGAAACATGCACACTAAAAGAGTGTAAGTCGGAGAAACTTGCTTACGATATCCGTTGAATAAAGTAATGCAAGGGTTTAAGATACATGCCTTATGTGTATTCTATCTACGTAAAGCTAATCAACACTTTCGAATCCTATTATAATATATTTACATGTATAGGACACTCATTAGCTAAGCACATTCAGTACACAAGCTTGATATGTAATTCCAGTATACACATAGGATTCTAACTTAGTCTTGTAACTTTATACGCACGTCATTACGTACTTGTATACACGTAGCACGAAATTAGTTTATGCAATCACGTAACATAGTTATACTACGCAAGACATTGCATTTAATCACAACGCTCAATCAATTATTATTATCCATGGAATTCCTTTTTACAAGTTAAACATCACTATGTTATATTGTCATCCCATATAAATATATATTGGTAGAGATCAGACCATGATCAGTAGCTTAAGTAACATTACAAGTCAGTTAATACAATCAGAAAACAAGCAGGCTGCATAAATTCTAAAAATAGACTGGCGCAGCTGCGCCCTGGTTAAGCCTAGGGACGGCGCAGCTGCGCTGTCCCCTGGCCAGACCAGGGTTGAGCTTTTGCCTCACTGCTTCTGTCCAATATGTAACCATACATTAACACATAGTTTATTCATATGTTAAAGGGTCTTAGATGCCTACATAACCTTTCTAAGTCCAATCTTTTATGCAATGGTTCAATATTAATATCTTTGATGACTTAAGGCTATATAAAGTCATGAAATCGTAAAGGCTATCATGTTTGACATGCATACATGCGAGGTGGTCATATAATCTATCAAAAGCATGCTCACATATTTCTACATCCTATACACATAAATAGCATCGTTATTTGTTTGAAAACTTAATCAACCTCATACTCGATTAACTCACATTGTTTCTAACAAGTATGTGCACATACATGATATATTAGCGATGTTAAAAGCACTATTAAGCATGTTAAAAATATCAGAATGCTATTACACTATGATCATGCAACTTAGTTTGAAAAAAGTCCGAACTTTACTTTTGAAATCGTTACGACTTAACCCATGTAGGGTAGCGTAAACTCAATACCTTGTATTCACCTTTCATATGTAGTTAAGTTATGTTTACATGCTCACAAAGTTAGAATATCTCTCATGTGGTATTCATGGATATTAGTTTCAAATATATCAAGTTTCCTTTAGTTAAAAGCCAAACAATTTGGACATGAACAAGAAAACCATGTATCACTAATCATGCTAGCTTATGTTCATAATTTAGTCATATAAGTATATTATCATGCAAATATGGTCAAAATATGAATATCATACTTATATGTCAAAGTCCATTTTCAAAACGTATACTTTCTTTAGTAAATGTTCACTAATGAGGTCAAACACGTTCATGTTATATCATGACACATAAATTCACATGTTAACATGATCTTCATGTATATCTAGACCACACAAACGTGCTTACAAAGTCAGAACATAAACATCAACATAATATGTGAAAGTCTATTTTAGAAACTTTAAGTTTATTTAGCAATGTATACTAACGACGGCAAAGCAACTCATGCCACATTAAGAGTCACATATGCACAAGTTAAACATGTTCTCCATGCATTGCTAAGCCATACAAACATGCTTAAAAGTCAGAATGTGAACCTCACATGCATATGTGAAGTTTGTTTTAAAAACTCTAACCTTCATTTCGAAAATTATAACTTTCTTTAGTAATTATATACTTTCATAGTCAAACATGCTCATACTATGTCAATGTACTCATATATACATGTTAACCATGTTCTCATGCTTGTCTAAGTAGTATTAACACGTTGGTACTTAACAGATTTGTTAATAGAAGCAGGATTTGAAATCAGGTACCAGCGGAGTTGCGCTGCACCCAAGAACAAATTGGGCGCAGCTGTGCCAGTTTTCGACCAGAACTAGAAAGGCCTCTGTTCGGAAGATTTCAAAGCCGAACACAAAATTCTCCTACGAAATTCATTCCAACACAGTCACATTGCTATATTAGATGCATATAAACTTACATAACAACGAACAATCATTCTCCAATCCAATTATCATGTAATTCATGCATAATCAATAATCTATCAAGTTTCAAAAATGAAGAACAATGAAATGAGAGTTACCTCTGCTAAGCTTGGATTGGGTTCACTGCTATATCAGACTTTCTCAATTCACAGGCCCTCACCTCAATGATATACTCCCTCTCAACTCTTAGTTAACAAAAACTCAGCAAATGAAAAATAGAAGGAGGGAGCTTCATTTATAGAGAATGAATTATACAGATAATAGCTTTGTTCATAAATTTCAACCAACTGGAAAAGCAAAAACTCAGAGGTTAAGGGACAGTTGTTGGGTAGTTGGTGAATTCCACTATTGGAGCCACTTCCCTTGTGATCATGATGGCTAGAATGCTGAGTTTGAGAGAAGAGGCAATAGGCTAGCCATTGAGTTATACACGTGAGGAGAGAGATGACAATCAATTTGGGACAAGCTTATGTAGAACTCAGCATTTGGCAAATGAAATAAATACAACACTTAGGTTTATTTTATGTTCACATTATATACACTTAGGCTAAATACACATGTATGTATACATAGGTTGTAATTTTATTTAGAGTCACAATGTAGTTTTTAATAAGGTAATAATATTACAATGTAGTAAGTTGAGGTACATGTATATCTCTCAATATATAATCCATGTACATTTATAATACCGAACATAATCCAATTGGGTATTATCTTTTCACATTACCATGAACCATATTATTTCAATTATTTATATTTATTGAAATAATTATTATTTTAATTCCACATTAATATTTAATATTAAAATAGATAACCATTTATTTGTTTCTTCACATATTATTAAGTATACACTTAGTTTAATAATTCATAAGTACACCTTTAATGTATCCATACATATATGTTGTCACATAATATCATTACAACTCTATTATTTTTGATTATATTAATCTATTGAAATAGTCACCACATAACAATTGTTTATTTATTATAATATTATATGAAGTACATCTTTAATGTCATTACACATACATATAGTCAAATTATGTAACTTTTACAATTCCTTAAATCTTAATATATAATTCTCATATATTATATAGTCTTATTAAAGTGTCACCCTACACTTTATATAATGTTATTTGACTTAGTATTACATAATGTACACATAGCATGTATTCATGTAACTTACACCATTTAACCAATCTTAATATATGATTCTTGTATATTATATGAAATCACATGTTAGTGTCACATTACACTTTATATAATATAATTGTAACTACTATACATTATGAGTCTAATTATCACACACTTTGCACATAACAATTAGTCGAGTAAATATAATCTTATTATATTTATAAATCATTTACTCGTTAATATTCTATTACTCGCAATAACAATTAACAACGTTATTATACGATTAACTATCACATGTATTGCACACAACAATTAATTATATAAATATAACTCTTATCATTTATTTACTCATAAATGTTTTGTTACTCACAATAACATATTATTAACAATTACTCATTAATAGGCTATCACTAATCACAACGATTAATTAACAATGTAATATTTATTAATCTTTCACTTATTGATTTCCCTCTTTAATTAATTAAATCATTATTATTTCCATTCTCATGCCACACAAGGCATTCTACGAGTTCGACGCAATTCCCTATATTTTCTCAATTATTATAAATTTAATTTAATATAATCGAATTACTTTTCTCATAACTCATAAACATTTATATTTAAATAAATATTCATTTTTTATTAGTATCAAAATTTATATTTATTCCTGAAATTCACGGTTCTTACAACAATGATGACGGAAAGACATCGGCAACAGCACCAGCACCAGCAACCGTTTCTAGGGGAGGGAAACGACCACCGGTCGTATGTTACAAATGCGGGCAAGAGGGACACATCAGTCCAAACTGCACACAGTAATCCAAGGTGTGCTACAATTGCAGAAAGGAAGGTCACATAGCCGAGTGTGCCCTATAGCGAAGTCAAGTCCAGCTGGGATGGTGACACTAAAGGCTGTCCCAGACAAGTCAAAGTCGGTGGTTCAGGGGAGATCTTTTGTCGTGACTACCTAAAAAGAGAGGAACCCGAACGAAGTTATCACGGGTAAGGTAATCATAAACTCTTGCGAAGTCTATACCTTATTAGATATCAGTTCTACCCATTCTTTTATTTCACCTGCTTGTGCTCAACGTTTGAACTTGACCCCTGAGAAATTAGACTTTGATTTATTTGTTGAAACTCCATTGGGAGAAACCTTTATTAAATCCACAATTTACAAATCTTGTTTGATTCAAATTGGCACCATCACATTACATGTTAATCTCATTTCTTTGAAAATACTTGCATTTGATGTGATTTTAGGAATCGACTGGTTAACCACTCATAAAGCTATTCGTTTATTGAAAAACGAATGTCAAGCTTTCTTAGCCCATGTCATCGATTTAAACAAGAATACGTCATATTTGAATGATATTTCTACTGTTAATAAATTCAATGATGTATTTCCTGAAGAACTTCCTGGCCTACCCCCCAGAATGTGAAGTTGAATTTTTTATTGACCTTGAACCCGGTACAAAACCCATTTTCAGAACCCCATATCAAATGCCTCCTATTAAACTTCAGGAGTTAAAGGTCCAACTACAGGGGTTGTTAGACATCGGCTTTATACGTCCTAGTACATCTCCTTGGGGTGCTCCTATTTTATTCGTAAAGAAGAAAGACGAGAGTATGCGACTTTGTATTGACTATCGGGAGTTAAACCATGTCACCATCAAAAATAGGTATTTGTTACCTCGCATTGATGACGTGTTTGACCATTTGCAAGGTACTAAATTTTTCTCAAAGATCGATCTTCGTTTTTGATATCATCAGTTAAAGATTAAAACTGATGACATTCCAAAGACTGCTTTCAGAACTTGATACGGGCATTATGAATTCTTAGTCATATCTTTTGGATTGACTAATGCTCCTGCTGCCTTCATGGATATGATGAACCGGATATTCAAGGAATATTTAGATCATTTTGTGGTTGTTTTTAATGATGACATCCTCATTTACTCCAAAAGCAGTGAAGATCATGAGCAACACTTGAGGCTGATACTCCAAAAGCTTCGTGAAAACAAGCTATATGCCAAGTTGAAGAAATGCGAGTTCTGGCTTGAGGAAGTATCCTTCCTTGGGCACGTTGTATCGAAATATGGAATATCAGTTAACCCGGTGAAGATTGAAGCAATATAAAGTTGGGATAAACCTAAGTCAGTAACCGAAATACGTAGTTTTTTGGGCTTAGCTGGTTATTATCGGAGATTCGTGAAAGGATTTTCTCGAATCGCTACTCCATTAACTCAGCTGACTCGAAAAGATACAAAATTTGGATGGAGAGAGGAATGTGAGAAGAGTTTCCAGGAACTCAAGAAGAGACTCATTTTGACACCTGTTCTGACAATACCATCTGGTTTGGAGGGATTTGTCATCTACAGCGATGCGTCAGGCACAAGGTTAGGATGTGTTCTCATGCAATATGGGAAATTTATAACCTATGCCTCACGATAACTCAAAGAATATGAGAGGAATTATCCTACTCATGATCTAGAGTTGGCAGCAGTCGTTTTCGCGCTAAAGATCTGGAGACACTATCTATATGGGGAGAAAGTGGAGATCTATACGGATCATAAGAGCCTTAAATATTTTTTCACTCAAAAGGAACTCAACATGCAGCAACGACGTTGGCTTGAGCTGTTGAAAGATTATGACCATACCATCCAATACCATCCTGGAAAAGCGAACGTGGTAGCGGACGCGTTGAGTAGAAGATCATATGCGGGAACGAGTGTGATACTGTCAACACAAAGGCCCATTTTATATGACTTACAAAGGATGGAGATAGAGTTAAAGACTCCAGGGACCCACGTGAAGATGATAAATATATGCATAGAACCAGCTTTAATTGATAAAGTTAAAGTTGCTCAAGCTACAGACCCGGAGCTGATGAATATGAAGAAGAAGGTGCAAGAAGGTGCTATTCCAGAAGCAAGAATAGACGAAGAGGGAATAATTTTAGTCAACTCCAGACTTTGTGTTCCTAATGACTCTGATTTGAAGTATAAAATCATGATGGAAGCACGCAACACATCGTTTGTAATCCATTCAGGGAGTACCAAAATGTATCGTGATCTTCGACATACATTTTGGTGTAGCAATATGAAGAGAGAGATTGCAGAGTTTATCTCAAGGTGTTTAACGTGTCAACGTGTCAAGACAGAGCATCAAGTGCCAAAAGGTCCATTGCGACCACTTGAAATTCTAAAATGGAAGTGGGAACATATCAACATGGATTTCGTTACGGGTCTTCCCAAGGTTTCTCAAGGCATAGATGCAATTTGGGTTATTGTCGATAGATTAACCAAGTCTGCTCATTTCTTGCCTATACGAGAAACTTATTCACTTAAACATCTTGCTCCTATGTACATAAATGAGATTGTAAGACTGCATGGTATGCCAGTATCCATAGTCTCTGATCGAGACCCAAGATTCACTTCATGATTTTGGGCCAGCTTGCAGAATGCTATGGGCACTGATTTACGATTCAGTTCTGCATATCATCCTCAAACGGACGGGCAATCGGAAAGGACTATTCAAACTCTTGAAGATCTATTGAGACTCTATGTACTAGACTTCAAAGGAAGTTGGGACAAGTACTTACCATTGGTGGAATTCTTCTACAACAACAGTTATCAAGCAAGTATAGGCATGGCTCCATTCGAGGCGTTATATGGACGAAAGTGTCGTTCTCCAATATATTGGGACGAGGTGGGTGAAGCAATATTATTGGGACCAAAATTGGTACGCATGACTACGAAAAAGATTTAAATGATCCGACAACGTATACAAACAACACAAGATCGACAAAAGAGTTATGATGATCTTCATCGAAAGGACGTTGAATTTAATGTCGGAGACCATGTATTGTTACGTGTTGCTCCATGGAAAGGAGTTACGAGATTCAGAAAGAGAGGAAAGCTCAACCCACGATTTATTGGTCCATTTGAAATTCTCGACCGAGTAGGAATTGTGGCCTATAGACTTGCCTTACCGCCAAGCATGTCTCGTGTTCATAACGTTTTTTACATATCCATGCTACGTAAAAATGTGAAAGACCCAAACCACATTATTGAATTAGAACCAGACGAGATAGCCGAAGATTTAACGTATGAGGAGGTACCTATCAAGATCTTGGATAAGAAGGAACATGTTCTACGCTCAAAGGTTATACATCAAGTCAAAGTTTTATGGAGAACCATGATATTGAGGAAATGACCTGGGAGTTAGAATTTGAAATGATAGCAAAGTATCCTCACCTCTTCGAAATACCAGGTACGTACGTCAATTTTGAGGACGAAATTTCATAAGGAGGAGAGGTTGTAAGACCGGCCCCAACTTTTTATGAATAAGATTTAATTTTCTCTATATATTATTTTAAATAGTAAGGTGTTGATTTGATAAATATGATAAGTTATGGGTGATATGTGCAAATTTTACAAAGTAAGCAAGTTGTCATAAAATATTTATTGTGTCTGGAAATATTAGTTTGGTCGGAGAATATTCTTTTTGTCGGGGAATATTCGTACGACGACGCAATCATTGGTTAACTCCATAACGAAATAACTGTCGGGTATAGAAAGCGACAGAAGTAACCTTTTTATAAAAATAACGGCAAAACTTTTACCGTTAACTGTTGAAATACCCGGTGATAAAAGTACAGTAATACGTGTTGTTGCACAGTAGCACACGTTGTTGCACAATATTTCTAATTATTGATTCTTACGTAAGAAGTCACTCATTCAATAATTATCACAGTAACCACTGCACAGTATTTCATATTATTAAATTAATAACTCATATTATTTAAATAATATTATTAGATAGCTTTATTGGCAATGTCTAAAAAGTTCTGTCGAGGAAAGGGGTTAGGTTATATAATTGCGCACCAATAAAGATAAATCCTTATCGAAAAGTCCCCTCTTTCTTGGGAACGACCTAGTTGTCAATATTGTGATTCTATAATATTAATTATGAATACTAATTGATGAATAAAATAAAAATTGTTGATAAATATGATAAATAAATATTTGTTCAATTTTGATATAAATGGAGGAATTTTTTTAGCATGAGACATTTGTTGAAAGTTGGCATTTTCTCTTCTTCGATAAAATAATTCATTCAAATATATTATTATAATATTACATTATAATAGTATAATGTGATAATATAATAGTATAATTTTATAATTTAAATGGTAACATTATTATAATAAATTCATGGTATAAAAATAAAATGAGGTGAAAGAGAGCAAATTGAATTTGAATTCTTTTTAATAATTATAAATGTTTTTAATAAGAATTTCTAACATGTGAGTAAATGGTGGAGGTGGAAGGTTTGGTTTTGAATTCCTTCTTTCAAAAGTGAGGTGCTGAGAATCATCCGTGGGTGCATTTTGTCAAAGGTTGTGTGCTACCACTTTCCTATAAATAGGTTGCTTAGTTAAGAAATAAAAATCACATCAGAATCTGAAAATTCTTTCTCTATATTATTGATCTTATTTCTTGTGAGTATAATGATATTTTGAGTATGGATAACAGTGCAAGATTTCATCAACATAATCTCCGTTATTCAAGTCAGAACTACTTTCCTATTAAGGTAAAGGATATTATTTTTCTCGTAAAGGATGTTATTTTCTTTCAATTTTCGTAAATGATATTATACTCGTAAGGGATATCATTTTCTTTCGTACTCCATATTATGTAAGTGATAATATTTTATTTCATATTCCTAAATTTAAACTTACTATGGTAAGTATTGCTTCTATAATTCCTGAAATGATTAGAAATTCCTTAAGGTTTGCTCTTCATCTAATATCATTTCACTGGAATATTGGTCTGAATTTTCTTATAAAATTTTAATCTTTTCATTTCGGGGTACTATTCACACGGTACTATTTATACGACACTATTCATACATATGGTACTATTCATGAGTACTATTCACAACGAAATTAAATTTTCTTTTCTTTGTCCAAGTTTTCTTTTATAAATCATATTCTTAAAATTGGATCCATGTTTTGATCTTCATATTGATAATTTGGACATTCTTGAACTCTGGATATACGGGCATTATGAATTCTTAGTCATGTCTTTCAGATTGACTAATGCTCCTGCTGCTTTCATGAATATGATGAACCGTGTATTCAAGAAGTATTTGGATCAGTTCGTGGTTGTATTTATTGATGACATCCTCATCTATTCTAAAAGCCGTGAAGATCATGAGCACCACCTGAAGCTGGTACTCCAAAGGCTTTGTGATAACAAGCTTTATGCCAAGTTGAAGAAATGCGAGTTCTAGCTTGAGGAAGTAGCATTCCTTGGGCACGTGGTATCAAAACATGGAGTATCTGTTGACCCAGCGAAGATTGAAGCAATACAAAGTTGGGAGCAACCTAAGTCGGTGACCGAAGTACGTAGCTTTCTGGGCTTAGCTGGTTATTATCGGAGATTCGTGGAAGAATTTTCTCGAATCACTACTCCATTAACTCAGCTGACTCGGAAAGATATAAAATTCGTATGGAACAAGAAATGCGAGAAGAGCTTTCAAGAGCTCAAGAGGAGACTCATTTCGGCACCTATTCTGACGATTCCATCTGGTTCGGATGGATTTGTCATTTACAGCGATGCTTCGGGCAAAGGGTTAGGATGTGTTCTTATGCAACATGGGAAAGTCATAGCCTATGCCTCACGACAACTTAAAAAATATGAGAGGAATTATCATACTCATGATCTAGAGTTGGCTGTAGTCGTTTTTGCGTTGAAGATCTGGAGACACTACCTGTATGTAGAGAAAGTGGAGATCTATACGGATCATAAGAGCCTCAAATATTTCTTTACCCAGAAGGAACTCAACATGCGACAACAACGTTGGCTTGAGCTGTTGAAAGATTATGACCATACCATCCAATACCATCCTGGAAAAGCGAACATGGTAGCTAACGCGTTGAGTAGAAGATCATATGCGGGAGCGAATGCGATGCTTTCAAGGCCTATTTTGTGTGACTTACAAAGAATGGAGATAGAGTTCAAGACTCCGGGGATCCATGCGATGATGTCAAGTATAAGTGTAGAACCAGCTTTAATTGATAAAGTTAAAGTTACTCAAGCTACAGACCCGGAGCTAATAAAGATGAAGAAGAAGGTGCAAGAAGGTGCTATTCCAAAAGCAAAAATCGATGAAGAAGGAATACTTCGAGTCAACTCTAGACTTTGTGTTCCTAATGATTTTGATTTGAAGTATAGAATCATGATGGAGGCACACAACACACCGTTTGCGATTCATCTTGGGAGTACCAAAATGTATCGTGATCTTCAACATACATTTTGGTGGAGCAATATGAAGAGAGAGATCGCGGAGTTTATCTCGAGGTGTTTAACATGTCAACGTGTCAAGGCGGAGCATCAAGTGCCAAAGGGTCCATTGCAACTACTTGGGATTCCGAAATGGAAGTGGGAACACATTACCATAGATTTCGTTACGGGTCTTCCCAAGGTTTCTCAAGGCATAGATGCGATTTGGGTTATTGTTGATAGATTAACCAAGTATGCTCATTTCTTGCCTATACGAGAGACTTATTCCCTTGAACGTCTTGCTCATATGTACGTGAATGAGATTGTGAGATTGCATGGCATGCCAGTATCCATAGTTTTGGATCGTGACCCCAGATTTACTTCACGATTTTGGATTAGTTTATAGAAAGCTATGGGCACGGATTTACGATTCAGTTTTGCATATCATCCTCAAACGGGCGGGCAATCAGAAAGGACTATCCAAACTCTTGAAGATCTATTGAGACTCTGTGTTCTAGACTTCAAAGGGAGTTGGGATAAGTACTTACCATTGGTGGAATTCTCCTACAACAACAGTTATCTGGCAGGTATAGGCGTGGCTCCATTCGAAGCATTGTATGGACGAAAATGTCGTTCTCCAGTATGCTGGGATGAGGTGGGTGAAGCAACATTGTTGGGACCGGAGTTAGTACGTATGACTACGAAAAAAATTCAAATGATCCGACAACATATACAAACTGCACAAGATCGACAAAAGAGTTATGCTGATCTTCATCGGAAGGACGTAGAATTTAATGTTGGGGACCATGTATTGTTACGTGTTGCTCCATGGAAAGGAGTTACGAGATTCGGGAAGAGAGGAAAGCTCAACCCACGATTCATTGGTCCATTTGAGATCTTTGATCGAGTAGGAAATGTGGCCTATAGACTCGTTTTACCGCCTAGCATGTTCTCGTGTTCATAACGTTTTTCACATATCCATGCTACGTAAATACGTGAAAGACCCAAACCACATTATTGAATTAGAACTAGATGAGATAACTGAAGATCAAACGTATGAGGAGATACCTGTCAAGATCTTGGATAAGAAGGAACATGTTTTACGCTCAAAGATTATACCTCAAGTTAAAGTTTTGTGGAGAAACCATGCTATTGAGGAAATGACCTGGGAGTTGGAATCGGAAATGAAAGCGAGGTATCCTCACCTTTTCGACATACCAGGTACGTACGTCAATTTTGAGGACGAAATTTCATATGGAGGGAGGTTGTAAGACCCCAAATTTTATAAATAAAGATTTAATTTTCTTTATATATTGTTTTAAACAGTAAGGTGTTATCTTGATAAATATGATAAGTTATGGGTGAGATACGCGAATTTTACAAAATAAGCAAGTGGTTATAAAATATTCATTGTTGTCGGGGAATATTCGTTTGGTCGTGGAATATTTTAGTTGTCGGGGAATATTCGTACGACGGCGCAGCCATTTATGGGCCCCACAACGGAATAACTGTCGGATATAGAAAGCGACACAAATAACCTTTTTATAAATAACGGCGTAGTTGTTACCGTTAGAACTGTTGAAATACCCAGTGGTTAAAATACAATAATGCGCGGTGTTGTACAGTAGCACACGGTATTGCACAGTAATTTTAATATTTATTCTTACGTAAGAAGGCAATTACTCAATAATTGTTACAGTAGTTACTGTTCAATATTTTATATTATTGATTCAATAATTGCTACAATTGCATAATATTTTATTGGTTCAATAATTGTTACGTTGATATTTTATATCAATAATTGTTACGTTGATATTTTATATTATTGATTCAATAATTGTCATTGCACAATATTTCATATTATTAAATCAATAATTGTCACTCTTATTATTGAAATAATATTATTAGATAACATTATTGACAATGTCTAGAAAGTTCTGTCGAGGAAAGGAGTTAGGTTATATAATTACGCGCCAATAAGGAGAAATTCTTATCAGAAAGCCCCCTCTTTTTACTAGGAACGACCTGGTTGTCAATATTGTAGTTCTGTAATATTATTTGTGAATAATTAAATTATTGATAAATATGATGAGTAAATATTTGTCAAATTTTGATATAAAGGGAAGAATTTTTTGCATGTGACGTTTGTTAAAAATTGGCCTTTTATCTTCTCTGATAAAATATTTATTCAAATATATTATTATAATATTATATTATAAAATTATAATGTGATGATATAATAGTATAATTTATAAATTTAATTGGTAATATTGTTATAATAAATTCATGGTATAAAAATAAAATGAGGTGGAAGAGAAAAATGGGATTGGAATTATTTAAATAATTATAAATGTTTTAGTATATATATATATATATATATATATATATATATATATATATATATATATATATATATATATATATATATATATAAACATGTGTTTGAAAAGTTGGCAGGATTGAATTCATGGTTGGTGTGCAGCCAACCTTTTCAAAACAGATGCTGAAAAATTTATCCGCCTGCAGTTTTGTCAATATTGGCATGTTAAGCATGTCATATAAATAGGGTGCTTAGTTAGAAATAAAAATCACACCAGAATCAGAAAATTTTCTCTCTATAATATCAAGCGTATTTCTTGTGAGTATTTAGATACTTTGAGTGTTGATAACAGTGTAAGTTTTTATCCATATAATCTCCGATATTCCAGCCAAAACTATTCTTCTGTTAAGGTAAGGGATGTTATTTTCTTTCGTAAATGATGTTATTCTTTTCTATCATTATACCAAAATATTGGCATAGATTTTATTATGAAATTCTTACTTTTTTCGTCGGGGTTACTATTCACGTATACGGCACTATTCACGAAAAAATTAAATTTTCTTCTATTTGTCCAAGTTGGCTATTATAGGTCCTATCTTTGATTGGATCCAATTTTTGATCTTTATTCTTGTATTTTGCTCCACAAAGTATTATTATGGAATATTCTTGAACTTGGATAAACTAAATTATGAATCCCTAATCTTTGTCCTTTATCTCACTGGATTCGTTATTTATATTATTTTTCATCATCCTCAGTCCTAAATGGTGATATAACTGAATATCTTTGGCCTATAGAGCAAAGATGAATGATTACTTGATGAATATCTTTGGCCCGTAGTGTAAAGATGGACAGGTGTTGAGATGAACATGACCACTGGTGATACAAATGAATATCTTTAGCCCGTAGTGCAAAGATGAATATTTGATTTGAGATATATTGATTGATGTTACAGAGATAAAATATTGATGATGGACTTTTAAATCATAGAAGATAGTAGACTTCATTCTCTACGTAACTCTTCTAATGAATTGTTATTTCCGCTGTATTTGTTGATCTAAAACTTATTGTCCATAATATTTTATCTGATTTGTTGAAAACTAACGATAAATTATTCTTTATTATCTTAGTCATAATATTCTTTACTGGGCTAGTTAAGCTCACCCTTTTCTTCCATTGTTCTCTTCAAGAAATGAAAATATCGTGGGGACTAGTCGAGGAACAGTGTGATGATCAGAGTTAGATCTGTAGAAGTCCTCACTATTCTATAAAATAGTGAGACAATAATTGTAATGAATAAGGAATGAATTTGAGTGTTTATGTTTCGTATAATATACGATTTATATTGAAGCTCATAGTTTGTGTGGTCATATTTTGCACGACCGTATGTTATAAAAGATGGTATTTGAATTCTATACCATGTATTTGGCGACTCAGAATGGGTTGAGTATTGAACCTATTTTGAGGCGTCACAATATATATATATATATATATATATATATATATAAAAGCAGTAAAGGGTGGTGGGTTTTCACTCTGAGGCCCGAACTGGAATGGATATATATAAAAGCTGTAAAAAGCCACGAAGTAATCCAGGCTGGACATAATGCAAATATATATATATAGAAAAGCTGTAAAGGGCGACGAACATTTTATCCTTTGCCTGGACAGAAATGTAAGTATATATATATTTATAAAAGTAGAAAAAGGCCACAAAATGATCCAGGCCGACTTGGAATGTAAATATTAATATATATAGTTAATATATATATATATATATATATATATATATATATTAAAGCAATAAAAAGGCCACAAAGTATAAATCCAGGCCCAAATAAGTCAGAAAAATGTATATATATATATATATAGTTATATATAAAAGCAGTAAACTACCACATATTTGATATATGGGCTTGACAGAATCGAAAAGTTAGTATATATATAGTTAAATATACACATTGAAAAGCCAAACCCGAATTGGAAAGATAACCCAGTCCGACAAAGTTGCTAGAAACGAAGATGTATATATATAAAAGCTGTTAGAAGCGACGGATCGACAATCCGAGTTGTAGAAATGCTAGAAAATGAGTTTATGCACGAAAATATACAAAAAGTAAGCAAAAATGACCACGGAACTGAGTTCCAGGCATAATCAGAAAGTGAAACTTAACGTGCAAGTGTATAAAAGTGCAATGAAGTAATATAAACTTTTTGATCGTAAAAATACTCACAATGAACTACTACACGGGCTTTTTGCCAAATTGTAGGCTTTAAACGTCCGTTTCTACCAGTTAATTTTTGATATGTGGTAGTATATGAGTATATCTACGTGTTGGAGTAATAAAATTTGGGTTTGGAGTACAAGAATGGGGCTGAGAAACCAAACGGGCAGAGGTTGAGAGCGTTTTTCTATATAAAATGAGCTGGGGGTGCACTCATATATATATACTCAGGGGAAGCGGCTCTACCTGCGGCAGCCTTAGGTAGAGGTGCGGTTCCACATGGTAGGGCCCACGTGGCGGGTCCCGTTGCATCGAAATATGTGCACTCCGAGCAATGCGAGGTCAGATTCGAAACTTTTTAACTTTTCATCGGAGCGTCCGTTTGAGGCGTGCTGTTCCTTTTCAAAAAGCCCTCGCCGAGAGTGTCGTAATGACATGGGAGTAAACCTTTTCTGAGTTTGAAAAGACAGGTTCATAACCAGGTCTTTGATTCCTCGCAGTTTGTCCATTAAGCTACCTTGCACTGTTTCCACTCGGGATCAATGTTATGGTTCTTTTTGGCCTTGATGGCATTAATTTGGCTCAAGTTTGACCAAATCAACTTTAAGTTTGTAAAATGACCATTTTTCCCCTCCCGGGGTTGCCTTCAGTGCTGGCATGGCCTTCGGCTTCCCGGAGTTGTCTCCGAGGTTTGGATCCTAGTCAATTCTGTTTGTCCTCAGGGTTGTCTTTGAGGCTGACTTGGTTCTTCCAGGTTTGTTTCTAAAGATTATATGAGGCTTCGGGGTCATCTCTAAAGTTGAGTTGGCCTCCCGGGTTTTGATCGGGGCTGATCTGTACTTCCCGGGTTGAGACCGAGGATGACCTGTACCTCCCGGGTTGAGATCGGGGCTAACTTGTACATCCTGGGTTGAGAATGGGGTTGACCTGTACCTCCCGGGTTGAGACCAGGGTTGACCTGTACCTCCCGGGTTGAGACCGAGGTTGACTTATACTTCACGGGTTGAGACCGGGGCTGACCTGTACCTCCCGGGTTGAGACTGGGGCTGACTTGTACCTCTCAGGTTGAGACCAGGGCTGTCCTGTACCTCTCAGGTTAAGACCGGGGCTGAGTTGACATCCCTGTATTGAAACCGGGGGTGAGTTAAAATAGACGGTTTTGCCCTCCTGCAGGGTTAGTAACAGGAATGCAAAAAATTTAAGTGCCTACAACAGGATTGAATAAAATTTTAAGTGCCTACAATGAACATCTAAGATTATGTAAAAGTTCTCTACTTCTATCAGTATTCATTAAACCTAGTCCTACAAAGTGATGAAGAATAGATTGAACAAAAGTGTAACTAACATCTTCTCTCTTTGTTTCAGTTTTTGTAATGGGGTCAGTTTTAATCTTAAAAGAATTTAAAATCTTAACTCTTTGAGCTTCAGTGAGAGCATTATCCCATCATCCTTTAAGAATGCCAGTAAAACCATTAACAAGGAAACGACAAATTTGATGATCAGTATTATCATCATAATATATTTATTATCATAATCATAAATATATTTCTTGGACATAATATTTCTAATGGAACTATTATTCCAATTGATAGATGTATTGAATTTACATCTAAATTTCTGGATGAAATCAAAGAAACTACTTAACTACAAAATTTTTTAGATAGTCTTAATTATATTCGAGATTATTATCCAAATCTTTCACAGGATGTATCTATCTTGTATACCAGACTTCAAAAGAATCCAATGCCTTGGACAAAAGAGCATACTTATGTTGTCCAAAACGTAAAAGACAAGGTCAAACAGTTACCTTGTTTATCTCTACCTAATCCTGCTTGGAAGAAAATCGTTCAAACTGATGCTTCCAACAAAGGATATGGTGGGCTACTTAAACAATACAATCCTAATAAGAAGAAAAAAAGAACTTCTTTGCTTTACTTCAGGAATATGAAAGGGGGCATCTTTAAATTATCCTACCATAAAACATGAATGTTTATCAATTGTTAAATGTGTTTTAAATTTTCAAGATGATCTTTTAAACCAACATTTCTTAATAAAAGTAGATTATTCTGCTACTAAACATATATTTAAAAAAGATGTTTAGAATCTTGTTTCTAAACAGATATTTGCTACTTGGCAAAGTATTTTATCAGTATTTGACTTTGATATCGAATATATCAAAGGTGAACAGAATTCATTACCAGATTTTTTAACTCGTGAATCTCTGCAGGGTTAATGAACAGCAGAGGTCATGGCCGAGGACAAAGAGGCCGAGGAAGAAATCGGTATTATACAGAATTTCCAAGTTTAAATACTCCTAACAGTATTCCTCAGGCTTCTTCTAGCCAAACAGAAAAAGATATCCTTCTGTTACCCAAACAGTAAATACTTAACAGAAATATTGAGGAAACTATACTCTTTATTAAACCGAATGATGAGAAATGGATGGCAGATCCATGTGAAATTAAGAGGCGTTATCTAAAGACTCAACTGTTTCCTCCTCGCTTTGATTAGTAAAGCTATATTTATGAACAAATCATAATTGAAACAACATCTATGGATATGAAGCACACACTCCATGATCCATCCAAAACCACCAGTCTAATTTCTTACCGTAAAACAACTATCAGAAATATTATGCCCATTGCTAATTAGGGTATCCATTCTCGTACCACCAGAACTCTTGACTCTCGTCATTTTGAAACTAAATATAGCTATATGGATTATATTGATTCCTTTACCTATGTTTTTTATTACCAGAATCCTATCCATAACTATAGCTGGTTTATCTGTATCTGTCCTAAAATTCTAAAAAACAAAATTCCAAACTGGTTTTTCATTTGGTGGGATAAATTTGATATCACTTTTGAAACCTTACCCGAATCCAATTAGGCAGTATTTAAAGATTGGCAACTTGCCTATTCTCACATACCAGTTAATAAAGAAATGTTTATGCTTAAAACCCTAGTCCATGTTGTCATCCGTTTTGGAATCCCTTGGATATGGAAATGGGATTTACAGTGTGACTACCAAAATAAGATTCCTCGCCTTAAGGGGTATTCTTTACCAAATAGTGGGATAAAGGTTTAAACCCCACTTTACTAGAATTGGTCAAAGCCATTATAACTCACACCCAGGCTTGCATTGACACTATTCCTAAAATTCTTCCCCTACAGCCAGTTAATCCGTTTGTCAAAATTCAGACAGACTTAAAACAAAAATTTCCAGAATTAACTGAAAAAGAATTAATTGTAAAAACTATGGACTATATGAAAAATCAATTCCTACAGTCCTTAGTCCAGGATGATACTTCTATGAAAACCATCAGCAGTAATGAATGGTCTTACCAGGATAACAATGAGTTTAGCGTACAAGCAGGAGAAAGCCAAGAACCGGAAGAACCTTCCATGGGAGTTTTTAGGGATTCTCTCACCTCTATGATTTCTGAAAAAATGGAACAGGACAAAAAAGTAAAAGGAAAAACATAATGCTAGCTGTCTTGCACTAACAGAAAGGATTCCTCCATTATCAGAAAAAGACAAACCAGTTGTTTTCCAGTCCTTCCAACTGTTCTCCATTAACAAAAGAAGACGAACCAGCTGTCTTCTACTCTTTTCAGCTATCGCACATCTATCCTCAAAAGATAAGGAACGACAAGGATAATCGACTCCACTTACTAGGACACGCCACCTGTCTTTCCCTTATCTTCTCTTTTACTTTTTCTTTTTATTTATAGGGAGCCTTCACCCATTGTTGAGGCAGATCTTTCTTAGACTATCTTTAGACTCTATCTCGCTCCCTGTAATGCTCTCACTATTATAAATAAAAGTTTGAAGTTTGAAGATATCCAGAGCCTTCTTATTTACTATAAGTCATAGATAATCTTGATGTTAATTACTATATTTCTTTAGTTGATATTTTAAATTAACACCAAGAAAATAATATTCGTTATAGAAGAGAATATAATAACACTGTAGATTATCATAATCGCCTTTATTTTCTAGAACGATTAATTAAAACAGAACAATTGATTGTTAAAATAAAAGAAGCTATTTAGGAAGAAACCTGTAGGTTAATAATTGTGGGTAGAACACCCAATCAACAGTAAGTTTATGAGATCATATATGTAGTAATTTAGAATTAATATATTATTAATATTACTTTAAAGTATTCTTGCTATGCTGTTAACTGTTTTATGTATTGATTAAGTATTGTTGCAATAATTAAGTGGGACGTCATCCATGTCGCGTTTAGGTTTTATGTCGCTAGCCAGGATTAGGCGTTTGACTATTTCCCCTTGTACCAAGTGGAGAGTATGCACAATATAAGGATCACAAAACAATAATTAAGCAACGATTTACAAGGGGAAACAGTCAAATGCCTAATCTTGATACCAAGGCTGTTTGATAGGAGGTATTTCATATGATACTTCTCCAATGTAATTTCCATATGATAAGGCCTTTTGGCTTGTGAATTTGATGTCGGGAATTCCCCTCCTATCAGAGATGTGGATCAAGGAAGCCAACGTTGCCAATGCATCAGCAAAATCATTCCTACCTCGAGGGATGTAGAGGAAGGTTATCTCTTCAAACTCCATGGACATCTTGATAACTTGCCGATGATACGACAACAAATGCAATTCTTTGGTGTGATCATATGAAAGTAGTATGCATACAAGCCAATCATGTTTGATGATAAAGCATATACTTTATAACAATCTTATTCATTTATTAATAAAAGTATTATTTAAATAAAGACATTTATTTATCTACATGGTGCTGTTTTTAAAAAATGTGATAAACCCATAGTTTTAAGCAATGCGTTTAGAATCATGATGATGATTATGCTAATGAGATCTAAATTCTTAGATAGCTTAAAGACTAAATTAGTTCCCAATCATTGGATTACTAAAAAGAGGGTTAGTAAATTTGAAAAGATTGGTACATAAGTTGCTTGCTCATTGGATGAGGATGATTGATCTCATGATCATTTGTGTGGAAACACTAAAGCAAGTATGTAGGTGCTTATTGGAAAATAAGTACACTGAACATGACTCATTAAGGAATACCTAATGGAGTTTTACTTGCCTGTTAATAGGAATTCCTAATGTGATAGTAGTACAACTGATCCTCAGACTTGAGATTATCATAGTATCTTGTGTATAATGAATTATACTTTGACTTAGTCCTTAAGACCATTAGGGTATATCAAAGGGTATGCTTGGGTGTAATAAGCTATATATGGAGATAATGAGTGATTAATAAATAATTTACCGCTTCTAGTAAAAGAAGAGATATGTCATATTTGATTCGATAAATGACAACCCAAGAATCCTTGGCCAAGGTGGAATGAAATTAGAAAGGAGTTTCTAATTTGCATTATTTGGAGTTGTGCATTTTGGAATCGAAATACATATAATTAAATAAAATAAGACTTGACAGTAATTATATGTCTTATATTTAATTGGGACATTGTATGGTGGAAGGATTGAATTGTACGGTAAATATTAACTCACAGGTTCTTTTATGACTAATGTTGAAATCTATATTCTCTGGAAAGTCGTTGATCGCTAAGGAGGTTTATCCTTATTGTAGAATAAATGTTATTTATTTAAATGAATTATTAGTTTAATTTATTTATTTAAATAAGATTAGAATTGTTTTAATTGATTTATTCACAACCGTTTTAATATGGAGAACCTAAAGGGTCACACCATAAAAGGAAGAATATTTATTAAAGAAGCAAATGACATAATCGTAATAATAAGTTAAATATATTTAATTTAATCTATGGTGATAGAATAAATTAAATAGCTTAATATTTATTATTTAATATTTTAGAAATATTAAATTTAAATTAATAAGAGGAGTCTTATTATAAAGGAGTTTGGAAATTAATTAATAAGATACTTCTCTCTCTCATATATATATTCCTAATAAGATTAGGAGACTAATTAATTAAAAGAGTTTAATTAATCCCAATAGGATTGGGAAGCCTAATTAATTAAAAGAGTTTAATTAATAAATATAAAACCCTAATCCCACATTGTTTAGGAGGGTTGCCTATATCTATAAATAAAAAAGTCTTATTATGGAATAAGGTTAGACATTTTAATTCCAAGAGTTGGGAGAGCACTCTTTTTCTAGAGAGAAAGAAACTAGGGTTTAGCCAAACACCATTTTTCTTGAATAATTTCTCTTCCTTGGTGGATCACCTCTAGAGGCCAAACACTTGGGTGGCTAATGTTGATTAAAGAAAGGAATCAATCCCGGAGATTCAAGGAGATCGCGAAGAACAAGGAGTTGAACTTGTACTTATGGAAGCTTAGTTCTACAAGGGTATGAATCTAATCTCCTTTTATTTTACTATGCTTCCGCTATTTTTGTAATTTGATTGCGCCCATGATTTCATACAAACCTAGCAGTGGCATCAGAGCCAAACCTTTATGCAAGTTATTAATTGTTCAGATTTGATATGTATATTAATATGTGTTCAGAATAATTTTTTTGGGCATAATTATTGGCATAGAATTATGTTTTTGAAGAAAAACTACATAATTCGTAAATTGGAAAAATAGTTTCTGAAGACTGGCACCGTAGTGCCTGATTGTAGTACAATCATGTCGCCGCAGCGCTAGCTTCCTGTTTTTGACACTGATGACGTGGCGCCGCAGCTCCTGATGCTAGGTCACTAGCGGCGCCGCGGCGCCACAACGCCTCTCTCTAGAAAAAGAAAATTAATTTTTTAATAATTTGATTTCTAATTAAAATAAAAGATTTATAGCCACATGATACTGTTCTCCCGTACAAAAGAAAAGGATTGCCCCGGCTCCGGCACCTTCCATGTTCACTGCTCCCTCAAAATACACTCTCTAATACTGGATTGTATTTTCTTGAGGGATCTGTTGAATTGCCATGATCCCGTCGTTCGAGAAATAAGTTTCCAATATGCAAACCCCTGACCTTTGATGGACTTCTGAGTCACGTAGACAATGTCGAACTGTTGGAGGATCAACTGTCATTTGGACAATCGATAATTCAACATTGGTTTGCTGAATACGTACTTCAATGGATCTATGCGGGATATGAGATAGATCGTGTGCCCATGTAGATAGTGTTGTAACCTCATGGCGGCCCACGCTAATGCACAACAGGTCCTTTCAATCTGGGTGTACTTCTGGTCGCCGTTGCTGAATCTTTTGCTGAGGTAATAGATAGCTCTTTCCTTACTTTTGTCATCTTTCTATCCCAGCATACAGCCCATTACATTGGCATTGACAGACAGGTACATAAATAGAGGAACCTCATCCCTTGAAGGTACCAAGACAGGTGTTTCGATCAACTGCTTCTTGAAGGAAAAGAAGGCTTTTTGACAATCTTCATTTCATTTCATGGAGGAATTCTTTCTTAGCAGCTTGAAGACGGGTTCACACGTTGCTATGAGTTGAGAGATGAAACTGCTTATGAAATTGATTCTTCCTAGAAATCCCCTTATTTCATTTTTTGTTTGGGGTACTGGCATCTCGGTGATGGCTTTAATCTTGGCGGGATCCTGCTCAATGCCTCTGTTACTTACTAGAAATCCCAACAACTTGCCTAATTTGACACCAAAAGCACATTTGGCTGGATTCAGCTTTAGGTTGTACTTGCGCAACTTGTTCTAAAGCTTTTTGAGATGGCTGATGTGGTTATCCTCCTTCCGAGATTTGATGATGATGTCATCCACATAAATCTCTATCTCCTTATGCATCATGTCATGAAAAAGGACCATCATGGCTCGCTGATATGTGACACCGGCATTGATAAGGCCGAAAGACAAATATCTATAACAGAAGGTTCCCCAAGGAGTGATGCAGGCTATTTTTTCCCTGTCCTCTTTAGCCACCATGATTTGATGGTAACCGGCAAAGTAATCCACAAAAATATGTATTCCATACTGTGCCATATTGTCTATCAGGATGTGGATAAAAGGTATTGGGAAGTTGTCTTTGAGACAAGCTTTGTTCAAATCCCGGTAATCCACGCATACTCGTACCTTCCCTCAGGGCTTAGGCACGGGAACTATGTTTGACAGCCACTCGGGGTATGTTGATACTATGATGATACCGGCTTTGAATTGCTTGACAACCTCTTCTTTGACTTTCAGACTCCATTCAGGTTTTAATCGCCTGAGCTTTTGCTTGAATGGCTTGAATCCATATTTGATGGGCAATTGATGAATAACAATGTTAGTGGACAAGCCAATCATGTCTTCATACGACCATGCAAACACATCCTGGAACTAAGTTAAGAGTTCAATCAGGTTGGCTCTTTGGTTTTGGGTGAGGTCTATGCCTATCTGGATTTTTTAAAGGTTTTTTGAGGTTCCGATATTAGCAGTGGTGGTTTGATCAAGGTTTGGTTTGGGTTTGTCTTCGACCCATTCTTTGATTTCATCGGGCACCTCATAGTCATCTATCTCCTCTTGATCAATCTCCGTCAAGTCGAAGTCCAGTTCTATATCAAAGTTGTAGTCACTATGAAAATTTGGCATCTCATCAGCAGCGACAAACAAATCTAATTCTGGAGTCCTGAAAATAAAATGCTTTGACTTTAATATATGAGACTGCTTAATCATACAAAGCATTTAGAAAAAGCATGGCAAACGTAACTGCTATAGCTGTGCAACAAAATAAGCAGTAAATAAAACCATGCTTCAGGGCAGATGGACTTTCTTCCCTTTTACCCTTTTTGAATGAGGCATAGGGTGCTTCTCCAATTGTCCAGCATTAAGTCCTCATGAATAGGGAGGATAAAAGAGTTGTGCTCATCTGTCTCCTCTTTGATGACGACTGAGACATCCTTCATATCATGGCCGGGGTTCTTCTTTGAGTTGCTACCCCTATCCCTCTTAATGCGAGGGATTTGAATCTGATCTTCTTCATCACTGTCCAGGATATCATCGCTCATACCCTCGTAGTGCATCAAAAAATACATGTTGGCAAATGGGTCTCGTTCTTCATGCAGGAAATTTTCTTTTCTCTTTTTGCTTTCCACATCAGGTTTTGGGACTCTTCTCTCTTTAATTGGTTTGACTGGAGGAAACAACATACCTGACACAACTGCAGGAATCTTCCTCGTTAGTTTCACAAACCCTGCATCAGTGAGGTTTGGCAACATAATCGTGGAAGCAGAAACCTTTGGATGCTTGTGTGGGTTCCGATGGTTTGATTCGGATGAATAGCCCAATCCGGCTTTCCCTGACTAGCTCGGGATTTGCACCGGACTCTTGATTCCTTGCTGATTTTTCCCTAACCCTTCTCTAGAGCGAAAACCCAAGGATACCATTTCCTGACCAACTGTCATTACTTCGGGGGAAACTTTTGGTTTCGTAGCTGGTGCCGCAATAGGTAGGTACTGAGTATTACTCACCTCCAAAGCTTAAAAACTGACAAGCTCAACCCCCTCGTCGAGATTGATTACTAGCATATCGCTCTGTGTGCAGACCAGATATTCTGACTTGACATTTACTGTGATTAGGTTGCCATCAATAATGTATTTGAGTTGCTGATGAAGGGTGGATGGAACTGCTCCTGCCATGTGGATTCGCGGTCTTCCCAACAACAAATTATATCTAGTGGTAATGTTGAGTACCTGAAAGGATATATAGAAAGTATGGGGACCAATCTCCAGTGGAAGCTCAATCTCCCCCACAGCCTCTCGGCGAGATCCATCGAAAGCCCGAATAACTACATGACTGGTCTGAATCCAGTTTGGGTTGATCTTCATTCTTTCCAAGGTGTCGTAGGGACAAATGTTCAGGGACGATCCTCCATCTATCAGCACACCTCCGATCACATACCCTAATGACATCACTGCTATGTGCAGTGACTTGCAATGACACGTCCCTTCTGCGGGTATATCATCATCAGTGAAAGATATCACATTGCTGCTAAAAATGTGTTCTATCACGTGATAGAACTTCTCGGTATCCACCGTCTTCAGCAGATGTGCTTCCTCTAGTAATTTCACCAGAATTTTGCGATGATCCTCTGAGGATAAGACCAAATCTTGGATGGATATCTGTTCGGGTGCCTCTTTCAAGCTTTGCACCACCTTGACCTCATTATCCCCTATTTTGTTGAGAAATTCTTTAATTTTTTCTTCAGCCACTCTCCCTTAGCTTTAATGACTGAATTGATCACCCGTTGAGGCAGGTACAACTGGTTTTCTCTTGATATGCTGACAATGTTGTTCGATGTTGAACCTTAGTCCTTCCCATAGTTCCATGGGACTCTTTTCAGGCTGACGATAGGATATTGTGGTCTGAAGGGCAATATTAGAGGCTTAGGCGCAACCACTTTCACAGGATTTTGTACTTCTTGGACCCATTTCCCTTGCAGTATCAGGGGTGTTATGGCTATATCCTTCTCAAGGGAAATTACAGCTACTACTTCCTGATTCCATGCCATGGGAATAAAGAGTGCTTCCACATCGGGATAACTATAATCTTGATTTTCCTTCATCAGCTCACCACTTTCAATCAGATTCTGAATCAGGTGACGAAGTCCCCAACAATCCTCGGTGTCATGACCGGGCGCGTTAGAATGATACTGACAGATCCGGTTAAGCTTGAACTTCCTGGATTAAGGGTTCACCGGGGGTAACAAATCTGTAACCATCCCTTCATTGATCAATATTTGGAGGATTTCTTTCATAGGCCGATTCAAATTAGTGAAATTCCTCTAGAAGGCGAATTCCCTATCAGCTTGGAACTTCTCTTCCTTGGCCACCTTATTGGCCCAGGGTTCATGCTCATGAAACCGATAATGATCTCTCATAGAAATGGGTCTAATTTCAGGTGTAGGAGGACTTGCTTCATACTGGTTGGTCTGATTTATCAGCTGTCTGGTTATCTGATGTTGATACACGACCAGCTCTGCTAACTGTCCAACCTGTTCCTTAATAGACTTGATTTCCTGTTCTATCAGGAACCGCCTTTCTGAGAACTCCCAACTGTCTGGGCTATTGGTACTTGATTGAGTTGACTCTCCAATATACCAGAGGTATTTGGATCCTTCTCCATTTCTTGTGCTAATCATATTGACACTCTCCTCATTGTGTTGAGGGAGAGGATTATCTTGTACATGTGGTTGCTCTTGCTTTGTCACCAAAATCTCTCCGTTATCTATCAAGTCTTGGATTTTGTGCTTGAGAAACCAACAGTCTTGTGTATCGTGGCCCAGTGCTCCAGAATGGTATGCACACTTTTTACTCGGGTTGAAATTCCTTCCACTTGAACTGGCTAGCGGAAGGAGCTGAACAATATTCTTTTGGGCTGTCAGCAGTTTCAGCACATTTTCGAGTGAATCCCCCAAGGGTGTGAACATTCTTCGACGTCTGACCTCTCCCGCTTTTTGAAAAGGAGGGTTAGAAGATTGCGCAGGAGATTGAAAAGGGGAATAGTTTCTCCTTTGAATGGGCAAACTGCTCGAATTGCCTCTCTAATTATGTCCCTTAAGTATAAAGGACACCTCCTTTTTCTTCTTCTTGTGTACTCTCCAGGGATTACTCCCATAGTTTCCAGAGTGGATATACTCGGCCACGGCTTCAAAGGCGGTAAGATCTTTTATCTTCCCAGACTTTAGACCCATTTCGACCATTTCTCCATGTTTGATCATCTCCAAGAATGGTTTTCCTATACCTTCTAGGACCCTCTCATAATACGGAGCTTCTTGAATGTTGATAAAGGTCAAGACTATCTCAGTCTCGGTTATAGGCAGAGTGACTTGTACCGCCATCCGTCTCCATCGTTGGGCATACTCTCTGAATGACTCAGTGTTCTGCTTCTTAACTTTGGTGATTTGATATCTATCTGGAGTCATCTGAGACTGGAAGCTGTATTGATTGAGGAAGGCATGTGCTAACTCTTCCCAGCTGTGAATTTTTAAATTGTCCAATCAGGAATACTAGGCTCTAGCCTCTCCGGTCAAACTTTTTTGGAATAATTGCATTCTGAGCTTCTTGTCCTTTTTATAGGATCCGAGCACTCCAATGAATACCTTCAAATGGGTGTAGGGATCTTCTAATCCATCATACTTTTCAAAATCAGGGACTTGAAACTTTTCTGGATAACGAACCCCAGGGAATATACATAAATCTGAGTAGTTTACGCTTCCAAATGCCCCAGTCCCTTTGATGGACCAGATTGTTTCTTTCATTTGTTAAACCTTTTTCAGAATATCACCAGCTTCCCGCTCTTTGTTGAGGTTGATGATTTCAGGGGTTGTGTTGGTCAGATCCTGGTTCTGAGGCTCAGGAATCTGAGTATCTTTCTTGTCGGTATCCTGACTGCTACCGGGTGTAGATGATTTTGTATGATCGGGTGTTTGTTTACCCTGCAGACCTTTGCTTTGTTCTTTGAGGAAAATAGCTAATTCCGCTATTTGGTTCTTTAATCCTTCAAACTCCTCCCTAGAGACATGAGTGGATTCAGGTTGAGCACATGAAGCTATGTTTGGAGATGGGCTTAGTGCTTTCTTAGATTTTGATCTGGTGATGGGACCAATTTTTTCCTACAATAAAAGTAGGTGGGTTAATTTTGATATATATATCAAGAGGATGCATGCTATACAATGTTTTTATTTTTGAGGTTTTTTAATCTTATCCTGTAAAACAAAGGTCAGTTGTTCTAATGACAAGATAGTATGACAGGATTCACAATGAAATATATATTTACATTTATTTAATTTGCAATTTACATTGAATTGAAAGAGGAAGGCATGAAGAGGCTTCCCTTCGGATTTGGTTAATTAGAGACTGACTAATCTTAGGTTACTCTTGCGGTTTTTTGGCATAAAGGTCCCCATATCATCACAGTCTACTAGAAGGAAAATTAATCCGATCTTTCAATTGGAGCGAATTTGAGTGGTGCCTTTCCTGAGCCTTGCAGGATTAATCACATTTGAGTCCAGTAATCAAACACCGACGGGTTCGCCTCCTGGTGGAGGAATCACACAGCATACATTCACATACATCGTGTCTCATAGTATGAAATGATGACATTTGTGCGAGGCACTAACATAAAGCAGTAAAGCATTTATTCACATCCATTCAATAAAAAACACAACATCCACACATACGCAGATAAAAAGGGAAATTTTTGAAAAGATCTGAGTGCGGCTTAAGCCCTATACTGTCCTCAGTAAAGTCGCCACCTGTCGACGTTGGGAAAAAAATCTTCTCTTTGGACAGATCTTCCTCTCCCTAAATTTTGTTGTTTTCTATCCTTGTTTGTCTTATCTGTTTTATAAAGGGTGAAATTTTTAGGAAAAGGCCAACATGTATCATATCGACGATTTTGAAAGGTTTACAGAGTCGCCAGTTGGTATATTTTGAAATGGTTATAATAACTCAACCGAGTTTTATTTGATTTTTTGCAAGTAGGCCCAATTATTGGACGCTGTCAAAACTTGGCCTTGGAAACCGAGATTCTTAAAGTTCAGGGACTCGGTTAAGCGGGGGGAGGGTGTTAGTCACCCCCAACTTTCGTGAAACACGGTTACCGCATCTTTTTAATATTTCTATTTTTATTTGCAAATGTGTGTGTATGCTGAAAGTAATTGAGCCTTCGTTTGATTTGAAAGTAGTGTCGTGCTTCATTGTACTTATATACGAAGGGTTTGATTTGTTTGAAAAGTCCATTTTTAGACAAGATATGAAAATGTCATTTTGAAAGATGGTTTTCAAACCCTTATGCTTGCATAGGAATTGAAGCTTGTTGATACTTTCATTTTTTATTTTATTCAGCCTTTGGCTTGATTTGGATGTTGATTGTCGGGATGCGAAGAATCCTCAACCACAAAATGTATATACAAGTGCTGGACTTCTTATGGGCATGAAAACCATCCAAGTGACTCTAGCACTAAAAACCATATTTCACTATGTTTGAGACCTTAAATCCAGATAACCGTTTTAAGGTCCCTCGGATGTACATTTTGTGATGCCCCCAAAACAGGTTCAATACCAACCCATTCTGAGTCGCCAAAAACATGGTACAGAATTCCAAATACAAACTTTTATAACAAAAGGTTGTGAAAAATACGACCATACAACTGTGAGTTTCAATACAAATCGTATATAATACGAAATATAAACACTCAAATTCAGTCCTCAATAATTATAATTATTATCACACTATTTTACAAAAATAGTGAGGATTACTACTGCTCTACTCTGACCATCACCCTGTTCCCCGGCTAGTTCCCGCAACATTCTCATTCCTTGAAGAGGACAATATATGAAAAGGGTGAGCTCAACTAGCCCAGTAAAGAATATTATGACTAAGATAATGAAAAATAAATTATCGTTAGCCTTCAATAAATCAGATAATATATTATGGACAACAAGTTTTAGATCAATATTCGCAGGGCAAATAACAATTCATTAGAAGAGTTAAGTAGAGAATGAAGTCAACTATCTTCTATGATTTAAAAGTCCATCATCAATATTTTATCCTTATAACATCAATCAATATACATCTTGAATCAAATATTCATCTTTGCACTACGGGCCAAAGACATTCATTTGTATCACCAGTTGGTGTGACGCCCCCAAATTCGGGTCCCTAGAACCTAGAATCTAATACGTTACGGTACTTCATTTTCATACATATTCTATCATCTAATGCGGAAATAATAAACATATATTATTTATCTCACATGATTCTATAACATTTTCCCAGGTTTATTAACCTTAACTGAATATATACCTTTAAAGTTACAAAAAGGTTTTCAGAAGATAACTAAATAGTTGTTTGTATAACAGTCTATTATTGTACTTTGCTCTTGTCTGTGTCCTTCTTCAAGCCTTCGTCTTAATCTGTAAGTTGTTATCATGATATAGCAAGAGTGAGCAAAAAGTTTGCCCAGCAAGTGTAAATTCAATAAAGATATATCATAATTGAAAGAAAGAATAAACTTTCAAGTTTTCAGCAATATGATAATTGTGAAAGAGCATGAATTAACATGTCAATAATTGAATGACTGAATCAATAACGTTTAATATCAACAAGGACCATAAACAATTTTATCTGAACCTTAGGGTAATGAAGGTGATCAGCCTTTCATACCTGATGAACATATTAACATGCACTACGTGTGAATCAATAATCAGTTTAGACGTGAATAATCATCAATAATCATTCACTAATATGCTTTGAAATATAACTCGAGGTTGAGTTAGAGAAACTTGCCTTGTGCGTCGATTACTGCTACACAATCTATTATACTCTCTTTATTGAAAAGACCTATCACTGTTAAGATTGGTCTTTCAATCAGCATATCATACTTTATAACATAATATTACTATTTTATCAGTAACTCATCTAATACTTAATCACATAAGCAAATATTATATAACACCTTACAACATCAGTATTATTATCGTTCCTTGAAAAAAAAATCAATTACTTTATCATATACATTATGACTTAAAACTTTAATCTTTCATAATATAAGTGCTTTTCTATAATCCAGTAAGCCAAATACTAATATTATAATCTGGATTATTTAAACATATCAATCCAGCAACCTGGATTGAAATTATTCTACAATTTGGTAAACTGTTTTTCAATCCAGCAAACTAGATTCAACTAATCTCCAATCCAGCAACCTGGATTCAAGCTGACCTACTATCCAGCAACCTGAATTCAAACTAACTTACAATCCAGCAACTTGGATTCAAATTGTCTTACTATCCAGCAAACTATTTTATAATTCAGCAACATGGATTCACAAATTCAGCAAGCTGTTTACTAATCCAGCAAGCTGTTTTCCAATTCATCATACTATTCATTCAATATGGCCTATGAATGTTCAATTAATAACTTAACTCCTCTTTTAAACTCCATTTAATATTATTCATTATTTAATAACATTAAATTCATTTACTAATATTATTAATCATTAAATAATATTTTAAATCAATGATTTAATAACACTTTAATCTAAACGTTACCAATCACTTAATAATATATTCATCTAATATTATTAATTTTTTAATAATTTTTTAAACATATAAATAATTTATTTTAATTGTTTACAATTTACTAATTAATGCATTTAATCATTCTAAAATGCCATACTCATAAGATTTCATCACCAATGACCAAATCCCACATCAAAAATCTGTATATACCCTATATAGGGCTTTCAAGCCATAACATCCTATTTTTTTTCAAATTTTTAACATCACATAACTAATTCAACTCATTTGTTCATAACTGAACCATTTCTGTGAAAAATACAAAATCAGTTTCAAAAACATTTCTTTTCTGGATTTGACAGAATATAGTTCCATATTGAACATATATTTTTCCCAAAATTTTTAAAATTCATTCATTAATTTTTAAATGGCCAAAACTGCCGAATCTTGAGACATTTATCATAAACTGTGCTTTTGTCCAAAAATTCCGAAACCTACAGAGTATATTCCTGTTATATACATGTACTCCCAATAAAAATTTCACCAATTTTGGAGTTAACCACAAGGAGTTATAAGGGTTTACTTTTAAAGTAGTCCTTTTCCATAAAATCCATAACTCTCAATCTATACATCCAAAAATTGCCATTTTTGGGTACAATCTAGAAAAATCATAATATTATCATCCCAAATTATTCCAGAATTTTTAGGGCAAGAAAAGTGGACGAAAACGGCCTTTTCCCAAACTGGCCAGTAGCAGATTTTTGCTCTAAATTTTATCTTTTGCCGGCTGGACAGTTTGTACAAAAACAGTTGCCATTTGATGTGTAGTTAACATATTTGAGTGCTACCACTTGGGTTTAGTAGCTAACTTACATATCTCGCACTTTCCTTTGACGGATCGCTAAACGAAGGTGTAGATCTTAAATGGTATTCAATCAAAGTGGACAAAAGCTTGGATTTATAAACTAAAAAAATTTATTTTTCTTTTCTTTTGATTTCCAACCAAATCAACACCCAATATGGGTAAATCTAAACATAAAATACTCATCAACATGTATATTCATGGTTTTTGAGTTTTGAAACATAAATCCAAGCTTTGATTTGGAATAACTAAAATCAATTACATAAACTAGTTTTAGGATTATATTTTTTTCTCAAGCCTTCCTTCTTCTTCTTCTTCCATGGAGAATCTTTCATCTCCTCTTTTCTCCCTCAAGGGGGTTGTCGCCCCTCTCCTCCTTCTCTCATGGCTGTCGCCACTTCTTACCTTTCTCTATCTTGGTTTTCCGTTTTTTTTCTCTTTCTTCTTCCGCTTCTTATCTTCTTTATATTTCTTTCTTCTTATCACTTTCTTCTTTCTTATCTCTAAATGTCGCACCTCTCTTTTTTCCTTCTCCATTTCGGCCACATGTGGCCTCTTTATCTTCACATATTTTTATTTATTTTTTTTATACATCAAATGTCCAACATGCCCCTCTTCAATTTACTTAACTTCGGGCCACTTTACTTAATCTTTTGGGCTTTCAATTTAATTCTTTGGGCCAGGTAATTTAACATTGTCCAATCATTTCCATCTTATCACACCCTAAATATTTAAGTAGGGCTTTCATTCCATACATTTAGAACTTAAATCACTACTCTTGTACATTAAATTTTATAATCCAATTAAATTACTTTAATTAGGGTATAAAATTAATAAATTGAGATAGTAAAATATATCTCTTAAATTAGTATAATTTATTATTCTCCCACATGTTCCTTAACAATTCGGCTTGCTTGGGCTTAACGCTTAATTCTTTTGACTTTTCCATTAAAATATTTGGACTTCCTAACTAAAAGGTTTAGGTCATAAAAATTAATATGGTCCATTATCTTAAATTCTATCTTACCCTAATCATTTTATTATGGTTTTCATGTA
Source organism: Panax stipuleanatus (assembly GCA_020205555.1). Classification (NCBI taxonomy): domain Eukaryota; kingdom Viridiplantae; phylum Streptophyta; class Magnoliopsida; order Apiales; family Araliaceae; genus Panax; species Panax stipuleanatus. Next base: position 44,051,775 of record CM035117.1, on the reverse strand, counting down.
CTCAATTGAAATTTAAATCCTTACTCAAGTACATTTAATTTCTTAACCCAATTAAACTTACCTTAATTAGGTTATAAAATTAATTAATTGAGATATATAAAATAAATCTCTTAGAATTAATATATATTATAAATACTATTATTCTCACATCTCATAACCCTTAAGTTATTCAATACTTCATTCCTAATATGTAATTAGGATTACATTAGTTCCTTTTTATTTGTTTATATAATAAACAAATATAAACAATTCACATAATATTCATATTCACTTATTCACATATTCATACAGAATAATTTAATATATTGAGACACGATCCACAAATCTCTTAGATTAGGTCACTAGTATATAATTAAAATACTAGGACCACTAAATAAAAATAACCAATTAGGTTATTTAATTCTCATACCTAATTTAAATAACTTATTTAAATTATATAATTTATATTGTATAATTAAATTTAATTTCCTCATTCTCTCCATAAACTGTTTTCAAATATTTTATTTATATATTAAATATAAAATTTAATATATTCAATCATTTATTCAAATATGAATTTAATTTACTAACTAGTTGATACCAATATACATATTTTACGTATTGGGTCTCATCTCATATATATATATATATATATATATATATATATATATATATATATTTACATCATTTGGTATAATATTAAATATTATACCATTATTCATGTAACATAATATCATATATCCAATTATTTTATTTCCTTTCTATAAATTGTCTTCACAGTTTATTTAACGATAGTAAATATATTAATATATTCACCACATTAAATACATGCATACATTACACTTAATAATGTAATATATGATTTCTTCCAAAAAATAGTGGTTATACATGAAGTATATTTAATGCAACCAATTTACCATATTAAAATAATTTAATATTATAAATTATTTTAATTTTACTCATCTAATTCTCTTTAATAATTTACTCCTACACTTTACTTATATATACTAAATATATAATTCCAATATATTTATTATACACAACATCACATATTGTATGACACATATTCCTTTGTGCACTACAATATCACATAACATATCATCTAATAAGAATTTTTTTGTTTAATTCTTATTTTAATATTACCCAAAAATTTGGGTTATCACATTCACTCCTTCTTCTAAAAATTTCATCCTCGAAATTATAGTCTACTAATCATTACTCCTTTTATTCATCAAAACTAGGTTTTTAAGTTAACCTTTATCTGATTTCTTGCTCAATTTAATGAGTACAGATTACTTCCTTCTATGAGGAGTTTCTTTTTCTTTTTTTATCATCACCTTCTTCCATGACTTCTCTCTAAGGAGTTAAAACTTTTCATATCGGGCTGAGGGGTCATATAGACTGTGAACTCTCAGGTTTAACGGTATTCACCATAACTAAATCTGGTAACCATGTTGCACTTGGTATGTTTACAATCACGAAGAAGGTAAACTACCGATACTGGTACGTTAGGTGATCAATCTATTGTACCTTAATTCTCAGAACGACTGTATACGTTCAAGGATTGGAATATATCATCAACCAGTATATCCCCATTTTTCGGGGTTGTTCACCTCAGTCTTAACATCAGAGTCCGTACCAAAACAATTTTGTTCGGGATAAATTCTCAAAGAATAGTTTGAATTTTCATAAACATTTGTCTAGCTGAATTAAATAGCTTAGACGTATACCAATAATTCGAATTTCAATCGAAACATGTCTGTCTAAATCCAGTTGGCAATAATTTACCTTTAAAATTCTTAAAATCATTTTATGACGTCATGATACTGCACTGTATTTACAGTCCGTTTGAGGATTTCCTCATTTTATGACGTTGTCATACTACATCGTACCATAGTGGGCTGACGATCCTTAGATCACATCCAACACTAGGTAATTCTGCATTGATAACTCCATCATTTTTTATCATTTCTGCATCAGGTTCCATGATGCATCGATGATATATAAAATATATTTTGATATCTCAAATTATTTTTGTCTAGCCAAAACAATTAGCGTAAACTCTTCTTTAAACAGTTCAAAATCATTAAAAAATCATTTCTAGTGTTATCATACCGCAACAGGTAACAATGAGTTAGTGGTACGAAGCCCACTTCTACACAACTATAACCATGTGTTGCTGAAAATAACAATTCATTTTATTTCGAAAGGCACATCAGTGCGAATTTAGCTTGATGTCAAAAATTTGAAGTCTAGCACAGCTAGAAGATTTGGAATACCTATGCTTCCATCATCAACTTCAATTTCTCTAATGATCAATTTCTTAATAATTCTATCTATTAAAAATCCTCAATTATTCATCCATCACTTTTCTATACCCCATTATAGTTCATCAAACATACCACACGTTATGAGTTCAGGAACTTACCAACATCATATGATTTTAGGAACTTATCCTAGTCATACCAAAGTCGTACATTCGCTGAGGGGTTCCACCATACGATTATGAGTCACGAACTTAACATACGTATGAATTTAAAAAACTCGCACCTAATCTTATATTCTTTACCTATCCGTCATACACATGAGAAAAGAATCACCTTCTCAACATATATATAGCGAATAGCGCGACACAACATTTCAATGATTATTAATGTGATAAACTAAGTAGTCGTTAGACCAAGCACAAAACCCCCGCTCATACAAAGGTTTGTACCACTCAGCTATCACATGAGTCCTCAATTAAAATCTCACATATTCCTAGCTCCCTCTTTACTCGATATAAATTTTATTTAATCCGTATCTACAATTCACAACTCTTTCCTAAGTTTAACTCATACTATTTCATAGTACCATATTCGTATAGCAATTCTGCTATAAAGACTTCAATCAATAGATTGATTATCTGTCCTCTATGACCTCATCAGATCACGTTGTGATTTTATCATATAACCGTGTTATACTACGATTCTTTTCTATCTTATAATCGTTTTATTTTACGATTTTCTTTTCCTTTAATAATATTATATTATGATTTTAGACTTTTCATCTTATAGACTTTGTCTATTTATTATCACTTTTCATCTTTATTAATAGAGTCAGGTAACTCCAAATTCTTATCTTAAAATTCTTCAAGATTCTTCTTTGAATGTTATATATCTTCTTCTTGTCTTTAATGATGAATTTCTTGAATTCATCTCTTATCACTTAAACTCTATTTGAGTTTATTCCTTATCCCATCTCTGCGGTTATAGCCTAAGGTAACACTACCTAAGGTTTATAACCTACAACTTTGATACCAACCTGTGACGCCCCCAAATCCGGATCCCTAGAACCTCGGATCTGGTACGTTACGGTGCTTCATTTTCATATATATTCTATCATCTAATGCGGAAATAATAAACATATATTGTTTATCTCACATGATTCTATAACATTTTCCCAGGTTTATTAACCTTAACTGAATATATACCTTTAAAATTACAAAAAGGTTTTCAGAAGATAACTAAATAGTTGTTTGCATAACAGTCTATTATTGTACTTTGCTCTTGTCTGTGTCCTTCTTCAAGCCTTCGTCTTAATCTGTAAGTTGTTATCATGATATAGCAAGAGTGAGCAAAAAAATTGCCCAGCAAGTGTAGATTCAATAAAGATATATCATGATTGAAAGAAAGAATAAACTTTCAAGTTTTCAGCAATATGATAATTGTGAAAGAGCATGAATTAACATGTCAATAATTGAATGACTGAATTAATAACGTTTAATGTCAACAAGGAATATGAACAACTCTATCTGAACCTTAGGGTAATGAAGGTGATCAGCCTTTCATACCTGATGAACATATGCAACATGCACTACGTGCGAATCAATAATCAGTTTAGATGCGAATAATCATCAATAATCATTCACTAATATACTTTGAAATTTAACTCGAGGTTGAGTTAGAGAAACTTGCCTTGTGCGTCGATTACTGCTACACAATCTATTATACTCTCTTTATTGAAAAGACCTATCATTGTTAAGATTGGTTTTTCAATCAGCATATCATACTTTATAACATAATATTACTATTTTATCAGTAATTCATCTAATACTTAATCACATAAGCAAATATTAGATAACACCTTACAACATCAGTATTATTATCGTTCCTTGAAAAAAAAAATCAATTACTTTATCATATACATTATGACTTAAAACTTTAATCTTTTATATTATAAGTACTTTTCTATAATCCAGTAAGCCAAATACTAATATTATAATCTGGATTATTTAAACATATCAATCCAGCAACCTGGATTGAAATTATTCTTCAATTTGGTAAACTGTTTTTCAATCCAGTAAACTGGATTCAACTAATCTCCAATCCATCAACCTGGATTCAAGCTGACCTACTATCCAGCAACCTGAATTCAAACTAACTTACAATCCAGCAACTTGGATTCAAATTGTCTTACTATCCAGCAAACTATTTTATAATTCAGCAACCTGAATTCACAAATTCAGCAAGCTGTTTACCAATCCAGCAAGCTGTTTTCTAATTCATCATACTATTCATTCAATATTACCTAATGAATGTTCAATTAATAACTTAACTCCTCTTTTAAACTCCATTTAATATTATTTATTATTTAATAACATTAAATTCATTTACTAATATTATTAATTATTAAATAATATTTTAAATCAATGATTTAATAACACTTTAATCTAAACGTTACCAATCACTTAATAATATATTCATCTAATATTATTAATCTTTTAATAATATTTGAATAATTTTTTAAACATATACAATTTATTTTAATTGTTTACACTTTACTAATTAATGCATTTAATCATTCTAAAATGCAATGCTCATAAGATTTCATCACCAATGACCAAATCCCACATCAAAAATCTGTATATACCCTATATAGGGCTTTCAAGCCATAACATCCTATTTTTTTCAAATTTTTAACATCACATAACTAATTTAACTCATTTGTTCATAACTGAACCATTTCTGTGAAAAATACAAAATCAGTTTCAAAAACATTTCTTTTCTGGGTTTGACAGAATATAGTTCCATATTGAACATATATTTTTCCCCAAATTTTTAAAATTCATTTATTAATTTTTAAATGGCCAAAATTGTCGAATCTTGAGACATTTATCATAAACTGTGCTTTTGTCCAAAAATTCCTAAACCTACAGAGTATACTCCTGTTATATACACGTACTCCCAATAAAAATTTCACCAATTTTGGAGTTAACCACAAGGAGTTATAAGGGTTTACTTTTAAAGTAGTCTTTTTCCATAAAATCCATAACTCTCAATTTATACATCCAAAAATTGCCATTTTTGGGCACAATCTAGAAAAATAATAATATTATCATCCCAAATTTTTTTAGAATTTTTAGGGCAAGAAAAGTGGACAAAAACGGCCTTTTCCCAAACTGGCCAGTAGCAGATTTTTGCTCCAGATTTTATCTTTTGCCGGTTGGACAGTTTGTGCAAAAACAGTTGCCATTTGATGTGTAGTTAACATATTTGAGTGCTACCACTTGGGTTTAATAGCTAACTTACATATCTCGCACTCTCCTTTGACGGATCGCAAAACGGAGGTGTAGATCTTAAATGGTATTCAATCAAAGTGGACAAAAGCTTGGATTTATAAACTAAAAAAATTTATTTTTCTTTTCTTTTGATTTCTAACCAAATCAACACCCAATATGGATAAATCTAAACATAAAATACTCATCAACATGTATATTCATGGTTTTTGAGTTTAGAAACATAAATCCAAGCTTTAATTTGAAATAACTAAAATCAATTACATAAACTAGTTTTAGGATTATACCTTTTTCTTAAGCCTTCCTTCTTCTTCTTCCATGGAGAATCTTTCTCTCTCCTCTTTTCTCCCTCTAGGGGGCTGCCGCCCCTCTCCTCCTTCTCTCATGCTGCCGCCACTTCTTCCCTTTCTCTATCTTGGTTTCCAATTTTTTTTCTCTTTCTTTCTCTTCTTATCTTCTTTATATTTCTTTCTTCTTATCCCTTTCTTCTTTATTATCTCTAATTGCCGCACCTCTCTTTTTTCCTTCTCTATCTCGGCCACATGTGGCCTCTTTATTTTCACATATTTTTTTTTATACTTCAAACGTCCAACATGCCCCTCTTCAATTTACTTAACTTTGGGCCACTTTACTTAATCTTTTGGGCTTTCAATTTAATTCTTTGGGCCAGGTAATTTAACATAGTCCAATCATTTCTATCTTATCACACCCTAAATATTTAAGTAAGGCTTTCATTCCATACATTTAGAATTTAAATCACTACTCTTGTACATTAAATTTTATAATCCAATTAAATTACTTTAATTAGGGTATAACATTAATAAATTGAGATAGTAAAATATATCTCTTAAATTAGTATAATTTATTATTCTCCCACATGTTCCTTAACAATTGGGCTCACTTGGGCTTAACACTTAATTCTTTTGGCTTTTCCATTAAAATATTTGGACTTCCTAACTAAAAGGTTTAGGTCATAAAAATTAATATGGTCCATTATCTTAAATTCTATCTTACCCTAATCATTTAATTATGGTTTCCATGTACTCAATTGAAATTTAAATCCTTACTCAAGTACATTTAATTTCTTAACCCAATTAAACTTACCTTAATTAGGTTATAAAATTAATTAATTGAGATATATAAAATAAATCTCTTAGAATTAGTATATATTATAAATATTATTATTCTCACATCTCATAACCCTTAAGTTATTCAATACTTCATTCCTAATATGTAATTAGGATTACATTAGTTCCTTTTTATTTGTTTATATAATAAACAAATATAAACAATTCACATAATATTCATATTTACTTACTCACATATGCATACAAAATAATTTAATAGATTGAGACACGATCCACAAATCTCTTAGATTAGGTCACTAGTATATAATTAAAATACTAGGACCACTAAATAAAAATAACCAATTAGGTTATTTAATTCTCATACCTAATTTAAATAACTTATTTAAATTATACAATTTATATTGTATAATTAAATTTAATTTCCTCATTCTCTCCATAAACTGTTTTCAAATATTTTATTTATATATTAAATATAAAATTTAATATATTTAATCATTTATTCAAATATGAATTTAATTTACTAACTAGTTGATACCAGTATACATATTTTACGTATTGGGTCTCATATATATATATATATTTATTTACATCATTTGGTATAATATTAAATATTATACCATTATCCATGTAACATAATATCATATATCCAATTATTTTATTTCCTTTCTATAAATTGTCTTCATAATTTATTTAACGGTAGTAAATATATTAATATATTCACCACATTAAATACATGCATACATTACACTTAATAATGTAATATATGATTTCTTCCATAAAATAGTGGTTATACATGAAATATATTTAATGCCACCAATTTATCACATTAAAATAATTTAATATTATAAATTATTTTAATTTTACCCATCTAATTCTCTTTAATAATTTACTCCTACACTTTACTTACATATACTAAATATATAATTCCAATATATTTATTGTACACAACATCACATATTGCATGACACATATTCCTTTGTGCACTACAATATCACATAACATATCATCTAATAAGATTTTTTTTGTTTAATTCTTATTTTAATATTATCCAAAAATTTGGGTTATCACAGTTGGTCATGTTCATCTCAATATCTATCCATCTTTGCACTACGGGCCAAAGATATTCATCAGGTAATCATTCATCTTTGCTCTACAGGCCAAAGATATTCAGTTATATCACCATTTAGGACTGAGGATGATGAAAAATAATATAAATAACGAATCCAGTGAGATAAAGAACAAGGATTAGGGATTCATAATTTAGTTTATCCAAGTTCAAGAATACTCCATAATAATCAATTATGGAGAAAAATTCAAGAATGAAGTTCAAAACATGGATACAATCAAAGATAGTAACCATAACAGACAACTTGGACAAATAAAAGAAAATTTAATTTTTTTTGTGAATAGTGCCGTACACGTGAATAGTGCAGTATACGTGAATAGTGCCGTATATGTGAATAGTAATCTCAACATAAAAAGATAAAAATTTCATAATAAAATTCATACCAACATTCCAATGAAATGATACTAGATGAAATGCAAAATTCGAAGAATTTTTGATCATTTCAGGAATTATAGAAGCAATACTTACCGTAGTAAGTTTTAATTTGGGTATATGAAATGAAATATTATTACTTTCATAATATGGAATATGAAAGAAAATAATATTTTTTATGAATATTGAAATAAAGTAACATCATTTACGAGAAAAATAATATCCCTTATCTTAAAAGGAGAGTATTTCTGACTAGTATGGCGGGGATATTCTTAAAGAAAACTTATACTATTTTCTACACTCAAGGCTTCCTTAAACTCAAAAGAAATACACTCAATATTATAGAAGAAGAATTCTCTGATTCTGGTGTAATTTTTATTTTTAAACTAAACATCTTATTTATAGAAGAATGGCAGGGAACTATGAACTATTTAAGAAAAATAATCACGGACACACAGTGCAGGAACCACGGGCGCAATTCACCGGCGAAAATTTTTATTTACTATGCAGCACTATGCAATAAAATATTCTAATAAAATAAAAATTTTATATAACATATAATATATATATATATATATATATATATATATATATATATATATATATAAGTAATAAAACAAAATGGAGATAACTTTCTACCGATAATTTTGAAAAATGAGTAAGTGGGGGTCCATATAATAAGCCAAATTTACAACAAATACTTCATAAAAAAACCCCTCTATTTATCTCAATTCACTTGGCTTCACCAAACACATTTTTAATAACAATTATTCATCATTAATATTATAGCTCACAATATTAACAACCAGATTATTCCAAGGAAAGAGGGGGCTTTCCGATAAGGACTTCTCCTTATTGGCGCACAATTATATAACCTAACCCCTTTCCTCTACAGAACTTTCTAGACATTGTCAATAATGCAAATAATAATATGAATAACGATGTCGTCTCATTTATTGATTTAATAATATAAAATATTGTGCAGATGATACTGTGACAATAATTGAATCAATAATATGAGATACTATGCATCAACTACTGTGGCAATAATTGAATAAAACTAAGTGGCTTCTCATGTAAGCATCAATAATCAAAGATACTGTACAATACCGTGTGCTACTGTGCAACCACGCGTATTACTGTTCTTTTATCACCGGGTATTTCAACAATTTAACGGTAAAAGTTTTGCCGTTATTTATAGAAAACTTATTCTTGTCGTTTTCTCATCCGATAATTTTTTGTTATGGGGCCCACAAATGATTGCGCCGTCGTACGAATATTCCCCGACAAAAAGAATATTCCCCGACCAAACAAATATTCCCCGACACAATGAATATTTTATGATCACTTGCTTACTTTGCAAAATTTGCACATTTCACCCATAACTAAAGCATTATATCAAATCAACACCTTACTATTTCAAAATAACATATAAAGAAAATTAAATCTTTATTCATAAAAGTTGGGGTTTTACAACTTCCCCTCCTTATGAAATTTCGCCCTCGAAATTGACGTACGTACCTGGTACTTCAAAAAGGTGAGGATACCTCGTTTTCATTTCCGATTCTAACTCCCAGGTCATTTCCTCGATATCATGGTTTCTCCACAAAACCTTGACTTGTGGTATAACCTTTCAGCTTAGGACATGCTCCTTTCTATCCAAGATTTTGACAGGTACCTCCTCGTACGTTAAATCTTCAGCTATCTCATCCGGTTCTAACTCAATAATGTGGTTTGGATCTTTTACATATTTACGTAACATGGATATGTGAAAAATGTTATGAACACGAGACATGCTTGGAGGTAAAGCGAGTCTATAGGCCACATTTTCTACTCGGTCAAGAATCTCAAATGGACCAATAAATTATGGATTGAGCTTTCCTCTCTTCCCGAATCTTGTAACTCCCTTCCATGGAGCAACACGTAATAACACATGGTCCCCAACATTAAATTCCACGTCCTTTCGATGAAGATCCGCAAAACTCTTTTGTCGATCCTGCGCCGTTTGTATACGTTGTCGGATCATTTGGAACTTTTTCGTAGTCATACGTACTAACTCTGGTCCCAACAATGTTGCTTCACCCGCCTTATCCCAGCGTACTGGAGAACGACACTTTCGTTAATACAACGCCTCGAATGGAGCCATGCCTATACTTTCCTGATAACTGTTATTGTATGAGAATTCCACCAATGGTAAGTACTTATCCCAACTCCCTTTGAAGTCTAGAACACAGAGTCTCAATAGATCTTCAAGAGTTTGAATAGTCCTCTCCGATTGTCCGTCCGTTTGAGGATGATAAGCCGAACTGAATCGTAAATCCGTGCCCATAGCTTTCTGCAAACTGACCTAAAATCGTGAAGTGAATCTTGGGTTACAATCCAAAACTATGGATACTGGCATACCATACAATCTCACAATCTCATTTATGTACATACGAGCAAGACGTTCCAGTGAATAAGTCTTTCGTATAGGCAAGAAATGAGAAGACTTGGTTAATCTATCGATAATAACCCAAATCGCATCTATGCCTTGAGAAACCTTGGGAAGACCCATAACGAAATCCATGGTAATGTGTTCCCACTTTCATTTTGGAATCTCAAGTGGTTGCAATGGACCCTTTGGCATTTGATGCTCCGCCTTGACATGTTGACACGTTAAACACCTCGAGATAAACTCCGCGATCTCTTTCTTCATATTGCTCCACCAAACTATATGTCAAAGATCACAATACATTTTGGTACTCCCAGGATGGATTGCAAACTGTGTGTTGTGTGCCTCCAAAATTCTTGCTTCTGGAATAGCACCTTCTTCTTCTTCTTCATCAGCTCCGTGTCTGTAGCTTGAGCAACTTTAACTTTATCAATTAAAGCTGGTTCTACACGTATACTTGACATCATCGCACTCGTTCCTGCATATGATCTTCTACTCAATGCGTCAGCTACTACGTTCGCTTTTCCAGGATGGTATTGGATGGTATGGTCGTAATCTTTCAACAGCTGAAGCTAACGTCGTTGTCGCATGTTGAGTTCCTTTTAAGTGAAGAAATATTAAAGGCTCTTATGATCAGTATAAATCTCCACTTTCTCTCCATACAGGTAGTGTCTCCAGATCTTTAACGCAAAAACGACTACTGCCAACTCTAGATCATAAGTAGGATAATTCCTTTCATATTCTTTGAGTTGCTGTGAGGCATAGGCTATGACTTTCCCATGTTGCATGAGAACACATCCTAACCCTTTGCCTGAAGCATCGCTGTAGATGACAAATCCATCCAAACCAAATGGTATCGTCAGAACAGGTGCCGAAATGAGTCTCCTCTTGAGCTCTTGGAAGCTCTTCTTGCATTCCTCGTTCCATACAAATTTTATATCTTTTCGAGTCAGCTGAGTTAATGGAGTAGCGATTCAAGAAAATCCTTCCACGAATCTCCGATAATAATCAGCTAAACCTAGAAAGCTACGTACTTCGGTTACTGACTTTGATTGCTCCCAACTTTGTATTGCTTCAATCTTCGCCGGGTCAACAGATACTCCACATTTTGATACTACGTGCCCAAGGAATGCTACCTCCTCAAGCCAGAACTCGCATTTCTTCAGCTTGACATATAGCTTGTTTTCACGAAGCCTTTGAAGTACCAGATTTAGGTGGTTCTCATGATCTTCACAGCTTTTGGAATATATGAGGTTGTCATCAATAAAGACAACCACGAACTGATCTAAATATTCCTTGAATACACGGTTCATCATATCCATGAAAGCAGCAGGAGCATTAGTCAATCCAAAAGACATGACTAAGAATTCATAATGCCCGTATCGAGTTCTGAAAGCAGTCTTCGGAATATCCTCAGTTTTAATCTTTAACTGATGATATCCAGAATGAAGATCGATCTTTGAATAAAATTGTGCACCTTGTAACTGGTCGAACAGGTCATCAATGCGAGGTAACGGATATCTATTCTTGATGGTGACATGGTTTAACTCCCGATAGTCGATACAAAGTCGCATACTCCCGTCTTTCTTCTTTACGAATAAAACAGGAGCACCCCAAGGAGATGTACTAGGACGAATGAAGCCAATGTCTAACAACTCCTGTAGTTGGACCTTTAACTCCTGAAGTTCAATTGGAGCCATTCGATATGGGGTTTTAAAAATGGATTTTGTACCATATTCAAGGTCAATAGAGAATTTAACTTCACGTTCTGAGGGTAGACCGGGAAGTTCTTCAGGAAATACATCAGGAAACTCATTAACAACAGAAATATCATTCAAACCTGACGTATTCTGGTTTAGATCAGTGACACGGGCTAAGAAAGCTTGACATTCGTTTTTCAATAAACGAATAGCTTTATGACTTGAAATGACATTGATTGATTTTAGGGGTTTGGTTGTTTGAATTCGCACAACGGGTTGGTTAGGAATATGAAAACTAACAACCCTACGAAAACAATCAATTTTGGCATGATAAGTGGTTAACCAGTCAATTCCTAAAATCACATCAAATGCAAGTATTTTTAAAGATATAAGATCAATAGGTAGGGTGAGGGTACTAATTTGAATTAAGCAAGATTTGTAAACCGTGGATGTAATGAAGATTTCTCCCAATGGAGTTTCAACGGATAAGTTAAAGTCTAATTTCTCAGGAGTCAAGTTCAAACGTTGAGCACAAGCAGGTGAAATAAAAGAATGGGTAGCACCGGTATCTAATAAGGTATAAACTTTGCAAGAGTTTATGATTAGTTTACCCGTGATCACCTCGTTCGGGTTCCTCGCGGTTTGGACAGTCACTACAAACGCTTTTCTAGGAACCACCGACCTTGACTTGTCCGGGACGGCCTTTGGAATCACCATCCCCGCTGGAATTGGTTTCGCTACAGGACACACTCGAGCTATGTGACCTTCCTTCCTATAGTTATAGCACACCTTGGATTACTGTGTGTAGTTGGGACTGATGTGTCCCTCTTGCCTGCATTTATAGCATACGACCGGTAGTCGTTCTCCTCCCCTAGAAACAGTTGATGCTGGTGCTGCTGTCGACGTTTTTACGTTCTCATTGGTGTACCTTATCTTCTTGAAATCTCCCCCGACTCACTTCTTCTATTATCATGGCCACGATTACCACCTGAGTGGTTACCGCTTCTATCATGATACTTTCTTCCCCGCTGGTTGTTATTGTTCTGATGACTGATGCCACCTGTACGACCTTGGTTATTGTCCCTTGGTTGAACATAATCATTATCTCATTCTAATAATTGGGCCATGTTCACCACATCTGAAAATAAACAAAGTTTGTGAGAAATGAGGTACTGAGGAATTTTGGATTTCAAACCCATCAGAAACATCCGCGTCATACGTTCCTCATTATCCACCAAATGAGATGCGAACAGTAATAACTCCGCGAACTTAGCCTCGTACTGGGACACAGTCATGTTGTTCTGTTCTAGTTTGATAAACTCTACCTCCTTCATATGACGAATACTTTCTGGAGAGTACTTGTCATTGAACAATTTCTGGAACTCCTCCCAAGACATCTTGAGTGCGGCAGGCTGGGTACGCTTCACAGATTCCCACCAGTAATCGGCCTCTCCATGAAACATAAACGTGGCAAATAGAACCTTCTATTCCTCCGTGCATCCCAAGACATCAAATATCTTAGTAATTTGCTTAACCCACGTCTCTGCCTTGATTGGATCTGGCTTTCCCTGAAACTCTAGTGGTCCCAACTCTTTGAACTGCTTGGCAGTGACAAGCCGGGAGATGCTTGAGATTGACTGCTTTGTTCACCCTTTGTGCCAACAATCCTTTGATCATCTTCCTCCTCTGTTAGATTAACCTTCTTGATAACTCTCCTGGTCCTTTTCTTTGATTTGGACACAGCCTTTGTACTTTCTTTAGATTCAGCCATGATAATTGTTCAGGCTGAGAGGCTGTTGCAGCTTCTTCATCTGCAGTTATAGTTTATCTGGACTCTACGATTGGTGACACTTCTTCAATTTTAGTGAGGGAGAACTTCTTTATTCTATGACGGCTTTCCTTCTTCTTCTGAAGTTCAACACTTCTTCAGCTTTACACTTGATCTTTCTGAGTTAATCAAGTTGCCATCTTTTTTGTTTGGAGGATCTGAAGAATTTGCTTCATCAATTATCTTTGAAACCTTTAGTGCTACTGTTCTTAGCAGATCACTGCTCCTCCATAGATGATGCTATTTTCTCAAAGAAGTATGAATTCTTCTTCTTCATATGCATTAGAAGTCAGCCTAGCATATCTCCTTCTGACTGGCATCATCTCTATCATATACTCTTCCTTGGATCATGGAGAGAGATATCTTCAGGACAGATCACTTCACGACTGTTGATAGAACTATGAACGTAGTCTTCTTTATCTGATACCTGAACAGGCATTTTCAGCAGGATTGTAGTCCTTCCTTAGTTTCTTCAATATATACTAAGGATGAATAAAGACTCATTTGGGACTATCAACTTGTCAACATCTAACAGCCTTCCTTCAGTTAGTTGCCCTTCCTCCTTAATCAGAACTGCAGACTTTGATGCTGACTCCCTCGTCTGATTTTGCATGAACTGCAAAAAACTTATAAATATCCCATCAGTCATCGTCTGATCAGTGGTATTGCCTTCATGTTGCACGTTCTCCTGGTTGGTGATTAAAAGTGTCTCAACGGTCTCATTCACTCCATTGCTTAAATTTTCAGCTGACATTCTCAAATACTGCCACAAAATAAGGGTTAATTAAACAAATTAACATATCACATATTAACCCTATGCTCCGACTGACCAATTAAATACCAGATAAGCTTTGGTAGAACATACTAGTGAAGGATTTACTCGTCTCTCCCCTCCTAATTCTATTTCCCGATCTCCTTCAGAGATCATATACCTAAGCTCTGATACCAACTGTGACGCCCCCAAAATAGGTTCAATACCAACTCATTCTGAGTCGCCAAAAACATGGTACATGTAAGACCTCAAATTTTATGAATAAGATTTAATTTTCTTTATATATTATTTTAAAATAGTAAGGTGTTGATTTGATAAATGTGATAAGTTATGGGTGGAATATGCAAATTTTACAAAGTTAGCAAGTGGTAATAAAATATTCATTGTTGTCGGGAAATATTCGTTTGGTCGAGGAATATTCATTCGTACGACGGTGCAGTCATTAGTGGATCCCACAGCGAAATGAATGTCGGATATAGAAAGCGACAGAAGTAGCCTTTTTATAAAAATAACGGCAAAACTTTTATTGTTAAACTGTTGAAATACCCGGTGGTTAAAATACAGTAATACGCAGTGTTGCACAGTAGCACATGGTATTGCACAGTATTTCGAATTATTGGTTCTTACGTAAGAAGTCACTCATTCAATAATTGTTACAGTAATTACTGTTCAATATTTTATATTATTGATCCAATAATTGCTACATTGATATTTTATATTAGTGATTCAATAATTGTCATTGCACAGTATTTCAAATTATCAAATTAATAATTCATATTATTTGAATAATATTATTAGATAGCATTATTGACAATATCTAGAAAGTTCTGTCGAGGAAAGGGGTTAGGTTATATAATTGCGCGCCAATGAGGAGAAATCCTTATCGAAAAGCCCCCTCTTTCCTTGGAACGACCTGGTTGTCAATATTGTAGTTCTGTAATATTATTTGTGAATAATTAATTTTTGATATATATGATAAGGAAATATTTATTCAATGTGGATTTAAACGGAGGAATTTTTAGCATGTGACATTTGTTGAAAGTTGGTATTTTATCTTTTTTGATAAAATAATTCATTCAAATATATTATTATAATGTTACATTATAGTAGTATGATGTGATTAAATAATAATATGATTTTTATAATTTTAATGGTAACATTATTATAGTAAATTCATGGTATAAAAGTAAAATGAGGTGGAAGAGAACAAATTGAATTTGAATTCTTATGATGTAAGCAATGATGTCATCGGAATGATGAGGTAAGCAATGTCATCGGAACGATAAGGTAAGCAATGATGTCATAGGATCGATGATGTAAGCGATGATGTCATAAATTATGGCAAAAAGATTATTTTACCCTTACTCTGCCAAGCCTATAAATAGAAGCTCATTTCTTCATTATTTCTCACCAATTCACTAAAGCTATACAAAGAGAAAGTATAGAGAGAGTAAGAGAGAAAGAAGAAGAGTATTCTACTATTACACTAGTGCAGTCTTCAAATTTTGATTAAGGTAAGGGTATTATTTCTTTCGTATTTGTAAGACCCCAAATTTTATGAATAAGATTTAATTTTCTTTATATGTTATTTTGAAATAGTATGGTGTTGATTTGATAAATGTGATAAGTTATGGGTGAAATGTGCAAAGTTTACAAAGTAAGCAAGTGGTTATAAAATATTCGTTGTGTCGGGGAATATTCGTTTGGTCGAAGAATATTCTTTTTGTCGGAGAATATTCATACGACGACGCAGTCATTGGTGGACCCCACAACGGAATGAATGTCGGATATAGAAAGCGACAGAAGTAACTTTTTTTTTATTAAAATAACGGCAAAACTGTTACCGTTAGTACTGTTAAAATACCCGATGGTTAAAATATAGTAATACGCGGTGTTGCACGGTAGCACACGGTATTGCACAGTATTTCGAATTATTGATTCTTACGTAGGAATGCACTTACTCAATTATTGTTACAATAATTACTGTTTAATATTTTATATTATTGATTCAATAATTGCATAATATTTTATTGGTTCAATATTTGCTACTTTGATATTTTATATCCATAGGTGCTACTTTGCTATTTTATATTATTGATTTAATAATTGTCATTGCACATTATTTCAAATTATCAAATCAATAATTCATATTATTTGAATAATATTATTAGATAGCATTATTGGCAATGTCTAAGGAAGTTCTGTCTAGGAAAGAGGTTGATTAATTGTGCGCCAATAAGGAGAAATCCTTATCGGAAGGCCCCCTCTTTCCTGAAAATGACTTGGTTGTCAATATTGTAGTTCTGTAATATTATTTGTGAATAATTAATTTTTAATACATATGATAAGGAAATATTTATTCAATGTGAATTTAAACGGAGGAATTTTTAACACGTGACATTTGTTGAAAGTTGATATTTTATCTTGTCCGATAAAATAATTCATTCAAATATATTATTATAATATTATATTATAGTAGTATGATGTGATTATATAATAGTATGATTTTTATAATTTGAATGATAACATTATTATAGTAAATTCATGGTATAAAAGTTAAACGAGGTGGAAGAGTGCAAATTGAATTTGAACTCTTGTGATGCAAACAATGATGTCATCGGAGTGATGAGGTAAGCAATGATGTCATCGGAGCGATGAGGTAAGCAATGCTGTCATAGATCGATGATGTAAGCGATGATGTCATAAATTATGGCGAAAAGATTACTTTACCCTTACTTTGTCGAGCCTATAAATAGAAGCTCATTTTTTCATTATTTCTCACCAATTCACTAAAGCTATAGAGAGAGAAAGTATAGAGAGAATAAGAAAGAAAGAAGAAGAGTATTCTGTTATTACGCTAGTGCAGTCTCCAAATTTTAATGTAAGGGGTATTATTTCTTTCGTATTCGTGAAGAGAGTTATTTTCTTTCAATACTCGTAAGGGTTGTTATTCCATTCTTTATTATTCTGTTGGAATAACCTGTCTACGCGGACTACCGCATTCATGGTGAAATCATGTTGTTATTCTATTCTTTATTATTCTGTGAGAATAACCTGTCTACGCGGACTACCGCATGCCTGGTGAATAACCCTTCGTATTCAGTTGTTATTAAATTATGGAAATAATCTGTCTGAGCGGACTACCGCTAGATGGGTGAAAATTCAATTGCAGTTTCGTATATTATTTCATTTCAGATTCCTAACTCTAAACTTACTACGGTAAGTTTTGCTTCTATAATTCCTGAAATGATAAGATATTACTTGAGTTTTGCGCTTCATCTAATATTATTTCACTGGAATATTGGTATGAACTTTCTTGTAAATTTTTTATCTTTTCATGTCAAGTTACTATTCACGAGTTACTATTCACAGGGTACTATTCACGGTAAAAAAATATTTTTTTTCTTCCAAATCATCTTTGATTGGATCCAAGTTTTGATCTTCATTTTTGAACTCTGGATAAATTCTCTAATATTTGTCCTTTATCTCACTGGATTCGTTATTCGTATTATTTTTCATCATCCTCAGTTCTAAATGGTGATATAACTGAATATCTTTGGCCTGCAGTGCAAAGATGAATAATTACGTGATGAATATCTTTGGCCTGTAGTGCAAAGATGAATGATTACCTGATGAATATCTTTGGCCCGTAGTGCAAAGATGGACAAGTGTTGAGATGAACATGACCAACTGATGATACAAATGAATATCTTTGGCCCGTAGTGTAAAGATGGATATTTGATTCGAGATGTATATTGATTGATGTTACAGGAATAAAATATTGATGATGGACTTTTAAATCAAAGAAGATAGTAGACATCATTCTCTACTTAACACTTCTAATGAATTGTTATTTCCGCTGCGAATATTGATCTAAAACTTATTATTCATAATATTTTATCTGATTTATTGAAGGCTAACGATGATTTGTTTTTCATTATCTTAGTCATAATATTCTTTACTGGGCTAGTTGAACTTACCCTTTTCTTCTATTGTTCTCTTCAGGAAATGAGAATATCGCGGGTACTAGTCAGGAAATGGAGTGATGGTCCGAGTTAGAGCTGTAGAAGTCCTCACTATTTTTTTTATTTAAAATAGTGTGATAATAAATGTAATGAGGACTTAGTTTGAATGTTAATATTTTCTACATGTCTGTATTGACACGCACAATTGTGTGGTCATATTTTACACGACCATGTGATATGAAAGATTGTATTTGAATTTTGTTGAGTGTATTTGGCGACTCAAAATGGGTTGAGTATTGAACCTATTTTGGGGGCGTCACAATATTCATGAAGAGAGTTGTTTTTTTTCAATACTCGTAAGGGTTGTTATTCTATTTTTTTTATTATTCTATTGGAATAACCTGTCTACGCGGACTACTGCATGCATAGTGAAATCCTGTTGTTATTCCATTCTTTATTATTCCGTGGGAATAACCTATCTACGTGGACTACCGCATTCCTGGTGAATAATCCTTCGTATTCAGTTATTATTAAATTGTGGAAATAATCTGTCTGAGCGAACTACCGCCTGACGGGTGAAAATTCAATTGCAATTTCATATATTATTTCATTTCAGATTCCTAACTCTAAACTTACTACGGTAAGTATTGCTTCTATAATTTCTGAAATGATCAGAAATTCCTTGAGTTTTGCGCTTCATCTAATATTATTTCACTAGAATATTAGTTTGAACTTTCTTGTGAAATTTTTATCTTTTCATGTCGAGTTACTATTCATAAGTTACTACTCATGAGTTACTATTCACGGTAAATTTTTTTTTCTTTCCAAATTATCTTTGATTGGATCCAAGTTTTGAACTTCATTCTTGAATTTTGCTCCACAATTGATTATTATGGAGTATTCTTGAACTTGGATAAACTAAATTACGAATCCATAATCTTTGTCCTTTATCTCATTGGATTCG
Organism: Panax stipuleanatus; assembly: GCA_020205555.1. NCBI lineage: Eukaryota > Viridiplantae > Streptophyta > Magnoliopsida > Apiales > Araliaceae > Panax > Panax stipuleanatus. The sequence goes on along the minus strand of CM035117.1, from coordinate 44,031,993 downwards.
TTATTTAAAATATTTTTCATCATCCTCAGTCCTAAATGGTGATATAACTGAATATCTTTGGCATGTAGTGCAAAGACGAATGATTACCTGATGAATATCTTTGGCCCGTAGTGCAAAGATGAATATTTGATTCGAGATGTATATTGATTGATGTTACAGTGATAAAATATTGATGATGGACTTTTAAATCAAAGAAGATAGTAGACATCATTCTCTACTTAACTCTTCTACTGAATTGTTATTTTCGCTGCAGTTGTTGATCTAAAACTTGTTGTCCATAATATTTTATCTGATTTATTGAAGGCTAACGATAATTTGTTTTTTATTATCTTAGTCATAATATTCTTTACTGGGCTAGTTGAGCTCACCCTTTTCTTCCATTGTTCTCTTCAGGAAATGAGAATATCGTGGGGACTAGTCGAGGAACAGTGTGATGATCAGAATTAGATCTGTAGAAGTCCTCACTATTCTATAAAATTGTGGGATAATAATTGTAATGAAGAAGGAATGAATTTGAGTGTTTATATTTCGTATCATATACGATTTGTAGTGAAACTCACAGTTTGTGTGGTCGTATTTTGCACGACCGTATGTTATAAAAGATTGTATTTGGATTCTGTACCATGTATTTGGCGACTCAGAATGGGTTGAGTATTGAACCTATTTTGGGGGCGTCACAATACAGAATTCCAAATACAAATCTTTTATAACAAAAAGTCATGATAAATACGACCATACAACTGTGAGTTTCAATACAAATCGTATATAATACGAAATATAAACACTCAAATTCAGTCCTCAATAATTATAATTATTATCACACTATTTTACAAAAATAGTGAGGATTACTACTCCTCTACTCTGACCATCACCTTGTTCCCCAACAAGTTCCCGCAACATTCTCATTTCCTGAAGATGACAATAGATGAAAAGGGTGAGCTCAACTAGCCCAGTAAAGAATATTATGACTAAGATAATGAAAAATAAATTATCGTTAGCCTTCAATAAATCAGATAATATATTATGGACACCAAGTTTTAGATCAATATTCGCAGCGGAAATAACAATTCATTAGAAGAGTTAAGTAGAGAATGAAGTCTACTATCTTCTATGATTTAAAAGTCCATCATCAATATTTTATCCCTGTAACATCAATCAATATACATCTTGAATCAAATATTCATCTTTGCACTACGGGCCAAAGATATTCATTTGTATCACCAATTGGTCATGTTCATCTCAACACCTGTCCATCTTTGCACTACGGGCCAAAGATATTCATCAGGTAATCATTCATCTTTGCTTTACATGCCAAAGATATTCAGTTATATCACCATTTACGACTGAGGATGATGAAAAATAATATAAATAACGAATCCAGTGAGATAAAGGACAAGGACTAGGAATTCGTAATTTAGTTTATCCAAGTTCAAGAATACTCTATAATAATCAATTGTGGAGCAAAATTCAAGAATGAAGTTCAAAACATGGATACAATCAAAGATAGTAACCATAACAGACAACTTGGACAAATAAAAGAAAATTAAATTTTTTCTGTGAATAGTATCGTATACGTGAATAGTGTCGTATACGGGAATAGTGTCGTATACGTGAATAGTAACCCCGACATGAAAAGGTAAAAATTTCATAATAAAATTCATACCAACATTCCAATGAAATGATACTAGATGAAACGCAAAATTCAAAGAATTTCTAATCATTTCAAAAATTATAGAAGCAATACTTACCGTAGTAAGTTTTAATTTGTGTATATTTTAGTTTAGCCTGAGGAATTTTGTTAGGAGTATTTAAACTTGGAAATTCTGTATAATACTGATTTCTTCCTCGGCCTCGTTGGCCTCAGCCACTACCTCTGCTGTTCATTAACCCTGCAGATATTTACGAGGTAAAAAATCTGGTAATGAATTCTGTTCACCTTTGATATATTCGATATCAGAGTCAAATACTGATAAAATACTTTGCCAAGTAGCTAATATCTGTTTAGAAACAAAATTCTAAAAATCTTTTTTAAATATCTGTTTAGCAGCAGAACAATCTACTCTTATTAAGAAATGTTGGTTTAAAAGATCATCTTGAAATTTTAAAACACATTTAACAATTGATAAACATTCTTGTTTTACGGTAGGGTAATTTAAAGATGCCCCCTTCCATACTCATGAAGTAAAGCGAAGAAGTTCTTCTTTTTTCTTATTAGGATTGTACTGTTTAAGAGGGTGTTCTTTACCAAATGGTGGGATAAAGGTTTAAACCCCACTTTACCAGAATTGGTCAAAGCTATTAAAACTCACACCCAGGCTTGCATTGGCACTATTCCTAAAATTCTTACCCTACAGCCAGTTAATCCATTTGTCAAAATTCAGACAGACTTAAAATAAAAATTTCCAGAATTAACTGAAAAAGAATTAATTTTAAAAACAATGGACTATATGAAAAATCAATTCCTGCAGTCCTTAGTCCAAGATGATACATCTATGAAAACCGTCAGCTGTAATGAAAGGTTTGACCAGGATGACAATGAGTTTAGCGTACTAGCAGGAGAAAGCCAAGAACCAGAAGAACCTATCATTGGAGATTTTTGGAATTCTCTCACCTCTATGATTTCAGAAAAGATGGAACAGGACAAAAAAGGAAAAGGAAAAATATAATGCTAGTTGTCCTGCACTAACAGAAAGGATTCCTCAATTATCAAAAAAAGATAAACTAGTTGTCTTCCACTCCTTCCAATTGTCCTCCATTAACAGAAGAAGGTGAACCAGCTGTCTTCCACTCTTTTCAGCTACCGCACAGCTGTCCTCTAAAGATAAGGAACGACAAGGATAATCGACTCCACTTACTAGGACACGCCACCTGTCTTTCCCTTATCTTCTCTTTTACTTTTTCTTTCTATTTATAGGGAGCCTTCACCGTTGTTGAGGAAGATCTTTCTTAGACTATCTATAGACTCTATCTCTCTCCCTGTAATGCTCTCACTATTATAAATAAAAGTTTGAAGTTTGAAGATATCCGGAGCCTTCATATTTACTGTAACTCATAGATAATCTTGATGTTAATTACTATATTTCTTTAGTTGATATTTTCAATTATCACCAATTCTTCCTTACAGTTAATAGTTGTGGGTAGAACACCCAATCAACAGTAAGTTTATGAGATCATATATGTAGTAATTTAGAATTAATATATTGTTAATATGACTTTAAAGTATTCTTGTTATGCTGCTAACTGTTGTATGTATTGATTAAGTATTGTTGCAATAATTAAGTGGGACGTCATCCAAGTCGCGTTTAGGTTTTATGTCACTAGTCGGAATTAGGCGTTTGACTGTTTCCCCTAGTATATCGTTGACATATGTGCTTAATTATTATTTTATGATGCTTATATTGTGTATACTCTCCACTTGGTATCAAAGCCATTTTAGTTTATTGTCATATTCATAAATATATTTCTTTTTAAATTATGCATATATGATCGCCACCCACCATGACTGACATATCAACTACATCCGTAACAACCGTAGCCAATCACTACAACAAAATAGGCTATCTGCGACCACATATCAGCGACCAGATGTGGTCGCACATGACTATCAGCGATCGCTGATACTGGTCGCAGTAAATCTAGTTGCTACAAGTCAATTGGCGACCACTTTCAGCGACCGCACTATCAGCGACAGCTATTAGTGACCGATACGGTCGCCAGATTGTTCAGGCCACATCAGCCTCTGTCATGACGTGGATCCATGTGTCAGCGACCAGTATCAGCGACCGCTTGCAATCGCCTTGAACAACGACAAGTATTAGCGACCAGCTACGGTCGCTACCCAGGAAAATGACATTTCGATCGCAGATATGTAATAGCGACCGTACGCGGTCACTGATACTACTGTTAAAAAAAAGGTTAATTTTGTACCTGCTTATATCCCAAAAAAGTTGACCTATTTTGTACCTGTCCCAACTCACAGCAATTATATACAATCCAAATCCATTTATTCATTCATTCAGTACGCCACTGAATGACAATTACATTCATTCATTCATAATAAAACCAACACAAAGACAATTACGTTCAAATTCAAATACGTGAAACGCTTGTACATTCAATCATTCAGTAAAAAAATAGTCAATATATACAATGTAGAACAACGACTGAGAAATTATGAGAATACAAATGTCTGGGCCGCATCAAATATCGATCGACAGAATGAGGCTGTAACAAATTAAAGAAGAAAACACGTTAAACATATATGAAAAATAAAAAACGACCCTAGCCTTTCTAATGTATTACAATAACATGAAACCTAAACAATGACAAGATTACCTCATATATCCTGATGCTTTGCTGCTCAAGCCACTGCCTCTCCTAGATCCTCAGGACTCAGGGAGTGCAGATGTCCGCCTAGTGTAAGGAGAAGATTTCGATCTTGACATATTGCTCTCACACAGTCAGCAGGAATGTGCGGCGTCGGATGGCACGAGGACTGAGTAGACTGAATAGCAGAGCTGCCCGTGCTGCTGATACTCGGTCGTCGTCGTTGTCCTTGGCCTTTGACATAGTTTTTCTTCACAACTGACGCCCTCTCCCATAATTCTTGATCAATCGACGGCAGCTGGGTGCCTTCAGGATAATGCTCGTTCATTAGGCTCTTATAAGTGTTCTGCCAGCATACAAATAATTAAATTATTAAAAATAAATATAAAATGCTTAATAATTAATTAATGACGAAAATATAAAGTTATAAAAAATAAATTACCGCTATCTGCACAGCCTCAGGCAAACCATCGCGGGTGGCCACGTACACATCCAGCCAATGAATGGGCTCACCCTGAGACTGAGTCTCCTATATAAAACATGCTCGTATATTAATATGTAAACATGTGATATAATGTATACATAATGATTGACATTTGCAAAATACGTACTCGTGTAGCAATATATTGCAGCTGTGATATACTGTCGCCCCTATACGTGCCTTTTGCCTTGGCGCCTTCAGGAACACCTGAGGCTCTATTAACGGTGGCAGTCTTGCGTCTCTTCACCCAGGCCTCATCTCGCCACACCTCACACATCCCTTCCCATATGTCAGGCGCACACCACCAGGGGCTATACACGTGCATGTGCTGCTCACCCTCCCCTGGATGGTCGATCGATGCATTATTCAAGGCTTTTATTCGTTCCTTGTTCAGGTTATCCTTTGTTCGGACGGCGCACTTTTTCCAGAATAATGTCTGTATTATTAATGCATGTGCGTCGTCCCATCTATACCTCTTCTGCAAATAAACAACAATAATAATATTATGGATGATGATATATAATCCAAAATAATATATACATATTAATTATATTATCTGTCAAAATTAAATAAAATATACCTGGAATTCAGCCCAAACTGCATCCTTATAGGCGAGAGGTGTGGCCGCCCACGTAATCACTGGCGTATGCTTGTTTTGTAAGCATAACTATGAAATGCACTTCACAATCTTGGTATCTTGAAAATCCCTATAATATACAACAATTAATATACAAACCAAGAAAACATTAGTATATAACTACAACATTAATGATCTTATTATAAAATGATTATATATGAAATAGATAGATAACGTACGTGATGTCCGGAGGAGGTCTGATCTGTATAAGAATCCGGTCATCCGGATTACTCGGGGCCTTTGGGACCTGATTAGGCCCCCGACCCAAGCCACGCTTTTTCAGTGGGGCTTCAGAAGTCATCTATACATATAAAATTAATGGATGCTAGTAGGAGTTATATGATATATTAACATATACCTTAAATAAAAGGACAATAATGACAGATAATTGTATGAATTAGTTAACTACGACACCTATGAATGAAAGGAACAATGGAGGTAAGTGTATATATGTAATTGTATGTAAAACCTTGCATAAAAGGACAATAATGACAGATAATTGAATGAACTAGTTAACTATGAATGAAAGGTACAACTGCGGTAAGTGTATATATGTAATTGTATGTAATACAAGTAAAACTAAAAATACATTTCTCACCCTAATCGCTGTCTGAGGCAGAATCTCCTTGTATACGTATTGGAGATTCATAACCATCATTTTCTTCATATTCAGTGTCAGTGTCAGTCAATAACTCTTCCTCCTTAGTATCACTGTCATCTAGCACATGTACTGACTCGGGATCCAGTTCATCAGGTTCATCTCCAACCTCTGACTGGATTTCTTCATTGTTGTCCTCCACATTTATTATCGGAGGTCTATAAAGCATCTCCTCTTGGTAGAACTCTCCGTCTACTAATTGGACACGATTTCGCGCGGGAGTATGAATTACAACTTGCCAATCTATAGGCGGTCTATCCCTTTTTCTAACAGCACTAGGAGTGTAGTATACTTGTACTGTTTGAGTTGGCAACACAAACGGTTAGTGGGCGTACGCAGACCTATGGAGGTCAATATCGACGATTCCATGTCTGTCAACACGTATCCCTTTTTCTGAATCAAACCAACGACACTTGAACAAATTAATCTGACCCCCGTAAGTGCCCTTGTACAACAACTCTATGATTTCCTCCAACTCTCCATAAAAGGCACGACCAAGCTCATTGTAACAATCTCCTTGGACACAAACTCCAGTGTTTGTTGTTCTTTTACTGCGAGCATATGTCTTTGTATAAAATTCACAGCCATTTATTTTGTAACCATTGCGGCTGACTTGGTCCCTGTCTGGGCCCATAGCTAGGACTTGTATATTTGGAGGAATGGTTCCCACATTAAGAGCCTACAAAAATGAATTTAAATTAAATGAATTCATAAATTACTATTATATATGTCGTGCTTAATTAACTTCACTTACTTTGTCCTTTAGCCAAAGTGCAAAATTTTTATCTCGACTGACATGAATATCTTTATCAGTGATGCCTGGCTGATTTGCTTTTAACTCGTCATCGTATGATCTATACAATTTTATTAACATTAGCATATTAGAATGTATAAGATTAATTTTATAAACGTTAACATATTGGAATGTATACCTCACAAATTTGTCAATCTCCTCGCAATTGAGAAGAATGTAAGTATGTGCAACATCTAATTCTTGCTCAGAGAGAAATATGCGCCACCCTTTTCCATAAGCACGTCCCGGTAGACCAAATACAGAAAGCCGACCATTTAGTTCAACATTGCTCCCATCATCATGTCTCGGGACTCGATTGGCCTTTGTCAAGACTTCGTTGGGAAAATAGTCTGAGACAAACGTAGATATCTCATCGAAACTATATGCCTCACATATCGACCCCTCGACGTAAGCTCTATTCTTCACCTTCCTCTTAAGGTTTCCCATCATCCTCTCGAAAGGGTACATCCATCTATATTGAACTGGACCACCAACACGAGCTTCATAGGGTATATGGATTTGCAAATGCTCCATGGAGTCAAAAAACCCAGGTGGGAATATCTTTTCAAGCTTACATGTGATCTCAACGATGTTCTTCTCAAGTACAGACATGTCCTTCTCATTTAACTTTTTTGAACATGTCTCTGAAGAAACGACTAAGTTCAGTCAAAGCATCCCATATTGGTTTATCAAGAAAATCCTGAAATGTTATAGGCATGAGTCTCCCCATGAACACATGGCAGTCATGACTCTTCATCCCTTGCAATTTCCCACCTGTGACACACCTTGCAATGTTTGAGGCATATCCATCTGGTAGTTTCAGAGTCTTATTCCATGTGCACACATCTTCAACTTGCTTTTTGGACAATGTATATCTTGAATGCGATTTGACTGTCCGACGGTGAGGAGATTCATAAAGTTCTAATCCAGGACGCTTATAAATATCTTTCATGTCCAACCGTGCCTTATCATTATCTTTCGTCTTGCCCGGAACATTCATCACGGTGTTAAACACATTGTCAAACACATTCTTCTCAATATGCATCACATCTAGATTATGACGAATCAAATTTGTAGACTAATAAGGCAGTTCCCAAAATATGCTTCTCCGAACCCAATTATGAGACTCGCCAAACCTATTGATTATGTTTGAGGCAACAATCTTACCGAATGGAATGATCGGCAATCTCATCACACGATCACGCATCTCCGTCCCCGACAATCGCGGTGCAGGCATATCATTCTCTACTTTCCCTTTCCTGAAGTGTTCTCTATTTCTTCGAAACGGGTGGTCTACCGGCAAGAAACAACGATGACAGTCAAACCAGCAAGGCTTTCAACCTTTTGATAGATTGAAAGACTTTGTATGCTCCATACAATACGGACAAGCCAACTTCCCGTGTGTACTCCATCCAACTAACATACCATAGGCAGGGAAATCACTTAGAGTCCACATAACTGCTGCCTTAAGGTTAAAATTTGTTTTTGTGGAAACATCCCAAGTATGTACTCCATCCTCCCACAATACCTTCAACTCGTCTATAAGAGGTCTCAAGTAAACATCAAGGTTCTTTCCAGGACTCTTGGGACCAGGAATCACGAGTGCAAGAAATAAGTATGGTTGTTTTATGCACATCCAAGGAGGCAAGTTGTACGGAGTAACAATCACAGGCCAGCAGGAGTATGTAACAGCTGAGTGGCCGAACGGGATGAATCCATCAGTGGACAAGCCAAGCCTCACATTTCTACGTTCCAATGCAAACCCAAGATGTGCTAAGTTAAAATCCTTCCAAGCCTGCCCATCTGCGGGATGGTTAAGTTCACCATCTTTAGCTGGAGATTTCGTATGCCAAGTCATATGTTCAGCTGTTCTTGAAGACATGTACAACCTTTTTAACCAATGCGTAATTGGAAAATACCTTAAAATCTTAGAAGGTATACCTGTCTTTTTTGTAGTCACACCCTCTTTAACGTGCACCTTGTCTTTTGTTCATTTTCCTTATAAAACAACATGCAATCGTTCGAACATGCATCGATCTTTTGGTATCCAAGACCCAACTTATTCACCACTTTCTTACAGTAGTAGTAGTTATCGGGTAATTTTTCATCGTCAGGCAACATACTCTTAATGGCCTTCAATAGCGACTCAAAACACTCATGGCTCATGTTGTGATTAGCCTTGATGTTAAGTAATGTCGCCACTGCAGACAATGTAGTGTGCTTGGTGCAACCATGCCACAACGGCTCGCTACCCTCGTCTAACAACTTAAAGAACGCTTTGGCATCAGAATTCATAGGTTGCTCTCTGCCTTGTTCCCAATCAAAATCCGGCCCTGCAATATCATGAACCATGGCATTTATACGATGGGTACTGCTTCCCAGAGTGTGTACTTGTGCATAGCCACTATCTCTTCTCTGCCCATGTGCCCACCAGCATTCTTTATAATTTCTCATGAACCCAGAAACAAGTAAATGATAGTTTACTATGTCTCTGTCCATATAATTTTGATTTTTACACTTCAAACAAGGGCATCTTATCTTGTTCTGACCATTCACACATTTCGGGTGACTATATGCATAATCCAGAAACACTTGACAACCAGTTCTAAATTCAGTTGTAGCACCTATCTGGGAACTTGACTTTCGTTTTCTCATCCAACTACGGTCTGAATAGAGGTCCATGATACCACGGTACCTATTGCAAACAAGAATTATTGTATCCCCTTGTTAGATATTTATAATTCAGCCCAATGTCATTTATGATGCATACTTGTAAGCATATGATTAACATTTAAGCATAATTTTGTAAACATATATATAACTTGAGCATATACACGTATATGATTAATTCATCAACATACATGTAAGCTGTTGTTGTTTGAGGGTGTTCAAACAACAATACAACCCCAACCATACAAGTTCAAACCATACAGCCATACATGTTCAAACCAACATAATGTATAGCATGGTCAGGCTCTCTAAGCATACTTATAAGCATATGACTTGAGAGTCATCTCATCTATTGTTTGGGCCTCACATCTAACAATATGTATTATTTGTCTAAAGAGAGTCATCTCATATATTGTTGTCCCTGGACCAAGTACCTTTAACTCAAATTGGTTAATGTCATTGCCTACACTTTGTGTTCCTGAAAAGTACAGGTTACTACTTGTGACATAATTTAGACACCTTCTATGTTAGTAGTATGACCGGTGACCGACACTCGACACTCTTCATTTGAGATTCAAGAGAGGATAATTATCATTTTTATATTATTTTATATGGTGTTATGTGATTTCTGATTTGTATTATTTATATGTATGAGTAATTTATCTAATAAGTCCTCCTATAAAATAAAATATTTTTCATAAAACATTTGGGGAAGGTATTTGGAATTGAAAGTTATTTGTATTGTATTGCATGATTGAAATAATTGAATTATTAAGAGTATTATTTCATTTTAGGAATCTTACATACCTATAGGCTATAGTACTTTAGTTTTAAAATCACACTTAAAAGTAGGAGTGACTTGAATAATTGAAGTTGTTGATTAATTAATTAAACATCAACACAATTCTCACTTTCAAATAATAATAATTATTATACTTTGTTTTGGGTGTAAGTGAGAATGTTTTTGAGTCCCAAATGTTCAAATAAGATTGGGTCAAGTCGTGTGTTACTAGACCCCCCTGTTTGAGGCTAAGTCTGTCGTAAGACTTTTCAAATAATAATAACATTGCATAATCCATGTTGTTTGGCTAATTCAACATCATCTTACACTAAAACAACTATCAATTACTATTAAACTTGCATATAATAAATCAAAAATATATTGTAGCAGAAATCACATAACACCATGTGTTATTACATAAATTACATGAAATATAAACATGTGTACACAAAATACCAATTCTACCAAATTACACAAAGCTTGAAACATGTATACACTATCAATTACATGTATACACAAATTACAAAGGTAACATAACACCATCAATAACACAAATTACATGTATAGTCTAACAAAAGAAAATGATAGGGCATAACAAAAGAAAATATATGGAGTCTTAGTGTAGTCTAACAAAAAGAAATATATACCTAAATTGATGGGAGTGTCGACGACGGTGGAGACGGTAGCGGCGGACGGTGGTGAGATAGCAGCAACTTCTCTTCTCCCCCTTCTTCCTCTTCTCCCTTTTCTGGTCTCCCTCCTTTTCTTTCCGTTTTGTGGTCTGTCCAATCGCCTGTTACTGAGTACATTAAAATAGATCAGCGACCGCTATCACCGACCGCTGGCGGTCGCTGATTTTTAATGATGTGGACATAGTAGCGACCGTAAGTGGTCGCTGGTACTTTGTGGTCGCCAATAAATTGCCCGCGAGCATTTCACTCCAATTTTTAGGCTGCAAAAGTCTACCTGCGACTGACCTGCGACCACAGGCGGTCGCTGTTATAATCTAGCGACCACTATTAAAAGCGGTCGCTAAAAGCGGTCGCTGATGTCAATAATAGCGACCGAATAGGGCTGTCGCTAAAACAGTTGGTCGCTGATAGAGCATTTTCTTGTAGTGAATACCGTAGCTCAGAAGCAATTGAATTAATTGCTTATCAGGATGTTAAGGAAGCCCTAGATAGATGGACTATTCCTAAAGTTAAACCAGAAATGATTTATAAAATTAAAACTTTTGACTTTACCAGTAAAAGAATTATTAAAACTTTTGAACATGTTGTTCCTTTACAAAACAATGATGAAATTATATATTTATTGCATATTGAAGATTTGTATCCCTTTATGCAAAAATATAAATATGTTCATATAGGACTTGTACAAATAGATTTCAAGCCCTTAACCTTACTTGGTCAAAACACCAGTATCCAATGTACTCTTAGAAATGGTAGATGCTTTAATTGGAAATCATCATTAATAGGTCCTATTGAGACTAGTCTAGCTCATGGACCAGTATACTTTAATATTTATCCTAATCTTAGCATTTCTTTAACTGACAGTAATTTGTCTAAAGTTTAAGAAATGAGAATCATATCTCATGGATATGAGTATCTTCTAAGATCCCCTTTATTTGCTATCTTGTTCAGAATTAATCTTAAAGTCTTAACACCTTTAAACTCTTATATTAGGAAACAGAGTCAACAAGGTCATACTGTCTTAATTGATTCTAATCTTCAACAGTCAAGTTGCTATTCCCAGAATGATTCCTTGGGAAGAAATAACTTTTCCTAAACAATGGCAAATTACTAATGTTGTTCCTACCAGACCTCTAATTAGACAATCGATAGAAGATGTTATTCAAACCCGTGATGGTAATATCTATTTAATTTTTCTGAAAGCCGAAACATTCCGTATAATATTGATTTTTTAGAATCATCTAGACAATCTGTGTCGGAACCTATAGAATCAGTTTATCAAGGATCTTCCAGACTATCTAGCAATGATTATGTTAAGATTGAAAATCCTGAAGATTATATTAAAAGAATACACAAATCTGAAAACCAAATACCTCATGGTATATATGAAGTCAATACCCCTAATAACAGAAGACCTTAAAGTCCAACCGCTAGTGATATGCATTTTGAATGTTAATGGATTTTTCTCCTAATAGCAACATTCGTAATCTTTTGAATCAGAAATTTATGCAGGATAAATATCAAGGTTTTAGAAGTTGATATTTTAAAAACCATAACGCAGAAGAATTAATAGAATCAAAATCTAATTATTATTCTCATTTGAATAATAATCAGTGTCTAATATCATTTCCCCAATGGTATTATAATTTTGCTTTAAAATCAAAAATATATACAAAAACCCAATTAAATGTTTAAACTGGAATCCAAAAAGATTGGATAAATACGAGTGGTAATATTATTCAATCAATTCATCCCCCAATCTTTAGAATTGAGTCTTGGGAATGAAAATTTAAGACCTTTAATTATTAATCCGTATGTTGAAATCCCAGATAAATCTTATCAATAGGAAATTATTAAATTTAAAGATATTTTAGCTATTATCAAACAGAATAAATTATACTAATTTATTTCTTCAAACTGTAGGAAAACAATTAACCAGAAATAAAGAACAAGTTGAACATTTAAATGAAAAATGTCAAGTGATCCCTAAACAAATAAATCTTCAACCTGTTAATGTTAAACCCCCTCTTGAGGTTACTAATTTCAAAATGAAATCATCAAAGTCTGATGATGAGTTTGTTAACAATCTTTTAACTAAAATAAAAGATTTAAAAACACCAACAGAATCCACTTCTCAAATAAATATGTTATCTGACAAACCATCTTTATCCCATAGTATTGCAGATACTAATGATGATGATGATGACTTGAATTCAACACATATTTTTGAAATACAGACTAATTTTTAAAATATGCAATCAATAAATAAAACTACTTACAGTCAAAAATCCATTGAACGAATGGCTTTATCAGGACCTAGTAGGTATTATTATCCTAGTCCTACACCCCAGGACATTCTTTATGAAGAAGATTTTCTTCATTCTTGAAAATCTTATCATGGTAAAACCATCTATGAATGGAATATAGATGGGAAAACCGAAGATTAGATTTATGAGACTATACATCATATTGTGTTGTATGCTATAGTCTTCAAACATAATGATAATATTGATCATCAAATCTGTCGTTTCCTGGTTAATGGTTGTACTGGCATTCTTAAAGGATGGTGGAATAATGCTCTCACTGAAGCTCAAAGATTTGAGATTTTAAATTCCTTTAAGATTGACACTAACCCCATTACTAAAACCGAAACAAAGAGAGAAGATGCTAGTTACACTCTTGTTCAATCTATTCTTCATCACTTTGTAGGACCAGGACTGATGATTACTGATAGAAGTAGAGAATTTTTACAAAATCTTAGATGTCCATCTTTAACTCATTTTAGATGGTATAAAGATGTTTTCTTAATGAAAGTTATGCAAAGACCTGATGCTAACAGTGAACATTGAAAAGCCAAATTTATTAATGGACTTCCTACATTTTTTGCTGAAAAAATCAGTAAAAAACTAAGGGATAAGCATAATCAAATGAGTATTCCTTATAACCAGTATTCTTATGATCATCTTGTTGCTATCATTATTGAAGAAGAATTATCATTATGTAATGATATGAAGCTTCAACATTTAATGAAAAAACAGAATCTTACTAAAATACATGAATTAGGAGAATTCTGTAACCAATTCTCTTATGATACTAAAGTTCAATATCCCTCAAAATCTAGAAAACAGCAATATCCTAAGAAATCTAAATCACATAGAAAAAATTCCTCTAGAAGTTCTTCTAAAAAAGAAAAACACAAAAAAACTACTAGAAAAAGAAAGTCTTATAACAAAAAGATAAATCTAAGATAAAATGTTATAAATGTGAAAAAATAGGACATTTTGCAAATAAATGTAAATCAAAGATTAAACAGAAACTTAATGAAATGTCTTTTGATGAAGATATTCTACAAGAAATATTAAATTGTCTCTCCAATAGTAATGCTGAATCAGCTTCAGATAATGAATTAACTGAAATATATTCTTCTTCTGAAACAGAAAATGATTTTAATAATGAACAGCCTTGTCAAACCTGTATTATTGTCAATTGCAATACTATAACAGAAGCTAATTACTGGAAAGCTATTGTTGAAATAAATGGCTTAGACATTGGAGGTCCGAGTATCAATGTTCTTACAGATACTCAGAAATCAATGCTTGATTTAGCCGATCAAATTAAAGATCCAGATGTTAAATTAAATTTTCTAGAAATTTGTTATAAAAATCAGAAAACTGAAGATATTCTTCCTATTGAACAATATAGCATGAGAGAAGTTATGAAAAGTATGCAAAACATTTCTAATGACGAAAAACCAGTTACTATCCAAGACTTAAAAGGGGAAATAAACCTCTTAAAAACTGAAGTTAAACAATTATAAACAATTAATATTATTATCTCTCAAGATCTAAATAATATTAAACAACAATTAAATACAAAGGGCAAATAAGAATCTTCTGAGGATAAAATAGAATCTTCTGATAATTAGTATTTAATGCTAATGAACCAAGTTATTTTCCAAAATAGGTATATCAGAATAACTTTTATAATAAAACCAGATTTTATTATTAAAGATGCCATTGCTCTTGTTGATAGTGGTGCTGATATGAACTGTATTCAAGAAGAATTAATTCCTACAAAGTATTTTCAGAAAACCACTCAATCTTTAACTAGTGCAAGTGGTAATACTATAAGAATTAAGTATAAAATTCCAAAAGCTTTAATCTGTAATCAAGGTCTGTGTTTACCTACCTCTTTCATTTTAATCAGAAATATGAGTCAAAGTATAATTTTAGGCACTTGTTTTTTCTGTCTTCTAATGCCTATTACAAAAATTGATACTTTAGGTATCCATAAAAATCTTAATAACAGAAGTATAATATTTGAATTCATAACAGAACCCTATACTAAAGAATTAAATCAAGTGAAATATATGATTTATTCCAAAGAAAAACAAACAAATTTTATTCAAAAAGAAGTTAAGTTTCTTACTACAGAACAAAGAATTTTACAACCTTGTTTACATGATAAAATAAAATTACTTTTTAAAACTCTTCAAATAGAAATTTGTAGTAAAGTTCCTAATGCTTTTTGGAACAGGAAGAAACATATTATTTCTCTTCCTTATTTATCTGATTTTAATGAGAAAAATATTCCTTCCAAATCTAGGCCTAGTCAAATGAAAAAGGAATATTTAATTTTGTGTAAAAATGAAATTGAATCACTTCAACAGAAAAAGCTCATTAGACCTAGTAATTCCCCTTGGAGCTGTACTGCTTTTTATGTTAATAAAAATGCAAAAATTGAAATAGAAATACATAGGCTTGTTATTAACTACAAACTGCTAAATGAGGTTTTAAAATGGATTAGGTACCCTATACCTAATAAAAAAGACCTTTTAGATAGATTGCATGATGCAATTATCTTTTCTAAATTTGATTTAAAATCAGGATTCTGGCAAATACAAATTTGTGAAAAAAATAGATATAAAACTGCATTTAGAGTTCTTTTTGGCCATTTCGAATGGAATGTTTTACCATTTGGAGTAAAAAATGGACCCTCTAAATTTCAACATATTATGAATGATATTTTTAATACCTTTACTGAATTTATTATTTATTATATTCATGATGTTCTTATCTTCTCATCTTCAATAGATCAGCATATTAAACATTTAAATATTTTCAAAAATGTTATTATCAAAAATGGTTTAGTAGTTTCAGCACTAAAGATGAAACTTTTCAAAACAACAATCATATTTCTTGGACATAATATTTCTAATGGAACTATTATTCTAATTGATAGACGTGTTGAATTTACATCTAAATTTTCTGATGAAATCAAAGAAACTACTCAACTGTAAAGGTTTTTAGGTAGTCTTAATTATATTCGGGATTATTATCCAAATCTTTCACAAGATGCATCTATCTTGTATACCGAACTTCAAAAGAATCCAATGCCTTGGACAAAAGAGCATACTTGTGTTGTCCAAAACATAAAAGAGAAGGTCAAACAGTTACCTTGTTTATCTCTACCTAATCCTGCTTGGAAGAAAATTGTTCAAACTGATGCTTCCAACAAAGGATATGGTGGGATACTTAACCAATACAATCCTAATAAGAAAAAAAAGAACTTCTTCGCTTTACTTCAGGAGTATGGAAGGGGGCATCTTTAAATTACCCTACCATAAAACAGGAATGTTTATCAATTATTAAATGTGTTTTAAAATTTCAAGATGATCTTTTAAACCAACATTTCTTAATAGGAGTATATTGTTTTGCTGCTAAACAGATATTTAAAAAAGATGTTCAGAATCTTGTTTCTAAATAGATATTTACTACTTGGAAAAGTATTTTATCAATATATGACTTTGATATCGAATATATCAAAGGTGAACAGAATTCATTACTAGATTTTTTAACTCGTGAATATCTATAGGGTTAATGAACAGCAGAAGTCGTGGCCGATGCCGAGGAAGAAATTCGTATTATATAGAATTTCCAAGTTTAAATACTCCTAACAGTATTCCTCAAGCTTCTTCTAGCCAAACATCAAAAGATATCCTTCTGTTACCCGAATAGTATATACTTAATAGAAATATTGAGGAAACTATACTCTTCATTAAAACAAATGATCAGAAATGGATGGCACATCCATGGGAAATTAAGAGGCGTTATCTAACGACTCAACAGTTTCCTCCTCACTTTGATCAGTACATGTATATTTATGAACAAATCATAATTGAAACAACATCTATGGATATGAAGCACACATACTATGATCCATCCAAAAACACAAGTCCAATTTCTTATAATAAAATAACTATTAGAAATATTGTGCCCATTGCTAATTGGGGTATCCATCCTCATACCACAGAACTCTTGACTCTCGTCAGTCTGAAACTAAATATAACTATTGAGATTATATTGATTCCTTTACCTATGTTTTTTATTAACAGAATCATATCTATTACCATTCCTGGTTTATCCGTATCTGTCCCGAAATTCTAAAAAACAAAATTCCAAACTGGTTTTTCGTTTGGTGGGATAAATTTGGTATCACTTTTGAAACCTTACCCTAATCCATTCAGGCAGTATTTAAAGATTGGCAAGTTACCTATTCTCACATACCAGTTTATAAAGAAATGTCTATGCTTAAAACCCTAGTCCATTTTGTCATCCGTTTTGGAATCCCTTGGATATGAAAATGGGATTTAAAGTGTGACTAACAAAATAAGATCCCTCGCCTTAAGAAGGTATTCTTTACCAAATGGTGGGATAAAGGTTTAAACCCCACTTTACCATAATTGGTTAAAGTGATTAAAACTCATCCCCAGGCTTGCATAGACACTATTCCTAAAATTCTTCCCCTACAGCCAGTTAATCCATTTGTCAAAATTTAGACAGACTTAAAACAGAAATTTCCAGAATTAACTGAAAAAGAATTAATTGTAAAAACTATAGACTATATGAAAAATCAATTCCTACAGTCCTTAGTCCAGGATGATACTTCTATGAAAACCGTCAGCAGTAATGAAGGTTCTGACCAGGATGAAAATGAGTTTAGCGTACCGGCAGGGGAAAGCCAAGAACCGGAAGAACCTAGCATGGGAGATTTTTTGGAATTCTCTCAGCTCTATGATTTCAGAAAAGATGAAATCGGATAAAAAAGGAAAAGGAAAAGCATAATGCTAGTTGTCCTGCATTAACAGAAAGGATTCCTCCATTATCAGGAAAAGACAAACCAGTTATCTTCCACTCTTTCCAACTGTCCTCCATGAACAGAAGAAGACGAACCAGCTGTCTTCCACTCTTTTCAGCTACCACCCAGCTGTCCTCTAAAGATAAGAAACGACAAGGATAATCGACTCCACTTACTAGGACACGCCACCTGTCTTTCCCTTATCTTATCTTATCTTTTACTTTTTCTTTCTATTTATAGGGAGCCTTCACCCTTTGTTGAGGCAGATCTTTTTTAGACTACCTTTAGACTCTATCTCACTCTCACTATTATAAATAAAAGTTTGAAGTTTGGAGATATCTATAGCCTTCTTATTTACTGTAAGTCATAGATAATCTTGATGTTATTTACTATATTTCTTTAGTTGATATTTTAAATTATCACCAAGAAAACAGTATTCGTTATAGAACAGAATATAATAACACTGTATGTGACACCCCCCGAATCTGAGTACTTCATTTCCACAAGATTTGGTGTTCACTGTCAAATAATAACACATCTATCTACCCATAGTAAATGAAACTTATAATTTAAATAGAAATCATCCCCTTAAGTGGTTACAACATCATAATTAAATACTCAATCCCCAGGTTATCTTACCTTAAAACATCAATGCAGAAACATAAATAAATAATTAAGTCTTAACATAACATCATAAGTCTTGAACAAAATATTCTCAAATAAATAAACAAGTCTTCATCACTTATTTACCTTTCCATTGCCTTTACTAGTGGAAGGTTCTTTAGTTCTTTAAACTTTAACTGCAATGTTATTATGCAAGAGTAAGCAACGATTGTCCACAAGTATAACAATATAATAATAATAATAACATATGAGAAATCAATGAGTTTTGAATAATAGAAAGCACGACTTTTGAATCAAGATTAGAAATAAGAATCAAAAGTATATCTGAGAGTCACAAGACCAAGAACTATATCCTAGGTTATCAAGTATTTCTACCTTAAACTTTTAACAGTCGTAAGACTATATTGACCTTACTTCTCGTACTTTTGGGGATCAGCCCTTAGTACCATGTATGTGCATAACATCTCAACGTTGACGCTTAAATAATCCCCTATAAAGGGTTGTTCATCTCAGTTTGACATCAGAGTTCGCACCAAAGGAAGTTTGGTTTGGATAAGTCTCAATCACAGTTCTAGAATTTAGAACACTCATCAACTATGGACTAGTCAAATCAAGAAGGGTTCACTAGTCATTCAAGGTTCAATAATAAAATTGATACATAAATCAAATAATAAATCTCAAAGGTATACAATTGAATAAGCATTGTATAACCGAAGTATTACTTCAAAAGAATTAGAACATCTTATATGGACTCATAAACTTGAATAAACAAGAGTAAGAACTTGCTCAATAAAAGGATAGTATTTATAAACTTGCGTAAATGTTATCAAAATGGGGTAAGAAAACTTGCATAACGATAACAAGTCAGGGATAGAAAACTTGCTCAATTAAAAGTAAAGTTCAGAAACTTGTCTCGTGCGTAAGCTACAATTTATAATTCATGTTCTCCAATTAATCCTACATACCATTACATTCATAATACCAATTAATCGTCACTCAACTAGCATAATGATCATACTATCTTAACTATGAATCTGATTATATTATTCGGATTCACAATTATTAACTCTTAATCACATTATTTACTTCATGAACAACAGGTTTTAAAATATGTATTCAACTTATTAATTAATCACGTAAAACATCATTGACAAGTTAATAATCTATTTTAACATCTCAATATATGATTAACACATTTTTATGTTCATTACATTAGGTTTTACATTACATTTCTAAACTTGAACAATTAAATAAAATTCTTTGGGTCATTCTGCTAGCCGAAGCTTAGCGCCCAGTTTGAACTGGGGACCAGCGTTGCGGTGCCTAGCCACGTCAGCAGGCTACTGGTCTGGCGCTGCAGCTCTTGGTTCCTTCACAGAACCAGCGATGCGGCGTCGTGCCACATCAGCCATCATTGAGCCTGGCGCTGCTGCGCTCGGTTTCTTCACATAACTGGTACTGCGGCGCCGCAACGCAGTGAGGCCAGACAATATTAGCGAAGAACACAGAAAGAGCCATTTTATGCCAAAAATTAAGCTCAAACAACAAATTTAATGTTACCCATAAATTATAAACTCAACAGAAACATAATATAACATTCGAAGCATTTTTTTAACAACTTAAATTACATAAACAACTAAATTGGAACACATAATTTTAATGTTCTTGCTATTTTTCTGAGTTTCATCAATTTTTATGAAATCACACATTACAGATTCGTTATAACACCAAATCGGTCCGTTTAAGTTTTGTTCTCTTCGTTTTTACATGTATAAACATATTTAATCTTCAATTTACAGTTTAATATACAATTGAAGCATGAATTTTTATACATATAAGCCATATTCATATGTTCTTCCTCTGTAAGTTTCAAAACTCCAATTTAGACATGATTTCATGGATTAATTACTCTAAAACACTTATAAAACATATACAATTAAATTATACATGCTAATAAACTTCTAACACCAAGTTCTTAACAATTAAATCATGAAATTCTATTTACAGAGAATTCAGTATGCGTTAATGGAGAAAACTTAAAAACATGAATTGAAACTTGGGATTAAGAAATTACACTTGATAACTTTGTTTAGATAATAGAAACTTTTAATTCTCCAACTCTCTTTCTTCAATTCACAAACTCTCTCAAATCTCTCTTTTCTCTCTGTGTTTTCTAACTTAGTAGAGTAATAATGATACTGATATATGAAGAATGAACTATAAGTATACGTATAAACATAACCGGTGGAACATGGGTAGCGGTTAAGCGCATCAGGCCTTAACTGCTCCCATGTTTGGTTTGTTATAAAAAGGCTCTTTTCCCATTATTTTAATAACTTATTTATTATGCAGTTTATTTGTCACACTTTAATTAATCAAATAATATCAATTAAATTCAATTAAATAAATGCCAATATTACACATTAAATCAAATCATCACATATTTAAAATTCTCATTTATTAATTATGACAAATTATTAAATTTCTAATTAATTAGAATAACATTATGATTATTAAACAACTCATTTAATTTAATAACCTCAATTAAATTCACACTTTAAACTATAAAATTATTCTACATTAATTTAATCAATGTAACACATTTAATTAAATTAATCTACCACAATTCCATCAAATATTTATTTAACTCAATAAATAAATCAATAAAAATATTTATTTAATTCAATAAATATTTAAAATAAATTACAGAATTCTCGTTCGTTACATTTTCCCCCCTTAAAAAGATTCTGTCCTCAGAATCACGATTCAATTAATTCGTCCCGTTACATTCTCCCCCCCTTACAAAGATTCTGTCCCCGGAATCGCTTACACATAGATTAAGAAAATAAATGAGGGTAAGTTTTCATCATCTAGTCTTCGAGTTCCCATGTAACTTTTTCAGCGTTGTGGTTCCTCCAAATTACTTTAACAGAAGGTATCACTTTGTTTCTGAGAACTTGCTCTTTCCTGTCAACTATCTGAACAGGAACTTCTTCATAAGATAAGTCTTTCTCAAATTGTAGGGGTTCATATTTAACATGTTTATAATTGGGTTTATATGGTTATAATACTGAAACATAAAAAACATTATAAATGTGTTCTAACGCCGGAGGTAAGCCTACCTCATATGTAACTTCACTAATTCTTCGCAGCACTTCAAAGGGTCCAATGAACCTCAGGCTCAATTTCCCCTTCTTGCCAAATCTGATCTTTCCCTTCCAATGAGAAACTTTCCAGAAAACAAAGTTACCAAATTCAAATTCTATATTCTTGCGGTGTGCATCGACGTATTTTTTCTGCCTATCCTGAGCAGTTACTAATCTTGTTCTGATCACCTTGACGATCTCGGTTGTCTGTTGTACCAATTCTGGTCCTAGCAATTGACGTTCACCAATTTCATCCCAGCATAATGGAGTTCTGCACTTTCTGCCGTACAACGCTTCGTAATGAGGCATGTCAATACTTGCGTGGTAACTGTTGTTGTAAGCAAATTCCACTAACGGTAGGTGATCATCCCAATTTCCTTTGAAATCCATGATGCATGCTCTTAACATATCTTCTAATGTCTGGATTGTTCTTTCACTTTTCCCGTCTGTTTGAGGGTGATATGTCGTGCTCATACACAATTGTGTTCCCATGCATTCCTGTAGTCGCTTCCAGAAGTTTGATGTGAAATGCGGATCTCTATCTGATACAATAGACACTGGAACACCGTGCCTAGAAATAATATCCTTCACATACATCTTTAACAACTGATCTAAGTTAATCTGATCTTGATTGGTAAGAAGTGTGCTAATTTCATCAATCGATCTAGGATAACCCAAACTACATCGAAACCCTTTTGAGTCGTCAAAAAACCTACTATGAAATCCATTGTGATATGTTCCCATTTCTATTCTGGGATTTCTAATGGTTGTAACAACCTAATCGGTCTTTGATGTTCTACTTTAATTTTCTGACATGTCAGGCAATTAGCCACACAATCGACAACATCCCGTTTCATATTCGCCCACCAAAAATGTTGTCGAAAATCCTGGTACATCTTCGTACTCCCTAGGTGAATCGAATACCTTAAACTATGAGCCTCGCTCAAAATTTCCTCTTTAATCTCTGGCACTGGCGAAACCCAAATTCTTTCTTCTAATCTCAGCACTCCTTCGTTGTCAACTTTGAACTTCACTTCATCCCCTTCAGATATCCTCTTTCTAATCTTCTCACATTCCTCGTCCTAAAATTGTACTTCCTTAACCTTATCCACTAAAGTTGTACTAGTTCCTAGTTGGAACAGTTTTTTGTCAGACTCCTTTGGATATTTCATCTCCAACTCCAGTTTCACAATCGCTGAAATTAGCTCCTCCTGGGCGGTTAACAACATCAATTTCTCTTGACCCTTTCTGCTTAAGGCGTCGGCAACCACATTAGCTTTACCCGGATGGTATAAGATCTCATAGTCATAGTCCTTTATCAATTCCAACCATCTCCTCTGGCGCATGTTCAAATCCTTCTATGTAAAAATATATTTCAGAATATTATGGTATGTATATATTTCACACTTCTCCTAGTAGAGATAGTGTCTCCAGATCTTCAGAGAGAACACTACCTCGGCCAACTCCAAATCATGGGTCAGATACCCCTTCTCATAATCCTTCAGTTGACGTGACGCATACGGAATGACCTTACCGTTTTGCATAAGCACACAACCTAGCCCTTTATGCGAAGCATCACTATACACCACGAAATTTCCTGTGCTATCCGGAAGAGATAACACAGGTGCCGTACTCAACCTCTTCTTCAGCTCTTGGAAGCTTTCCTTACACTTCTTCATCCAAACGAATTTCATCGATTTCCTAGTAAAATTTGTCAGCGGAGTCACGATTTTGGAAAAGTCCTAAATGAACCTTCTGTAATATCCTGCCAATTCGAGAAAACTTCTTACTTTCGACGGTGTCTTCGGCTGATCCCAGTTCATCACAGCTTCGACCTTTGAGGGATTTAACAAAATTTCGACCTTATAAATCACATGTCCAAGAAATTGCACCCGCTCTATCCAGAATTCGGATTTCAACAACTTGGCATACAACTTCTCTCTTCTCAATGCCTCCAATGTCACCTTCAGATGCTCTTCATGCTCCTCCTTGGTTTTAGAATACACCAGAATATCGTCGATGAACACCACCATGAATTTGTCCAACAATGGCTTAAACACGTTGTTCATTAGGTCCATAAATGTTGTAGTTGCATTCATTAGACCAAATGATATCACCAAAAACTCATAGTGACCATAACGAGTCTTGAACGCTGTCTTCGGAACTTCTTCTTTCCTCACCTTCAATTGATGGTACCCACTTCTTAAGTCTATCTTCGAGAAGTATCTAGCTCCCTTTAACTGGCCAAACAAGTCGTCTATCTTTGGCAACAGATATATATATTCTTAATTGTGACCTTGTTCAACTCCTTGTAGCCAATGCAAACCCGCATCGATCCATCTTTCTTCTTAACGAACAACACCGTCGCTCCCCATAGCGATGCGCTCGGCTGAATATATTTCTTGTCCAAAAGTTCTTGTAGCTGCACAATTAATTCCTTCATCTCCACCGGAGCCATACGGTACTGGGCCTTCGATTTTGGGGCAATTCCTGGCGCCAAATTGATCACAAATTCTACTTCCCTATCTGGCGAAAGTCCTGGCAAATCATCCAAAAATACGTCTACAAAGTGTCTCACGACAGGTGTCTCCTCTAAGTTCGGACTCTCTTTGCGACTATCGACTATGTAGGCTAAGTACCCCTACACAACCTTGTCTCAACAACTTCTTGGCCTGCATCATCGTCAGACAACTTGCTTGTCTAGGTGACTTGCTGCCATAAAATACAACCTTTGACGGGGTCATAAGGTTAATACACTTCTTTTAGCAATCAATTATCACCCCATAATTGAATAGCCAATCCATTCCCAAAATAGCGTCGAATTCCCCAAGTTTAATCGGGACAAGATCTACGATCATCACGTTTCCCTTAATGTCCACCCTACAGTTCTTGTGTACAAACTTAACAGGGAGCACTTCCCTATTCGTAATTTCTATGTTCATAGGGTATTCTAATTCGTCCTTAGGCAATTCTAGATTCTTAACAAAGTCATCGAATATAAATGAGCAAGTACCACCTGAATCAAATAACACGTAAGCATTAATATTATTGATCAAAATGATCCCTGACACCACATCACATGACTACACAGCATCTTGTACGGTCATGCTGAAAGTCCTGGCAGTAGGTCGGTTGGTTGGCATCGATCCCGTGATGGTCAGAGTGTTTCCACCGTTGGTTCCTCTATTTCCACCTGCTCCTGCCCTTTCTGATGCTTTCTTGGGACAATCCCTTGCCAGATGGTCCTTTGACCCACACATAAAGTAAGCGCCTTTCTTAGGGTTAGGGCAATTTGGTGTTATGTGGCCTTCTTGACCACAATTGTAGCAGACCCTCTTTCCTTTCATACATACCCCCGAGTGATTCTTCCTGCGGGAAGGACATGCCTCCACCCTTTTCTTCTGATTTCTTTGCTGGTTCCCAGTAGACGCACTGTCATTCCACCTCCTTTTCAGATTTCTTCCACCACCAGTATTACGGCCACTAGCTTTGTTATTTTCAACTTCATTCTACTTCTTCTTTATTTCCTGATTGTACCTGGTCAGAGTATCGCTTCCACCTTCTACGATAATTGCCTTCTCCAACACTCCTACAAAAGTGTTCAATTAAAACATTGACACCTTGCTGTACAACCAGGGCTTCAATCCCTATTCAAACCTTCTAGCCTTTCTCTCATCTGTATTCACTTGATAAGTTACAAACCTAGCTAACTCGTTAAACTTTGCGACGTATTCTGGTACAGACATGTTACCCTGCTTTAGCTCCAGGAATTGAACCTCCATCTGGTTCTGAGAGCTCGTTAGAAAGTACATCTCAAAAAACATCTCCTTAAACCTGTCCCAAGTGATTACGCCCTGTCCTCCCCAGACCTTATTCGCTTGCCACCAGTAGCTGGCCTCTACCTTCAGCATAAACGTTGCAAAGGCGGTCTTCTGATCATCGTTGACCCTTGCAACATCGAACACTTTCTCCATCTCCATCACACAAGTCTGAGCTTCGATTGGGTTCATGGATCCCTTAAACTCTGGCGGTCCTATCATTTTAAAATCCTTAAATGACATGGTTTATGGAGCTTGCGGCTGATTCGTAAGTACTCCCGTTAACAGGTTCACCAACTGCTGAACAAGATTAGTGTTGGCATCAGCATTGTTGTTATTGTTATTGATCGACCCTTCCTGAGCTGGTTAACGAGTTGGGCGTCTTCTTGGCGGAATCTTTTTGTTTAAGATATACGTTTATTAGATCGTTATTCAATTTCTTAAATATTAAAGACTTAACGTAAACATTTTAAGATTATCAGTTAACATATATCATCTCAAAAAAGCTCTAATATTTTATTCATTCAAAAGTTTTAAACATACAAAAGATAGCATCACTGCTATTTACATCAACTATCCCGAGATAAAGAATCTCCAAGATTTAAATCATCATATTCCATTGTTTATAATCACATTTGAATTTACATTATTAATTACCATAGAATATTCACATAACTCATATTGTTCCTATCACGACCTACTAAGATGTCGAACAGCTTCTCTGCGCTCTTCTTCCATGATACAGAACATCGTCCTACGATCCAGCATGTACCAAGGTAAGTCCTAGAACTGGACTGGATAGTAGATAACTTGATCCTGGGCCCTATCAATCGCTATCTAAAATGTGTAGTCCATCTCCTCAATCTTAGCCTTCTTTGCCCATTCATTATCTTCAGCGAGATCTACACGTCGTGAAGCCTTCATCCAAGCGCCTTCTGCTCTAGCATGCTTCGCTGACACCTCTCGCAAGTCACTCTTCAGTTTCTCTATCTCAACTAACATCTCTTCATTTTGGCTCTCTGCATGAACCAACTTCAACTCCACGTCTCCAAGACGTCCATCAAAATTCTCAATCTCGTCGTCCTTCTGTTCTATAGTAGTCCGTTGTATAACTGTCTGCTCTTTCAATTCTCGAACTTTATCTTATAACTCTATGTTACGGTCATATAGCTCGTCATACATCTCGACACTGATAGAGTTTGGTGGAAACTCATCAGAGTCCTCATCCTCCTCCTTAGCCTCAGCCTCAACCTCTATCTCTTCAGAGTCCTCCTTTGAATCGAACACAGGCTCATGCTCCTAACCCACAACAATGATCAATGGAGATGGCTCTCTCCGAACCAACTGCTCCCAGACTGTATGAATGTCTAGGGGCTCCTCCTCTCTAGCTAATCGGGGCTCAATCTGCCTGGACTGACTGGATCCTTCAACATCCGATATCCTGACAATCAAAATTTTAAGTTTTTAGTTACTATGTGATGCTAATCGATAATAGCGAGCACATAAGTAATCACATAAGCACATAAAGTCTTTTATTATCTTCAATGAATTCCTTAATTCATTTCTTAGGACTCGGTAAGAGTTTATCACCACTATGTTATCGATCTCTTAAAAAGGCTACTACCCTAAGGTTTCCCCACCTAAGGTTCATAACCTACAGTACTTCATTTCCATAGGATTTGATGTTCACTGTCAATAATAACACATCTATCTACCCATAATAAATGAAACTCATATT
The DNA here is from genome assembly GCA_020205555.1 of Panax stipuleanatus. Lineage (NCBI taxonomy): Eukaryota > Viridiplantae > Streptophyta > Magnoliopsida > Apiales > Araliaceae > Panax > Panax stipuleanatus. The sequence continues at coordinate 44,004,492 of CM035117.1, read as the reverse complement.
TAAAATAGAAATCATCCATTTAAGGGGTTACAACATCATAATTAAATACTCAATCCCCAGGTTATCTAACCTTAAAATATCAATGCAGAAACATAAATAAACAATTAAGTCTTAAAATAACATCATAAGTCCTGAACAAAATATTCTCAAATAAATAAACAAGTCTTCATCACTTGTTTGCCTTTCCCTTGCCTTTAGTAGTGGAAGGTTCTTCAGTTCTTTCAACTTTAGCTGCAATGTTATTATGCAAGAGTGAGCAACGATTTCCCACAAGTATAATAATATAATAATAATAATAACATGCGAGAAATCAATGAGTCCTGAATAATAAAAAGCTCGGCTTTTGAATCAAGATAGAAATAAGAATCAAAAGTATATCTGAGGGTCACAAGACCAAGAACTATGTCCCAGGTTATCAAGTATTTTTACCTTAAACCTTTAACAGTCATAAGACTATATAGACCTTACTTCTCGTACTTAGAGGGATCAACCCTTAGTACCATGTATGTGCACAACATCTCAACGCTGACATAGAAATAATCCCTATAAAGGGTTATTCATCTCAGTTTGACATCAGAGTACGCACCAAAGGAAGTTTGGTTTGGATAAGTCTCAATAACAATTTTAGAATTTAGAACGCTCATCAACTATAGACTAGTCGAATCAAGAAGGGTTTGTTAGTCATTCAAGGTTCAATAATAAAATTGATACTTAAATCAAATAATGAATCTCAAAGGTATACAATTAAATAAGCATTGTATAACCGAAGTATATTTTCAAAAGAATTAGAACATCTCACATGGAATCATAAACTTGAATAAACAAGAGTAAGAACTTGCTCAATAAAAGGATAGGATTTATAAACTTGCATAAATGTAATCAAGATGGGGTAAGAAAACTTGAATAACGATAACAAGTCAGGGATAGAAAACTTGCTCAATTAAAAGTAGAGTTAAGAAACTTGCATCGTGCCAAAGCTACAATTTATAATTCATGTTCTCCAATTAATCCTACATACCATTGCATTCACAATACCAATTAATCGTAACTCAACTAGCATCATGATCATACTATCTTAACTCTAAATCTTATTATATTATTCGGATTCACAATTGTTAACTCTTAATCACATTATTATACTTCATGAACAATAGTTTTAAAAACACGTATTCAATTTATCAATTAATTACGTAAAATATCATTGACAAGTTAATAATCTGTTTTAACATCTCAATATATGATTAACACATTTTCATGTTCATTACATTAGATTTTAAATTATATTTCTAAACTTGAACAATTAAATAAAATTCTCTGGGCCATTCTGCTAGCTGGCGCTGTAGCGCCCAGTTTGAACTAGGGACCGGCGTTGCGGCGCCTAGCCACGTCAGCAGGCTACTGGCCTGGTGCTGCAACGCTTGGTTCCTTCACAGAACCGGCGGTGTGGCGTAGTGCCACGTCAGCCAGCACTGAGCCTGGGGCTGCAGCGCTCAGTTTCTTCACAAAACCGGCGCTGCGGAACCGTGACATAGTGAGACGAGACAATGTTCGCGAAGAACACAGAAAGAGCCATTTTATGCCAAAAATTAAGCTCAATCAACAATTTTAATGTTACCTATAAGTTATAAATGTTGGGTTTGTACGAAATCATGGCGCAATCAAATTGCAAAAATTAGCGGAAGTATGGTATATCAGAGTTTTAAAATTTTCTACAAAACCATTACCCGGATCATCCTTTATGTAAATTATTAATTTAAAATGATAAATACGAAGTTATGGAATCATACACTTGTAGAACGAAGCTTCCACATGTACGAGTTCAACTCCTTGTTCTTTGTGATCTCCTTGAATTTCTTGGTTAGATTCCTTCCTTTGATCAACGTTAGCCACCCAAGTGTTTGGCCTCTAGAGGTGATCCACCAAGGAAGAGGAATTATTCAAGAAGGAGGGTGGTTGGCTAAACCCTAATTTTCTATCCTCTATAGAAAAGGAGTACTCTCCAATAATTGTAATTGTATCAACTGATATCTAACATAAGACTCCTATTATATAGATATTGGTCAACCCTTCTAATCCTATTAGACATATGGTTTTATTTAATTAATTAAACTCCTTTAATTAATTAGGCTTCCCAACATATTAGGATTACTTAATTAAACTCCTTCAATTAATTTTTCTCCTAATCTTATTAGGAATAAATGAGAGTACTAATAATAAATTAATTCTTAAATTCCTTTAGAAATTAAAATAATAATAATTGTAATAATATTAATAAGACTCTTCTTATTAATTTATATTTAATATTTCTAAAATATTAAATAATAAACATTAAACTATTTAATTTATTATATCACCATAGATTAAATTAATTACATATAATGCATTATTACGATTATGTCATTACCTTCTTAAATAATTATTCTTCCTTTTATGGTGTGACCCTTTAGGTTCTCCATACTAATCTGGTTGTGAATAAATCAATTAGAACAATTCTAATCTTATTTAAATAAATTAATTAAACTAATAATCTATTTAAATAAATAATAATTATTCTCTAATTGGGATAAGCCTCCCTAGCGATCAACGACTTTCTAGATAATATAGATTTCAACATTAATCATAAAAGAACCTGTGAGTAAATAGTTACCGTACAATTCAATCCTTCCACCATACAATATCCCAATTAAATATAAGACATGAAATTAATGTCAAGACTTATTTTATTTAATTATACATATTTCGATTAGAAAATTCACAACTCCAAATAATGCAAATTAGAAACTCCTTTCTAATTTCATTCTGCCATGGCCAAGGACTACTGAGTTGTCATTTAAAGAATCACATAGGACATATCTCTTCTTTTACTAGAAGTGGTAGATTCTTTATTGATCATTCATTATCTCCATATGTAACTCATTATACCCAAGCATATCCTTTGATATACCCTAAGGGTCTTAAGGAATAAGTCAAAGTATAATTTATTACATACAAGATACTATGATGATCTCAACTCCAAGGATCACTTGTACTACTATCACATTAGGAATTCATATTGATAGGCAAGTAAAACTCCATTAGGTATTCCATAGCGAGTCACGTTCAGTAAACTTATTCTCCAATAAGCACCTACATACTTGCTTTAGTGTCTCCACACAAATGCTCATGAGATCAATTATCCTCATCCAATGAGCAAGCAACATATGTACCAATCTATCTGGATTTACTAATCTCCTTTTTAGTAATCCAACGATTGGGAACTATTTTAGTTTTAAGCTTTCTAAGAATTTAGATCTCATTAGCATGATCAACATCATGATTCTAAAAGCATTGCTTAAAACTATGGGTTATTTACATATTATAAAAACAGCATCATACAGATAATTAAATGCCATTAATAAATGAATACTTTTATTAATAAATAAATAAGATTGTCTCTAAAGTATATGCTTTATCATCATACATGATTGGCTTTTATGCAAACTACTTTCAATCTCCCACTTCCACTAAAGTTGTGACACCCCCAAATCCGGGTACTTTATTTCCACAGGATTTGGTGTTCACTATCTAAATAAAACATAACTATTGCCCATAAATAAGGAATGCAAAATAAATTACAACCTTACTAATTAAATAAAATCTTCCTTATAAAAAGGATTACAGCTCATCAAATAATTCCCAGGGTTATCTAACCTTGACATCAATAAGTGCGGAAAATAAAATATCGCATAATAGAATTAAGTCTTTATTACACATCATATCATAAATATGAACAAGTCTTCACTTGTTCATCTTGCTCTTGCCTTTGTTAGTTGACTGTTCGTCAACTCTTTCAACTTTGGCTGCAATGGTTATATAAATGCAAAAGTGAGCAAACAAAAGCTCACTGTAAATAACAATCAATAGTGAAGACATATACTGAATAACTTCAACTGAATTGAATAATATTTCTATCATCGATAGTCAAGAAGAAGATTTAAAATTCATCTGAGGGTCATAAGACTTTGAACTATGTCCCAAGTTATAAACATTTCTATTTAAACCTTTAACAGTTGTTAGACTATATAGACTCTTAATTCGTACTTAGGGGGATCAGCCCTACGTACCATGTATTGTGCACAAATATCTTAACGCTTTCGCATGGTAATCCCCTATTACTAGGGTTGTTCATCTCAGTTTTCATTAACAAGTCCGCACCAAAGAAAGTTTGGTTTGGATAAGCTCAAAGGGTAATTTAGAGTTCAACAATCATCAACTAAGGAGTAGTTGAATCAACTTAAAATAATTAAGAATTCAATAATAAAAGAATTACGAAATAGCTATGAGTCATAACAATAGACATTATATGCAACAGTCATGCTTTAGAAATAACTTAAAGCATATGAAAGATAGAATAGACCTTACTCGAATAATTAAGTCAAGGTCTCATTATTTCAATAATGAACTTCAAAAATATACTTGCTCATTATGGAATTTAGAGAGTAAAATAACTTGCATAATTATAACAAGAAAGGATAGAACAACTTGTTCAATAAAAGTAAAGTTTGAGTTTAGAACACTTGCCTCGTGCACAAGCTACGATTTACAATCACGTTCCACAATTATCCTACATATTACATTACGTTTACAATATCTATTAGTTTTATATCCACTATGCTTAACCGCTGAACTTCTCACTTAAGTTCAACTTAATAACGTGGTTCGTAAACTTAATTTGCTAACTAACCACATAACGTGAATCTAAACTCACAACATGCATATCACACGTGTATAACCTTTTAAACCATCATAATCATACCCTATGATAACAATATCTAAATTCACACATAACTTGTTAATATGAGACTATAATTTGTCTTATACATGTCAACAATGTGTTATATTATTGTTTTATACACTTAATATGTCATCCGGTTCATTATATTTAGTTAGCTTTTCTTGTTAGGGCTTAAACATACAAAACAAATTTTTGGATAGCAAGGGAATCCGCTAGGGTGGGTTTAAGCCCACTGGGGCGGATATTCATGCTGATGAAAAATCAGCTCGCGAACTTGTGTAGGAAAAAGCCCAATTTGGCTTATTTTCTAGCACCAAACTCATAATTTAACACATATAATGCATATAAAACTTTATAAAATCATAACTTTAAGCTTCTAATATTTAATATATATATATATATATATATATATATATATATATATATATATATATATATATATATAAACATCACAACACATAATCAAACACCCTTAATTTTATGATTTTGAAGAAAACATCATTGTTAAGCGTTCTTGAAGAAAATTAACACTGTGAGTTTGTTTTTAAACCAAAACACGTAATTCAAATCATGTTAATTTCGTTTCTTAACATGTTATCATAATCTAAACTTAATTTATATTACATATCACAATCAAACATAATTTTGATGTTTAAGAAATCGTTTTCAAAATATTTTACTGTAAATTGCTATGAACATGATTTCTTCATGTTCATCATATTTACATGAATTAAATAGTTTAAACTTGTATACAAATCATATATAATAGTTTATACATATAATTTAATACATATAAACTATATTTACATGAATTCTAATAAAATCAAGTTTACATAGAACTTAAAAACATGAAGAACAATAAAGAACAAAACTTAAAATTAGATTATACCGTTGCTTGATAGAGAAAGAAGATGAAGATGGTGATGATGGGTTTTGATTCTCTCAAAGCTCTTCTTCCTCTTTCTTTCTTCTTCTTTCTTCTTCTCTCTTTTCTCTCTAACTCTCTTACTCTGTTCTTCTTCTAACTATTATTTCTAACTTACGTATAATATAAAACTGACAATATAGATATAATACATATAATTACATATAATATATAACTGACAAATACTTAACATACAATATTAATAATATATCAGTTATAACTTTTTAAAACTCAAAAGCCATAAGGCTTGTTTGGCAAAACCTCTTTATTTTTAAAACAAATTTTTAGGAGCTAAGGCCTTGTTTGATAAAACAGATTTAAGGGCCTTGTTTGGTAAAACTGAATTAAAACTCTTTTAATTTATTTTAATAACTCATTTAACACATAGTTTTCAATGTCATACTTTATCTAATTAAATCTTACCATCCCAATTTAATTAAATTAAAGCTAACATCAATTAACTAAATAAAATTGCCACATAATACTAAATTGCTACACAATTATAATTCACTTATTAATCATAATTTTATGTAATAAATTAGTAAATTTCTAAATTAATTATTTAAATTAAATTAAGCATTACTATAATTATTCACTAAATCATTAAATCATTATTACCAAATATCACATAATATTCATCTAATTTAATCATCTCAATTAAATTAGAATTTCACCACAAAATTACTTAAACATCAATTTAATATTAAACATCAATTATTTATTTAACTCAATAAATAAATCAATTAAAATATTTATTTAATTCAATAAATATTTAAAATTAATATACAAAATTCTCGTTTGTTACAATCTTTCCTCCTTAAAAGGATTATATCCCCAGAATCATAACTAAAAAAAAAACTCATTCGTCACATTCTTCCCCCTTAAAAAGATTCTGTCCCCAGAATCGATATACAATAAATTAAACAAATAATTGAGGATAACTTTTTATCATAACATCTTAGAGTTCCCACATAGCTTCTTCAGCATTGTGGTTCCTCTAGATTACCTTCACAGAAGGTATCACTTTATTTCTAAGTACCTGCTCTTTCCTGTCAACTATCTGAATAGGAACCTCTTCATATGTTAAGTCTTTGTCAAACTATAAAGGCTCATACTCTATCACAAGCTTGTAGTCGTGTTTATACGGTCGTAACACAAAAATGTGGAAAACGTTATGAATATGATCTAACTCCGAAGGTAATGCAACCTCGTAGGCTACCTCGCCAACCCTTCACAGTATCTCAAAAGGTCCAATGAATCGGGGACTCAGTTTTCCCTTCTTGCCAAATTGAATCTTCCCCTTCCAGGGAGATACCTTCAGGAAAACGAAGCTTCTTACTTCAAACTCTCGATTCTGACGATGATAATCGGAATATTTTGTCTGTCTATCCTGAGTAGCTACTAACCTTGTTCTAATCAGCTTCACGATCTCTGCAATTTGTTGCACTAAGTCCGGTCCCAACAGTTGTCGTTCACCAACCTCATCTCAGCATAATGGAGTCCTGCATTTCCTGCCATACAATGCCTCGTAAGGCGGCATGCCAATACTTGCATGGTAACTATTGTTATAAGCGAATTCCACCAACGATAGATGACCATCCCAGCTTCCTTTGAAGTCCATAACACAAGCTCTCAGCATATCTTCTAGAGTCTGAATCGTTCTCTCGCTCTGGCCATCAGTTTGGGGATGGTGCGCCGTACTCATTCGCAATTGCATTCCCAAACATTCCTGTAATCGCTTCTAGAAATTCTACGTGAAACGTGGATCCCTGTCTGATACAATTGATATCGGAACATCGTGTCTAGAAATAATTTCCTTAACGTACAACTTCGCCAACTGATCCAAGTTGAATCTAATCTTGATCGATAAAAAATGCGCTGACTTCGTCAGTCGATCCACTATAACCCATACTGCATAAAGCCCTTCTGAGTCGTTGGTAGACCAACCACGAAATCCATCGTGATATGCTCCCACTTCCATTTCATAATCTCCAGCAGTTGTAGCAATCCACTTGGTCTCTGATGTTCTGCTTTGACCTTCTGGCACGTTAAACATTTCGCAACGCATTTTGCAACGTCTTTTTTCATATTCGGCCACTAGAAATGTTTTCTGAGATCCTAGTACATCTTCGTACTTCCATGGTGAATCGAATATCTTAAACTATGAGCTTCGCCCAAAATTTCCTCCTTGACTTCTAGTACTGACGGTACCCAGATTCTCCCTTTAAATCATAGCAATCCATCATTATCGATCCTGAACTTTATCTCTTCACCATCAGTTACTCTCTTCCAGATCTTCTCGCACTCCTCATCATGTAGTTGGGCTTCTTTTACCTTATCCAACAAAGTAGAACCAGTAGTTACTTAGAATAATTTCTCATCTGCTTCCTTTGGATACTTAACTTCAAGCTCCAACTTAGCCATCTCTTCTATCAACTGTTCCTGAGTAGTTAGCAACACTAACTTCTCACGACCTTTCCTGCTTAAGGCATCGACAACCACGTTAGCTTTACCCGGATGGTAAAGAATCTCGTAATCGTAGTCCTTGATTAGCTCCAACCATCTCCTTTGGCGCATGTTCAAATCTTTCTGTGTAAAGATGTACTTCAGACTCTTATGATCCGTATATATCTCACACTTCTCTCCACATAAATAGTGTCTCCATATCTTCAGAGAAAACACTACTGCCGCCAATTCCAAGTCATGGGTCGGATACCCTTTCTCATAATCCTTCAGCTGACGTGATGCAAAAGCAATGACTTTGTCGTTCTGCATCAGTACACAGCCTAATCCCTTATGTGAAGCATCACTGTATACCACAAAATTTCCTGTACTGTCCGGCAAAGACAACACAGGCGCAGTACTCAACCTCTTCTTCAGTTCTTGAAAACTCTCCTCACTTTTTCGTCTAAACGAATTTAACCGTCTTCCGAGTCAAATTTGTCAACGGAGTTGCGATTTTGGAAAAGTCTTGGATAAATCTTCTGTAGTAACCTGCCAATCCCAAGAAACTTTTCACTTCTGACGGTGTCTTTGGTTGATCCCAATTCATTACAGCTTCAACCTTCGACGGATCTACTGAAATTCCATCTTTGTCGATTACGTGGCCAAGAAATTGCACACGTTCCAATCAGAATTCGTACTTCTAGAATTTCGCTTATAGCTTCTCCCATCTCAGTGATTCTAATGTCAGCCTTAAATGTTCAGTGTGTTCCCCCTTAATTTTGGAATAGACCAAAATGTCATCTATGAACACTACTACAAACTTGTCTAGAAATGGCTTAAACACCCTATTCATTAAGTCCATAAATGCTGCTGCTGCATTCGTTAGACCAAATGACATCACCAAAAACTCGTAATGTCCATACCGAGTTCTAAATGCCATCTTCAGTATATCCTCCTTTCTTACCTTCAACTGATGATACCCGCTTCTCAAATCTATTTTCTAGAAGTATCTAGCACCCTTCAGTTGATCGAACAAGCCATCGATCCTAGGTAAAGAATACTTATTCTTGATCGTGACTTTGTTTAACTCCCTATAATCAATGCAAAGTCGCATTGACCCATCCTTCTTCTTCACGAACAATACCGACGCTCCCCACGATGATACGCTCGGCTGAATATACTTCTTGTCCAGTAATTCCTGTAGTTGAATCATCAACTCATTCATCTCGACCAGAGCCATTCTATACGGGGCTTTTTATAATGGAGCAGTCCCCGGTGCTAAGTCGATCACGAACTCTATCTCTTTATCCGGCGGAAGTCCTGGCAAATCGCTTAGAAATATGTCCACAAACCCCTTAACCACTGATATCACTTTCATCTTTGGACTCTCCTTACGAGTATCCACTATATAGGCTAAGTACCCTACACAACCTTGCTTTAATAGCTTCTTGGCCTGCATAATCATCAGACAACTCACTTATCTAGGCGATTTGCTACCACAAAACACTACCTTCGACGGAGTCGTAAGGTTTACAGACTTCTTCTGGCAGTCAATTACCGCCCCATGGTTGAACAACCAATCCATTCCCAGTATAACATCGAATTCCCCAAATTTAATCAGAATCAAATCTACTATCAATTCTTGACACTTAATGTTCAATCTATAGTCCTTGTGTACAAACCTAACAGGAATAACCTCCTTATTCGCAATCTTTATGTTCAAGGGGTAAACTAATTCCTCTTTAGGCTAGTTTAAAGTCTTAGCAAAGTTATCAAATATTAATGAACAAGTAGCACCCGAATCAAATAATACATATGCATTAATACTATTGACCGGAATAATACCTGACACCATATCTTTTGACTGCACAACATCCTGCACCGTCATGTTGAATGCTCTGGCAGTGGGTCAGCTCGTCTGCGGCGGTTCAGCGATAGCCAAAATGCTCCCGCTGCCATTTTCTCTCCCTCCTGTCGACCCTCCAGCTGGCTTCTTTGGGCAATCCCGGGCCATGTGATTTTTAGATCCACATGTATAGAAAGCTCCCTTCTTCGGGTTAGGGAAATTTGGCGCAATTTCGCCTTCCTGACCACAGTTGAAACATACTCGCCTTCCCCTCAAGCACACTCCAGTGTGATTCTTCCCGCATGTAGCACATGCTTAAATTCTCCTCTTCTACTGACTTCCATGTTGACTCACAGCAGATGAATTGTCGTTCCATTTCCTCTTTTCTGGTTGTTAGCACCGCTACCACCAGTCTTATTTTCTGTCTCAATCTTTTTCTTCTTCAAGTCCTGATTATACTTGGTCAAGGCATCTCCCCCACCTTCTGCGATGGTCGCCTTTTCCAACACAGCTGCAAACGTGTTCAGCTGGAATATGGAGACCTTACTGTAGAGTCAGGGCTTCAATCCCTGCTCGAATCTTCTTGCCTTTCGCTCGTCAGTACTGACCTGGTATGTTGCAAACCTTGCCAACTCGTTGAATTTCGCTGCGTACTCTGGCACCGTCATTGTTCCCTGTTTCAGCTCTATAAACTGAACCTCCATTTGGTTCTGCGAGCTTATTGGGAAATATATTTCGAAGAACATCTCTTTGAATCTGTCCCACGCTATCACTCCTTCTCCTTCCCTAGTCTAGTTAGCCTGCCACCAAAAGCTAGCTTCCGACTTTAGCATAAATGTCACGAAAGCTGTCTTCTGGTCATCGCTAACTCTGGCCATATCAAAGACCTTCTCCATCTCCATCACCCACGTTTGGGCCTCTATCGGGTTCACTGAACCCTGGAATTCTGGCGGTCCAACCTCTTTGAACTCCTTGAATGTTGTAGGTTGAACTTGCGGTTGATTCGCAAGCGCTCCTGTCAGTAAATTCACCAATTGCTGAACTGAATTGGCATTCGCCCCATCGTTGTCGTTATTATTATTAGTTGAACCCTCTGGTTGTTGACGTGTAGGTCTTCTTCTAGGAGACATCTTTCTGTTAAGACATACTCTTATTAGATCCCTAACTCATCTTTTAAATATTCAAGTTCAACTTAAATATTTAAAATAAATCAATTCACACTTGAACACATAACACGCCATTAAACTTCGATATTTATTCATTCATAGTTTTAAAACATAGAATAGATAGCATCTCTGCTATTTACATCATCTTTCCTAAACTGAACAAGTTACAGGATTACATCATTATCTTATCCCTTTATTATCTCAAATTATGGGATTTACATTTATTTATTACATAAGGAAACACATAGTATATTACTCTACTATCTAGGCATGTTAAGACGTCACACAACTTCTCCACGTTCTTCTTCCATCACCCAAAACACTGTTCTGCGAATATACCAGAGTAAATCCTTGAACTGAACTGGGTAATAAAAGACACGATCATGGGCCCTATCTATAGCCGAATAAAAAGTGTATTTTATCTCCTTCAGCTTGACTTTCTTCCCTTGAACCTCACCTTCAGCTCGATCTGCACATTGAGTAGCCTGTAAACACGTATCCTCCGCTCTGGCACGCTTTGCTGACTCCTATTTAATGTCGTTCTTCAGCTTCGCTAGTTTAGCTAGTGCATCATCCCTCTCACTCTCCACGTGAACAAGATCCCACTTCGCGTTTCCAAGCTCATTGTCCAGATCTTGAATCATCTCCTCTCTCTGCTGTATGGTAGTCTGACTCTCGTCTACCAGTTCCTCCAGCTCTGCGACTCTACTATGTAGCTCAATGTTGCGGTCGTAGACCTCCTCGTACATCACAGCGCTAATAGAGTTAGGTGGAAATTCCTCTTCAGGATCCTCGTCCTCTTCCTCTGACTCATCCTCGTCATCTCGGTCAAAGACTGGCTCATTCTCCTGACCCACTACGGTGATCAATGGAGATGGCTCTCTCTGAACCAACTGCTCCCAAACAGTATGGATGTCTCGGGGCTCCTCGTTCCTAGGCATCTTGGGTAACTTCTCCCTAGCCTGAATTGACTCTCCAACATTCATCATCCTGACACAAAATTTTAAAGTTTATTTATTACGTGATATCGATCGATACTCCTCGGGTACATAAAAGTAAACATATAGAACGTAAGGTAGTTTATTATCTTAACTATCATCACTATCTTTTCGATCTCCTATAAGGCTACTTCCTAAGGTTCCCACCTAAGGTTTATAACCTGACCCTGATACCAACTTGTGACACCCCCAAATTGGGTACTTCATTTCCACAGGAATTGGTGTTCAATATCTAAATAAAACATAACTACTTCCCATAAATAAGGAATGCAAAATAAATTACAACCTTAATAATTAAATAAAATCTTCCTTATAAAAAGGATTACAGCTCATCAAATCATTCCCAGGGTTATCTAACCTTGACATCAATAAGTGCGAAAAATAAAATATCATATAATAGAATTAAGTCTTTATTACACATTATATCATAAATATGAACAAGTCTTCACTTGTTCATCTTGAATGATCGGGTATAATCCACCGACCCCTATATGTACAGAAGGCTTGGGCCGAGGGGAGCTTACCGGGCCCAATGGGACGAAGCCCAGATTGGGATAGCAGGGTTCGGGATCGGGTATCTGAGCTATTTGGGCCAGAACCCAGACCTAGTTGGTATCATCAGGATCGGGCATCTTAGTCCACGAGACCGGGGCCCAGACCAACATAATGATGAACGGGATCGGATTACCGAGTCCTTCGGGCCGGAGTCTAGATCGAATAGTCAATGATCGGGATTGGACTACCAAGCCCTTCGGGATGGGGTTCAGACCACTTTGTAAGGTCCATACCGAAGGATATTTCTCGGTTGGAGCCCGGTGCAATAAGGAGTCTAAAGGAGTAAGGGTCTTAACCCTAATCCTATCTCCATACTAATTCTCATAAGGCAAGTGGTTGGATGACCACCAACTTGTACTTTCAAGAGAGATTGAGTTGGGCCCAAACAATGGTAACTACCATGTTTAGAAGTCCTAACTTGACTGGGACATGGGCTCTAAAGGTGGTGAGAATGACTATAAATACAAGGCTTAACCTAATGGTAACAGGTAATGATTATTATTATTCACTTGAGCACTATACATTGCGGCCTCCATTGTTAACCTTGTGACCAGCCTGTACTTATTCTCACACCGGAGCTATCACCCGGCGGCCCCAGCCGTCAAGCTTCGTTGGTGACGTGTTATTGTGCAGGTTTGAGCGCGCGGATTTGGTGATTGGGCGCACCGGCAAAACTTGGCTTTAACATTGGCGCTAGAAGGAGGGCGCTCTAGTCAATCACGTTTGTACTTTTCCGGTAAAAAGGATATGGCCAGTAAGGATGGTGGAGCCTCAAACCAGGAAAAGGCCAAAACCCACCCGACGACCCTAGTTAGGGCATCGGTCAAAGATAGATTAGGACCCAGCAACCAGGAAGGAAATTCGGTGCAGGTCCTGTCGGCACGAAGACAGCTGTTCGTCTCCAGTCAACGTACTCCGATCCCTCAACACACCCGCGTGGGAGACAACCAGTCTCAGGCCTATGAACGACGGGAGGAGCATCGGGTGGAGAACAGCAAGGACCAGCGTCAGTTTATTCTGTTGACCAGAATACAACAGAACAAAGACGCCATGCTGGCCTTGCGTCTCCAGCAAGAAGAATTGGAGTTGCAGATGGCTAAGGTGGCTGGAGAACAGGAGACTTCTTCGAAGAAGCACCTACATCGAAGCCGATCTGGATCTCCACGACAACGTGAGACGGGAAGGAACAGAAGCCGATACAGAAGCCATTCTCGGGAAAGGAGGAATCAAAGAAGGAGTCGTTCCCCCGAAAGAAGATCCGAACGCCCGGGCCGATCGGGACAGAGGGCGAAACTCGGATCTCCCGAATATGAGGAGGACAGGCGCAGACCTTCTTCCCGTAAGGAAGATACCGACCACCTTGCTCGAAGAGTCGCTGAGTTGGAGAAGCTTCTGGCTGTGAAAAATCAAGTGGGAACACCCTCGAGCTGCCACAGTTCGCCCTTCTCGCCCGAGATTAATTAAGTCACTGCTGACCCAAAGAAGAAAATGCCCCCGATGGAGACATACGACAGAATGGGAGACCCGTATGACCATTCGGATGGATAAGACAGGTTGATGACATATTATGGGCATTCGGACGCAGCAAAGTGTCATATGTTTGCAACCACCTTGAAGAAGAGTGCCAGAGAGTGGATGGGAACTTTGGCACCTGGAACGGTTAGTTCTTGGAATGACCTTCGGGAAAAATTCCACGCTAGGTTCGGAAGCAACAGGAGAAGGGGAAAAATCACAGCTTCCCTTATGCAAGTGAAGCAACGTTCGGACGAGACTCTTGGCACCTACGTCAAAAAGTTTCGGGAGGCTGTGGGATCGGTGACAGAATTGAATTCACCACAGGCTTTGGGATTCTTCACAACGGGCTTGGATATGGGGAGGTCAAAGAAGTTGATGAAAGACCTGGTGATCAACCCACCCTCGGACTTAACTGAAGCCTTTCATCGGGCCGAAGGGTTCATCGCCATTGAAGAGGCAATGGGAAATCTCAAGCCACCTTCACACGACAAGTCCAGGGACAGAGACAAGCCGAACAACCAGCGATCGGACAACAGTCAGGGGAGATCAGATAATCAAGGGAGAAGAAACTATAACAGTGGGGGATCGGGCAATGGCCGTCCACCCTTCCCGGGCAGAAGCATCAACAGGGTATTCACTCCCCTTAACACCGACCGTGCAAGAATATTAGAAGATATCAAGGACAAACCCTTCTATGAGCCATGCAGGACGAGGCCGAAATCGGGGAAGCGCAGCAAGAATAGGTACTGCAATTACCATCAGAACGTGGGCCATACGACAGAGGAATGCCTTGATCTGGGGGATCTCATCGAGAAAAACATTCAGCATGGGACGTTGGTTCAGTATGTGGCCGGCCGAGAAAATTCCAGGACTCATCCAATAGAAGAAGACAGGACTCAGGCCCGAGAAACCCAGCCAAATCAGAACCAGCCCGCTCGGGGGGTGATTGATGTTATATCCGGAGGTTCCGTAGGGCGCGTGACAGGACGAAAAAGAAGTGAACATCTAGACGCGGTCTTAGCGGTTGCAGGGTCCTCAGAAAAAAAAGGAAAGGGTTTTCCCAGGGACAGTTATTTCCTTCTCAGATGAAGACTACCCTTCGAATACCATAGAGTCGCATGATGGAGCATTGGTGATAACGGCTCAAGTCGGACCAGTGGACATGAGAAGGATGATGGTGGACAACGGATCATCGGTCGATATACTGTATACACATGCTTATCAGAGGATGGACCTAGGCGGAAAGAAGATGGAACTGGGAGGGGAAGGGCCATTGTACGGATTCAGTGGCGACCCGGTGCATGTGTCGGGCACCATCGAATTGCCGGTTAAGTTTGGCACAGCTCCCCAACAACTGGAGATTATGGTCAGGTTCTTCATAGTTCAGGTAGATTCGGCTTACAACGCCATATTGGGAAGACCGACCCTGGCAGCCTTACATGCGGTCACCTCCATACCTCATTTCAAGATCAAGTTCCCCACACCGAACGGAATCGGAGAGGTAAAAGGCGACCTAGATATCGCTCGTAGGTGTTATCGGAATACTTTGATCTCTTCAGGAACCGGGATAAACAAGCAGAAGCAGACGATGGCTATTGAGATAGAACCCTTTACAGAAGGTAGTACAGAGCCACTTGCATTACCAGCCGAAGAAACAGAGGATATACAACTGATCTTAGGGAACGAGCAAAAGATGATATAGATCGGTTCAGGATTGTCTGAACCCTTTCGGACCGGGTTGATTGATCTGCTTCGGGCGTACGCAGATATCTTTGCATGGGTACCCAGCGATATGCCCAGGGTGGACAAATCAGTAGCACTACACCGACTGGAAGTGGATCCTAATAAGAGGCCGGTCATACAGAAAAGAAGAATCTTCGCCCCGGAGAGGCAGAAAATTATCGACAAAGAGATCGCTAAATTACTGGAGGCAGGGTTTATCTTCGAAATTGATTATCCGGAGTGGCTGGCAAACGTGGTGCTGGTTCAGAAACAGAATGGGAAATGGAGAATCTGTATTGATTACACAGACCTGAACAAGGCGTGCCCGAAAGATTTCTACCCTTTGCCCAACATTGATCAATTGATTGATGCCACTTCAGGGTACGGCATGCTGAGCTTCACGGATGCTTTTTCAGGATATCATCAAATCTCAATGGCTAAGGAAGACATCCCGAAGACAAGCTTCATCACGCATCGGGCCATTTATGCATATCGGAAGATGACTTTTGGACTGCTGAACGCAGGGGCCACTTATCAGCGAATGATGAACTATGTGTTTACAAAGCAGCTAGGCCGAAGCATGGAGGTCTACGTAGACGACATGATTGTAAAAAGCGTGTCCGTTCGGGATCATCTGGTGGACCTGGAAAACTGCTTTGAAACGGTTCGGAAATACATGCTTCGCCTGAACCCAACAAAGTGTACCTTCGGATTAGGGTCGGGGAAGTTCCTGGGATATTTAGTTAGCAAGAGGGGTATCGAGGCAAACCCGGAAAAGATCCAAGCGGTACTAGATATGAAATCCCCGAAGTCTTACAAAGATGTGCAGAGGCTGACAGGTCGGATCGCGGCTCTTAGAAGGTTCGTATCAAAATCAGCCGAAAGGTGTTTGCCGTTCTTCGACACTCTAAAGGGGCCAAAAAATGAGAAGAGTTTCCAGTGGACCTCCGAGTGCGAAGACGCCTTCCAGGAGATCAAGCAATACTTGTCCTCGGCACCTATGCTGATGAAACCGATCCCCTCGGAGCCACTATATCTATACCTAGCTGCCAGCTCGATGGCTGTGGGGGCAGCCCTGGTGCGGGAAAGAACGGGAAAGCAGTTCCCGGTCTACTACGTCAGCCACGTCCTTCGAGATGCAGAAATCAGATACCCTAACCTGGAGAAGTTCGCCTACGCTCTGATCATCGCAAGCCGGAAGCTTCGGCACTATTTCCAAGGTCGGCTAATAATAGTCTACACTGATCAACCTTTGAAAAAAGTACTGCACAGGCCCGAAGTCTCGGGAAGGCTAGCTGCATGGGCAATGGAACTAACTCAATTCGCTTTAGAATACCATCCCCGGACGGCCATTAAGGGACAGGCATTAGCGGATTTTGTGGTGGAGTGTTCTTTCAGCGAACCAGATGTAACTTCGGTCATCAAAGCTCGATCACTACAAACTGCCTGGACCCTCTACGTGGACGGGTCATCTACCTCGGACGTCAGCGGAGCGGGGGTCATTCTGACTAGTCCCGAAGGGTTCCGAGTCCGACAGGCCATTAGGTTTCGATTCAAGGCCACCAACAACGAGGCCGAGTACGAAGCCATTTTGGCCGGACTTAGACTAGCCCAATGCCTGGAGGTGAAAAGGATAATGGTTTACAGTGATTCCCAGCTGGTGGTCAAGCAGATATCGGGAGAGTATGAGACCCGAGGGGTCCGAATGGCAAAATACCTGGCGGAGGTAAAGGACGAACTCTCATACTTCGAGTCGTACAGCTGTCTGGGGATCGATCGGACAGACAATACAGTTGCAGATTCCCTAGCCAAACTAGCCACAACCGAAGCAAGCTCCTTCACCGGATCAGTTTACTTGGAAGTATTAGACAAACCTAGTATTCAAAGGACAGACGTACTGACCCTGGATCGGCTCGACTGTTGGCTTACGCCTTACATTACTTACCTGGCCGAGGGGATTCTGCCTTCGGATCGTTTGTACGCTAGAAAAATCAAACACAGGAGTTCTAACTTCGTCCTTATCAATGGGGATCTGTACCGTAGGGCATTCACCTCCCCTTTACTGAAGTGTCTGACACCTTCGGAAGCTGAGTATACACTGAGGGAAGTGCATGAAGGAATCTGTGGGGATCACATGGGGGCCAAGTCATTGGCTTACAAAATTATGAGGCAGGGATACTATTGGCCGACCATCTTCCAAGAAGCAAAGGACTACGTCAGAAAATGTCCAAAGTGTCAGTTACATAGTTCTATCCCACATAGACCTCCCGAAGAGTTGTGTTCAGTTTTATCCCCTATTCCATTTGCCATGTGGGGGATTGATATCTTGGGACCATTACCGAAGGCCAAAGGGCAGGTCACTTTCGTAATCGTCGCAATCGACTACATGATAAAATGGGTGGAAGCCAAACCATTACATAAGATTACTGAACAAGAGTGCCTCAAGTTCTTTAAGGAGTACGTTGTTTACCGGTTCGGCATTCCGATGGTCTTGATCTCGGATAATGGCAGACAATTTGTGGGGTCTAAATTCGAAATTTTCCTAAAGGAGTTAGGTATCCAACACAAAAAGACTTCTGTGGCCCACCCCCAATCCAATGGACAGGTAGAAGTCACCAACAAGATCCTGCTCACAGGAATCAAAAGAAGGTTGGATGAACTAAAGGGCAGATGGCCCGAAGAGTTGCTTAGTGTCCTTTGGGCGTATCGGACTAACCCGAGGACCACTACAGGTGACTCACCGTTTAGACTAGCCTACGGAACCGATGCACTGATACCCGTTGAGATCGGATCACCAACACTTCGAATCAGTCAGTACCAAGAATTATACAATGATGATGGTTTACGATTGAATTTGGATCTGTTGGATGAGGTTCGGGATTCAGCATCGATAAGGCTAGCTATTTACCAGAAGAGAACGGCCCGACATTACAATCAGAATGTGAAGCAAAGGAGGTTTGAGGTCGGGGACCTGGTTCTTCGGGAAGCAGAGGCATCAACCCCCCAGAACACGGGCAAGTTAATGCCGCACTGGGAGGGACCTTACGAAGTAACTGAAGTGCCGAAGCCAGGAACTTATCGGCTTCGGGCGTTAGACGGTACAGAGGTAAAAAATACATGGCATGCTGGAAGACTTAGAAAATATTATCAGTAAAAGTCATGTAATTTACCTTCGCTTATGTAAGCTGCTTTATACATTAATAAAATAAAGTAGATTTCTCTTCGCAAAATTTTTGTGATCTTCATTCAAATTCTACAAGTTTACAAAACCCCTCGGACTAGCGATAAACAAATCCGATCAGAACAGTTACCAAACAACTTGAACTGATCGGAAAAAAATTACACGCAGAACCGATCGGGCAAAGTTACAAAAGAAATAAAGACAAAAATTACATGTGAAATCCTAAACTATGGATCTGGAGCCTCGCCATCAGCATCCTCTTCGTAATTAGACTCTCCTTCGGAAGAATCGAGGACAGCAGCATCCAAACCAGCGGTATCCATCTTACCCCGAGCACTCTTCCGATGAGCGTCATAGCCTTCAGCAAACTGGGCCATGACCATTTCACGGAGTTCAGGAGACTCTCGGTATTGTTGAACAGCTCGCTGTATGGCTTCGGCACGATCTGTCTCCAGAGACGAATTCTCCCTCATCAACACCATTTGTTGGGCGTGCATCTCGGAAATTTGACTCTGGAGGATCAGAAGGGCGTTCTGCTGATCCAGATCCTTCTCTTTCAGAAGGGTCCTCTCCTCGAGGAGCTGTTTATTATAGCCGTCAAGCGCCACAAACTCCTTCTGCAGATTCAAATGGAGCCTCTGGTGTTCTGTGGCTTGACGTTCGGCGAATGTGACTTTATTTTGAGTATCGGCATGACTCTCCTTCTCCTTAGCCAAATCAGCCGATAAACCTCGAACATCCGCCTCGAGTAGCTCCACATCGGCCCGAAGCTGAATCTCCTTCCTAGTAGCCTTAACAACCGGGGGGATAGCTCGGGCCAGAATAACGTTAGCCTACAAAAAAGAAAAAGAAACAGGTCAATAATGTATAAGCAGATATTCAGAGGATACAAATTCTAAAGACTTCGGAATTACCTGACACTGGGCCTTAATGTAAGAGACCAATAGCCCCTCGGTAGAATGCCCCTTGAACCGAGCATCATCACCGGGAAGTTTGAAATGATCCAGGGCATCAAAGGGGAATACTTCCGAGGGGCTCTTTGGCCAAAAACTTGCTGGAGGCGAACCCCTGGACGAATCGGACGCCGAGGAAGGACCAACCTTGGGGGACGGACCTACCTCAACAGCAGGCGTAGGAACCGGGATGACCTGGAGATCAGCCTCATCCACCAGCTTCGGTTTCAATCGCTTGGGGCGAGGTTCGACAACATCCTTTTCGGTCTCCTCGGGATCCTCAAGGACTTTTGCTTCAGAAGATGGTGGAGGAGCTGACTCCACCACCTTCGGCTTCTGAGAAGATGGCTTGGGGGGGGCCTTCGTCAGAACCCTCTTCTTTCCCTTTTTCAGCAAAGCCACCTTCTCAGCCTGAGACATCCGCGTGACATCCCTCGGGGGAGCAGGAGAGGAATCCACGGAGAGCTCAGAGATGGGCATTGACTCCCCTTCGGTGACACCATCCCCAAGCAGTAGGTGGGTCGGGCCAGACCGAACGGGGAGAGGAGAGATAGACTCAACGAGGCCCTTCGGCTTGAAGATGGTCACTACAGAAGGAAATAACACGTCAGAAATTAGGACAAAACAAAACAAAAGGAAAGGGAAGGACAAGCGAGATCGCGGGGAAAACTTACATCCATGTTTGTACAGCCAGACCTCATCGGCCAGAGTGTCCAGGCTCCACATAGTCTTTTTCACCTTCTGGTAGAAGGTTCGAAATTCATCTCTTCGGGCAGTGGGGAAGGTCGTTACTTTCACAATAGTGTCATCGGGAGACGACCAGTTTGGAAGTAACTGAAGATCAGTCCCCTTGATGAACATCCACTGGTTGTGCCATCCCTTGTTGCTAGAAGGGGTTCTTACGAAAGTAGCACGGCCGAAAATCCGGTTCAACTGACGAAAGCCAGGCTCCTTCGACTTGCCGACCGTGAATAATACGAAGAAAAAATCAAGACTGGGGGGAACCCCTAGCTCTTGACAGATGGCGATGAAGCTTATTAGGTGGATATACGAGTTCGGCACAAGTTGTGCGAACCCGATCCCCACAAAGCAGAGAAACGACACAATAAACTCATGAAGCGGGAAGCGGACCCCATACCTCAGAGCGTACGTCGGGACGGCCACCCACTTGCCTTCGGGGCGCCAGAACATCCTCTCGTCGGGTCTTGGCACCCGAAGCTTGTACTCTTGGGGAACATTGAAAAGTTCCTGAGCGTCTGAAAGTTGGGTGGGGGTGATGGTGGATTTGGTGTTGATATGGGAGAAGTCAGTCTCAGAGCGGTAGACAGACCGGATCCGCGCCTCGGTTCCATCAGTAGAGTCCCCAGTGGGAGCTTCCGGTAGGTCAATCGGCACCAAATCGGTGCTGGCGATGGTGAAAATGGCGGCCATTTCAACGGAATCAGGGATGACCTCAATGGTAGGGGTCAAGTCGGAGGTGGAAGCAGCTGGAAGAAGGCCGGAATCAGCCATTAAAACAAAAAATCGGTGAAGGTGAGGTGACTTGGGTGGTAAAAGGACTGGTCGGAGAATAAGAAACCTCTCGACGGAAATCGTAGTTGCCGGAAAATTTTTTGAGTCTGAGCTTAGACAAAGAGAGTTCGTAAAAAATGGGTGTCGTAGGGTGGGAAGGTATTTATACTGATGCTGCACGAATCTCAATAGGCGGCTAATAATGATGTTGGGCAGTTCATTTCTTGTGTATCATGTACCACATTAATTAGGTCGATTGGATTACCTAGGCATCTCTTTAAATCTATCATTAAATATCCCATTAAGGGCTTGTTATAATGAGAGATTGGGGGGAAATGATCGGGTATAATCCACCGACCCCTACATGTACAGAAGGCTTGGGCCGAGGGGAGCTTACCGGGCCCAATGGGACGAAGCCCAGATTGGGATAGCAGGGTTCGGGATCGGGTATCTGAGCTATTTGGGCCAGAACCCAGACCTAGTTGGTATCATCAGGATCGGGCATCTTAGTCCACGAGACCGGGGCCCAGACCAACATAATGATGAACGGGATCGGATTATCGATTCCTTCGGGCCGGAGTCTAGATCGAATAGTCAATGATCGGGATTGGACTACCAAGCCCTTCGGGATGGGGTTCAGACCACTTTGTAAGGTCCATACCGAAGGATATTTCTCGGTTGGAGCCCGGTGCAATAAGGAGTCTAAAGGAGTAAGGGTCTTAACCCTAATCCTATCTCCATACTAATTCTCATAAGGCAAGTGGTTGGATGACCACCAACTTGTACTTTCAAGAGAGATTGAGTTGGGCCCAAACAATGGTAACTACCATGTTTAGAAGTCCTAACTTGACTGGGACATGGGCTCTAAAGGTGGTGAGAATGACTATAAATACAAGGCTTAACCTAATGGTAACAGGTAATGATTATTATTATTCACTTGAGCACTATACATTGCGGCCTCCATTGTTAACCTTGTGACCAGCCTGTACTTATTCTCACACCGGAGCTATCACCCGGCGGCCCCAGCCGTCAAGCTTCGTTGGTGACGTGTTATTGTGCAGGTTTGAGCGCGCGGATTTGGTGATTGGGCGCGCCGGCAAAACTTGGCGTTAACAGTATTAGATCACAAAACATGAAGAGACTCATATATACTACCTCAGTAACAACATCATCCCCATTGAAAGACGATGGGATTGGTTTGAAATACTCCCTCGATGAACCCTTTATATTTCTTGCTCTTGCCTTTGCTAGTTGACGGTTCGTCAACTCTTTTAACTTTGGCTGCAATGGTTATATAAATGCAAGAGTGAGCAAACAAAAACTCACTGGAAATAAAAATTAATAGTGAAGACATATACTGAATAACTTCAACTGAATTGAATAATATTTATATCATCAATAGTCAAGAATAAGATTTAGAATTCATCTGAGGGTCATAAGACCTTAACTATGTCCCAGGTTATAAACATTTCTATTTAAACCTTTAACAATCGTTAGACTATATAGACTCTTAACTCGTACTTAGGGGGATCAGCCATTCGTACCATGTATTGTGCATAAACATCTTAACGTTTTCACGTGGTAATCCCCTATTACTAGGGTTGTTCATCTAAGTTTTCATTAACAAGTCTGCACCAAAGAAAGTTTGGTTTGGATATGCTCAAAGGGTAATTTAGAGTTCAACTATCATCAACTAAGGAGTAGTTTAATCAACTTACAATAATTAAGAATTCAATAATAAAAGAATTACAAAATAGCTATGAGTCATATTAATAGACATCATATGCAACAGTCATGCTTTAGAAATAACTTAAAGCATTTGAAAAATAGAATAAACCGTACTTGAACAATTAAGTCAAGGTCTCATTATTTCAATAATGAACTTCAATAATATATTTGCTCAATATGGAATTTAGAGAGTAAAGTAACTTGCACAATTATAACAAGAAAGGATAGAACAACTTGCTCAATAAAAGTAAAGTTTGAGTTTAGAACACTTGCCTCGTGCACAAGCTAAAATTGACAATCACGTTCCACAATTATCCTACATATTACATTACGTTTACAATATCGATTAGTTTCATAACCACTACGTTTAACCGTTGAACTTCTCACTTAATTTCAACTTAACAACGTGGTTCGTAAACTTAACTTGCTAACTAACCACATACTAACTAACCACATAACGTGAATCTAAACTCACAACATGCATATCACACGTGTATAACCTTTTAAATCATCATAATCATATCCTATGATAACAATATCCAAATTCACACATAACTTGTTAACATGAAACTTCAATTTGTCTTATACATGTCAACAATATGTTATATTATTGTTTTATACACTTAACATGTCATCGGGTTCATTACATTTAGTTAGCTTTTCATGTTAGGGCTTAAACATACAAAACAAATTTTTGGACAGCAAGGGAACCCGCTGGGGCGGGTTTAAGCCTGCTGGGGCGGATATTTATGCTGGTGAAAAATCAGCTCGCGAACTTGTGTAGGAAAAAGCCCAATTTGGCTTATTTCCTTGCACCAAACTTATAATTTAACACATATAATACATATAAAATTTTATAAAATCATAACTTTAAAGCTTCTAACATGTTTTAATATATATAAACATCACAACACATAATCAAACACCCTTAATTTTATGATTTTGAAGGAAAACACCATTGTTAAGCGTTCTTGAAGAAAATTAACACTGTGAGTTTGTTTTTAAACCAAAACACATAATTCAAATCATGTTAATTTCATTTCTTAACATATTATCATAATCTAAACTTAATTTATATCACATATCACAATCAAACACAATTTTGATGTTTAAGAAACTGTTTTTCAAAATATTTCACTGTAAATTGCTATGAACATGATTTCTTCATGTTCATCATATTTATATGAATTGAATATTTTAAACTTGCATACAAATCATATATAATAGTTTATACATACAATTTAACACACATAAACTATATTTACATGAATTCTCATAAAATCAAGTTTACAGAGAACTTAAAAACATGAAGAACAATAAAGAACAAAACTTAAAATTAGATTATACCTTTGCTTGATAGAGAAAGAAGATGAAGATGGTGATGATGGGTTTTGATTCCCTCAAAGCTCTTCTTCTCTCTTTTCTCTCTAACTCTCTTACTCTGTTCTTCTTCTAACTCTTATTTCTAACTTACGTTTAATATAAAACTGACAATATAGATATAATGCATATAATTACATATAATATATAACTGATAAATACTTAATATACAATATTAATAATATATCAGTTACAACTTTTTAAAACTCAAAAGTCATAAGGCTTGTTTGGCAAAACCTCTTTATTATTAAAACAGATTTTTAGGAGCTAAGGCCTTGTTTGGTAAAATAGAATTAAAATAGATTTAAGGACCTTATTTGGTAAAACTAAATTAAAACCCTTTTAATTTAATTTAATAACTTATTTAACACATAGTTTTTAATGTCACACTTTATTTAATTAAATCTTATCATCCCAATTTAATTAAATTAAAGCTAACATCAATTAACCAAATAAAATTGCCACATAATACTAAATTGCTACATAATTGTAATTCACTTATTAATCATAATTCCATGTAACAAATTAGTAAATCTCTAAATTAATTATTTAAATTAAATTAGGCATTACTATAATTATTCACTAAATCATTAAATCATTATTACCAAATACCACACAATATTCATCTAATTTAATCATTTCAATTAAATTAGAATTTCACCACAAAATTACTTAAACATTAATTTAATATTAAACATCAATTATTTATTTAACTCAATAAATAAATCAATTAAAATATTTATTTAATTCAATAAATATTTAAAATTAATATACAAACTTCTCGTTTGTTACAAAAGCCAATCGTCATGGTATTTCATACACATCTTCTCTAAGTGACAATCAAACTGTTGTAATGTTAAAGCTTTAGTAAATGGATCTGCAATATTGTCTTGAGAGTTCACTATCTCTTCAGTGACTTCTTTTCTTTTAATGATTTCTTTAATCAAAGTGCCGCAACACATGTTTGGATTCAAGATAAGACTTAGGAACTATTCCTAGTTCTATAATAAACTTTTCATCCGAAACATCAACTTTCAGCTTCACTTACGGTTATATATTTGTCTTTGTCACTAAACCAGCAACATTTTGCTGTTTGGAACCTTTTCAATTCACTGCACCACCTTTCAAGGTAATGACTTACCCTAAAATGGATTTGTTGTCGTCTTGGTCAGTCTGAGAACTTGAGTCTGTTTAGTTCTCTAGTTTAATTCAGACCCATCATGTGTCATGATGACATCCTTAGTGTCAGTTAAGTACTTTGGGATGTTTATCACTGTCTTACAATGATCTTCTCTAGAATATGATTCATCAACATCAAGTCTCGTATATTTCATTGCATACATGATAGTAACTCATGTGATCTCTCTTTTATTGAGGATAATTTTAGAGAGATACACTCCATGGCTCATCATCATGAGACATCTCTTAGAGTTTGCCATGCTAAACGCCTTTAGCATCTAATGAATACATGTTCCTTGGGTTAAGCCGAACATCCTTTCAAATCTATATATACAAATTTATATCCTCAATGTAGGATGTTCTACCCAAATCATTCATGGAGGAATGTTTAGACAACTTTATTTTGATCGATTGTAGCATAGGAATATCATTCCTTATCAGTAGTATATTAACATATAATACTTAGTAATGTCACAGCGTTCCCACTGACCCTTTTGTACACACTAGGTTCATTCTCGTTTTTTGATAAAATCAAACTCTTTTGATTGTCTCATCAAAATGAATGTTCCATCTATGAGAAGCTTGCTTTAATCCATAAATGTATCATTGTAGCTCATATACATAATTTGCTTCAACCATTTAAACAAATCCATCTGGCAGTATTATACATACATTCTCCTCTAATAAGTATATTTGAGGAAGGGCGTCTCCACGTTCATTTTGCCAGATCTAGTAATAATAAGTTGTAATCGCAAGTAAAATCCAAATGGACTTGAGCATTGCTTCAAAGATCTATTTTAGATTTTATGTCATCTACCATTTCCCTGAGTCTTTATTACTCAAAGCCTGTTCGTAATTCAATGGATCATCATCATCCATAATGTGTACCTCATCGTCATCCTTTATGACGAATCCATACCTTTCAGGTATCTTCGGTACTCTTTCAAATTTACGAGTAGGGTGTTGTACAATAGGTGTCTCTACTTGGACAGGTTCATCTAATTGATCTATAGTGGTTTGTGGTTCTTGCATTTCTTCAAGATCTATTTTCCTCCCACTAGCCCTTTCAAGGATAAACTCCTTTTCCAAGAAGGCAGTGTGTTTCGCAATAAACACCTTTTGCTCAGTAGGATTGTAAAAATAGTATCCCAAACTCACTCTAGGATATCCCACAAACGTGCTGTCGACGTCGGGAAAAAATTCGGGGTCGGGTCACAACACGGATCTTTCTCTCTTCCTAAGTTATGTCTACCCTTACTCTTTTTATTTGTGAAAAAGGTTTTGAAGGGTTTTTTAGGAAAAGGCCAACATGTATCATGTCGACGATTTGAACGTTTTACAGAGTCGCCAGTTGGTAGATTTGAAATAGTTGTACCAACTCAACCGAGTTTTGTTTGAAAGAGACCCAATTGCTGGACACTGTCGAAACTTGATCTTTGAAAATAAAGTTTTTAGTTCGGGGGCGTGTTTAAGTGAGGGGAAGGAGTTAGGCACCCCACAACTCCTGTGTAAACATGGTACCGCATCTTTTCAATATTTCCCTTTTAAATCCGCAATGTGTGTGTGAATGCTGTAAGAAAATTGGGCCTATGTTTGAATAAAAGCATGTCTATGCATCGTTGTACCTATATACGAAAGGTTTGATTTGATTTGCAAAAAGTCTTTGATTTGATTTGCAAAAGTGTTTGATTTGATTTGCAAAAGCTTTTCTTTTCGAAAAGATTATTGAATGATGTTTTGAAAGAAAGTTTTCAAACCCTTACGCTAACATAGGAATTGAAGCATATTGATACTTTAGTTTTATCTTTTCAGCCTTAAGGCTCAATTTGAATGGTGATTGTCGGCCTGCGAAACATCCTCTACCACAATATATATACAAGTGTCGGTCTCCTCATGAGCATGATAGCCATCGGAGGGTCTCTGACACGACAAACTATATTTTCACTATATTGAGACCTTAAATTCGGATAACCGTTTTAAGGTCTTTTGTATGTACATTTTTACAGAATAACTGGCAGGATACATTTATAAATTGGAGTTTGTCCATCGTGGGAATCAGATTCTGATCTGTTTGATCATGAATCCCATGATTCCTAGGCTCACATAGGGAGGCCGATAAACATGCACAGCTAAAATTTGTACAGAAAAAGTTATATATCCAAATATCTCCAGAACCAAGGATTCATTCAGTAAATCCTGGCTCGCACATGGCTGAAGCGTCTCGTTCCCACTAGATATCGATCTAAGGGACGCGAGTTTGGTTTTATAACTGAAACTAGAAAAATGCTAGATTTAAATAAATTTAGCCATTCTAGCTTTTCGGTTCTGTTTGGACCTATTTTGAACCGTTTGAAAGCTAGAGTTGGCGAAATTTAAATAAATCTAGTTCGCCTGCAGAACTGCCAGTGCCAATTCATATTAAATGAATATTTAAAGCAATAATTTAATAAATGAGTAAAGCAATATATATATATATATATATATATATATATATATATATAATTATATATATACGAAAGCTGTAAAGGGCGATGGATTTTCACACCGGTGCCCGGACAGGAATTGAAATATATATATATATATATATATATATATATTTATATATATATATATATATTTATAAAAGCTATATAAAAGCCACAGAATGATCCAGGCTGGACAGAATTGAAATATATATATATATATATATATATATATAAAACAGTAAAAAGGGCGATGGGTTTTCACGCTTGTGCCCGGACTAAAATATAAATATATACAGAAACGTAGTCAACCAGGACTGAAAAGATAACCCAATATGGTGAATGGTGAAAAAACAGTAAAAAGGCCACAGAATGATCCAGGCCGAATAGAAATGTAAATATATATATATATATATATATATATAATATATATAAAGTAGTAAAAAAGCCACAGAATGATCCAGGTCAAACTGGAATGTAAATATATATATATATAGACAGAAAACTAGTCAACCAAGACTGGGAAGATAACCCAGTGTGGTGAATGTTGCTTATATATGCATAAATATATATTAAAGCAGTAAATTACCATGGATTGGACATCCGGGCTTGACAGAATTGAAAAGTTAGTATATATATACAGTTAAATATATACAAAAAAGCCAAATTCAGACTAGAAAGATAACTCAGTCCGGTAAAGTTGCTAATAACGAAGGTGCAAGTATATAAAAGTTGTTGGAAGCGACGGATCGTCAATCCGAGTTGTAAAAATGTCAGAAAATGCGTTTAGGTACTAAAATGTACCAAAAGTTAACAAAAACGGCCACAGAACTGAGGTCTGGGCATATTTAAAAAATAAAACTTGATATGCAAGTGTATAAAAGTGCGAAGAAGTAATAATAACTTTCTGATCGTAAAAATATTCACAATGGACTGCTACACGGGCTTTTTGCCAAATCGTAGACTTTAAACGTCCGAATCTACCGATTATTTTTATATATGTGGTAGTATGTGGGTATATCTACGTGTTAGAGTGAAACAATTTGGGTTTGGAAGACAAGAAAATGGCTGGAAAACCAAACGGGCAAGGGTTCAAAGCGTTTTTGAATTCTTAAATGAGCTGGGGGTCACCTCATATATATAGACCAGGAAGCCTCCACTCTACTTGCTGTTGCCGCAAGTAGAGGTGCGGCTCCACATGGCATGGGCCCCACGGCGGGTTCCGTCATCTCAAAGTACGTGCAATCTGAGCAACGCGAGTTCTGATTCGAAACTTTCTAACTTTTGATCGGAGCGTCCGTTCGAGGCATGTTATACCTTTTCGTAAATCCCTCACTGAGAGTGTCACAATGACATGGGATAAAACATTTTCTGGGTCCAAGAAGATGGGTTCATAACCAGGTTTTCGATTCCCCGCAGTTTATCCGTTGGCCTGTCTTGCGCTGTTTGAACTCGGGATCATCGTTATTGTTCGTTCTGACCTTGGTGGCATCAATTTGACTTGAGTTTGACCGAATCGACTTAGAGTTTATAAATTACCATTTTTCCCCTCCCGGGGTTGCCTTTAGTGCCGGCATGGCCTTTGGTTAACTTTCTGGGGTTGTTTCCAAGATTTGGATCCCATTCGAGTATGTTTGTCCTTAGTGTTGTCTCCGAGGCTGACTTGGTTGCTCCAAGTTTTCCTCTGGAGATGTTGTGATGCTTCAGGATTGGTTCTGAAGTTAACCTGACCTCCCGGATTGAGATCGGAGATTACCTGCACCTCCTGGGTTGAGACCAGGGCTGACCTGCACCTCCCGGGTTAAGATCGGGGCCGACCTGTACTTCCCAAGTTGAGACTGGGGCTGACCTGTACTTCCCAGATTGAGACCGGGGCTGACCTGTACCTCTCGGGTTGAGATCGGGGTTGTCCTGTACTTCCCGGGTTAAGACCAGGGCTGACCTATACTTCTCGGGTTGAGACCGGGGCTGACCTGTACCTTCTGGGTTGAGACCGGGGCTGATCTGTACCTCCCGGGTTAAGATCGGGGCTGATATGTTCCTCCTAGGTTGAGATCGGGGCTGATCTGTATCTCTCGGGTTAAGACCGGGGTTAATTAGGTGACCCGATATTGACACCGAGGTTGATTTGGTCACCCGATATTTAGACCGGGGTTGATTTGGTGACCCGATATTGAGACCGGGGTTGAACTGATGACCCGGTATTGAGACCAGGGTTGAGTTGATGGCCCGGTATTGAGACCGAGTTTGAGTTGATGGCCCGGCATTGAGACCGTGGTTGATTTGATGGCCCAGTATTGAGATCGGGGTTGAGTTGACGACCCGGTATTGAGATCGGGGTTGAGTTGATGACCCGGTATTGAGACCAAGATTGAGTTGATGACCTGGTATTGAGACTGGGGTTTATTTGAAAATACAATTTTGTCCTCCTACAGTGTTAGTAACAGGGAAACAAAATTTCAAGTGTCTACAGATGCCCCTCTTTATCATGTTCATACAATGTAGTGAAATGAATAGGATAAAGATTAGTAGACATGAGAAATTCACATGCAAGGTGGAGGCAATGCATGGCATGATATGCGATGAATGTTAGATACCTTCAAGGGGGTAGGGTTATCACTGATAGATTACATTAGTATCTGCAGGGGATAACGTTACTCGTGATAACCCTTATTGCAGCATCATCAGTCTGTTACTGGTAGAACATCCACTGACAGGTTATCAGAGTTAAGCTGCTCCAGATTGTTCTCATCTCGTTCTGATAGGGATATCACTAATAGGCTACCGTGAACTATTTTTGTCACTTTCTGGTTGGGGATGACATTACTCAGGATAGCCTAGGTAAGTTCTTGGATTGAGACCAAGGATTCTCCCTCATTCATCGATATTCTTTGTTGGAGCATATTTCCCTTCAATTGATGTCGTTGTATATTTCTGAAGGCGATCCTCTGCTGGGGATATATCTTTGTTGCAGATTTACCTCAGTGGGCGTTTCTGATGCTTATCTTTATGATAATTTACACCAGTAGTTGGCAACAGGGGTTTGAATCACCAATCCTTCTTGGTGCTCCCTCTGAGGATGTGTATAACAGATTCAATCATCAGGGATGGATTATTACATTTATTCCATCACCGGATCCCTTCCGATGCTTTGTTGGGGTTGAGCCAACGGTTGAGACATCGCTGGGTTTGAACCAACGGCTGATACTTCGTTGGAGTTTAGCCAACGGCTGAACTATCATCGATCAGTACCCGACGCTTCGCTGGGGTTATGCCAACGGTTGAATTGTCATCGGTCAGTACCCGACGCTTCGCTAGGGTTGAGCCAACAGCTGAACTGTCATCGGTCTGTACCCGACGCTTCACTGGGGTTGAGCCAACGATTGAACTGTCATCGGTCAGTACCGTACGCTTCGCTGGGGTTGAACCAATGGCTGAACTATCACCGTTCTGTACCTGGCGCTTCGCTGGGGTTGAGCCAACGACTGAACTGTCATCGGTCAGTGCTCGACGCTTCGTTGGTGTTGTACCAACGAATAAACTGTCATCGGTCTGTACCCGACACTTCGCTGGGATTGTGCCAACGGCTGAACTATCATCGGTCAGTACCCGACGCTTCGCTGGTGTTGTGCCAACGGTTGAACTGTCACCGGTCTGTACCCGACGCTTCACTTGGGTTGTACCAACGGCTGAACTATCATTGGTCAGTACCCGACTTTTCGCTGGGGTTGTGCCAACGGATTAACTCTCATCGGTCAGTACCCGACGCTTCGCTGGGGTTGTGCCAACTGCTGAACTGTCATGGGTCTGTACCCGACGCTTTGCTGGGGTTGTGCCAACGACTGAACTGTCACCGGTCTGTACCCGATGCTTCATTGGGGTTGTGCCAATGGTTGAACTGTCATCGGTCAGTACCCGAAGCTTCACTGGTGTTGTGCCAACGGCTAAACTGTCATCGGTCAGTACCTGACACTTCACTGTTGTTGGACTAACGGCTGAACTGTCACCGGTCTGTACCCGATGCTTCGCTGGGGTTGTGCCAACGACTGAACTATCATTGGTCTGTACCCGACACTTCATTGGGGTTATGCCAACGGCTAAACTGTCACTGGCCTGTACCCGACGCTTCTTTGGGGTTTTGCCTTTGGCTAAACCGTCATCGGTCAGTACCCAACGTTTTGCTGGGGTTGTGCCAACTACTAAACTCTCATCGGTCTGTACCCGATGCTTCGCTGGGTTTGTGCCAAAGGCTGAACTATCATCGTTCTATACCCGATGCTTCGTTAGGGTTGTGCCAACGACTGAACTATCATCGGTCTGTACCCGATGCTTCGAAAGTGGCAGTTTACGGCAGTTTTACGCAGTTTTTTGGCAGTTTTGCGCAGTTTTTCGGTAGTTTTTTAGTATTCTTCATCATTGATCCTCGAACATTGCTTCGAGATGAATACCAAGGGTTTTCAGAGAGTTCCCCTTTCTATTAGGATTACGCTACTTAAACGTAGGATTTCAGGACAAATCGCTCAATTGCGATGTGATTTTTCTTCAAATTTGACTTGGTAGCGCATATAAATTCTATTTCAACTCGAACCGAATTGAGCCAGAGGGAGTGGGGCCCACCCTGGGGAGTCGCAAGTAGAGTTACGGTAATCGCAGGTGGGCCTGCCCGCTTCTACCTGTGGCTTTGTATTGGGCAGCAGGAGTTCTTTTGAAACAGTTTCATTTAGAGTTTTAAACGGAATCCGATTTTCTTTTTCAGATCTACTGAGTTCAGGCAGCCTTTTTCAGATTCCGTCAGCTCCTACGCGTTCAGCGCATCGCAGGTAACATTTTATATTCTTTTTTTTGCATGTTTTGACCGTTAAAAGCATGTAAACCACGTAGGGTACTTTCAGACACAATGTATAAAAAATGTATGCCTATCTGAGTTGCTAAAATTTTTTTGACTTCATTTGTATGCATATCTTACTGTAATGCACGTTTGGATGTAAGAAAAATTAGATTATGAGACAGGCATATTTTGCTCTTTTTTTCAGTTTACTCATCCTTTTTGAGGCCTAGTGAGCCTGAATATTCAACTAAAAATGTCCATGGAAATTTGGCTACCATGTGAAGTCTACTTTTGATTTTATTTTATAAATATGAACTGTTCTAATTTTTGGAAAGGTGTGCTACTGAATGATCACCTAGACATTCCTATGTGCATACGGACAGTCCGTTTTACAAAGGAGACTCTGGCAAAAAAATTTCAAAATTTAGGCATTTTTATTTTTGACTCTACATGGGATTTTTGAATGACCCATGCATGTTTTAGGACTTAGCTTTTGAAAAACATGCAGTTTTGACTTTACTGGGTATTTTGACTGACCCATGCATGTTTTAGGACTTAGAAATGCATAAAGTACTGATTTAAACTAATAAGCCACATGTTTTAGGCTTACCACACCATTTCTGAGGTGACTTGGAGGCTTTGCCCAGGTGATGGACCGGGATAGACCCGAAAGTGGTAGCAGGGTAGTTTCAGGCATTAGATGTAGGCGAGCTTCTAATGTTCCTCATCCCCGTCCAGCTCGGCCGCCTCACAGATTAGCAGAGTCGGTGATTCGTCCAGCCCAAAACGAGCAGTCGATTGATATTGATGATGAGCAGGCTCCTTTTGCTGCTCCTGCACCAGCTCAGGCCCCATGTGCGGAGCTTCCTAGCATTGTTGTGCCGACCCAGGATTTGCTGGGAGACTTGAGTCGTCATCGATCAAGGTTTCTCCATGCCAACGAGGTGACTTAAAGTTTTCTTCTCTCTGGATTCTCTTTCTTTCTTTTGCCATTCTGGTGGCACAGGTTTTTGATATGGGTTGCCTTTTGATGCAGGTTCCCAGCTTTACGCAACCTAAAGGGAACTGGTTCAACATGCACTCCCTTTATCATACTTTGCATCAGGAGTACAGGGATATCGTTGATGGTGGGGGGTATCAGGCTTTCTTCTCTATCCTTCCTCACCGTTGCCCCTGGGGTTATATGAGGGCTTTATCTGAGCGCTGGTTCCACCGGACTCAGTCTCTTTATTTATTGGACTTTGAGGTGATGATAACCCCTATGGACTAGAGGTTCATCACCTGCATTGAGTTTGAGGGTGAGCCAGTGCCTGTCGTGGCTGACATCACACCCACAGCCGTTCGGTCCCTGCTGGGAGTTCCTGCGCCAGCGATCAAGAGTCGAACGGTCCGATCGGGTTCCTTGAGCATAGATGCCCAGAGTGGGGCCTTACTTGAGCCTCTGTCTGATGATCCGAGGGTTAGGGATAGCATCTTGGGGCAATTATTTCTGGTGATCTTTAGGGGTTGTTTTGTGGCGAATAACTCATCGACTGTGTCCTTCGCCCTGGTCAGTGCTACTCGACATGTAGAGTGCCTCAGTGACTTTGATTGGGTTTCCTACACCTTTGCCTATTTTCTTCGAGGTATGCGGATGCTCTCGAAGGGTTTAACGGAGGCTTGGTTAGGGTTCTACCCGTTTCTGCTGGTGAGTACATCTTTCTTGTACCTTTTTAATTTTTGCATTTATATTTGTCAGTCTTGGTTACTAAGGACTTTTGATAATTATATGGCCAGTTCTGGGCGTATGAGAGGCTTCCTTGCCTACGGCCCGCACTGCTTTAGGTCTGGAGACCTATCCCCGGGGACGGTGTTGGCATTACTCCACTCTGACGCAGGTCCCTGTTGTTAAGGGTTTTACTCATTCCCGCCTGCAGTTAGAGCTTTTAATAGCTGGAGCAATGTCTTAGATCATATATACCTCCGAGTTTTTAACTATTGGATTTTAGGGAGGCTTCCCCACTGGCGAGAGTTTGCATTGTCGACCCGCAGAGTCCCGTTTTTGATAGAGGGAGGCTGGGAGCTCTATCTAGAAGAGCGTGCTATCCGGAGTATCACTGGTCAGATCCGCATTCCCATTGTTCCTCCTACTTGGCATTATTGGCCATTGATCTAGCCACTGACAGATATCCCTATGGAGGGCGTAGACGGCTTTGCCCTATCAGAGGGCCCTTACATCTCAGTAGCACGATTAGAGCTCAGACTCGTGCTACCCAGTTTAGGGCAGACATGGCGCCTAGTTCTGTGATGATGACAGACTAGATAGTTTGCCTCAAGGAGCTGACTCATTTGGACTAGATCACAGGTTTGACCCAACATCTGGAGAGAGCTCACTTGTTTATCAGGCATCTTGGCCGAGATCCGTCAGAGGCATCTTCTTTTGACCCTTCCAGCTCAGGAGCGGGCCCCTCTTCAGGTCCATTTTCTAGCAGTTTTGTAGGGGCTGATCCACCCTTGTACCTCTAAGATATGCTTGATAACTGCGACTTTGTGTCCATGGAGGAGATGGAGCAGGTTAACCAAAGTGTAGATGTTTTGGATCTTTTTGGATAGCTATTGTAGCTATGTCTTTTGGTCGACCACTGTTTTGGCTTTTGGGCTGCTGTGCCCCATTTTGATAGACCACTATTAGTAGTTGGGTGGTGGTGCCCCATATTCCTGTACTTTTTATTCTATATTGTATTATCAGACAGGGATGATGCTTGCAGTAGATAGTTTATTATAGATATGCATGATATTTCCTATCTATTGCATCATGTTTATTATTTTCATTATGCATGTATTATGTCGTGTGTATGCATTTAGACAGATGAGTTCAGATTTGACCTCTGGATGGTCTTGTGATACGGTGATACAGATGTCGTCATCTATCGTTAGCCATATCGAGCACTCACCACCATTTGTTGTGGCATCATCCTTGAGATCGTGGTACGACAGCCTGCCCTTCCTAGCCAGAGGGATAGTGGACCAGATGCTGAGGCATTCGTTGGCCATCATAGACTTTTAGGTGCCATATGGATTTGTGGATGGCATCTTATCCTGTTGGATATCCGATAGACAGCTCTTTCGCTTCGGACATCATGAGTTGACTCTGACCCTTGAGGAGTACCAGCGGTTTATTAGCTTAGCTTTAGAGTTATCATGCATTCGTACGGCGATCAGTGATATGAGGAGACCATTTATACGGATGTTAGGTCTTTGCCAGAGCGTAGTTATGGATGAGATCATCTCTGGACGTGTGATCTCCATCGACTTTTTGATCGATCGGTTTGGTGAGCTTGACAGTTACTATCGACATGCCGGGGATTTTATTATACCGACAAAGGCGTGGCGTTTGGCCAGGATAGACGTTTTGCTGATGTGCATCGTATCCTACGTCTATATGCTGCTACGCTTGGACCATTTGGATGTGGGGTTGATAGTTGTGGTTTGGGCCCTTAGGCAGGGTAGCACCATTATTCCGATGATATTGGCCGAGACGCTGAGGTCAGCCACCCACTGTATTACCCACCCGGAGGGGTTTTTCAGAGGCCGTTCGGTCTTGTTGTATGTATGGCTCATGTCCCATATTCGATTGATTGGATTTTTCAAACATCAGGGGTATTATTTCTCCCATGATATAACTATGTCCTACTTCTTTCAGCCCATGGAGTGTACTGACGCAGAGACATGGTCAGCATTTCTGTCTGATATCGTGCATCCATTCTCAATTCTGCCGTGCGCAGGGCTAGTCTCCCCATATAGCTTCATCATCCATACACCTGGTATGGACTACTTGCCCCTAGCGGGATTGAGGGGAGTGACTATTTACCATCCTCTGGCTGTTATGGGCCAGTTCGATCAGTTTCAAAGCCTGCATCCATTCGAGGGGCTGTTGATTAGAGGATGTCAGCTTTGTCTATGTCATCTACTGATTTGATCCGAGTGTATAAGTGTTGTACTCACAAGGAGAAGGCTGATTTCTCTAGTAGCCATCCGGATCGTTCTCTAGAGTACTAAATGTGGTTGGAGGCAGATATTGCATCAGCTGCATTTATTTAGTCAACTCTTATAGTGGATTCAGACGAGGAGGAGCCTATGGAGGATCCTGAGTCTCCTATTGAGGATAAGCTTTTTATGGGTTTGACAGCAGCACTAGTTAGTCACCCCCCAATCATTCCTGCCTGGACAGATCCCGCCTTGGCAGACTCACGAGCTATGATGACCTTTGAGAGAGATTATGCTAGAGCGTTAATGTTGACCGCCTTATCTGGCAGAGATATAGCTTTGGCGGAGAGAGATGCGGCTCGAGCCGCTCAGGATATGACATTGATTGAGAGAGACGGGGCTCAATTTTCTCGCGACACTATTTTTGTCGATATTGAGGAGACTTTGATCGCCAGGGACACAGCTTTTGCGGAGAGGGATGAGATTCGATCTGCTAGAGATGTAGCATTTGAGGAGATTGCGGAGGTTTTGATTGCCAGGGATGCTGCTTTTGTGGAGAGG
This sequence comes from Panax stipuleanatus, assembly GCA_020205555.1. Taxonomy (NCBI): domain Eukaryota; kingdom Viridiplantae; phylum Streptophyta; class Magnoliopsida; order Apiales; family Araliaceae; genus Panax; species Panax stipuleanatus. Next base: position 43,966,796 of record CM035117.1, on the reverse strand, counting down.
GATGAGGCTATAGCTTCCCAGGATTTCCACATTGTCGACAGTACTACTCTTCGATCTTATACTCATGGTTTGGTTACCGAGATGAGTGCATACATTGATGATCACAGTGCCACACTACAGATGACTGTGGATGTTTTGACCCGTATGGAGGCTGAGGGTATTGCACTTGCAGCTGTTCCTCCATCTTCAGAGAGAGATGCCATGTTGGTATTGCTGTCCCGCTTAATTATGGGTCCATAGACTAGCTTTTTTTCCTGCACATACTAGATCAGCCATTTTTGTCATGTACAGGACACTATGTATATATCAAACAACGTTATATATCAGAGAAATATATTTTGATTCACTTCCCTGTTTGGATGTGTATTGTCATTGCTGAGTGATTACCACTTCTTTCATGACTTGCTGCTGTTGATGTATCTTGAGCTTCTCCTTGATGGACTGACAGCGAGATGTCAGAGAGTATCTCAGATAGGCCTACTGACCAAGGAGGCTTGATAGTTTTTAGGTTTTATATGGTTTTGGTGTTTTGGAATTGGTTTTATTGGTTTGTAATTTTTCTTGAATGTCAAACCGCACCCTAAATGGCTGCCTATGTACTCCCGGGTGGAGGGAGATCAAGTCATTTGTAGTTCAATTTTTCTGTGTGAGAGGTTTGAAAAGTATTTGTCTTGTGTTTTGAGTTTGGTTTGATGAGTTTTTTTTTATTGGTTTGACCTCACCAGAAATGGCTGCCTACGTACTCCCGGGTGGAGGGAGATCAGGTCATTCATAGTTCCGGCAAACTGAACCTGATTTGATTCGTAGGACCAGGATCCTGGTGTGCATGTGTTTCAGACATAGTACCTTTTTATGGTGTCTGAATTAATGAGTTGGGGAAATTCAGTCCCATCCATCTCTTGTAGTCTGATAGCTCCTCCTGTCAACACTTCCTTGACAATGAAAGGGCCTTCCCAATTTGGGGCAAACTTTCCTTTGGCTTCGTCTTGATTGGCCAAAACTTTCTTCAGCACCAAGTCATTTTCTTTGAATTGTCGTATTCGGACTTTCTTGTTGTAGGATCGAGCAATCCTTTGCTGATATAGTTGTCCGTGGAAAAAGGCTGTAGCCCTCTTTTCATCTATCAAGGCCAATTGATGGTACCGGTCTTGCAACCACTGATCTTCGTCCATCTGAGCGTCGATTAACACTCTCAAGGACTCCATTTCTACTTCTATGGGAAGGACTACTTCCATGCCATAGACCAACCCCAGTAGAGGTGCGCATTAACGTCTTGTATGCTAACAGGATTAGAGGCAGTAGGTCATGCCATTCTTTGTGGTTGGCGGACATTTTCTGCATGATCTTCCTGATGTTTTTGTTGGCCGCTTTGACAGCATCATTCATCTTGGGCCGATAGATGACAAAATTGAGATGCTTAATGTGGAACTTACTACATAGTTCTCTCATCATTTGATTGTTCAGGTTCTTGGCATTGTCTGATATGATCACATCCGGTTGTCCATATCGACAAACGACATTGTTTCTGATGAAACCAATAATTACCTCTTTGGTGACTTTAGGAAATGAGACAGCTTTAACCCATTTGGTGAAGTAATCGATCATGGTGAAAATGAACCGATGACCATTGCTGGCTTTTGGTTCTACTGGACCGATCACATCCATTCCCCACATGGAGAAAGGCCATGGTAAACTCATGTTGTGTAGCTCATTTGGAGGAGCATGTATGGCATTTTCATGTACTTGGCATTGAAAGCATTTCCTGACATGATCATCGCATTCAGCTTTGATCGAGATCCAATAATGTCTTGTTCTTAATATCTTCTTGGCCAACAGATGACCGCTCATGTGTGGACCACAGACTCCACCGTGGACTTCATCCATCAACCTCTGGGCTTGTTCTTTATTAAGGCATCTTAACAGGCCAATTCCAGTATCCCTATTGTACAGTGTATCTCCGCTCTGATAGAACTTCATAGCCATTTTGTGAATCTTCTTTCGTTGGGATTGGCTTGCCCCAGCGGGTGTAGATCCCTCTTGGAGATATTTCTTAATGCCTTAATACAAAGGTTGTTTGATATGAGGTATTTCATCTGATATATCTCCAATGTAATTCCCGTATATCGGGGCCTTCTGACTTGTGAATTTGATGTAGGGAATCCCACTCCTATCGGATACGCCGATCAAGGAAGCTAACGTCGCCAATGCATCAACGAAGTTATTCCTTCCCTGAGGAATATGGATGAAGGTTATGTCTTGAAAATCCAAAGATATGTTAACAACCTGCCAGTGATAGGGCAGCAAATGCAGTTCTTTGGTGTGATATACCCCAGTGGTTTGTCTGATAACCAATTCAGAGTCTCCGAAGACTAGTAAATATTTGATACCCATGGATTGGGCTAACTTCAACCCCATTATGCAGCCTTCATACTCGGCTGTGTTGTTGGTGTTGCCAAATTATAATTTGGTAGCCACAAGATATTGTTCTCATGTACCAGAGATAAGGACTGCCCCAGCTCCGGCACCGTCTATGTTTATCGCTCCATCGAAATACATTTTCCATGGTTAGACTTTATTCTCTTGTTGGAGTTGTTGAATTGTCATGATCCCATCATCCGAGAAATAAGTCTCTAGGGGCTCGAACCCTCCTGTTGGTGCTTCGGCTAATTGACCTGCAATGCCTTGACCTTTGATGGACTTCTGAGTCATGTAGACAATGTCAAACTGTTGTAGGATCAACTACCATTTGGATAGTCGATAATTCAATATTGGTTTGTTGAATACGTATTTCAGTGGATCCATGCAGGATATGAGGTAGGTCGTGTGCCCATGGAGGTAGTGCTGTAACCTCATAGCGGCCCATGCTAACGCACAGTAGGTTTTCTCAATCAGGGTGGACTTCTGTTCACCACTGCTGAACCCTTTGCTGATGTAGTAGATGGCTTTTCCCTTGCTAGTATCATCTTTTTGTCCTAGCATGCAGCCCATTGCACTGGTATTGACGGACAAGTAAATAAATAAGGGAACTTCATCCCTTGGGGGTACCAAGACTGGTGCTTCGATTAGCTGCTTTTTGATGGCAAGGAAGGCTTTTTGACAATCCGCATTCCATTTGGTGGAGGAATTCTTCCTTAGTAGCTTGAAGATGGGTTCACAAGTTGCTGTGAGCTGGGAAATGAATCGGCTTATAAAATTGATCATTCCCAAGAACCCACGTATCTCTTTCTCTGTTCGTGGTACTGTCATCTCAGTGATGGCTTTGATCTTGGCAGGGTCTAGCTCGATGCCTCAATCACTCACCAGGAATCCTAGCAACGTGCCTGATTTGATGTCAAAAGCACATTTGGCTGGATTCAGCTTGAGGTTGCACTTACGCAACCTGTTGAACAGCTTCCTAAGATGGTCGATGTGATCGTCCTCCTTTCGGGATTTGATGATAATGTCGTCCACATAAACCTCTATCTCTTTGTGCATCATGTCATGAAATAGGGCTATCATGGCTCGCTGATACATGGCTCCGGCATTGATGAGGCCAAATGATAGTCACCTATAGCAGAAGGTTCCCCAGGGAGTGATGAAAGCTATTTTCTCCCGGTCCTCTTCAGCAACTATGATCTGATGGTAACCAGCAAAGCAATCCACGAAGGAATACATGTCGTACTGCGCCGTATTATCGATCAGGATGTGGATGAAAGGTACTGGGAAATTATCCTTGAGGCAGGCTTTGTTCATGTCCCTGTAATCCACGCATACTCACACTTTCCCTCCTAGCTTAGGCACGGGGACTATGTTTGACAGCCACTCTGGGTATGCTGATACCATGATGATATCGGCTTTGAATTGTTTAACGACCTCTTCTTTGACTTTCAGACTCCATTCAGGTTTCAACCGCCTGAGCTTTTGTTTGACTGGCTTTAATCTATCTTTGGTGGGCATTCGATGGATGATAATATCAGTAGATAGGCCAATCATGTCTTCATATGACCATACAAACACATCCTGGAACTGCGTTAGGAGTTCGATCAGATCGGTTTTTTGGTCCTAGGTGAGGTCTATGCCTATTTGGTTTCTTTGATGTTTTCGGAGGTTCTTATATTGATAGTGGTGGTTTGGTCGAGGTTTGGTTTGGATTTGTCTTCGACCCATTCTTTGATCTCCTCGGGAACCTCATAGTCATTTTCTTCCTCTTGATCAATATTCATCAAGTCGAAGTTCAATTCTACATCAAAGTTGTAATCACTATGACAGGTTGGCATCTCATCAACAGTGACAAACAAATCCAACTCTAGAGTCCTGAAAAAAAAATGCCTTCACTTTAATATATGCAATTGCTTAAATATACAAAGTATTTGGCAAAGCATGACAAAAGTTACTGCTATAGCTATGCAATCAGAAGTAAGCAGTAAATGAAAGCATGTTACAAGGCAGACGGACTCTCTGCCCCTTTACCCTTTTTGACTGAGGTACGGTACGTTGCTCTAGTTATCCAGGGTTAGATCCCCATGAACAGGAAGAATCGAGGAATTGTGCTCGTTTGCCTCGTCTCGGATAATGACTGAGACATCCTTTACAATAAGGCCGGGGTTTTTCATTGCACTGCCCCCTTTTCCCTTCTTGATGCAAGGTATTTGAATCTGATCCTCGCCGTCGCTGTCTGGGGTCTCATCATTCATACCCTCGTAGTTTATGATAACCCGCATGTTAGCAAATGAATCTCGTCCTTCGTACAGGATCTTTTCTTTTCCTTTTTTGCTATCCACCTCGGATCTGGGAGTTATTCTCTCACTTGATGGTATAATGGGAGGAAATAACATGGTTGATACCACAGCTGGGATTTTCCTCATGGGTTTCACCCATCCGACACCCGTAAGGTTTGGCAGCAAAATTGTGGAATCATGAGCCTTAGGATGCTTATGTGGATTCCGGCGGATTGACCCGGATGAATAACCCAATCCGGCTCTCCCTGTCTGGATCGAGATTTGGACTGGACTCTTGAAACCTTGCTGATTCTTCCCTAACCCTTTTCCAGGTTGGAAACCCAAAGATACCATTTCCTGGCCCACTGTCATTACTTCAGCGGAGACTTTAGGCTTCAAGGCTGGTGTTCTGATAGGTAGATACTGAGTATCACTCACTTCCAAGGCTTGAAAACTTGTAGGTTCAATCCTTGCATCAAGGCTGATCACCGACATATCTCCTTGTATGCAGATAGGGTATTCCGGTTCGGCATTGACCGTGATGAGGTTGTCGTTGATAATGTATTTTAGCTGTTGATGGAGAGTGGATGGCAATGCCCCTGCCATGTGGATCTATGGCCTGCCCAATAATAAGTTGTATCTAGTGGCAATGTTGAGCACTTGAAAGGACACATAAAAAGTGTGCGGACCAATCTCTAGAGGAAGCTTTATTTCCCCCATAGCTTGTCGGCGAGATCCATCGAAAGCCCGAATGACCACATGACTGGTTTTGATCCGGTTCGGGTTGATCTTCATTCTCTCCAAGGTGTCGTAGGGACAGATGTTGAGGGATGATCCTCCATCTATGAGCACACCTCCGATCACATAACCGAAAGACATCACAGCTATATGTAGGGACTTACGATGGCCGGTCCCTTCTGCAGGGATATCATCGTCAATGAAAGATATCACATTGCTGTTGAAAATGTGTTCTATCACATGACGGAATTTCTCAACATCAGCGGTATATGGCAGATGGGCTTCTTCCAGTACTTTCATTAGAATGTCATGATGCTCCACCGAAGATAAGACCAAGTCTAGGATGGACATATGTTTGGGTGCGTCTTTCAAGCTTTGCACCATTTTGATTTCATTGTGTCCCATTTTGTTGTGGAACTCTTCAATTTTCTCATCGGTCACCTTTTCTTTGGCTTTGATGACTGCTTTAATCACCCGCTGAGGCAAGTATAATGGATTATCCTTTGGTACTATGGCAATGTTGTTTGAGGTGGAACCTTCATCATTCCCGTAGTTCCATAGTACCTTCTTCAAACTGATAACTGGATACTGACGTCTGAAGGGTAGGATTAAAGGCTCGGGTGCGGCCACCTTCACAGGATTTTGTGTTTCTTGGACCCCTTTCCCTGGAAGTACTAAGGGTGTGAGGGATGGCTCCTTATCAGCGAAAACCACAGCCACTGTATCCTGATTCCATGCAATAAGGATAAAGAGAGTGTCTTCATCTGGGAAGACATAATCCCGATTCCCTATTATCAAGTCACCATTTTTAATCATATTCTGAATTAAGTTACGAAGTGCCCAGCAATCTTCTGTATCATGGCCGGGTGCATTGGAGTGGTACTGACAGATTTGGTCAGGCTTGAATTTTCTGGATCACGGGTTCAATGGAGGTAATAAATCGGTAACCATTTCCTCGTTGATTAACATCTGTAGGATTTCCTCCATTGGCTGGCTCAGGTTAGTGAAATTCCTTTGAAATAAGAATTTCCTACCATCTTGGCAATTCTCATCTTTAACCATCTTATCGGCCCAAGGTTTATGCTCATGAGACCGGTAGTGATCCCTCCTGGAGATGGTACTGATCTCCGGTGTGGGAGGGAGATCGGCTTCAGACTGGTTGGCCTGGTTCATCATCTGTCTGGTGATCTGATTTTAGTATACGATCAGTTCTGCTAAATGTTCAATTTGTTCCTTGATAGACCTTATCTCCTAATATATCAGGAATCACCTTTCTGAGACTTCCCAACTGTCTGGGCTATTGTTGCTGGATGGAGTTTATTCCCCCATATAACGGAGGTACGTGGATCCTCCTCCATTTTTTGTACTGATCATGTTGACACTCTCCTCTTTGTGCTGAGGGAGGGGATTGTCTTGTACGTGTGGTTGTTCTAGTTTGGTCACCACAATCTCTCCATTGTCAATTAAATCTTGGATTTTGTTCTTGAGAGACCAACAGTCTTGAGTGTCATGGCCCGGGGATCCGGAATGGTAAGCACACTTCTTTCTTGGGTCGAAATTTCGTCCACCAGTATTAGTTGGTGGAATGAGTTGCACAATCTTCTTCTGTGCGATTAACAGTTTTAGCAGGTTCTCGAGTGAATCCCCTAACGGGGTGAATGTTCTCCTACGCCTGGCCTCCAGATTTTTCTAAAATGGAGGGTTGGAAGGTTGTACAGGAGTTTGAAAAGGGGTATAATTCCTCCTTTGAATGGGAATATTGTTTCACTCGCCCCTTGGATTATGTTCTTGCAATACTAAGGACACTTCTTCATCTTTCTTCTTATGTACCCTCCGGGGATTACTCCCATAATTTTTGGACTGGATATGTTCAGCAACAGCTTCGAGGGCGTTAAATCCTTTATCTTCCCAGACTTGAACCCCATTTCTGCCTTCTCGCCGTGTTTGATTATTTTAGAGAATGGTTTTCCTATGCCTGCTAGGACCCTCTCATGATTGAATCTGAGCTTCATCGACATCCAAAAAGCTTAGATTCAGTCATGGATGAAGGTCATGACTATCTCAGATTTAGTCATGGATGGGGTGACTTGTGCTGTAACCCGCCTCCAGCGTTGGGCATATTCTCTGAATGATTCAGTGTTTTGTTTCTTGATTTTGGTTATTTGGTATCTATCCGGAGCCAGCTGAGATTGGAAGCTATATTGACTGAGGAAGGCATGGGCCAATTCTTCCCAACTGTGAATTTTGGAGTTGTCTAAACGGGCGTACCAGGCTCTAGCCTCTCCGGTCAAAATCTTCTGGAATAACTGCATTCGAAGCTTTTCGTCCTCTGCATAGGATTTAAGTTCTCCAATGAATACTTTCAAGTGGGTATAGGGGTCTCCCAATCCATCGTATTTCTCAAAATTAGGAGTTCTAAATTTTTCGTGATAACGAGCCCCAGGGAAGATACAGAGGTCTAAATAATTGACACTGCCAAAGGCCCCAGTCCCTTTGATAGACCGGATGGTTTCTTCCATCTGCTGCACTTTTTTTAGAATGTCACCAGCTTCCTGTTCTTTGCTAAGGACGGTGATTTCAGGGGTTTTATTGGTTTATGTTCCGGTTTTGTGGTCCAGGAATCTGAGTCTTTGCCTTTTCGGTCTCTTGACTTCCACCACTACCACCAGGTGTTGCCGGTTCTGTGTGAGCTTGGGCTTGCTTCCCTTTAAGAGCTTTGCTTTGCTCTCTTAGGAAACTGGCCAATTCGGCTATCTGATTCTTCAGTCCTTCAAACACTTCCCTAGAGACAGGGGTGGATTCTGGCTGAGCACTTGAAGTCATGTCCGTGGGTGGACTTAGTGCTTTCTTAGACTTAGATCTAGTGACAGGACCAATTTTTTACCTACAACAAAATGTAGGTGTGTCAATTTCTTGAGGTGGGTAGGGATAGGATGCATGTCATGTTGTGTTTTTGTGATTTTTTAAACTTATCCTGCAAAACAAAGGTCATTTGTTTTGATGGCAGGATGACAAGATGTATTATAACAGGGAATGTAAATTTTTATTATAATAGTTACATTGTGCTCCTTTACATTGGAATTGAAAACTTGACATTGAATTGAAAGAGGAAGGTATGAAGAAGCTTCACATTGGATTTGGTTAATCAGAGACTGACCTACCTTTGGCTACTCTCGCGGCTTTTTCGGCATGAAAGTCCCCAGATCATCGCAATCTACTAGAGGGGAAATTAATCTGATCTTTCAACAAGTGCGAATCTGGGTGGTGCATTTTCATGAACTCCAGAGACTTAGCCGCCCCCAGAGACATTACTTATCACTGAATGGTTTTGCCTCCCGGAGAAGGAATCACACAACATACATTCACATACGAATAGGGTGTTGTACAATAGGTGTCTCTACTTGGACAAGTTCATCTAATTGATCTGTAGTGGTTTGTGTGATAGTAGTGTGCATACAAGCCAATCATATATGATGATAAAGCACATACTTTATAAACAATCTTATTTATTTATTAATAAAATATTCATTTAAGGCATTTAATTATCTACATGGTGCTGTTTTTATAATATATAAATAACCCATAGTTTTAAGCAATGCTTTTAGAATCATGATGAGATCATGCTAATGAGATCTAAATTCTTAGAAAGCTTAAAAACTAAAATAGTTCCCAATCGTGGGATTACTAAAATGGGGATTAGTAAATCCAGATAGATTGGTACATATGTTGCTTGCTCATTAGATGAGGATGACAGATCTCATGGTCATTTGTGTGGAGACACTAAAGCAAGTATGTAGGTGCTTATTAGAAAATAAGTTCACTGAACATGACTCGCTATGGAATACCTAATAGAGTTTTACTCGCCTGTCAATAGGAATTCCTAATGTGATAGTAGTACAAGTGATCCTTGGACTTGAGATCATCATAGTATCTTGTATGTAACAAATTATACTTTGACTTATTCCTTAAGACCTTTTAAGGCATATATAGGGTATGCTTGGGTATAATGAGTTGCATATGGAGTTAATGTATGATCAATAAAGAATCTACCACCTCTAGTAAAAGAGGAGATATGTCCTATGTGATTCGTTAAATGACAACCCAGGAATCCTTGGCCAAGGTAGAATGAAATTAGAAAGAGGTTTCTATTTTGCATTATTTGGAGTTGTGCATTTTCTAATCGAAATTAAATAAATTAAGACTTGACAGTAAATCCATGTCTTATATTTAATTGGGACATTGTATGGTGGAAGGATTGAATTGTACGGTAACTATTAACTCACAGGTTCTTTTATGATTAATGTTGAAATCTATATTATCTGGAAAGTCGTTGATCGCTAGGGAGGCTTATCCCTATTGTAGAATAAATGTTATTTATTTAAATAAATTATTAGTTTAATTTATTTATTTAAATAAGATTAGAATTGTTCTAATTGATTTATTCACAAGAACCTAAAGGGTCACACCATAAAAGGGAAAAAAATTATTTAAGAAGAAAATGGCATGATAGTAATAATGCATTAAGTATAATTAATTTAATCTATGGTGATAGAATAAATTAAATAGCTTAATATTTATTATTTAATATTTTAAAAATATTAAATATAAATTAATAAGAGGAGTCTTATTAATATTATTATTATTATTATTATTATTTTAATTCTAAAGGAGTTTAGGAATTAATATAATATCAGTACTCTCTCTCAATCCTAATAAGATTAGGATATAAATTAATTAAAAGTGTTTAATTAATTAATTAAATAAAACCCTATTCTAATTAGATTAGGAGGGTTAACCTAATATCTATATAAGAGAGTCTTATATCAGAAATAAGGGACGTGAATTTTTCAAGAGTTGGGAGTACACATATTCTATAGAGATAGAAACAAGGGTTAAGCCAATAATCCATCTTCCTGAGTTCTTCATCTTCCTTGGTGGATCACCGTTAGAGGCCAAACATTTGGGTGGCTGACATTGATCAAGGGAAGAAGCCACTATAGAGGAATCAAAAGAATCAAAGGAGTAGAACTTGTACCTGAGGAAGCTTGGATCTTCAAAGGTATAATTCCATCCTCTTTTCTGTTATTGATAACTAGCACAAAGCATGATCATGGTTATGGGTTTGTATAAATTTTTGAAAATCTAGTTTTTGCGCTTTCGCCCTATTTATGTGATTTGATTACATGATTGCGTTACGTACAAACCCAACAATGGTATCAGAGCCTAACTTTGTGCTAATTATCAATTTTATAATTCCATGTATGAATTGATGTGAGAATTGGATTATTTTTCTAGACAAAAATCATTTTCTGCGACGAACGGCGCAGCTGCGCCGGTACCTGGACAGACCCTGAAAATTGATTTTAATTAATTAAGTAAACTATTTATTTAATTGATAAAGTTTTAAAATAAAGATGTTTATTTTATCTAAAATATGATTTCAGATTGCTAAAATTAAAGGAGTTTAATTTGGATTTATTTTTGATTAAAATAAAAGAGTTTATTTTGTTTCAAAAATAAAATTTAGCAAAACTTTTGTCCATTAAAAAACATCGATCCTTATATGGAATAGCTTTATTATTCATGAGATGAATGGATATTTATTGATGCATATGTTGATGTGTATGGTAATAAAAGGGATTGATTATGGACTATGACCAATGTGATTGGATTTTATTTTGGTTGAATGCTTGAATGAATGGGTTTTATAAAATGGGGTCTGCATACCTCGTCTTCTCTAGTTTTATTCTCGATGTAAATTCTATTTCCTTTCTATGTACTTTCCCTTGACTGCTGATCAAGGTTTCTATTTAATTTTAAATAGTTAATGTAATAGAGATAGTTAGAATTATTTTGAAGAAATTAGAGACCAAGGAGCAAGGAGCACTTGAAGACCCGTTTGTATGGAGCCCGGGTTTCAAATGTAATAGTTACATTTAAAATTTAAATTCTTGCACTCCTAGGTTTGACCTTTTGGTTCACTTGGTGGCTCTAGTGAACCAAACTAGAATAAAAGTCCATAATCAATCCGGGTAGAATATAGTATTCTATATTGCATGCTAAATATTATATATATTATATTTTATGCAAACATGCTTCGCATGTTTAATAAAATGACGCGTATTTTATATAGTGCATGCGTGCTAAACAAGATGAGACAAATAATAACAACTCCCTCAAAGAAATAATATTAAGTCTGAAGCGTTCAAATGATATTTGGAATATCGAACGTCGCCTTCTAGCATGATTAATTAATAGAGTATTAAATATTTAATATGAGTTTGTTGTGCTATCCACAAGACGGGTATTGAATATTTAAGATGTTAATTAATCACATTTGATGCTTATCAAGAAAATTGAACGATCTAGTCTTGTTGTGCTATCCACAAGGGCGAAAATTTTTCTTTTTTGAATTTATGGAAGTGCTAGGCTGGACTTAACTTAAATCGTTTTAGTTCGAATGTGCCCACACATGACCATTATGATTTAAGAGGCAAAATAAAAGGAGTTACATGGTGATGTAATTGACAAGAGTTGTCTACTTATTTATTTGTATATCGCTTGTTGTGCTATCCACAAGGTTATATACATTTGAAATGGGATCCTTAATCTCACTAGCAAATCTTTAATTAGATGTTTGCGAACTATATAAGTGAGGGTAATATAGTTTGATGAAAATAGTGGGAGATACCAATTTAAAATAAAGACCTAAATTTATTTTGGTATGCAAAGTTAATAAAATGAATGTTTGCTAAAATGTTGTCTTTTCACATGCAGAATTTTAAAAATGTCAAAATCACTAATCTCACTACGAAGCATACTTGATGCAAATAAGCTTACCGTCCCGAATTATGAGGACTGGCTAAGAAATCTGAGAATTGTTCTCACTGCTGAAAAGATTTCTTATGTCCTAAATTCAACTATCCCTGAATCTGTTTCGAAAACAGCCTCTGAGGAAGAGATTGCCACTTTCAATAAATGGCAAGATGATGCATCTGTGGCTCAATGCATCATGCTCGCATCCATGAATAACGAGCTTCAGCGTCAGCACGAAAAAATGGATGTTCCTGCTATGCTGCTTCACCTCAAGGAGTTGTATGGTGAACAGAGTAGGACTGCTAGATATGAGATATCTAAGGAGCTCTTCCGATCTCGGATGACCGAGGGTACTGCAGTCGAGACTCATGTCCTAAAGGTGATCAATTTGATTGAACGCCTTGGACAGCTTGGGTTCGTCATGGATGGGGAGTTGAGTCAAGACTTGGTCTTACAGTCCCTCCTTGAGACCTTCTCGCAGTTTGTGGTTAATTTTCACATGAATAAGCTAGATGTCAGCTTGCCTGAGCTGCTTAACATGCTGAAAACTGCAGAAGGTCACTTCTCATCCAAGAAGAACCATGTCTTGATGGTGGATTCTTCCAATAAAAGGAAGAGGCCCAAGGTGTCTTCTGAAAAGAAGAAATCCAAGAAGGCTAAGGGAAAGGGGAAAGAAAAGGAGCAAAAGAAACTTGAACCAGCTAAAGGAATGTGCTTTCATTGCAACGAGCCGGGATATTGGAAGAGGAACTGCAAGAAGTTTCTAGCAGAGAAGAAGCTTGGAGAAGCTTCGACTTCCAATCAAGGTTTGTTTATGATTGAAATTAATTTTTCTGAAAGTGATAATTCTACTTGGGTATTGGATACCGGCTATGGTTCTCACATATGTAACACTGTGCAAGGACTGGTCAGAAGTAGAAAGCTGAACAATGATGAGGTGATCCTACGAGTGGGGAATGGAGCAAAGGTTACTGCATTAGCTGTAGGAACTTATTGTTTAGCAATGCCTTCGGGCAAGTCCATTTATCTTAATAATTGTTATTATGTTCCGAATATTATTAAAAATATTATTTCAATTTCTGTATTGGATATAGAAGGTTTTGACGTTATTATAAAGAGCAATGGTTGTTCTATTTATAAAGACGATGTTTTATATGGTATTGGAAATTTGCGAAATGGACTTTATACACTTGACTTACAAGAAAATATATTCCAAATTGAACAAACTAAGAAAAGGAAAAGAGATGATATTAATTATACCTATATATGGCACTGTAGACTCGGTCATATCAATGAAACAAGATTATCCAAGTTGCATAAGGATGGGCTCCTCGAGTTATCCGATTATGAATCATATCCAACTTGTGAATCTTGTCTCATGGGTAAAATGACTAAATCTCCTTTTAGTGGAAAAGGAGAAAGAGTTACAGAGTTGTTGGCATTGATTCACATAGACGTTTGTGGACCCATGACAACAAGTGCACGGGGTGGGTATTCTTATTTTATTACTTTCACTGATGATCACTCAAGATTTGGATGTGTATTTGATGAAATAAAAATCAGAATCATTTGAAAAGTTCAAAGAGTTCAGAAGTGAAGTAGAGAAACAAACGGGCAAAAGTATTAAGATACTTCGATCAGATCGAGGTGGAGAATACTTAAGAGTTGAGTTTCTCAATTGTCTCAAAGAAAATGGTATAATCTCACAATAGACTCCTCCAGGTACACCACAGTTAAATGGAGTATCTGAAAGGAGAAATCAAACACTGTTGGACATGGTTCGATCCATGATGAGTTTTACCGACCTTCCAATTTCCTTCTGGGGATATGCCCTAGAAACGGCTGCATACCTACTTAACAAGGTACCTACCAAATCCGCCCCAAACACTCCATATGAGATGTGGAAAGGGAGAAAACCAAATCTTAAGCATGTTAAGACTTGGGGTTGTCCAGCTTATGTCAAAAAGTTTGAAAATGATAAGTTACAGACTAAATCCAATAAGTGTAGATTTATGAGATACCCTAAAGAAACCGTAGGGTATTATTTCTATCATCCAACTGATCAAAAGGTGTTTGTTGCGAAACATGCTACCTTCTTGGAGAAAGAGTTTATCCATGAAGGGGTCAGTGGGAGTAAGATATATCTTAAAGAAGTTCAAGAACCACAAGTTACCACAGATCAAAGTCAGGTACCTGACCAAGTAGAAGAACCTACTGTACCACACCCTATTCATAAATCTGGAAGAGTACCAAAGATACCTGAGAGGTATAGATTGGTTATAGAGGATGACGATGAGGTACACATTATGAATGATGATGATCCATTGAATTACGGACAGGCTATGAGTAATAAAGACTCAGGGAAATGGCTTGAAGCCATGAAATCTAAAATGGACTCCATGTATGAAAACAAAGTATGGACTTTGGTTTCACCACCTGAAGGTATTAAACCTATTGGGTGTAAATAGGTTTTTAAGAGAAAGACTGGAGCAGACGGAAAGGTAGAGACCTATAAGGCTCGACTGGTTGCAAAAGGTTTCAAACAAAGACAAGGAGTTGACTATGATGAAACCTTCTCACCAGTAGCCATGCTCAAGTCCATTCGGATTTTGCTTGCGATTGCAGCTTACAACGACTATGAAATCTGGCAGATGGAAGTGAAAATGGCCTTCCTCAATAGGAAACTTGAGGAGGATGTGTATATGACACAGCCAGAGGGATTTATTTCAAAAGTTGGAACAAATCAAGTCTGTAAGCTGCAACGATCCATTTATGGGTTAAAGCAAGCTTCTCGTAGATGGAACATTCGTTTTGATGAGACAATCAAAGAGTTTGATTTTATCAAAAACGAGGATGAACCATGTGTATACAAGAAGGTTAGTGGGAGCGCAGTATCATTCCTAGTATTATATATTGATGATATATTACTGATAGGGAATGACATTCCTATGTTACAATCAATTAAAATCTGGTTATCTAAAAACTTCTCCATGAAGGACTTGGGTGAAGCATCCTATATTTTGGGGATAAAGATCTATAGAGATAGATCTAAAAGGATGCTCGGCTTATCCCAAGGAACGTACATTGATACGATGCTAAAGAGGTTTAGCATGGAAGATTCCAAAAGAGGTCTCATGCCGATGAGCCATGGAATACATCTCTCCAAGAAACAGGCCCCAAAGACACCTGAGGAGAGAGACAGTATAAGTAAGATCCCTTATGCTTTTGCAATAAGATCTATCATGTACAGTATGATATGTACTAGACCGGATGTTGCTCACGCACTTAGTGTAACAAGCAGATACCAGTCGAATCCAGGAGAAGAGCACTGGAAGGCAGTGAAAAATATCCTAAAGTACTTCAGAAGGACTAAAGATATTTTTCTTGTCTACGGTGGGTCAGAATTAAAACTCGAGGAATTCACGGACTCAAGTTTTCAAACAAACCAAGATGACAGTAAATCTGTTTCAGGGTATGTGTTTACCTTGAACGGAGGCGCAGTGATTTGGAAGAGTTCCAAGCAGCAAATAGTTGCTGATTCAGTGATAGAGGCAGAGTATATAGCTGCAAGTGAAGCTACAAAGGAAGCTGTTTGGATGAAGAAGTTCATAACTGAACTTGGTGTGGTTCCTAGCATTGGAGAAGCAATTCCCGTATACTGTGACAACACCGGAGCGGTTGCACAGGCTAAGGAACCAGGTCTCATCAGAAATCCAAACACGTATTGCAGCGATTTCACTTTATCAGGGAGATCATTGCAAGAGGAGACGTCACCTTGGAGCGTGTAGACTCTCAAGACAACATTGCAGATCTATTTACTAAAGCTCTAAACACAACAGCAGTTTGATCGTCACTTAGAGAAGATGGGTATTAGATACCATGGCGATTGGCTTTAGTGCAAATGGGAGATTGATAGTAGTGTGCATACAAGCCAATCATGTATGATGATAAAGCACATACTTTGCAAACAATCTTATTTATTTATTAATAAAATATTTATTTAAGGTATTTAATTATCTATATGGTGCTGTTTTTATAATATGTAAATAACCCATAGTTTTAAGCAATGCTTTTAGAATCATGATGAGATCATGCTAATGAGATCTAAATTCTTAGAAAGCTTAAAAACTAAAATAGTTCCCAATCGTGGGATTACTAAAATGGGGATTAGTAAATCCGGATAGATTGGTACATATGTTGCTTGCTCATTAGATGAGGATGACTGATCTCATGGTCATTTGTGTGGAGACACTAAAGCAAGTATGTAGGTGCTTATTAAAGAATAAGTTCACTGAACGTGACTCGCTATGGAATACCTAATGGAGTTTTACTCGCATGTCAATAGGAATTCCTAATGTGATAGTAGTACAAGTGATCCTTGGACTTGAGATCATCATAGTATCTTGTATGTAACAAATTATACTTTGACTTATTCCTTAAGACCTTTTAGGGCATATATAGGGTATGCTTGGGTATAATGAGTTGCATATGGAGATCATGTATGATCAATAAAGAATCTACCACCTCTAGTAAAAGAGGAGATATGTCCTATGTGATTCGTTAAATGACAACCCAGGAATCCTTGGCCAAGGTAGAATGAAATTAGAAAGAGGTTTCTAATTTGCATTATTTGGAGTTGTGCATTTTCTAATCGAAATACATATGATTAAATAAATTAAAACTTGACAGTAAATCCATGTCTTATATTTAATTGGGACATTGTATGGTGGAAGGATTGAATTGTACGATAACTATTAACTCACAGGTTCTTTTATGATTAATGTTGAAATCTATATTATCTGAAAAGTCGTTGATCGCTAAGGAGGCTTATCCCTATTGTAGAATAAATGTTATTTATTTAAATAAATTATTAGTTTAATTTATTTATTTAAATAAGATTAGAATTGTTCTAATTGATTTATTCACAACCGATTTAATATGGAGAACCTAAAGGGTCACACCATAAAAGGAAAAAAAATTATTTAAGAAGAAAATGGCATGATAGTAATAATGCATTAAGTATAATTAATTTAATCTATGGTGATAGAATAAATTAAATAGCTTAATGTTTATTATTTAATATTTTAGAAATATTAAATATAAATTAATAAGAAGAGTCTTATTAATATTATTATTATTATTATTATTTTAATTCTAAAGGAGTTTAGGAATTAATATAATATCAGTACTCTCTCTCAATCCTAATAAGATTAGGATATAAATTAATTAAAAGTATTTAATTAATTAAATAAATAAAACCCTATTCTAATTAGATTAGGAGGGTTAACCTAATATCTATATAAGAGAGTCTTAAATCAGAAATAAGGGACGTGAATTTTTCAAGAGTTGGGAGTACACATATTCTATAGAGATGGAAACAAGGGTTAAGCCAATAACCCATCTTCCTGAGCTCTTCATCTTCCTTGGTGGATCACCGTTAGAGGCCAAACATTTGGGTGGCTGACATTGATCAAAGGAAGGAGCCACTACAGAGAAATCAAAGGAATCAAAGGAGTAGAACTTGTACCTGAAGAAGCTTGGATCTTCAAAGCTATAATTCCATCCTCTTTTCTGTTATTGATAACTGGCACAAAGCATGATCATGGTTATGGGTTTGTATAAATTTTTGAAAACCTAGTTTTTGCATTTTCGCCCTATTTATGTGATTTGATTGCATGATTGCGTTACGTACAAACCCAACATTGTGGTTCTTGCATTTCTTCAAGATCTATTTTCCTCCCACTAGCCCCTTCAAGGATAAACTCCTATTCCAAGAAGGCATTGTGTTTCGCAATAAACACGTTTTGCTCAGTAGGATTGTAGAAATAGTATCCCAAACTCACTTTAGGATATCCCACAAACGTGCTGTCGACGTCGGGGAAAAATCCGCGAGTCAGGTCACAACCCGAATCTTTCTCTCTTCCTAAGTTATGTCTACCCTTACTCTTTTTATTTGTGAAAAGGGTTTTGAAGGGTTTTTTAGGAAAAGGCCAACATGTATCATGTCTACGATTTGAACGTTTTACAGAGTCGCCAGTTGGTAGATTTGACATGGTTGTACCAACTCAACCGAGTTTTGTTTGAAAGAGACCCAATTGCTGGACACTGTCGAAACTTGATCTTTGAAAACAAAGTTTTTAGTTTTGGGGCGTGTTTACGTGTGGGGAAGGTGTTAGGCACCCCCACAACTCTCGTGTAAACACGGTACCGCATCTTTTCAATATTTCCCTTTTAAATCCGCAATGTGTGTGTGAATGCTGTAAGAAAATTGAGCCTATGTTTGATTAAAAGCATGTCTATGCATCGTTGTACCTATATACTAAAGGTTTGATTTGATTTGCAAAAAGTCTTTGATTTGGTTTGCAAAAGTGTTTGATTTGATTTGCAAAAGCTTCTCTTTTCGAAAAGATTATTGAATGATGTTTTGAAAGAAGGTTTTCAAACCCTTACGCTAACATAGGGATTGAAGCATATTAATACTTTAGTTTTATCTTTTCAGCCTTAAGGCTCAATTTGAATGGTGATTATCGGTCTGCGAAACATCCTCTACCACAATATATATACAAGTGTCGGTCTCCTCATGAGCATGATAGCCATCGGAGGGTCTCTGACACGACAAATTATATTTTCACTATGTTGAGACCTTAAATTCGGATAACCGTTTTAAGGTCTTTTGTATGTACATTTTTACAGAAAAATTAGCAGGATACATTTATAAATTGGAGTTTGTCCATCGTGGGAATCAGATTCTGATCTGTTTGATCATGAATCTCAATGATTCCTAAGCTCACATAGGGAGGCCGATAAACCTGCACAGCTCAAATTTGTACAAAAAAAGATATAAATCCAAATATCGCCAGAACCAAGGATTCATTCAATAAATCCTGGCTCGTACATAGCCGAAGCGCCTCGTTCCCACTAAATAGCGATCTAAGGGACGCGAGGTTGCTTTTATAACTGAAACTAGAAAAATGCTAGATTTAAATAAATCTCAGCCATTCTAGCTTTCTGATTTTGTCTGGACCAATTTTGAACTGTTTGAAAGCTAGAGTTGGCGAGATTTAAATAAATCTCGTTGGCCGCAGAAATGTCAGTGCCAATTCATATTAAATGAATATTTAAAGCGATAATTTAATAAAAAAATGAGTAAAGCAATATATATATATATAATTATATATATACGAAAGCTGTAAAGGGCGATGGGTTTTCACACCTATGCCCGGACTGAAATTAAAATATATATATTTATAAAAGCTATATAAAAACCACGGAATGATTCAGGCTAGACAGAATTGAAATATATATAATAACAGTAAAAAAGGCGATGGGTTTTCACGCCTATGCCAGGACTGAAATATAAATATATACAGAAACATAGTTAACCAGGACTGGGAAGATAACCTAGTATGGTGAATGGTGCAAAAAAAGTAAAAAGGCCACAGAATGATCCAGGCCGAACAGGAATGTAAATATATATATATATAGACAGAAAGGTAGTCAACCAAGACTGAGAAGAGAACCTAGTGTGGTGAATGTTGCTTATATATACATATATATATAAAGCAGTAAAAAGACCACAGAATGATCCAGGCCAAACTGGAATATAAATATATATACATATATATATATAGACAGAAAAGTAGTCAACCAAGACTGGGAAGATAACCCAGTGTCGTGAATGTTGCTTATATATGCATAAATATATATAAAAGCAGTAAACTACCGCGGATTGGACATCCGGACTTGACAGAATTGAAAAGTTAATATATATAAAGATAAATATATACAAAAAAAGCCAAACCCGGACTGGGAAGATAACCCAGTCAGGCAAAATTGCTAATAACGAAGGTGCAAGTATATAAAAGCTGCTGGAAGCGACGGATCGTCAATCCGAGTTGTAGAAATGCCAAAAAATGCGTTTAGGTACTAAAATGTACCAAAATTTAACAAAAACGGCCATGGAACTGAGTTCCGAGCATATTTAGAAAACAAAATTTGATATGCAAGTGTATAAAAGTGCGAAGAAGTAATAATAACTTTCTGATTATAAAAATACTCACAATGGATTGCTACACTGGCTTTTTGTCAAATTATAGGCTTTAAACGTTCGAATCTACTGGTTTATTTTTTTATATGTGGTAGTATGTGGGTATATCTACGTGTTAGAGTGAAAAAAAGTGGGTTTGGAAGACAAAAAAATGGCTGGAAAACCAAACGGGCAGGGGTTAAGAGCGTTTTTGAATTCTTAAATGAGCTGGGGGTTACCTCATATATATAGGCCACGGAGCCTCCACTCTACCTGCTGCTGCTGCATGTAGTGGTGCGGCTCCACGTGGCATGGGCCCTGCGGTCGGTTTTGTCATCTCGAAGTACGTGCACTCCGAGCAACGTGAGGTCTAATTTAAAACTTTATAACTTTTGATCGGAGCATCCGTTTGAGGCGTGTTGTACCTTTTCGAAAAGCCCTTGGCAAGAGTGTCACAATGACATGGGATAAAACATTTTCTTGGTCCAAGAAAATGGGTTCATAACCAGTTCTTCAATTCCTCGCAGTTTATCCGTTGAGCTGTCTTGCGCTGTTTGCACTCGGGATCGTCGTTATAGTTCGTTCTGACCTTGGTGGCATTAATTCGACTTGAGTTTTACCGAATCGGCTTAGAGTTGGTAAAATGACTATTTTTCCCCTCCCGGGATTGCCTTTAGTGTCGGCATGGCCTTTGGTTGACTTCTTGGGGTTGTTTCCAAGATTTGGATCTCATTCGAGTCTGTTTGTCCTCAGTGTTGTCTCCGAGGCTGACTTGGTTGCTCCAAGTTTTCCTCTGGAGATGTTGTGATGCTTCAGGATTGGTTTTGAAGTTAACCTGACCTCCTGAGTTAAGACCGGGGATGACCTGCACCTCCCGGGTTGAGACCGGGGCTGACCTGCACCTCCCGGGTTAAGACCGGGGCTGACCTATACTTCCCAGGTTGAGACCGAAGCTAACCTGTACTTCTCGGGTTGAGACCTTGGTTGACCTGTACCTCCTGGGTTAAGATCGGGGCTGATTTGTACCTCCCGGGTTAAGACCGAGGCTGACCTGTACTTCCCGGGTTGAGACCGGGGCTGACCTGTACTTCTTGAGTTGAGATCGAGGCTGGCCTGTATCTCCCGGGTTGAGACTGAGGCTGACCTGTACTTCCCGGGTTGAGACCGGGGCTGACCTGTACTTCCCGGATTGAGACCGGGGCTGACCTGTACTTCTCTGGTTGAGACCGGGGCTGACCTGTACTTCCCGGGTTAAGACCAGGGCTGATCTGTACTTCCTGGGTTGAGACCGGGGCTAATCTGTACCTCCCGGGTTGAGACCGGGGTTGATCTATACCTCCCGGGTTGAGACCGGGGCTGATATGTATCTCTCGAGTTAAGACCGGGGCTGATCTATATCTCCCAAGTTGAGACCGGGGTTGATTTGGTGACCCAGTATTGAGATCGGGGTTGATTTGGTGACCCGATATTGAGACCGGGGTTGATTTGGTGACCCTTTATTGAGACCGGGGTTGAACTGATGACCCGGTATTGAGACTGGGGTTGATTTGGTGACCCGGTATTGAGAGAAGGGTTGATTTGGTGACCCGGTATTGAGACCGGGGTTGAACTGATGACCCGGTATTAAAATTGAGGTTGAGTTGATGGCCCGGTATTGAGACCGGGGTTGATTTAATGGCCCAGTATTGAGACCGGGGTTGAGTTGACGACCCGATATTGAGATCGGGGTTGAGTTGATGACCCGGTATTAAGATCGGGATTGAGTTGATGACCCAGTATTGAGACCGGGGTTGATTTGAAAAGACAATTTTGCCTTCCTACAATGTTTGTAACAGGGAAACGAAATTTCAAGTGTCTAGACGTGCACTTATCAGATCTTGTCCCAAGCTTATCATTTTGAAACCTTTTCACATAAGTTAGACATCCCCAAATCTTAACATGCTTAATACTAAATTTCCTCCCTGTCCACATCTCATATGGAGTCTTGGGGACGAATTTTGAGGGGACCTTAATTAGTTGATATGCAGTCGTTTCTAGGGTAAAACCCCAGAATAAAATTAGAAGATCGGTAAAACTCATCATGGAACAAACCATGTCCAACAATGTTCGATTTCTTCTTTCAGATACTCCATTGTGAGGTTATACCATTATCTTTGAGACAATTGAGAAACTCACTGCTTAAATATTCTCCACCTCGATCTGATCGAAGAATCTTAATACTCTTATCCATTTGTTTCTCTACTTTACTTCTGAACTCTTTGAACTTTTCAAATGATTCAGATTTGTATTTCATTAAATACACATATCCAAATCTTGTGATCATCAGTGAAAGTAATAAAATAAGAATACTCTCCCCGTGCATTCGTTGTCATAGGTCCACAAACGTCTGTGTGAACCAACGCAAACAACTCTGTAACTCTTTCTCTTTTTCTACTAAAAGGAGATTTAGTCATTTTACCGATGAGACAAGATTCACAAGTTGGATATAATTTTTAATCGGATAGCTCTAAGAGCCCATCCTTATGCAACTTGGATAATCTTGTTTCATTGATATGCCCGAGTCTACAGTGCCACATATAGGTATAATTAATATCATCTCTTTTCCTTTTCTTAGTTTGTTCTATTTGAAATATATTTTCATGCAAGTCAAGTATGTAAAGTCCATGTCGCAAATTACCAACATCATATAAAACATTATTATTATAAATAGAACAACTGTTGTTCTTTATTATAATTTGAAATCCATCCATATCTAATACAGAAATAGAAATAATGTTTTTAATGATATTTGGAACAAAATAACAATTATTTAAATAAATGAACTTGTCCGTAGGCAGTGCTAAATAATAAGTGCCTACAACTAATGCAGCAACCTTTGCTCCATTTCTCACTCGTAAGACAACCTCATCCTTGTTCAGCTTTGTACTTCTGACCAGTCCCTGCACAGTATTACATATGTGAGAATCACAGCTGGTATCCAATACCCAAGTGGAATTTTGACTTACTGAAAAATTAATTTCAATCATTAACAAACCTTGATTGGAAGTCGAAGCTTCTCCAAGCTTCTTCTCTGCCAGAAACTTCTTGTAGTTCCTCTTCCAGTTACCAGACTCGTTGCAATGGAAACACATTCCTTTGCTTGCTGGATCAGGTTTCTTTTGTTCCTTTATGTTCACCTTTCCCTTAGCCTTCTTAGATTTCTTTGTTTCAGAAGATACCTCGGGCCTCTTCCTTTTCTTGGAAGAATCCACCAGTAAGACATTGTTCTTCTTGGATGGGAAGTGACCTTCTGCAGTTTTCAACATGTTAAGTAATTCAGGCAAGCTGACATCTAACTTATTCATGTAGAAATTAACAACGAACTGCGAGAAGGTCTCAGGGAGTTACTGCAAGACTAAGTCTTGACTCAACTCCCCTTCCATGACGAACCCAAGCTGTCCAAGGCGTTTAATCAGATTGATCACCCTTAGGACATGAGTCTCAACGGCAGTGCCTTTGGACATCCGAGATCGGAAGAGCTCCTTAGATATCTCATATCTAGCAGTCTTACTTTGTTCACCATACAACTCCTTGAGGTGAAGCAACATAGTAGGAGCATCCATGTTTTCGTACTGACGCTGAAGCTCGTTATTCATGGATGCGAGCATGATGCATTGAGTCACAGATGCATCATCTTGCCACTTTGTTATGGTGGAAATCTCTTCCTCAAAGGCAGAATCTGGAATAGTTCCAGGGACAGGTGAATTTAGGACATAAGAAATCTTTTCAGCAGTGAGAACTATTCTCAGATTCTTTAACCAGTCCATATAATTCGGCCCGGTTAGTTTATTAACATCTAGTATACTACGAAGTGAAATTAGTGATTTTGACATTTTTAAATTTCTTTATGTGAAAAGACAATATTTTAGCAAACATTCATTTAATTAATTTTATATACCAAAATAAATTAGGTTTTATTTTAAATTGGTATCTCCCATTATTTTCTTCAAAATATATTACCCTCACTAATATAGTTCGGCAACATCTAATTAAAGATTCACTAGTGAGATTAAGGATCCCATTTCAAATGTATATAGCCTTGTGTGTGCACAACAAATGATATATAAATAAATAGGTAGACAACTTTTGTCAATTACATCGACATGTAACTCCTTGTCTTTTGTCTCTTAGATCATAATGGTCAAGTGTGTGCACATCCGAACTAAAATGATTTAAGTTAAGTCCAACCTAGCACTCCATATATTCAAAAAAGAAAAATATTATCCTTGTGTGTGCACAACAAAATAATATTGTTCAATTAACTTTATAAGCATCAAATGTGATTAAATTAATATCTTAAATACTTAATACTTGCCTTGTGTGTACACAACAAACTCATATTAAATATTTAATACTCTATTAATTTATCATTCTAGAAGGCGACGTTCGATATTTTAAATATCATTGAACGCTTTAGACTTAATATGATTTCTTGAGGGGTTTGTTATTATTTGTCTCGTCTTGTTTAGCGTGCATGCACATATATATATAAAATACGCGTCATTTTATTAAACATATGAAGCATGTTTGCATAAAATATAATATATATATATATATATATATATATATAATAATTAGCATGCACATATAGAATACTATATTCTACCTGAATTGATTATGGACTTTTATTCTAGTTTGGTTCACTAGAGCAACTAGGTGAACCAAAAGGTCAAACCTAGGAGTGCAAGAATTTAAATTTAATCGTACCTATTACATTTAAACTTGGGCTCCATACAAACGGGTCTTCACGCGCTCCTTACTCCTTGGTCTCCAATTTCTTCACGATAATTTTAACTATTTCTATTACATAAACTATTTAATTTAAATAGAAACTTTGATCAGCAGTCAAGGGGAAGTACATAGGAGGGAGATAAAAATTTTACATCAAGAAAAAATCAGAGAAGACCCCATTTAATAAAACTCATTCATTCAAGCATTCAACTAAAATAAAATCCAATCACATTGGTCAATAGTCCATAATCAATCTTCATTTATTTTCATACATATCACCATAAGCATCAATAAATAAATATTCATCTCATGAATTAAAACATTTCATATATATATGAATATCATTTAATGGGCAATTTTAATTTGCATGAAATCCAATTTCAAGATTAAAATAAACTCTTTATTTTAATTATAAAATTATTAAGAATATTATATATATAATATATATAAAGGTAACCATCATTTACGTTATATATATATATATATAATATAAAAAACAGATTCTCTTTTGAAAAACAATGATCATATCTACTGATACCTTTTGAAATCCTGGCCTCTTGGTACTTTATATATATATATATACGATCCCGATCTTAAGCTCACCCAACTAAAATCTTACCCAACTCACCCCCCTTTAGCAACAGACCGGGCGACAATTTGGTCTGTTGCTATATATACAACCGTCGTCTTAACTTTTAGCGACGGATAACATATAGACGACGGTTGTATATATAGCGACGAACGAACCGTCGCCCGGTCCGTCGCTAAAGGGGGATGAGTTTAGTTGAGTTTTTAATTGGGTGAGCCTAAGATTCTTATCGTATGTATATATATATATATATATATATATATACACGGTACGGATCTTAAGCTCACCATTTATCCAACATACCTTGCTCACCCCCTTTAGCGATGGATCGGGCGACGGTTCGGTTCGTCGCTATATATACAACCGTCGCCTTAGTTTTTAGCGACGGACAACATATAGACGACGGTTGTATATATAGCGACGGACCGTACCGTCGCCCGGTCCGTCGCTAAAGGGGGTGAGCAAGGTATATTGAATAAAGGGTGAGCTTAAGATCCGGACCGTATATATATATATATATATATATATATATATATATATATATATATATATATATAAAACGTGATTTGAGTATGCAAGATTCACTTTTAAAACAATCAGGTTACATTATGATTCATCCTTTATATATATATATATATATAACGTAACTTGAGTGCTTTTTAAAAAAAACACGGATCCCTTTTTTTTAAACCAATCCGAGACTTTTCTTTTTCAGTATCCTTTTAATAACATGGATCCATAGCAGAAAAAAAAATTTACAATTAATTATGCTCAATAAATTATTCTAAATACATACCCATACATATATGGAATCAAAACAATTAATAATTGCATAAAGGTTTGGCTCTGATGCCACTGTTGGGTTTGTATGTAATCATGGCGCAATTAAATTACAAAAATTAACGGAAGCATGGTATATCAGAGTTTTAAAAATTTATACAAAACCATTATCCAGATCATCCTTTATGCAAATTATTAATTTAAAACGATAAATAAGAAGTTATAGAATCATACCCTTGTAGAACGAAGCTTCCACATGTACGAGTTCAACTCCTTGTTCTTCGTGATCTCCTTGAATTTCTGGGTTAGATTCCTTTCTTTGATCAATGTTAGCCACCCAAGTGTTTGGCCTCTAGAGGTGATCCACCAAAGAACAGAAATTATTCAAGAAGAAGGGTGGTTGGCTAAACCCTAGTTTTCTATCCTCTATAGAAAAGGAGTACTCTCCAACAATTGGAATTGCATCAACTGATATCTAACATAAGACTCCTTTTATATAGATATTGATCAACCCTTCTAATCCTATTAGACATAGGGTTTCATTTAATTAATTAAACTCCTTTAATTAATTAGGCTTCCCAACATATTGGGATTAATTAATTAAACTATTTTAATTAATTTGCCTCTTAATTTTATTAGAAATAAATGAGAGAACTAATATTAAATTAATTCCTAAACTTCTTTAGAAATTAAAATAATAATAATTGTAATAATATTAATAAGACTCCTCTTCTTAATTTATATTTAATATTTCTAAAATATTAAATAATCAATATTAAACTATTTAATTTATTCTATCACCATAGATTAAATTAATTACACTTAATGCATTATTACGATTATGCCATTACCTTCTTAAATAATTATTCTTTCTTTTATGGTGTGACCTTTTAGGTTCTTCATATTAAACCGGTTATGAATAAATCAATTAGAACAATTCTAATCTTATTTAAATAAATAAATTAAATTAATAATCTATTTAAATAAATAATATTTATTCTACAATAAGGATAAGCCTCCCTAGCGATCAATGATTTTTCAGATAATATAGATTTCAACATTAATTATAAAAGAACCTGTGAGTAAATAGTTACCGTACAATTCAATCCTTCCACCATATAATATCCCAATTAAATATAAGAAATGGAATTACTGTCAAGTCTTATTTTATTTAATTATATATATTTCGATTAGAAAATGGACAACTCTAAATAATATAAATTAGAAACTTCTTTCTAATTTCATTCTGCCTTGGCCAAGGACTATTGGGTTGTCATTTAACGAATCGCATAGGACATATCTCTTCTTTTACTAAAAGTGGTAGATTCTTTATTGATCATTCATTATCTCTATATGTAGCTCATTATACCCAAGCATACCCTTTGATATACCCTAAGGGTCTTAAGGAATAAGTCAAAATATAATTCATTACATACAAGATACTATGATGATCTCAAGTTCAAGGATCACTTGTACTACTATCACATTAGGAATTTCTATTGACAGGCAAGTAAAACTCCATTAGGTATTCCATAGCGAGTCACGTTCAGTGAACTTATTCTTCAATAAGTACCTACATACTTGTTTTAGTGTCTCCACACAAATGATCATGAGATCAATCATCCTCATCCAATGAGCAAGCAACATATGTACTAATCTATCCGAATTTACTAATCCTCTTTTTAGTAATCCAACGATTGGAAACTATTTTAGTTTTAAGCTTTCTAAGAATTTAAATCTCATTAGCATGATCAACATCAAGATTCTAAAAGCATTGCTTAAAATTATGGGTTATTTATATATTATAAAAATAGCATCATGTAGATAATTAAATACCTTTAATAAATGAATACTTTTATTAATAAATAAATAAGATTGTCTCCAAAGTATATGTGTTATCATCATACATGATTAGCTTGTATGCACACCACTTTCAATAAACTCAACAGAAACATAATATAACATTCTTAGCATATTTTTAACAACTTAAATTACATAAACAACTAAATTGGAATACATAATTTTCATGTTCTTGCTATTTTTCCAAGTTTCGTCAATTTTCATGAAATCACACATTACAAATTCGTTATAACACCCAATCGGTCCGTTTAAGTTTCATTCTCTTCGTTTTTACAGGTATAAACATGTTCAATCTTCAATTTACAGTTTAATATACAATTGAAACATGAATTTTTGTACATATAAGCCATATTCATATGTTCTTCCTCTGTAAGTTTCAAAACTCCAATTTAGACATGATTTCATGGATTAATTACTCTAAAACACATATAAATCATATACAATTGAATTATACATGCTAATAAACATCTAACACCAAGTTTTTAACAATTAAATCATGAAATTCTATTTATAAAGAACTCAGTATACGTTAATGGAGAAAACTTAAAAATATGAATTAAAACTTGGGATTAAGAAATTACCCTTGATAACTCTGTTTAGATGATAGAAACTTCTAATTTTCCAGCTCTCTTTCTTCAATTTACAAACTCTCTCAAATCTCTCTTTTCTCTCTATGTTTTCTAACTTAGCAGAGTAATAATGATACTGATATATGAAGAATGAAGTATACGTACGTATAAACATAACTTGTGGAACATGGGTAGCGGTTAAGCGCACCAGGCCTTAACTGTTCCCATGTTCTTAAGGCCATGTTTGGTTTGTTATAAAAAGGTTTTTATCCCATTAGTTTAATAACTTATTTATTATATAGTTTATTTGTCACACTTTAATTAATTAAATAATATCATTTAAATTCAATTAAATAAAAGTCAATATTACACATTAAATCAAATAATCACATAATTAAAATTCTTATTTATTAATTATGACAAATCACTAAATCTCTAATTAATTATTAAATTAATTAGAATAACATTATAATTATTAAACAACTCATTTAATTTCATAACCTTAATTAAATTCACACTTTGAACTATAAAATTATTCCACATTAATTTAATCAATGTAACACATTTAATTAAATTAATCTACCACAATTCCATCAAATATTTATTTAACTCAATAAATAAATTAACAAAAATATTTATTTAATTCAATAAATATTTAAAATAAATTATAGAATTCTCATTCGTCACACTGTAGATTATCATAATTGCCTTTATTTTCAAGAACGATTAATTAAAACAGAACAATTGATTGTTAAAACAAAAGAAGTTATTCCAGAAGAAACTCGTCGGTTAATAGTTATGGGTAGAACACCCAATCAACAGTAAGTTTATAAGATCATATATGTAGTAATTAGAATTAATATATTATTAATATGACGTTAAAGTATTCATGCTATGTTGCTAACTCTTGTATGTATTGATTAAGTATTGTTGCAATAATTAAGTGGGACGTCATCCAAGTCGCGTTTAGGTTTTATATCGCTAGTCGGGATTAGACGTTTGACTGTTTCCCCTTGTAAATCATTGACAGATGTGCTTAATTATTGTTTTATGAAGCTTATATTGTGTATACTCTCCACTTGGTATCTTGATATTTATTCTACATAAATTCCTAATTCAAAAGATCACAAATTTTGCTATTAGGAGAAAAATCCAATAACTTTCAAAATGCATATCACTAGCGGTTGGAATGTAAAGTCTTCTGTTATTAGGGGTATTAACTTCATATATACCATGGGGTATTTGGTTTTCAGATATATGTATTCCTTTAATATGATCTTCAGGATTTTCAATCTTAACAGAATCATTATTAGATAGTCTGGAAGATCCCTGATAAACTGATTCTATAGGTTCTGAAGAACCTACCATGGGAGATTTTTGGGATTGTCTCACCTCTATGATTTCAGAAAAGATGGAACAGGACAAAAAAGGAAACGAAAAAGCATAATGCTAGCTATCCGAATAACAGAAAGAATTCCTCCATTATCAGAAAAAGACAAACTAGCTGTCTTCCACTCCTTCCAACCCATAGTAGGTTCTTCCGGTTCTTGGCTTTCTTCTGCTAGTACGCTAAACTCATTGTTATACTAGTCAGACCCTTCATTACTGCTGACATTTTTCATAGAAGTATCATCCTGGACTAAGGACCGTAGGAATTGATTTTTCATATAGTCTATAGTTTTTACAATTAATTCTTTTTCAGTTAATTCTGGAAATTTCTGTTTTAAGTCTGTTTGAATTTTGACAAACGAATTAACTGGCTGTAGGGGAAGAATTTTAGGAATAGTGTCCATACAAGCCTGGGTGTGAGTTTTAATGGCTTTGGCCAATTTTGGTAAAGTTGGGTTTAAACCATTATCCCACCATTTAGTAAAGAATACCCTCTTAAGGCGAGGGATCTTATTTTGGTAGTCACACTGTAAATCCCATTTACATATCCAAGGGATTCCAAAACGGATTACAAAATGGACTAGAGTTTTAAGCATAGACATTTCTTTATTAACTGCTATATGAGAATAGGCAACTTGCCAATATTCAAATAATGCCTGAATGGATTCGGGTAAGGTTTCAAAAGTGGTACCAAATTTATCCCACCAAACGAAAAACCAGTTTATAATTTCATTTTTTAGAATTTCGAGACAGATACGGATAAACCAGGTATGGTTATGGATAGGATTCTGGTAATAAAAAACATAGGTAAAGGAATTGATATAATCCTAATAGCTATATTTTGTTTTAGAATGACGAGAGTCAAGAGTTCTGGTGGTATGAGGATAGATACCTCAATTAGCAATGGGCATAATATTTCTGATAGTTGTTTTACTGTAAGAAATTGGACTGGTGGTTTTGGATGGATCATGGAGTATGTGCTTCATATCCATAAATGCTATTTCAATTATGATTTGTTCATAAATATACCTGTACTGATCAAAGTGAGGAGGAAATTGTTGAGTCATTAGATAATGCTTCTTAATTTCCCACGGATCTGCCATCCATTTCTCATCATTCGATTCAATGAAGAGTATAGTTTCCTCAATGTTTCTGTTAAGTATATACTGTTCGGGTAACAGAAGAATATCTTTTGATGTTTGGTAAGAAGAAGCCTGAGGAATATTGTTAGGAGTATTTAAACTTGGAAATTCTGTATAATACTGATTTCTTCCTCGACTTCGTTGGCCTCGGCCACGACCTCTGCTATTCATTAACCATGTAGATATTCACGAGTTAAAAAATTTGGTAATGAATTCTGTTCACATTTGATATATTCTATATCAAAGTCAAATACTAATAAAATACTTTGCCAAGTAGCAAATATCTGTTTAGAAATAAGATCCTGAACATCTTTTTTTAAATATCTATTTAGTAGCAGAACAATCTATTCTTATTAAGAAATGTTGGTTTAAAAGATCATCTTGAAATTTTAAAACACATTTAACAATATTGATAAACATTCCTATTTTATGCTAGTTAATTTAAAGATGCCCCCTTCCATACTCCTGAAGTAAAGCAAAGAAGTTCTTCTTTTTTCTTATTAGGATTGTACTGTTTAAGTATCCCACCATATCCTTTGTTGGAAGCATCAGTTTGAACGATTTTCTTCCAAGAAAGATTAGGTAGAGATAAACAAGGTAACTGTAAGACCCCGAATTTTATGAAATAAAAGTATTTAATTTTCTTATAATTATTATCCTATTCAGTAAATGGTTAAATTGATAAAAGGTTAAATTTAAGGGTGATATGTGCAAATTTAATAAAGTAAGCAAGTGGTCATAACATATTCGTTGTGTCGGAAAATATTCTTTTGTCGGAGAATATTCGTACGACGGCGCAGTAATTGGTGGACCCCACAACAGAATGAATGTCGGATATAGAAAGCGACAGAAGTAATTTTTTAAAAATAACGGTAAAACTATTACCGTTAAAATACCCGGTGATAAAAATACAGTAATACGCGTTGTTGCAAAGTAGCACACGGTATTGCATAATATCTTTGATTATTGATGCTTACGTAAGAAGTCCTTCAGTATTCAATAATTGCTACAGTAGTTGTTGCACAGTATCTCATATTATTGATTCAATTATTGTCACAGTATCATCTGCACAATATTTTATATTATTAAATTAATAATTGTCATTTATATTATTTAAATGATATTATTAGATAGCATTATTGGCAATGTCTAGAAAGTTCTGTCTAGGAAAGGGGTTAGTTAATTGCGCGCCAGTAAGAAGAAATCTTTATCGGAAGGCCCCCTTTTCTTGGGAACGACCTGGTTGTCATTATTGTGAGTCTGTAATATTAATTTAAATAATAATTGGTGAATGGTTGATAAAAATATTTTCGTTGTGTTGGAAATATTAATGTTAGTAGAAATCGACATTTATTTCAATAATAGTTGATTTTCGGATGTTAAAATTGATCAAACGGAGAATTAATCGGATAAACGAGCAATTAATGGGTGGTTAACATGTGGGACCCACTTATTGGTGGATAATAAATAGTTGGTGGGTGGTTGCAGGGGTGGAGGTGCAAGATTTATAAACTTGAAGGACTAAATTAAAAATTAAGGCAAAGATGGAGGTACTAAAGTGTAATTAACCAAATTTTTTTCTAGCCTATAAATACTCCTCTATCCATTCATATTTTTCATACCATTTTGAAGAGCAAAGTTATAATCAAGCTATAGAGAGAGAATAAGAGAGAAAGAAGAAGAGTATTCTGTTACTATTTCAGTATTTAATCTTCTACTGAGGTAAGGGATGTTATTATGTTTCGTAAAAGAGGTTATTTTTCGTAAATGATATTATTTTCGTAAATGATATTATCTTGCGTAAAGGATATTTTGATAAAGGATGTGATTTTATACTCGTAAGGGGTATTATTGCTTTTGTACTAGTAAGGGATATGATTTTTCTCCTAAGGGATATTGTTTTTCTCGTAAGGGGTATTATTTATTTCGTATTGATAAAGGATGTTATTTTATTTCAATACTTATAAGGGTTGTTATTCTATTCCTTATTAAGCTATGGGAATAACCTGTCTACGCGGATTACCGCATGCATGGTGAATAATCCTTCGTATTCATTCTTTATTAATCTGTGGGAATAACCTGTCTACGCGGACTACCGCATGCATGGTGATTAACCCTTCGTATTCATTTTTTTTATTAAGCTGTGGGAGTAACCTGTCTACGCGGATTACCGCATGCATGGTGAATAATCCTTCGTATTCATTTCTATTAAATTGTGGAAATGATCTGTCTACGCGGATTACCGCATGACGGGTGAAAATCCAATTACAGTTTCGTATATTCATTCATACTCGTACGAAATATTATTTCACTGGAATATTGGTCAGAACTTTTTATGAAATTTTCATCTTTTCATGACAAGTTACTATTCACGAGTTACTATTTATGGGTTACTATTCACGAGTTACTATTCATAGAGTGTTATTCACGAGTTACTATTCACGAATTACTATTCACGGGTTACTATTCGTGGGATACTATTCACGGTAAAAAAAAATTATCTCTGATTGGATCCATGTTTTTATCTTCATGTCTATAATTTGGATATTCTTGAATTCTGGATAAATAGAATTATAATTCTCTAATATTTGTTCTTGATTATATTTTATAATAATGGTGATGAAAGTTCCCTTTGATTTGAGTGTAAAGATGGGTAAATTATTGGTATGACCATGACTATGGGTTCTCTTAGGCCAGTAGTGCAAAGATGAATTGTTGACTGGTATGATCATGACCATTGATCTTACAATTGAATATCTTTAGCTTGAGTGCAAAGGTGAATTGATCAACATAGTTATAAATATTGCATCTACAAATTCTGAAATGATTAGATATTTCTTTGAGATTTGTGTTTCATCTAATATTATTTCACTTGAATTTGTTAATCTAAATCTTCTTATTAAATTTTAATCGTTATCTTTGAAATATGAAACTTGAATATCTTTAACCCGTAGTACAAAGATGAACTGTTGATTGATGAATATCTTTGGCCTGTAGAGTAAAGATAAACTATTGATTGATAAATATCTTTGGCCCGTAGTGCAAAGATGAACTGTTGATTGATGAATATCTTGGCCCGTAGTGCAAAGATGAACTGTTGATTGATGAATATCTTGGCCCGTAGTGCAAAGATGGACAGATGTTTGGCATGATTATGACCTTTGATGTTACTGTTAAATATCTTTGGCCAGTAGTGCAAAGATGAATTGACTAACATGATTATGACTAAAGGCTGTAAACTAGTATAATCATGACCATTGATGTTACAAATGAATATCTTTGGCTTGAGTGCAAAGATGAATTTATTAGCATGATTATGAAAAAGGAACTGTGATTTGGTATAACCATAATCTTTGGTGTTTCA
The DNA here is from genome assembly GCA_020205555.1 of Panax stipuleanatus. NCBI lineage: Eukaryota > Viridiplantae > Streptophyta > Magnoliopsida > Apiales > Araliaceae > Panax > Panax stipuleanatus. The sequence continues at coordinate 43,932,056 of CM035117.1, read as the reverse complement.
GGTAAAAACAGGTGATGAAAAGTATTTTCGTCTTTGGTACAAAGAGGAATTTATCAACATAATTATGATCATGAACTATTTACATGATTGTGGAGATGAACTGTTGATTGATATTATAGGGATGAAATATTGTTGGCGGACTTTTAACAGGGAGAAGATAGTAGATATTATGTTCTATTTGACTCTTCTAATGGATTGCCTGTTCCGCTGCAGTTGTTGATCTAAAACTTGTTGTCTATTGTATTCTATCAGATTTTTCACTGTTGAGGACTAAGGTTCTAAAAATCTGATTCATTACTGATGAAGACTATTGATAATTTAATTATCTTTAGTCATAATATTCTTTACTGGGCTATTTGTGCTCACCCTTTTGCTTCACAATTCCTTTCAGGTAATAAGAGTGTAGCTGGGTCGAGCGGGGATAACAAGGGAATAGAACGATGGTCTATAACTGTTGAAGTTTCCCATAAAACAGTATGAGAATAGTTGTATTGAGGATTTAAAATGTGTGTGTCGTATTTTATACGTCATTTAACAGTTGATTTTGGTGAACAACTATAGGTGAGGCGAACCCGACTTTGGAAGGGTGTGTTGTCACTATCATACAAGATGTCTAACCACATACAACTTCATGTTATTATAAGACATGGTTGTGCACATCCACTTGCTGATTATATTTATGAGCACTACCTATATAATCTTGGAGTATTGTTGGAATATAATCCTCAATTTGAGGAAATCGAGATAATTATATGACAAGAGAATACTTACCATTGGAATGAGCAGGATAGTAATCTTCTCGTTCTTCTTTGGGGTCTATTAGGTCAACCAAGGTTAATTCTCAAGTCCTTCGATATCTATTATAATTTAGAGGCATGGCCTCCCATGTACGAAGGTTTCCTTGAGAATTTTCCAAAGATTTTAATTTTTAAAACAGTTATTGACTGTACCTTTATGTAACGTATCATTGATATGGAATACGAGTACTGTTATTTGTATTGAAACTCACAGTTTATGTGTGGTCGTATTGTGTACGACAATTGGATATGAAAGATTTGTATTTGATTTATGTACCATGTATTTGGCGACTCAGAATGGGTTGGGTTGATTGAACCAATTCTGGGGGCGTCACAGTTGGTATCATAGCCATAAGTAAAGAGCCCCGAGCCTCTATCTGGTGGCTTCCTGTGTATGGGGATGCACCGAAGCCAGACTCTCCGTAGGGGACGCCGTTCTGCGGTGGCAAACTGATAGGTATCATTGTGAGGTGCTGTCCAAGGTGGGACATGAGTCACAGTTGGTATCATAGCTTAGGGATATGGTCGCTGGCGGAGATCTGAGTCTAGAACTAAGAGGGGAGAGACGAGTAATATACTTCACTAGTGTGTGACTTACCTAAGCTGAATTTTCTTACTTAATAAATTGACAAATTGTGATATGTCAATTAATCTTTGTTTTGAAGCTGTATTCTAGAATGAGCAATGGAGAAATCATGATACAGAAGAAATGACCGGGAAGATAGAATCTGAAATGAAAGCAAGGTATACTCACCTCTTTGAATTACGAGGTACGTAAATTTCGGGGACGAAATTTCATAAGGAGGGGAGATTGTAAGACCCCGAATTTTATGAAATACAAGTATTTAATTTTCTTATAATTATTATCCTATTCAGTAAATGGTTAAATTGATAAAAGGTTACAGTTAAGGGTGATATGTGCAAATTTAATAAAGTTAGTAAGTGGTCATAACATATTCGTTGTGTCGGGAAATATTCTTTTGTCGGAGAATATTCGTACGACGGCGCAGTTATTGGTGGATCCCACAACAGAATGAATGTCGGATATAGAAAGCGACAGAAGTAATTTTTTAAAAATAACGGTAAAACTATTACCGTTAAACTGTTAAAATACCCGGTGATAAAAATACAGTAATACGCATTGTTGCAAAGTAGCACACGGTATTGCACAATATCTTTGAATATTGATGCTTACGTAAGAAGTCACACAGTATTCAATAATTGCTACAGCAGTTGTTGCACAGTATCTCATATTATTGATTCAATTATTGTCACAGTATCATCTGCACAATATTTACATTATTAAATTAATAATTGTCATTTATATTATTTAAATGATATTATTAGATAGCATTATTGGCAATGTCTAGAAAGTTCTGTCTAGGAAAGGGGTTAGTTAATTGCGCGCCAGTAAGAAGAAATCTTTATCGGAAGGCCCCCTCTTTCTTGGGAACGACCTAGTTGTCATTATTGTGAGTCTGTAATATTAATTTAAATAATAATTGATGAATGATTGATAAAAATATTTTCATTGTGTTGGAAATATTAATGTTAGTAGAAATCGACATTTATTTCAATAATAGTTGATTTTCGGATGTTAAAATTGATCAAACGGAGAATTAATCGGATAAAGGAGCAATTAATGGGTGGTTAACACGTGGGACCCACTTATTGGTGGATAATAAATAGTTGGTGGGTGGTTGCAGGGGTGGAGGTGCAAGATTTATAAACTTGAAGGACTAAATTAAAAATTAAGGCAAAGATGGAGGTACTAAAGTGTAATTAACCAAATTTTTTTCTAGCCTATAAATACTCCTCTATCCATTCATATTTTTCATACCATTTTGAAGAGCAAAGTTATAATCAAGCTATAGAGAGAGAATAAGAGAGAAAGAAGAAGAGTATTCTGTTACTATTTCAGTATTTAATCTTCTACTGAGGTAAGGGATGTTATTATGTTTCGTAAAGGAGGTTATTTTTCGTAAATGATATTATTTTCGTAAATGATATTATCTTGCGTAAAGGATATTTTGATAAAGGATGTGATTTTATACTCGTAAGGGGTATTATTGCTTTTGTACTAGTAAGGGATATGATTTTTCTCCTAAGGGATATTGTTTTTCTCGTAAGGGGTATTATTTATTTCGTATTGATAAAGGATATTATTTTCTTTCAATACTTATAAGGGTTGTTATTCTATTCCTTATTAAGCTGTGGGAATAACCTGTCTACGCGGATTACCGCATGCATGGTGAATAATCCTTCGTATTCATTCTTTATTAATCTGTGGGAATAACCTGTCTACGCGGACTACCGCATGCATGGTGATTAACCCTTCGTATTTATTTTTTTTATTAAGCTGTGGGAGTAACCTGTCTACGCGGATTACCGCATGCATGGTGAATAATCCTTCGTATTCATTTCTATTAAATTGTGGAAATGATCTGTCTACGCGGATTACCGCATGACGGGTGAAAATCCAATTACAGTTTCGTATATTCATTCATACTCGTACGAAATATTATTTCACTGGAATATTGGTCAGAACTTTTTATGAAATTTTCATCTTTTCATGACAAGCTACTATTCACGAGTTACTATTCATGAGTTACTATTCATAGAGTGTTATTCACGAGTTACTATTCACGAGTTACTATTCACGAGTTACTATTTATGGAATACTATTCACGGTAAAAAAAAATTATCTCTGATTGGATCCATGTTTTTATCTTCATGTCTATAATTTGGATATTCTTGAATTCTGGATAAATAGAATTATAATTCTCTAATATTTGTTCTTGATTATATTTTATAATAATGGTGATGAAAGTTCCCTTTGACTTGAGTGTAAAGATGGGTAGATTATTGGTATGACCATGACTATGGGTTCTCTTTGGCCAGTAGTGCAAAGATGAATTGTTGACTGGTATGATCATGACCATTGATCTTACAATTGAATATCTTTAGCTTGAGTGCAAAGGTGAATTGATCAACATGGTTATAAATATTGCATCTACAAATTCTGAAATGATTAGATATTTCTTTGAGATTTGTGTTTCATCTAATATCGTTTCACTTGAATTTGTATTTATCTAAATCTTCTAATTAAATTTTAATCGTTATCTTTGAAATATGAAACTTGAATATCTTTAACCCGTAGTACAAAGATGAACTGTTGATTGATGAATATCTTTGGCCTGTAGTGCAAAGATAAACTATTGATTGATGAATATCTTTGGCCCGTAGTGCAAAGATGAACTGTTGATTGATGAATATCTTGGCCCGTAGTGCAAAGATGGACAGGTGTTTGGCATGATTATGACCTTTGATGTTACTGTTAAATATCTTTGGCCAATAGTGCAAAGATGAATTGACTAACATGATTATGACTAAAGGCTGTAAACTAGTATAATCATGACCATTGATGTTACAAATGAATATCTTTGGCTTGAGTGCAAAGATGAATTTATTAGCATGATTATGAAAAAGGAACTGTGATTTGGTATAACCATAATCTTTGGTGTTTCAGGTAAAGACAGGTGATGAAAAGATTTTCGTCTTTGTTGCGAAGAGAAATTTATCAACATAATTATGATCATGAACTATTTACATGATTGTGGAGAGGAACTGTTGATTGATGTTATAGGGATGAAATATTGTTGGTGGACTTTTAACAGGGAGAAGATAGTAGACATTATGTTCTACTTGACTCTTCTAATGGATTGCCTGTTCCGCTGCAGTTGTTGATCTAAAACTTGTTGTCTATTGTATTCTATCAGATTTTTCACTGTTGAGGACTAAGGTTCTAAAGATCTGATTCATTACTGATGAAGACTATTGATAATTTAATTATCTTTAGTCATAATATTCTTTACTGGGCTATTTGTGCTCACCCTTTTGCTTCATAATTCCTTTCAGGTAATAAAAGTGTAGCTGGGTCGAGCGAGGATAACAAGGGAATAGAACGATGGTCTATAACTGTTGAAGTTTCTCATAAAACAGTATGAGAATAATTGTATTGAGGATTTAAAATTTGTGTGTCATATTTTATACGTCATTTAACAGTTGACTTTGGTGAACAACTATAGGTGAGGCGAACCCGACTTTGGAAGGGTGTGTTGTCACTATCATACAAGATGTCTAACCACATACAACTTCATGTTATTATAAGACATGGTTGTGCGCATCCATTTGTTGATTATATTTATGAGCACTACCTATATAATCTTGGAGTATGGTTGGAATATAATCCTTAATTTGAGGAAATTGAGATAATTATATGGCAAGAGAATACCTACCATTGGAATGAGAAGGATAGTAATCTTCTCGTTCTTCTTTGGGGTCTATTAGGTCAACCAAGGTTAATTCTCAAGTCCTACGATATCTAATATAATTTAGAGGCATGGCCTCTCATGTACGATGGTTTCCTTGAGAATTTTCCAAAGATTTTAATTCCTAAAACAGTTATTGACTGTACCTTTATGTAACGTATCATTGATAAGGAATACGAGTACTGTTATTTGTATTGAAACTCACAGTTTATGTGTGGTCGTATTGTGTACGACAATTGGATATAAAAGATTTGTATTTGATTTCTGTACCATGTATTTGGCGACTCAGAATGGGTTGGGTTGATTGGACCAATTCTGGGGGCGTCACAATAACTGTTTGACCTTGTCTTTTATGTTTTGGATAGCATAAGTATGCTCTTTTCTCCAAGGTATTGGATTCTTTTGAAGTCTGGTATACAAAATAGATGCATCCTGTGAAAGAATATAGTTTCCTCAATATTTCTGTTAAGTATATATTGTTCGGGTAACAGAAGGATATCTTTTGCTGTTCAAACTGATGCTTCTAACAAAGGATATGGTGGGTTGTTAAATGTGTTTTAAAATTTCAAGATGATCTTTTAAACCAACATTTCTTAATAAGAATAGATTGTTCTACTACTAAATAGATATTTAAAAATGATGTTCAGAATCTTGTTTCTAAACAGATATTTGCTACTTGGCAAAGTATTTTATCAGTATTTGACTTTGATATAGAATATATCAAATGTGAACAGAATTCATTACCGAATTTTTTAACTCGTGAATATCTACATGGTTAATGAATAGCAGAGGTCGTGGCCGAGGCCAACGAAGTCGAGGAAGAAATTAGTATTATACAGAATTTCCAAGTTTAAATACTCCTACCAATATTCCTCAGGCTTCTTCTTACCAAATATCAAAAGATATTCTTCTGTTACCCGAACAGTATATACTAAACAGAAAGATTGAGGAAACTATACTCTTCATTGAACCGAATGATGAGAAATGGATGGCAGATCCATGGGAAATTAAGAGGCGTTATCTAATGGCTCAACAATTTCCTCCTCACTTTGATCAGTACAGGTATATTTATGAACAAATCATAATTAAAGTAGCATTTATGGATATGAAGCACACACTCCATGATCCATCCAAAACCACCAGTCCAATTTCTTACAGTAAAACAACTATCAAAAATATTATGCCCATTGCTAATTGGGGTATCCATCCTCATACCACCAGAACTCTTGACTCTCGTCATTCTAAAACAAAATATAGCTATTTGGATTATATCAATTCCTTTACCTATGTTTTTTGTTACCAAAATCTTATCCATAACCATACCTGGTTTATCTGTATCTGTCCCGAAATTCTAAAAAACAAAATTCCAAATTAGTTTTTTGTTTGGTGGGATAAATTTGGTATCACTTTTGAAACCTTACCCGAATCCATTCAGGCAGTATTTAATTATTGGCAAGTTGCCTATTCTCACATACCAGTTAATAAAGAAATGTCTATGCTTAAAACCCTAGTCCATTTTGTTATCCGTTTTGGAATCCCTTGGATATAGAAATGAGATTTACAGTGAGACTACCAAAATAAGATCCCTCGCCTTAAGAGGGTATTCTTTACAAATAGTGGGATAAAGGTTTAAACCCCACTTTACCAGAATTGGTCAAAGCCATTAAAACTACACTCAGGCTTGCATTGACACTATTTCTAAAATTCTTCCCCTACAGCCAGTTAATCCGTTTGTCAAAATTCAGACAGACTTAAAACTAAAATTTCCAGGAAATTAACTGAAAAATAATTAATTGTAAAAACTATGGATAATATGAAAAATCAATTCCTACAGTCCTTAGTCCAGGATGATACTTCTATGAAAACCATCAGCAGTAATGAAGGGTCTAACCAGGATGACAATGAGTTTAGCGTACTAGCAGGAGAAAGCCAAGAATCGGAAGAACTTACCATGGGAGATTTTTGTGATTCTCTCACCTCTGTGATTTAAGAAAAGATGGAACATGACAAAAAAGGAAAAGGAAAAGCATAATGCTAGCTGTCCTGCACTAACAGAAAAGATTCATCCATTATCTGAAAAAGACAAACTTGCTGTCTTCCACTCCTTCCAACTGTCCTCCATTAACAGAAGAAGACGAACCAGCTGTCTTCCACTCTTTTCAGCTACCGCACAACTGTCCTCTAAAGATAAGGAACGACAAGGATAATCGACTCCACTTACTAGGACACGCCACCTGTCTTTCCCTCATCTTATCTTCTCTTTTACTTTTTCTTTCTATTTATAGGGAGCCTTCACCCTTTGTTGAGGCAGATCGTTTTTAGACTATCTTTAGACTCTATCTCACTCTCACTATTATAAATAAAAGTTTGAAGTTTGAAGATATCCGGAGCCTTCTTATTTACTATAAGTCATAGATAATCTTAAAGTTAATTATTATATTTCTTTAGTTGATATTTTAAATTATCACCAATTCTTCCTGACGGTTAAAAGTTGTGGGTAGAACACCCAATCAACGGTAAGTTTATGAGATCATATATGTAGTAATTTAGAATTAATATATTGTTAATATGACTTTAAAGTATTCTTGCTATGCTGCTAACTGTTGTATGTATTGATTAAGTATTGTTGCAATAATTAAGTGGGACGTCATCCAAGTCGCGTTTAGGTTTATGTCGCTAGCCGGGATTTAGTGTTTGACTGTTTCCCCTTGTAAATCGTTGACAGACGTGCTTAATTATTGTTTTGTGATGGTTATATTATGCATACTCTCCACTTGGTATCAGAGCCATTTTAGTTTATTATCATATTCATAAATATATTTCTTTTAAATTATGCAAATATGATAGCCACACACCATTACTGATATATCAACTACATCCGTAACAACCGTAGCCAATACCGTAGCTTCTACCTCAGAAGCAACTGAATTAATTGCTTATCAGGATGTTAAGGAAGCCCTAGATAGATGGACTATTTCTAAAGTTAAACCAGAAATGATTTATAAAATTGGAACTTTTAATTTTACCAGAAAAAGAATTATTAAAACTTTTGAACATGTTGTTCCTTTACAGAACAATGATGAAATTATATATTTATTGCATATTAAAGATTTGTATCCCTTTATGCAAAAATATAAATATGTTCATATAGGACTTGTACAAATAGCTTTCAAGCCCTTAACCTTACATGGTTAAAACACCAGTATCCAATGTACTCTTAGAAATGATTGATGCCTTAATTGGAAAGCATAATTAATGGGTACTATTGAGTCTAGCTCATGGACCAGTATACTTTATATTTATCCTAATCTTAGTATTTCTTTAACTGACAATAATTTGTCTAAAGTTTTAGAAATGAGAACCATATCTCATGGATATGAGTATCTTTCAGGATCCCCTCCATTTTCTATCTTGTTCAGAATTAATCTTAAAGTCTTAACAACTTTAAACCCTTATAATAGGAAACAGAGTCAACAAGGTCATACTATCTTAATTGATTCTAATCTTTTTAGCAGTCAAGTTGTTATTCCCAGAATGATTTCTTGGGAAGAAATAACTTTTCCTAAACAATGGCAAATTACTAATGATGTTCCTACCAGACCTCTAATTAGACAATCGATAGAAGATGTTATTCAAACCCGTGATGGTAATGTCTATTTAAGTTTTCAGAAATCTTTATTCCGTAGCAAATCTAGCAGAAACATTCCATATAATATTGATTTTCCAGAATCATCTAGACAATCTGTGTTAGAACCTATAGAACAGTTTATTTGGGATCTTCCAGACTATCTAGCAATGATTCTGTTAAGATTGAAAATCCTAAAGATCATATTAAAGAAATACACATATCTAAAAACCAAATACCTCATGGTATATATGAAGTTAATACCCCTAATAACAGAAGACCTTATAGTCCAATCGCTAGTGATATGCATTTTGAATATTAATGGATTTTTCTCCCAATAGCAAAATTCTTAATCTTTTGAATCAAGAATTTATGCAAGATAAATATCGAGATTTTAGAACTTGGTATTTTAAAAACCATAACGCAGAAGAATTAGCAGAATTAAAATCTGATTATTATTCTCATTTGAATAATAATTAGTGTCTAATATCATTTCCTCAATGGTATTATAATTTTGCTATAAAATCAGAAATATATACAAAAAACTAATTAAATGTTTTAACAGGAATTCAAAAGGAATGGATAACTACTACTAGTAGTATTATTCAATCAATTCATCATCCCCCCCCCCCCCCCAATCTTTAGAATTTGAGTTATGGGAATGAAAATTGAAGGCCTTTAATTATTAATCCGTATGTTGAAATCCCAGATAAATCTTATCAACGGAAAATTATTAAATTTAAAGATATTTTACCTATTACCAAACAGAATAATTATATTAATTTATTTCTCCAAACTGTAGGAAAACAATTAACCAGAATTGAAGAACAAGTTGATCATTTAAATTAAAAATGTCAAGTGATCCCTAAACAAATAAATCTTCAACCTGTTAATGTTAAACCCCCTCATGAGGTTAATAATTTCAAAATGAAACCATCCAAGTCTGATGATGAGTTTGTTAACAATCTTTTAACTAAAATAAAAGATTTAAAAACACCAACAGAATCCACTTCTCAAATAAATATGTTATCTCACAAACCATCTTCATCCCATAATATTGCAGATACTAATGATGATGATGATGATTTGGATTCAACACATATTTTTGAAATACAGAATAATTTTTAAAATATGTAATCAATAAATAAAACTACTTACAATCAAAAGCCCATTGAACGAATGGCTTTATCAGGACCTAGTAGGTATTATTATCCTATACCTACACTCCAGGACATTCTTTATGAAGAAGATTTTCTTCATTCTCAAAAATCTTAACATAGTAAAACCATCTATGAATGGAATATAGATGGGAAATTCGAATATCAGATTTATGAGACTATACATCATACTATGATGTATGCTACAGTCTGCAAACAGAATGATAATACTGATCATCAAATCTGTCGTTTCCTTGTTAATGGTTTTACTAGCATTCTTAAAGGATGGTGGGATAAAGCTCTCACTGAAGCTCAAAGAGTTGAGATTTTAAATTCCTTTAAGATTGACACTGACCCCATTACTAAAATCGAAACAAAGAGAGAAGATGCTAGTTACACTCTTGTTCAATCTATTCTTCATCACTTTGTAGGACCAGGACTGATGAATACTGATAGAAGTAGAGAACTTTTACAGAATCTTAGATGTCCATCTTTAACTCATTTTAGATGGTATAAAGATGTTTTCTTAATGTAAGTTATGCAAAGACCTGATGCTAACAGTGAACATTGGAAAGCCAAATTTATTGATGGACTTCTTACCTTTTTTGATGAAAAAATCTGTAAAAAATTAAGGGATAAGCATAATCAAATGAGTATTTCTTCTAACCAGTATTCTTATGGTCATCTTGTTGCTATCATTATTGAAGAAGGATTATCATTATGTAATGATATGAAGCTTCAACATTTAATGAAAAAATAGAATCTTACTAAAAGATATGAATTAGGAGAATTCTGTGACCAATTCTCTTATGATACTAAAGTTCAATATCCCTCAAAATCTAGAAAATAACAACATCCTAAAAAATCTAAATCACACAGAAAACATTCCTCTAGAAATTCTTCTAAAAAAAACCCGAAAAAACTACTAGAAAAAGAAAGTCTTATAACAAAAAATATAAATCTAAGATAAAATGTTATAAATGTGGAAAAACAGTACATTTTGCCAATAAATGTAAATCAAAGATTAAACAGAAACTTAATGAAATGTCTCTTGATGAATATATTCAACAAGAAATATTAAATTGTCTCTCTAATAGTAATGCTGAATCAGGTTCAGATAATGAATTAGCTGAAATCTATTCTTCTTCTGAAACAGAAAATGATTCTAATAATGAACAGCCTTGTCAAACCTGTACTATTTATAATTACAATACCATAACAGAAGCTAATTACTGGAAAGCTATTGTCGAAATGAATGGCTTTGACATTGGAGGTCTGAGTATCAATGTTATTACAGATACTCAGAAATCAATGCATGATTTAGCCGATCAAATTAAAGATCCAGATATTAAATTAAAATTTTAGGAAATTTGTTATAAAAATCAGAAAATTGAAGATATTCTTTCCGTTGAACAATACAACATGAGAGAAGTTATGAAACATATGCGAAACGTATGCAAAACGTTTCTAATGAAGAAAAACGTATTACTATCCAAGATTTAAAAGGGGAAATAAACCTCTTAAAAATTGAAGTTAAACAATTACAAAAAGCTAATATTATTATCTCTCAACATCTAAATAATATTAAACAACAATTAAATACAAAGGGCAAATCAGAATCTTCTGAGGATAAAATAGAAACTTCTGATAATCAGTATTTAATGCTAATGAACCAAGTTATTTTCCAAAAATGGTATATTAGAATAACTTTTATAATAAAACCAAATTTTATTATTAAAGATGAAATTACTCTTGTTGATAGTGGTGCTGATATGAACTGTATTCAAGAAGGATTAATTCATACAAAGTATTTCCAAAAAACCACTCAATCTTTAACTAGTGCAAGTGGTAATACTAGAAGAATTATGTATAAAATACCTGAAGCTTTAATCTGTAATCAAGATCTGTGTTTACCTACCTCTTTCGTTTTAATCAGAAATATGAGTCAAAGTATAATTTTAGGCACTCCTTTTTTATGTCTTCTAATGCCTATTACAAAAATTGATACTTTAGGTATCCATACAAATCTTAATAACAGAAGTATAATATTTGAATTCATAACAGAACCCTATACTAAAGAATTAAATCAAGTGAAACATATGATTTATTCCAAAGAAAAACAAATAAATTTTATTCAAAAAGAAGTTAAGTTTCTTAGTACAGAACAAAGAATTTTACAACCTTCTTTACAGGATAAAATAAAATTACTTTTTAAAACTCTTCAAACAGACATTGTAGTGATGTTCCTAATGTTTTTTGGAACAGGAAGAAATATATTATTTCTCTTTCTTATTTATCCGATTTTAATGAGAAAAATATTCCTACCAAATCTAGGCCTAGCCAACTGAAAAAAGAATATTTAATTTTGTGTAAAAATAAAATTGAATCACTTCAGCAGAAAATGCCCATTAGACCTAGTAATTCCCCTTGGAGCTTTACTCCTTTTTATGTTAATAAAAATGCAAAATTTGAAAGAGGAATACATAGGCTTGTTATTAACTACAAACTACTAAATGAGGTTTTAAAATAGATTAGGTACCCTATACCTAATAAAAAAGACCTTTTAGATAGATTGCATGATGCAATTATCTTTTTTAAATTTGATTTAAAATCAGGATTCTGGCAAATACAAATTTGTGAAAAAGATAGATATAAAATCGCATTTACAGTACCTTTTGGCCATTTCGAATGGAATGTTTTACCATTTGGAGTAAAAAATGGACCCTCTGAATTTCAACATATTATAAATGATATTTTTAATCCCTTTACTGAATTTATTATTTGTTATATTGATAATGTTCTTATATTCTCATCTTCAATAGATCAACATATTAAACATTTAAATATTTTCAAAAATGGTTTAGTAGTTTCAGCACCAAAGATGAAACTTTTCAAAACAGCAATTTGATTTCTTGGACATAATATTTCTAATGGAACTATTATTCTAATTGATAGATGTATTGAATTTGCATCTAAATTTCCGAATGAAATCAAAGAAACTACTCAACTGCAAAGATTTTTAGGTAGTCTTAATTATATTCGAGTTCAAACATTTAATTAGTTTTTTGTATATATTTCTGATTTTATTGAAAAATTACAATACCATTGGGGAAATGATATTAGACACTGATTATTATTCAAATGAGAATAATAATCAGATTTTAATTCTGCTAATTCTTCTGCGTTATGGTTTTTAAAATACCAAGTTCTAAAATCTTGATATTTATCCTACATAAAATCCTGATTCAAAAGATTACGAATTTTGCTATTGGGAGAAAAATCCATTAACATTCAAAATGCATATCACTAGCGGTTGGACTATAAGGTCTTCTATTATTAGGGGTATTAACTTCATATATACTATGAGGTATTTGATTTTCAGATATGTGTATTCCTTTAATATGAACTTAAGGATTTTCAATCTTAACAGAATCATTGCTAGATAGTCTGGAAGATCCTTGAGAAACTGATTCTATAAGTTCTGACACATATTGTCTAGATGATTCTGGAAAATCAATATTATAAGGAATGTTTCTGCTAGATTTTCTATAAAGTGAAGATTTCTAAAAACTTAAATAGACATTACCGTCACGGGTTTGAATAACATCTTCTATCGATTGTCTAATTAGAGGTCTGGTAGGAACAACATTAGTAATTTGCCATTGTTTAGGAAAAGTTATTTCTTCCCAAGGAATCATTCTGAGAATAGTAACTTGACTACTAAAAAGATTAGAATCAATTAAGACAGTATGACCTTGTGACTCTGTTTCCTGATATAAGGGTTTAAAGTTGTTAAGACTTTAAGATTAATTCTGAACAAGATAGCAAATGGAAGAGATCCTGGAAGATACTCATATCCATGAGATATGATTCTCATTTATAAAACTTTAGACAAATTACTGTAAGTCAAAGAAATGCTAAGATTAGGATAAATATTAAAGTATACTGGTCCATGAGCTAGACTAGTCTCAATAGCACCTATTAATGATGCTTTCCAATTAAGACATCTACCATATCTAAGAGTACATTGGATACTGGTGTTTTGACCAAGTAAGGTTAAGGGCTTGAAAACTATTTATACAAGTCCTATATGAACATATTTATAGTTTTGCATAAAGGGATACAAATCATCAATATGCAATAAATATATAATTTTCATCATTGTTCTGTAAAGGAACAACATATTCAAAAGTTTTAATAATTCTTTTATTAGTAAAATCAAAGTTCTAATTTTATAAATCATTTCTAGTTTAACTTTAGGAATAATCCATCTATCTAAGGCTTCCTTAACATCCTAATAAGCAATTAATTCAATTTCTTTTGAGGTAAAAGCTACGGTATTGGCTACGGTTGTTACGGATGTAGTTGGTTTGTCAGTCATGGTGTGTGGCGATCATATATGTATAATTTAAAAGAAATATATTTATGAATATGACAATAAACTAAAACAGCTCTGATAGCAAGTGGAGAGTATGCACAATATAAGCATCACAAAATAATAACTAAGCACGTCTATCAACGATTTACAAGGGGAAACAGTCAAATGCCTAATCCCGGCTAGCAACATAAAACCTAAACGCGACTTGGATGACGTCCCACTTAATTATTGCAATAATACTTAATCAATACATACAACAGTTAGCAGCATATCAAGAATACTTTAAAGTCATATTAACAATATATTAATTCTAAATTACTACATATATGAACTCATAAACTTACTGTTGATTGGGTGTTCTACCCACAACTATTAACCGACAGGTTTCTTTCAAAATAGCTTCTTTTGTTTTAACAACCAATTGTTCTGTTTTAATTAATCGTTCTTGAAAATAAAGGCGATTATGATAATCTACAGTGTTATTATATTATGTTCTATAACGAATACTGTTTTCTTGGTGATAATTTAAAATATCAACTAATGAAATATAGTAATTAACATCAAGATTATCTATGACTTATAGTAAATAAGAAGACTCCGGATATATTCAAACTTTAAACTTTTATTTATAATAGTGAAAGCGAGATAGAGTCTAAAGATAGTCTAAAAAAGATCTACCTCAACAACGGGTGAAGGCTCCCTATAAATAGAAAGAAAGAGAAGATAAGCGAAAGATAGGTGGCGTGTCCTAGTAAGTGGAGTCGATTATCCTTGTCGTTCCTTATCTTTAGAGGACAGTTGTGAGGTAGCAGATAAGAGTGGAATACAGCTGGTTCGTCTTCTTCTGTTAATAGAGGACAGTTCGAAGGAGTGGAAGACAGCTAGTTTGTCTTTTTCTAATAATGGAGGAATCCTTTCTGTTAGTTCAGGACAACTAGCATTATACTTTTCCTTTTCCATTTTTTTTATGTTCCATCTTTTCTGAAATCATAGAGGTGAGAGAATCCCAAAAATCTCCCATTGTAGGTTCTTCCGGTTCTTGGCTTTCTCCTGCCAGTACGCTAAACTCATTATTTTTACAATTAATTCTTTTTTAGTTAATTTTGGAAATTTTAGTTTTAAGTTTGTTTGAATTTTGACAAACGGATTAACTGGCTGTAGGTTAAGAATTTTAGGAATAGTATCAATGCAAGCCTGAGTGTGAGTTTTAATGACTTTGACCAATTCTGCTAAAGTGGGTTTTAAACTTTTATCCCACCATTTAGTAAAGAATACCCTCTTAAGGCGAGGGATCATATTTTGGTAGTCACACTGTAAATCCCATTTCTATATCCAAGGGATTCCAAAACGGATGACAAAATGGACTAGAGTTTTAAGCATAGACATTTCTTTATTAACTGGTATGTGAGAATAGGCAACTTACCAATCTTTAAATGCTGCCTGAATGGATTCGGGTAAGGTTTTAAAAGTGATACCAAATTTATCTCACCAAACGAAAAACTAGTTGGGAATTTCATTTTTTATAATTTCGGGACAGATACGGATAAATCAGGTTTGGTTATGGATAGGATTCTGGTAATAAAAAACATAGGTAAAGGAATTAATATAATCCTAATAGCTATATTTAGTTTCAAAATGACGAGAGTCAAGAGTTCTGGTGGTATGAGGATGGATGCCCCAATTAGCAATGGGCATAATATTTTTGATAGTTGTTTTACTGTAAAAAAATTGGACTGGTGGTTTTGGATGGATTATGGAGTGTATGCTTCATATCCATAGATGTTGTTCCAATTATGATTTATTTATAAATATACCTGTACTGATCATAATGAGGAGGAAACTGTTAAGTTGTTAGATAAGCCTCTTTATTTCCCATGGATCTGCCATCCATTTCTCATCATTCGGTTCAATGAAGAGTATAGTTTCTTTAATATTTCTATTAAGTATATACTGTTCGGGTAACAGAAGGATATCTTTTGATGTTTGGCTAGAAAAAGCCTGAGGAATACTATTAGGAGTATTTAAATTTGGAAATTCTGTATAATACTAATTTCTTCCTCGGCCACGACCTCTATTGTTCATTAACCTGCAGATATTCACGAGTTAAAAAATTCGGTAAGGAATTCTGTTCTCCTTTGATATATTCGATATCAAAGTCAAATACTGATAAAACACTTTGCCAAGTAGCAAATATCTATTTAGAAACAAGATTCTGAACATCTTTTTTTAAATATCTATGTAGCAATAGAACAATCTACTCTTATTAAGAAATGTTGGTTTAAAAGATCATCTTGAAATTTTAAAACACATTTAACAATTAATAAACATTCTTGTTTTATGGTATGGTAATTTATAGAAGCCCCCATCCATACTCCTAAAGTAAAGCGAAGAAGTTCTTCTTTTTTCTTATTAGGATTGTACTGTTTAAGTATCCCACCATATCCTTTGTTGGAAACATCAGTTTGAACGATTTTCTTCCAAGCAGGATTAGGTCGAGATAAACAAGGTAACTGTTTGACCTTGTCTTTTATGTTTTGGACAGCATAAGTATACTCTTTTGTCCAAGGCATTGGATTCTTTTGAAGTCTGGTATATAAGATAGATGCATCCTATGAAAGATTTGGATAATAATCTCGAATATAATTAAGACTACCTAAAAATCTTTGCAGTTGAGTAGTTTCTTTGATTTCATTTGAAAATTTAGATGCAAATTCAATACATCTATCAGTTGGAATAATAGTTCTATTAGCAATATTATGTCCAAGAAATCTGATTGTTGTTTTGAAAAGTTTCATCTTTGGTGCTGAAACTACTAAACCATTTTTGATAATAACATTTTTGAAAATATTTAAATGTTTAATATGCTGATCTATTGAAGATGTGAAGATAAAAACATTATCAATATAACAAATAATAAATTCAGTAAAGGGATTCAAAATATCATTCATAATATGTTAAAGTTCAGAGGGTCCATTTTTTACTCGAAATGGTAAAACATTCCATTCGAAATGGCCAAAAGGTACTGTAAATGCGGTTTTATATCTATCTTTTTCACAAATTTATATTTGCCAAAATCCTGATTTTAAATCAAATTTAGAAAAGATAATTGCATCATGCAATCTATCTAAAAGGCCTTTTTTTAGGTATAGGGTACGTAATCCATTTTAAAATCTCATTTAACAGTTTGTAGTTAATAACAAGCCTACGTATTCCTCTTTCAATTTCTGTATTTTTATTCCTCTTTCAATTTTTGCATTGTTATTAACATAAAAAGCAGTACAGCTCCAAGGGAAATTACTAGGTCTAATGGGATTTTTTTATTGAAGTGATTCAGTTTCATTTTTACACAAAATTAAATATTCTTTTTTCATTTGGGATAGCCTAGATTTGGTAGGAATATTTTTCTCATTAAAATCGGATAAATAATGAAGAGAAATAATATGTTTCTTCCTGTTCTAAAAAGTATTAGGAACATCACTACAAATTTTTGTTTGAAGAGTTTTAAAAAGTAATTTTATTTTATCCTGTAAAGAAGGTTGTAAAAGTCTTTGTTCAATAGTAAGAAACTAAACTTCTTTTTGAAAAAAATTTATTTGTTTTTCTTTAGAATAAATCATATGTTTCACTTGATTTAATTCTTTAGTATAGGGTTCTGTTATGAATTCAAATATTATACTTCTGTTATTAAGATTTGTATGGATATCTTAAGTATCAATTTCTGTAATAGGCATTAGAAGACATAAAAAAAGAGTGCCTAAAATTATACTTTGACTCATATATCAGATTAAAACGAAAGAGGTAGGTAAACACAGACCTTTATTATAGATTAAAGCTTCTGATATTTTATACTTAATTCTCATAGTATTACCACTTGCACTAGTTAAAGATTGAGTGGTTTTTTGGAAATACTTTGTAGGAATTAATCCTTCTTGAATACAGTTCATATCAGCACCACTATCAACAAGAGCAATGGAATCTTTAATAATAAAATCTGGTTTTATTATAAAAGTTATTCTGATATACCATTTTTAGAAAATAACTTGGTTCATTAGCATTAAATACTGATTATCAGAAGTTTCTATTTTATCCTCAGAAGATTTTGATTTGCCCTTTGTATTTAATTTTTGTTTAATATTATTTAGATCTTGAGAGATAATAATATTAGTTGTTTGTAATTGTTTAACTTCAGTTTTTAAGAGGTTTATTTCCCCTTTTAAATCTGTGATAGTAATAGGTTTTTCTTCATTAGAAACGTTTTGCATACGTTTCATAATTTCTCTCATGCTGTATTGTTCAACGGGAAGAATATCTTCAGTTTTCTGATTTTTATAACAAATTTCCAAAAATTTTAATTTAATATCTGGATCTTTAATTTGATCGGCTAAATCAAGCATTGATTTCTAATTATCTGTAAGAACATTGATACTCGGACCTCCAATGTCTAAGCCATTCATTTCAACAATAGCTTTCCAATAATTAGCTTCTGTTATAGTATTGCAATTATTAATAGTACAGGTTTGACAAGGCTGTTCATTATTAGAATTATTTTCTATTTCAGAAGAAGAATAGATTTCAGCTAATTCAATATCTGAACCTGATTCATCATTACTACTGGAGAGATAATTTAATATTTCTTGTTGAATATCTTCATCAAGAGACATTTCATTAAGTATCTGTTTAATCTTTGATTTACATTTATTGGCAAAATGTCCTGTTTTTTCACATTTATAACATTTTATCTTAGATTTATCTTTTTTGTTATAAGACTTTTTTTTTCTAGTACTTTTTTCGGGTTTTTCTTTTTTAGAAGAATTTTTAGAGGAATGTTTTCTGTGTGATTTAGATTTTTTAGGAAGTTGATGTGTTCTAGATTTTGAGGGAAATTGAACTTTAGTATCATAAGCGAATTGGTCACAGAATTCTCCTAATTGATGTCTTTTAGTAAGATTCTGTTTTTTCATTAAATGTTGAAGCTTCATATCATTACATAATGATAATCCTTCTTTAATAATGGTAGCAACAAGATGACCATAAGAATACTGGTTATAAGAAATACTCATTTGATTATACTAATCCCTTAATTTTTTACAAATTTTTTCATCAAAAAAGGTAAGAAGTCCATCAATAAATTTGGCTTTCCAATGTTCACTGTTAGCATCAGGTCTTTGCATAACTTTCATTAAGAAAACATCTTTATACAATCTAAAATGAGTGAAAGATGGACATCTAAGATTATGTAAAAGTTCTCTACTTCTATCAGTATTCATCAGTCCTAGTCCTATAAAGTGATGAAGAATAGATTGAACAAGAGTGTAACTAGCATATTCTCTCTTTGTTTCGATTTTAGTAATGGGGTCAGTGTTAATCTTAAAGGAATTTAAAATCTCAAATTTTTGAGCTTCAATGAGAGCAGAGTATGCACAATATAAGTTTCACAAAACAATAATTAAGCACGTCCGTCAACGATTTACAAGGGGAAACAGTCAAATGCCTAATCCCGGCTAGCGACATAAAACCTAAAAGCGACTTGGATAACGTCCCACTTAATTATTGCAACAATACTTAATCAATACATACAACAGTTAGCAGCATAGCAATAATAGTTTAAATTCATATTAACAATATATTAATTTTAAATTACTACATCTGTGATCTCATAAACTTACTGTTGATTGGGTGTTCTACCCACAACTATTAACCAACAGGTTTCTTCTTGAATAGCTTCTTTTGTTTTAACAATCAATTGTTCTGCTTTAATTAATCGTTCTTGAAAATAAAGGCGATTATGATAATCTACAGTGTTATTATATTCTGTTCTATAACGAATACTGTTTTCTTGCTGATAATTTAAATTATCAACTAATGAAATATAGTAATTAACATAAAGATTATCTATGACTTACAGTAAATAAGAAGGCTCCGGATATCTTCAAACTTCAAACTTTTATTTATATTAGTGAGAGCGAGATAGAGTCTAAAGATAGTCTAAGAAAGATCTGCCTCAACAATGGGTGAAGGCTCCCTATAAATAGAAAGAAATAGTAAAAGAGAAGATAATGGAAAGACAAGTGGCGTGTCCTAGTAAATGGAGTCGATTATCCTTGTCGTTCCTTATCTTTAGAGGACAGCTGTGCGGTAGCTAAAAAGAATGGAAGACAGATGTTTCGTCTTTTTCTATTAATGGAGGACAGTTGGAAGGAGTGGAAGATAGCTGGTTTGTCTTTTTTTGATAATGGAGGAATCCTTTTTGTTAGTGCAGGACAACTAGCATTATGCTTTTCCTTTTCTTTTTTTGTCCTGTTCCATCTTTTCTGAAATCATAGAGGTGAGAGAATCCCAAAAATCTCCCATGGTAGGTTCTTCTAGTTCTTGGCTTTCTCCTGCTAGTATGCTAAACTCATTGTCATCCTGGTCAGACCCTTCATTACTGCTGACGGTTTTCATAGAAGTATCATCCTGAACTAAGGACTGTCGAAATTGATTTTTCATATAATCTATAGTTTTTACAATTAATTCTTTTTCAGTTAATTCTGGAAATTTCTGTTTTAAGTCTGTCTGAATTTTGACAAACGAATTAACTGGCTGTAGGGGAAGAATTTTAGGAATAGTGTTAATGCAAGCCTGGGTGTGAGTTTTAATGGCTTTGACCAATTTTGGTAAAGTGGGGTTTAAACCTTTATCCCACTATTTGGTAAAGAATACCCTCTTAAGGCGAGGGATCTTATTTTGGTAGTCACACTGTAAATCTAATTTCCATATCAAAGGGATTCCAAAACGGATGACAAAATGGACTAAGGATTCCCCGTTTTTTGGATTTTTACTTTTTTTTTTTTAGATTATCACAAGATCTTTCTAAGACTGATAAGATCGGACATTCGTATAACCTACCAGATCAATCGATACTTGATAAGATTGGACATTTGTATAACCTACCAGATCAATCTTTCTCTAACACTTTTGTTAACGATTTATAACCCGAATAAGAAACTTTTAACGCCAACATACGGCTACAACGTTCCACCGGAGAATGCGACTTGGGTGACGTCCCACTAGATAATAAATTAATTTAAGATACCATATTCCTGATCAACAACCTTATAGATAAAGAGACTAAAATAGTCCATATTTCTGATCAACAACCCTCTATATTACTGTTATAGACTTCTATATTAGTGGATAGATCTTGTGATTTTCTTGACTCAAAAACTAGTTCATGGCTCTAATACCATATAAAAATAGAACAAGGAACTACGAGCTAACTAGTTATTTAAGCATTGTTTAAAACTATCATATTAACATGATAACATACATATGGATACATAAATCTAAACAGATAACTATGCAAACATATGTATACAATCAAAATCAAAAATTATGTACATGAATGTTTTTGTGGGGGTTAAGTCATACCTCTAACTACTGGAATGATTTTCCCTTTAGAGAAATCCTCAGAGGGAGTAAGGATGGAGAATGGAAATCAAAGCTATACTGAAAAGATGGGTTGTTATTACTGGAGAAATTTACAAAGGAGGAGAGGGGGAATACATGGGAGAGTGGGAGAGGAAAGCCTTTGGCGAGAGTCTAAAGGTAAAGGGACGAAAGGTACGTGACTTCATTTCTCGCTCCAGAAATAGCATTTTATAGCTTATTTCAAGATGTCTCATAAAATCAAGAATATTAATATCTACTTAGACAAAAATTACAAAAGGGGCAGAAGAGATCGGACTTAAGGTAGTAGAGCATATAAATGCCACTACCCAACGTAATGAAATCCGACACCACCCTCGATAGATGAGACGCAGATAGTGGGAAGGGATGATGATATATCAAGGGTAGTTAAACTGTTATGTGAAAATAATGAGAAGGATTCATCTTTCATTGCTATGGTGGGATTGGGAGGTCTAGGGAAGACAACTCTTGCTCATTTAGTTTACGGGAGTGATGAGCTTTTTACAAAAAAAATTGGGGTTACTGTGTCTGATGATTTTGATGTCATAAGGGTTTTAAACGAGATGGTTCAGTCTCTCACCAAAACCAATTCTCAATTTTCAAATCAGGAAGAGACCATAAAAATGCTTCAACAAAATATAAAGGGGGAAACCTTTTTACTTGTACTTGATGATGTTTGGAACCAAAATTCAGACAAATGGGATTGCATGAGAAGTTATTTGGTAGATGTTGGTGGTGCTAAGGGAAGCAAAATTACGGTGACTAGTCGCAAGGATGAAGTTGCTTCAACCATGCAAATTTCTCCTACTTATAAAGTGTTTACTCATACGTTGCTCGGACTATCGGGAGATGATATTGGCAACTATTTAAGAAAATAACATTTCGAGAAGATGGAGTAGTGGATAATGATAATTTGGAGGCCATGGGTAGAAGGATGGTGGAAAGGTGTGGCGGCTTGCCATTAGCGATAAAGGCGCTAGGGGGTTTATTGTACTCAAAGAAGTCTAAAAATGATTGGTTGTCTATCCAAAATAGTTAAACATGGCTCATAAGAGATGTCTTGCCTTCTTTAAAGCTAACATATAATAACTTTTCTTCCTCATCTTTGAAAAACAGTTTTGGATATTGTTCTACTTTTCCTAAAGATTTTGACATAAAGAAGGATAAGTTAATCCAAATTTAGATGGCCTTAGGGCTGCTTCTGCCTCGTAGAGGAAGTGATTTGGCGATGGAGGATATAGGCGATGAGTATTTTAGCATTTTGTTGGGGAATTATTTGCTAAAAGAAGTAGAAAAGGATGTTTACGAAAATATCACTGGTTGTAAGATGCACGATCTAGTTCATGACCTTGCACTAGACGTATCCAGAAATTATTGCAAAACTTTGGAGGCTAGTGACGTGAACTATGTTTCTGAGGCAGTGCATGTGTGGTTAAAGTGGCCAAGGATATAAAACCAAAAATATGAAAAGGAATCTTTGAGAGAGTACAAATGTGACGCCCCCAAAATAGGTCCACACAACCCATTCTGAGTCGCCAAATACATGGTACAACATCCAAATATAAATTTTTTTATATTAAACTGTCGTGCAAAATACGACCACACAAACTGAGAGCTTTAATATAGATATTAAGTCGTATATAATACAAAAATATTAATGCTCAAATAAGTCCTCATTATAATTATTATCACACTATTTTATAAAATAATGAGGACTACTATAGCACTATCTCGGATCATCACTCCATTCCCCGACTAGTCCCAGCTATATTCTCATTTCCTGAAGAGAACAATGAAAGAAAAGGGTGAGCTCAACTAGCCTAGTAAAGAATATTACGATTAAGATAATGAAGAATAAATTATCGTTAGTCTTCAATAAATCAGATAAAATAGTATGGACAACAAGTTTTAGATCAACAAGCAGAGGAAATAGCAATTCATTAGAAGAGTTAAGTAGAGAATGATGTCTACTATCTTCTATGATTTAAAAGTTCATCATCAATATTTTATCCTTGTAACATCAATCAATAAATATTTCAAATCAATAATTTATCTTTGCATTACGGGCCAAATATATTCATTTGTATCACCAGTGGTCATGATCATGCCAAACACCTGTCCATCTTTGCACTATGAGCCAAAGATATTCATAAATCAACAATTTATCTTTGCACTACGGGCCAAAGATATTTATCAATCAACAGTTCATCTTTGCACTACGGGTCAAAGATAACTTTCACCACAATTTAAGTTTGAGGATTATGACAATGATATAAACAATAAATCCAGTGAGATCAAGGATAAATATTAGAGATTTATAAGTTACGAAGATCGCACACTTTTTACCGATTAAGATCCGTTACAGTTTGAATCAATTAGCGAGCCTATACGTAAAGGAGATTGTTTCGCGACATGGAGTGCCGGTGTCTATTATCTCTGATCGAGATCCGCGCTTCACGTTAAATTTTTGGAAGAGTTTGCAAGAGAGAATGGGAACGCAGTTAAGGTTGAGTACCGCATATCATCCTCAGACAGATGGAAATTGAGACGACCACCTACCCTTAATCGAATTTGTGTATAATAATAGTTACCATGGGAGTATCGGCATGCCACCGTACGAAGCTCTTTATGGAAGAAAGTGCAGAACGCCATTATGTTGGGACGAAGTCGGAGAGCGACGAATACTCGAACCAGAGTTAGTACAACAAACCGCAGATGTGGTGACAGTAATAAGAGCCAAACTAGTAGCAGCTCAAGATTGCCAAAAGAAATACGCAGATTTGCATCGGCAGGACCGAGACTATAAAGTCGGCAGTTTTGTTTTCTTGAAGGTATCTCCATTGAAGGGAAAGATCCGTTTCGGCAAGAAAGAAAAATTGAGTCCAAGATTCATAGGACCGTTCGAGATACTGAAGCGAGTGGGCGAAGTGGCATACAAAGTTGAATTACCACCCGAGTTGGAACACATCTACAACGTGTTCCACATTTTCGTGTTGCGATCGTACAAAGCCGACTACAAGCACGTGATTTCATATGAGCCCATTCAAGTGGAGAAGAACTTGGCGTACGAAAGCAGTCTTTGGAATATCCTCAGTTTTAATCTTTAACTGATGATATCTAGAACGAAGATCGATCTTTGAAAAGAATTGTGCACCTTGCAATTGGTCGAACAGATCATCAATACGAGGTAATGGATACCTATTCTTGATGGTGACATGATTCAACTCCTGATAGTCAATACAAAGTCGCATACTCCCGTCTTTCTTCTTTACGAATAAAACAGGAGCACCCCAAGGAGATGTACTAGGACGAATAAAATCGATGTCCAACAACTCCTGTAGTTGGACCATTAACTCCTGAAGTTCAAAAGGAGCCATTCGATATGGGGTTTTAGAAATGGGTTTTGTACCGGGTTCAAGGTCAATAAAGAATTCAACTTCACGTTTTGGGGGTAAACCGGGAAGTTCTTCGGGAAATACATCAGGAAACTCATTAACAACAGAAATATCATTCAAACCTAAAGTATTCTGGTTTAGATCAGTGACATGGGCTAAGAAAGCTTGACATCCATTTTTTAATAAACGAATAGCTTTATGACTTGAAACGACATTGACTGATTTTAGTGGTTTGGTGGTTTGAATTCGCATAACAGGTTGGTTAGGAATATGAAAACTAACAACTTTACAAAAATAATCAATTTTGGCATGATAAGTGGTTAACCAATCAATTCCTAAAATCACGTCAAATGCAAGTATTTTCAAAGATATAAGATCAACAGGTTGGGTGAGGGTACCAATTTGAATCAAGAAAGATTTGTAAACTGTGGATGTAACAAAGGTTTCTCCCAACGAAGTATCAACAGATAAGTCAAAGTTTAATTTCTCAGAAGTCAAGTTCAAACGTTGAGCACAAGCAGGTGAGATAAAAGAATGGGTAGCACCGGTATCTAATAAGGTGTAAACTTCGGAAGAGTTTATTATCAGCTTACCCGTGATCACCTCGTTCGGGTTCCTTACTTATTGGGCAGTCACGACAAAAGCTCTTCCAAGAACCACCGACTTTGACTTGTCCGGAACTGCCTTAGGAATCACCACCCCCGCTGGACTTGGTTTCGCTATAGAACATACTCGAGCTATATGTCCTTCCTTTCCACAGTTATAGCACACCTTGGATTGCTGTGTTCAATTGGGACTGATGTGTCCCTCTTGCCCGCATTTATAGCATGCGACCGGCGGTCGTTCTCCTCCCCTAGAAACAGTTGATGTTGGTGCTACTGTCAATATTTTCACGTTCTCATTGTTGTACCTTCTCTTCTTGAAATCTCCCCCCGACTCACTCCTTCTATTATCATGGCCACGATTACCACCGGAGTGGTTACCGCTTCTGTCATGATACTTTCCTCCTTGCTGGTTGTCATTGTTCCGATGACTGCTGCCACCGGTAGGACCTTGGTTGTTGTCCCTTGGTTGAACATAATCATTATCACGTTCTAACAATTGGGCACTGTTCACTACATCTGAATATAGAAAAAATTTGTGAGAAATGAGGTATTGACGAATTTCTGGTTTCAAACCTCTCAAAAACATCCGCGTCATACGTTCCTCATTCTCCACCAAATGAGGTGCAAACCGAGATAACTCTGCAAACTTAGCCTCATACTGGGACACCGTCATGTTATTCTGTTCCAGTCTGATAAATTCTACCTCTTTCATGTGACGAATACTTTCTAGAAAGTATTTATCATTGAACAGTTTCTGGAACGCCTCCCAAGACATCTTGAGTGCGGCAAGCTGGGTACGCTTCACAGATTCCCATCAGTAATATGCCTCTCCACGGAATATAAAGGTGGCGAATGGGTCCTTCTGTTCCCCCGTGCATCCCAAGACATCAAATATCTTGGTAATTTGCTTAACCCACGTTTCTGCCTTGATTGGATCTGGCTTTCCCTGAAATTCTGGTGGTCCCAACTCTTTAAACTGCTTGGCGGTAATAAGTCGCGAGTTGTTATTATTTCCACCTGTATTACGAACACGAGTCTCCCTCGTCTGGTTTTACATGAACTGCAAAAAGCTTCTAAACATCCCATCGTTCATCGTTTCTTCGGTAAGGTTGTTTACAGGAGGAATATAGCCTTCCTGTTGCACGTTCTCCTGGTTAGTGATTAAAGGTGTCTCAACGGTCTCATTCACTCCATTGTTTAGATTTTCTGCTGCCATTCTCAAATACTACCACAAAACAAGGGTTAATCAAACAAATTAACATATCACATATTAACCCTATGTTCCAAACGACGAACTAAATAACAAATAAGCTTAGGTAGGACACACTAGCGAAGGTTTTACTCGTCTCACCCCTCCTAGTTCTATTCCCAAATCTCCGCCAAAGATCAGATCCCTAAGCTCTGATATCAACTGTGATGCCCCCAAAATAGGTTCAATACTCAACCCATTCTGAGTCGCCAAATACATGGTACAGAATTCAAATACAATCTTTTATAACATACGGTCATGGAAAATACGACCACACAAACTATGAGCTTCAATACAAATCGTATATAATATGAAATATAAACACTCAAATTCATTCCTTATTCATTACAATTATTGTCTCACTATTTTATAGAATAGTGAGGACTTCTACAGATCTAACTCTGACCATCACACTGTTCCCCGACTAATCCCCGCGATATTCTCATTTCCTAAAGAGAACAATGAAAGAAAAGGGTGAGCTCAACTAGCCCAGTAAAGAATATTATGACTAAGATAATAAAGAATAATTTATCGTTAGTCTTCAACAAATCAGATAAAATATTATGGACAACAAGTTTTAGATCAACAACTACAGCGAAAATAACAATTCATTAGAAGAGTTACGTAGAGAATGAAGTGTACTATCTTCTATGATTTAAAAGTCCATCATCAATATTTTATCCCTGTAACATCAATCAATATATCTCAAATCAAATATTCATCTTTGCACTATGGGCCAAAGATATTCATTTGTATCACCAGTGGTCATGTTCATCTCAACACCTGTCCATCTTTGCACTACGGGCCAAAGATATTCATCAGGTAATCATTCATCTTTGCTCTACAGGCCAAAGATATTCAGTTATATCACCATTTAGGACTTAGGATGATGAAAAATAATATAAATAACGAATCCAGTGAGATAAAGGACAAAGATTAGGGATTCGTAATTTAGTTTATCCAAGTTCAAGAATATTCCATAATAATACTTTGTGGAGCAAAATTCAAGAATAAAGATCAAAACTTGGATCCAATCAAAGATAGGACCCATAATAGCCAACTTGGACAAATCGAAGAAAATTTAATTTTTTTCGTGAATAGTGCCGTATACGTGAATAGTGTTGTATACGTGAATAGTAATCCCGACGGAAAAATAAGAATTTCATAATAAAATTCATGCCAATATTTTGGTATAATGATATTGAAAAGAATAACATCATTTACGAAAGAAAATAACATCCCTTACGTTAACAGGAGAGTAGTTTTGGCTGAAATATCGGATATTATATGGACGAAAACTTGCAATGTTATTAACACTCAAAGTATCTAAATACTCACAAGAAATACGCTCGATATTATAGAGAGAAATTTTTTTAATTCTGGTGTGATTTTCATTTCTAACTAAGCACCCTATTTATAAGAAATGCTTAACATGCCAATATTAACAAAACTGCAGGCGGATGAATTTTTCAGCACCTGTTTTGAAAAGGTTGGCTGCACACCAACCATGAATTCAATCCTGCCAACTTTTCAAACACATGTTTATATATATATATATATATATATATATATTAAAACATTTATAATTATTAAAATAATTCCAATCCCATTTTTCTCTTCCACCTTATTTTATTTTTATACCATGAATTTATTATAACAATATTACCACTTAAAATTAAAAATTATACTATTATATCATCACATTATAATTTTATAATGTAATATTATAATAATATATTTGAATAAATATTTTATCGGAGAAGATAAAATGTCAATTTTCAACAAACGTCACATGCAAAAAATTCTTCCCTTTATATCAAAATTAGACAAATATTTACTCATCATATTTATCAACAATTTAATTATTCACAAATAATATTACAGAACTACAATATTGACAACTAGTCGTTCTTAGGAAAGAGGGGGCTTTCCGATAAAAATTTCTCCTTATTGGCACGCAATTATATAACCTGACCCCTTTCCTCGACAGAACTTTTTAGACATTGTCAATAATGTTATCTAATAATATTATTTCAATAATAAGAGTGACAATTATTGATTTAATAGTGTGAAATATTATGCAATGACAATTATTGAATCAATAATATAAAATATCAACGTAGCAATTATTGATATAAAATATCAACGTAACAATTACTGAACCAATAAAATATTATGCAATTGTTGCAGTTATTGAATCAATAATATAAAATATTAAACAGTAATTACTGTAACAATTATTGAGTAAGTGTCTTCTTACGTAAAAATCAATAATTAAAATTACTGTGCAATACCGTGTGCTACTGTACAACACCGCGTATTACTGTATTTTAACCACCGAGTATTTCAACAATTCTGACGGTAACAACTACGCCGTTATTTATAAAAAGGTTATTTCTGTCGCTTTCTATATCCGACAGTTATTCCATTGTGGGGCCCACAAATGGTTGCGCCGTCGTACGAATATTCCACGACAACAAGAATATTCCACAACCAAACAAATATTCCCCGACAACAATGATATTTTATAATCAATTGCTTATTTTGTAAAATTCGCATATCTCACTCATAACTTATCACATTTATCAAGACAACACCTTACTGTTTAAAATAATATATAAAGAAAATTAAATCTTTATTTATAAAATTTGGGGTCTTACATATATATATATTTCCATTGCAATCCGGGCATCAGAGTCAAAACTCATCGTCCTTTATAATTTTCGTATATATATAATTATATATATATATATATATTTACTCATTTTGATTAAATTGCTACTTTAAATATTCATTTGATATGAATAGACACTGACATCTCTTTGGGCGAACTAGAGTTCTTTAAATCTCGCCAACACTAGCTTTCAAACGGTTCAAAATAGGTCCAGACGAAACTGGGAAGCTAGAATGGCTGAGATTTACTTAAATCTAGCAATGTTTCTAGTTTTAGTTATGAAAGCAACCTCACGGCCCTTATATCGCTATCTAGTGGGAACGAGGTGCTCTGGGTTACCCGCATACCAGGATTTATTGATGAATCTTTGGTTATTGCGACATTTAGATGTAAATATACATTTCTGTACATATTTGAACTGTGCAGGTTTTATTGGCTTCCCTCAGTGAGCCTAGGAATCGTGGGATTAGTGATCAAACTAATCAAAATCTGATTCCCACGATGGACAAACTCTACTTTACAAATGTACCCTGCCAGTTTTTCTATAAATTGTACATTCAAAAGACCTTAAAACGGTTATCCGGATTTAAGGTCTCAACATAGTAAAATAATGGTTTGTCGTGTCAGAGTCACTCCAATGGTTGTCATGCCCAAGAGAAAACCGACACTTGTATATATTCTGTGGTCGAGGATGCTTCGCAGCCCGAGAAGTACCATTCAAATTGAGCCAAAAGGCTAAAAAGATTAAAAAAAAAAATGAAAGTATCAACATGCTTCAATTCCTATGTTAGCGTAAGGGTTTGAAAACCTGCTTTCAAAACATCATTTTAATAATCTTGTCTAAAAAAGAGAATTTTGAAAATCAAATCAAACCTTTCGTATATAGGTTCAACGAAGCACGTCCCTGCTTTCAATCAATCAAATATAGGCCCAATTTCTTCTAGCATTCACGCACACACATTGCAAACTTAAAAGGAAAATATTAAAAAGATGTGGTACCGTGTTTACACGGGAGTTATGGGGTGCCTAACACCTTCTCCACACTTAACCAAGCCCCCGAACTTAGAACTTCAGTTTTAAAGATCAAGTTTCGACAGTGCCCAGAAATTCGGCCTCTTTTTCAAACAAAACTCGGTTGAGTTAGTACAACCATTTCAAAACTACCAACTAGCGACTCTGTAAAAATATTCAAATCGTCGACATGATACATATTAGCCTTTTCCTAAAAACCCTTCAAAACCTTTTTCACAAATAAAAAGAATAAGGGTAGACAAAACTTAGGAAGAGAGAAAGATACGGGTTCCAACCCGACCTGCATTTTTTTCCCGACGTCGACAGGTGTCGACTCCGCTGGGGATAGTAGAGGGTTTAGGCCGCGTTCAAATCTTTTCAACATTTCCCTTTCATAACTGCGTATGTGTGAATGATGCGTCTTTACATTGAATGAATACGTGAATGATGTGTCTTTACATTGAATGAATGTGAATGAATGATTTCTTGCTTTATTAGTGCTTCGCACAAATATTAGTGCTTCGTACCAATGTCATCATATTCATACGGTGAGACACGATGTATGTGAATGTATGTTGTGTGATTCCTCCACCAGGAGGCAAATCCATCGGTGACAGAGTAATGTCTTCGAGGACGGCTAAGTCTTCGGGACTCATGAAAAATCACCACTCAGATTCACTCCATTTGAAAGAGAGAATTAATTTCCCCTCTAGTAGATTGCAATGATCTGGGGACCTTCATGCCGAAAAGCCGCGAGAGTAGCCTAAGATTGGTCAACCTCTGATTAACCAAATCCGATTGGAAGCTTCTTCATGCCTTCCTCATTCAATTCAATGTAAAGTTTTTAAATTCCAATGTAAATAGCACAATGTAGATATCATAATGTAAATATACATTTCAGTATACATCTTGTCATCAAAATAACTTACCTCTATTTTGCTGGATAAGATTAAAAAATCTTAAAAACACATCATGGCATGCATCCTATCCATACCTACTTCAGGAAATTGACACACCTATATTTGTTGTAGGTGAAAAATTGGTCCTATCACCAGATCTAAGTCTAAGAAAGCACTAAGTCCATCTCCGGACATGGCTTCCAGTGCTCAGCCAGAATCCACCCCTGTCTCTAGGGAAGAGTTTGAAGGACTAAAGAACCAGATAGCCGAGTTGGCCAGTTTCCTGAGAGAGCAGAATAAAGCCCATAAAGGAAAACAAACACAGGGTCACACAGAACCAGGAACACCCAATGGCAGTCGAGAGACCGAAAAGACAAACACTCAGATTCCTGATCCTCAGAACCAGGGTCCTACAAATAAAACCCCTGAAATCACCATCCTTAACAAAGAACAGGGAGCTGGTGACCTTCTACAGAAAGTCCAGCAGATGGAAGAAACCATCTGGTCTATCAAAGGGACTGGGGCATTTGGCAGTGTCAATTATTCAGACTTATGTATATTCCCTGGGGCTCGTTATCTCAAAAAAATTTGAGTCCCTGATTTTGAGAAATACGATGGATTGGGAAAGCCCTACACTCACTTGAAGGTGTTCATTGGAGAGCTCGGATCCTATGCAGAGGACGAGAAACTCTAAATGCAATTATTCCAGAAAAGTCTGACCAGAGAGGCTAGAGTCTGGTATGCCCGTCTGGACAACTCTAAAATTCACAGCTGGGAAGAGCTGGCACATGCCTTCCTCAATCAATACAGTTTCCAGTCTCAACTGGCTCCCAACAGATATAAAATGACAAAAATCAAGAAACAAAGTATTGAGTCATTTAGAGAATATGCGCATTGATGGAGGCGAATGGCAGCATAAGTCACTCCACCTATGACGAGTCTGAGATAGTCATGACCTTCATCAACATTCAACAAGCCCCGTATTATGAAAGGGTCCTAGCAGGCATAGGAAAGCCATTTTCAAAAATGATCAAACACGGCGAAATGGCAGAAATGGGGCACAAATCTGGGAAGATAAAGGATTTGACCGCCTTAGAAGCTGTTGCCAAGCATATTCAATCCGGGAGTTATGGGAATAATCCCCGAAGGACACACAAGAAGAAAGACGAAGAAGTTTCCTTAGTATTTCAAGGACAGAATCAGAGGAGCAAGTCGAGCAGTATGCCCATTAAAAGGAGGAACTATTCCCCTTTTCAAGCTCCAGCCCAACCTTCAAACCAGTCGTTCCAGAAAATTTTAGAGGCCAAGCGACGAAGAACGTTTACCCCCTTAGGGGATTCACTCGAAAACCTGCTAAAACTGTTGATGGCACAGAAAACGATTGTGCAACTCCTTCCACCAACCAATATCGGTGGACGAAATTTTGACCCAAGCAAAAAGTGTGCCTACCATTCCGGATCTCCGGGCCATGATACACAAAACTGTTGGTCTCTCAAGCACAAGATCCAGGACTTGATTGACAATGGAGAGATTGTGGTGACCAAACCGGAGCAGTCGTACGTACAAGATAATCCCCTCCCTCAGCACAATGAGGAGGGTGTCAACATGATTAGCACGCAAAATAGAAAAGGATCCAAGTACTTCCGATACGTCAGAGAATCAACTCAATCCAGCCTAGAAAGTTGGGAGTTAACAGAAAGGCAATTCCTGATAGAACAGGAGATTAAGTCTATCAAGGAACAAATTGAACAGTTGGCAGAATTGGTTGTATATCAACATCAGATAACCAGACAGCTGATAAACCAATCCAACCAGTCTGAAGCGAATCCTCCCACACTGGAGATCAATCCCATTGCTATGAGGGACCATTACCGGTTTCATGAACATAAACCCTGGGCCGATAAGGTGGCCAAGGAGAAGAAGTTTCAAGCAGATAGGGAGTTTTCCTTCCAGAGAAATTTCACCAATCTGAACCAGTCGATGAAGGAAATCCTCCAAATATTGATCAATGAGGAGATGGTTACAGATCTGTTATCTCCAGTAAATCCTCGATCCAGGAAATTCAAGCCTGATCGAATTTGTCAATGTCACTCCAATGCACCAGGTCATGACACCGAAGATTGCTGGGGACTTCGTCACTTAATTCAGAATCTGATTGAAAGCGGTGAACTGATAAGAGGGAATCAGGATTATGGCCTACCAGATGAAGAAACTCTCTTTATTCCTACTGCGTGGAGTCAGGATACAGTGGCTGTTATTTCCTGTGATAAGGAACCAGCCCTCACACCCCTAATGCTACCAGGAAAAGGGGTCCAAGAAGCACAAAATCCTGTGAAGTTGGTGACGTCTGAACCTTTGATATTACCATTCAGACCCCAGTATCTAGTGATCAGTCTAAAGAAAGTCCCATGGAACTACGGGAATGATGAAGGTTCCACCTCAAATAACATTGCCACTGTACCAAAGGAGAATCCATTGTACCTGCCTCAGCGGGTGATCAAATCAGTCACCAATGCCAAAGAAAAGGTGGCTGAAGAGAAAATCGAAGAGTTCCTCAGAAAAATGGGACACACTGAAATCAAAGTGGTGCAAAGTCTAAAACATGCACCCAAGAAGATGTCCATCCTAGATCTGGTCTTATCATCGGTGGATTATCGTAACATTCTGGTAAAAGTACTGGAAGAAGCCCATCTTCCAAAGACAGTGGATGCCGAGAAATTCTATCACGTGATAGAACACATCTTTAACAGCAATGTGATATATTTCACTGATGATGATATACCCGCAAAAGGGACGGGCCATCGTAAGTCACTGCATATAGCATTAATATCATCTGGGTATGTGATCGGAGGTGTGTTGATAAATGGAGGATCCTCCCTGAGCATCTATCCCTACGATACCTTAGAAAGAATGAAGATAAATCCAAACTGGATCAGAACCAGTCATGTGGTCATCCGGGCTTTCGATGGATCTCGCCGGGAGGCTATGGGAGAAATTGAGCTTCCTCTGGAGATAGGTCCACACACTTTCTATGTATCTTTCCAGGTGCTCAACATCACCACTGGATATAATTTATTGCTGGGAAGGCCATGGATCCACATGGTAGGAGCTGTGCCATCCACCCTCTATCAGCAACTCAAATATATTATCAATGGCAACCTAATCACGGTGAATGCCAAACCAGAATACCCTGCCTGTATACAGGGAGACATGCCAATGATCAGCCTGGATGGAGGGATTGAACCTGCTAGTTTTTAAGCCTTGGAGGTAAGCGATACTCAGTACCTACCAGTTAGGGAGCCAGCATTGAAGCCTAAAGTCTCCCCCGAAGTGATGACAGTGGGCCAAAAGATGGTATCTGTGGGTGTCCGCCCTAGAGAAGGGTTAGGAAAGAATCAACAAGGTATCAAGAGTCCGGTGCAAATCCTGAGCCAGTCGGGGAAAGCCGGATTGGGTTATTCATCTATGTCAAACCACCTGAACCCACACAAGCATCCTAAGGCTTGCTACCACTATACTATTGCCAAGCCGCACTGATGCAGGGTTTGTGAAGCCAATGAGGAAGATCCCAACTGTGGTATCAGCCATGCTGTTTCCTCCAATCATACCAGCAAGTGAGAGAAAAACCCCAAAGTATGAGGGGGATAACAAAAAGGGAAAAAAAGTTCCTGTACAAAGGATGAGACCCATTTGCTAACATGCGTGTTCTCATACACTACGAGGGTATAAATGATGATATCCCAGACAGTGACGAGGAGGATCAGATCCAAATTTCTTGCATCAAGAAAGAGAAGAGAGGCAGTTCAAAGAAGAGTCCCGGCTCTGATCTAAAGGATGTTTTAGTCATCATCCGAGATGAGGCAGACGAGCACAATTCCTTGGTCGGGTTCATGAGGACCTAACCCTGGATAACTGGAGCAGTGTCCCTTACCTCATTTAAAAAGGGTAAAAGGGCAGAGAATCTGTCTACCCTATAACATGGTTTTATTTACTGCTTGTTTTATTGCACAGCTATAGCAGTAACTTTTGTCATGCTTTGCCAAATGCTTTGTATGTTTAAACAGTTGCATATATTAAAGTGAAAGCATTTTGTTTTCAGGACTCCAAGTTTGGATTTGTTTGTCCCTACTGATGAGATGCCAACCTGTCACAGTGACTATAACTTTGATGAAGAACTGAACTTTGACTTGATGGAAATTGATCAAGAGGAGGAAGATGACTATGAGGTGCCCGAGGAGATCAAAGAATGGGTCAAAGACAAACCCAAATCGAACCTCAACCAAACCACCACTATCAATATCGGAACCTCAGAAAACCTTAAAGAAATCCAAATAGGCATAGACCTCACCCAAGATCAAAAAGGCGACCAGATTGAACTCCTAGCGCAGTTCTAGGATGTGTTTGCATAGTCACATAAAGACATGATTGGCCTGTCTACGGATATTGTCACCCATCAAATGCCCATCAAAGATGGATTTAAGCCAGTCAAGCAAAAGCTCAGGCGATTGAAACCTGAATGGAGTCTGAAAGTCAAAGAAGAGGTCGTTAAACAATTCAAAGCAGGCATCATCATGGTATCAACATACCCGGAGTGGCTGTCAAACATAGTTCTCATGCCTAAGCCCAGAGGGAAAGTACGAGTATGCGTGGATTATAGGGATTTGAACAAAGACTGCATAAAGGATAATTTCCTGGTACCTTTAATCCACATCCTGATAGATAACACAGCGCAGTATGGCATATATTCCTTCATAGATTGCTTTGCTGCTTACCATCAAATTATGGACGTTGAGGAAGATAGGGAGAAAATAGCTTTCATCACTCCCTGGGGAACCTTCTGTTACAGACGTTTGTCCTTCGGTCTTAGAAATGCTGGTGCCACATATTAGCGAGCCATGATGGCCCTGTTTCATTACATGATGCATAAGAAGATAGAGGTCTATGCGAATGACATCATCATCAAATCCCGAAAGGAGGACGATCACATTGACCATCTAAAGAAGCTATTCAATAGGTTGCGTAAGTACAACCTCAAGCTGAATCTAGCCAAATGTGTTTTTGGCGTCAAATCAGGCAAGCTGTTACGATTCCAAGTGAGTAATAAAGGCATTGAGCTGGATACCACCAAGATTAAAGCCGTCATTGAAATGCCAGTACCTCAAACAGAGAAGGAGATACGTGGGTTCCTGGGAAGAATTAATTTCATAAGCCGATTCATTTCCTAGCTCGCAGCAACCTGTAAACCCATCTTCAAGCTACTAAGGAAGAATTCCTCCACGAAATGGAATGAGGATTGTCATAAAGCCTTCCTTGCCATCAAGAAGCAGCTAATCGAAGCTCCAGTATTGGTACCCCCAAGGGACGGAGTTCCCCTGTTTATGTACCTGTCTGTCAATGACAATGCCATGGGCTGCATGCTAGGACAAAACGAATATAGTAGCAAGGAGAAAACTATCTACTACATCAGCAAAAGATTCAGCAGCGGTAAACAAAAGTATACCATGATCGAGAAAACCTATTATGTGTTAGCATGGGCCGCCATGAGGTTACAACATTATCTGCATGGGCACACAACCTACCTCATATCCCGCATGGATCAGCTGAAATACGTATTCGACAAGCCAATGTTGAATTGTCGACTATCCAAATGGCAGTTGATCCTACAACAGTTCGACATTGTCTACGTGACTCAGAAGTCTATCAAAGGTCAAGGCATTGCAGATCAACTAGTCGAAGCACCATTGGGAGGGTTCGAACCTCTGAAGACTTATTTTTTAGATGATGGAATCATGACAATTCAGCAAAGTCTTCATGAAAATACAGTCCAACCATAGAAAATGTATTTCGATGGAGCAGTAAACATGGAAGGTGCCAGAACTGGGGCAGTCCTTATCTCTGGTACAGGAGAACAATATCATGTGGCTACCAAGCCGCAGTTTGTCAATGCTAACTACACGGCTGAGTATGAAGGCTGCATAATGGGGTTAAAACTAGCCCAATCCATGGTTGTCAAACATCTACTAGTCTTTGGAGATTTTGAATTGGTCATCAGACAAACCACTAGGGCATATCACACCAAAGAACTGTATTTGTTGCCTTATCATCGGCAGGTCGTCAACATATCCATAGAGTTTGAAGACATAACCTTCATTCATATTCCTCGGGGTAGGAATGACTTCGCTGATGCATTGGAAACGTTGGCTTCTTTGATCCGTATATCCTATAGGAGGGGGATCCCCGACATCCAAATCACAAGCCAAAAGACCCCGACATACGGGGATTACATCGGAGAAGTATCAGATAAAATACCTACTATCCAACAGCCTTGGTATCAAGGCATCAAGGAATATCTCCGAGATGGATCTACACCCGCTGGGGCAAGCCAATTCGAACTGAAGCGGATACACAAGATGGCTATGAAGTTCTATCTGAGCGGAGACGCACTCTACAAAAGGGATGCTTGAATAGGCCTGTTACGATGCCTCGATAAAGAGCAAGCCCAGAGATTAATGGACGACGTCCACGGTGGAGTCTGCAGTCCACACATGAGCGGTAATCTGCTGGCTAAGAAAATATTAAGAACAGGGCATTATTAGATTTCTCTCAAACCTGACTGCGACGATCACGTCAGTAGATGCTTTCAATGCCAAGTACATGGAAATGTCATTAATGCTCCTTCGAACGAGTTGCATAATACGAGTTTGCCGTGGCCTTTCTTTATGTGGGGAATGGATGTGATAGGCCCAGTAGAACCCAAAGCCAGCAACGGACATCGCTTCATCTTCACCATGATAGATTACTTCACCAAGTGGGTTGAAGCGGCCTCTTTTCCCAAAGTCACCAAAAAGGTAATCATTGGTTTCATCAGAAATAATGTCGTCTGTCGATATGGACAACTGAAAGTGATTGTATCAGACAACGCCAAGAACTTAAACAATCAGATGATGAGAGAACTATACAGCAAGTTCCACATCAAGCATCTTAATTTCGTCATCTATCGGCCCAAGATGAATGGTGCTATCGAAGCGGCCAACAAGAAAATCATGCAGAAAATGTCTTTCGATCACAAAGAATGGTCTGACCTGTTGCCTTTAACCCTATTAGCCTACAGGACGTCAATGCGCACTTTTACTGGGGCTACCCCTTATTCATTGGTCTATGGCATGGAAGTAGTACTTCCCATAGAAGTAGAGATGGAGTCCTTGAGAATATTAACAGACGCTCAGATGGACAAAGACCAGTGGTTGCAAGATCGGTACCACCAATTGTCCCTAACAGGTGAAAAAAGGGCTAAAGCCATTTTCCACGGGCAGCTGTATCAGTAAAGGATTGCTTGATCCTACAACAAGAAAGTCCGAATCGGGCAATTCAAAGAGAACGACTTGGTACTGAAGAAACTTCTGGCCAATCAGGACGAAGCCAAAGGAAAGTTCGCCCCAAATTGGGAAGGCCCTTTCATTGTCAAGGAAGTGTTGACAGGAGGAGCTATCGGATTGCAAGAGATGGATGGGAGCGAATTTCCCCAACTCATCAACTCAGACACCATAAAAAGGTACTATGTCTGAAACACATGCATACCAGCATTCTGGTCCTGCGAATCAAATCAGTTTCGATTTTCACTAGAAAACGGAACTACGAATGACCTGATCTCCCTCAACCCAGGAGTACGTAGGCAGCCATTCCTAGTGCTGTCAAACCAAACAAAAACTCAAAAACTCATCAAACCAAACTCAAAAGAGACACTTCTCAAGCCTCTCTCACATAAACGGAACTATGAATGACCTGATCTCCCTCAACTCGAGAGTACGTAGGCAGCCATTCACGGTACGGTATGACCTTTAAAGAAAAAAAACCAATAAAACCAGTTCCAAGACACCGAAACCATATAAAACCTAAATCCTATCAAGCCTTTATGGTCAATAGGACCATCTGAGATATTCTCCGACATCTCACTGTCAATCCATCAAGGAGAAGCTCATGATACATCAACAACAGCAAGTCATAAAACAAGTGGTAATCACTCAGCAATGACAATATATATCCAAACAGGGAAGTGAATCAAAATATATTTCTCTGATATATAATATTGTTTGATATATACAATGTGTCCTGTACATGACAAAAATAGTTGATCTAGTATGTGCAGGAAAAATAAAGCTAGTCTATGGACCCAAAGATAAACGGGACAGCAGTGCCAACATGGCATCTTTCTCTGAAGATAGAAGAGCCGCTGCAAGCGCAATACCCTCAGCCTCCATACGAGCTAGAACATCCACAGCTATCTGCATAGTGACACTGTGATCATCAATGTAAACACCCATATCGGCAACCAAGCCATGAGTATATGATCAAAGAGCAGTACTATCGGTAATGTGGAAATCTCGGGAAGCTATGGCCTCATCCCTCTCTACAAAAGCAGCATCCTGGGCAATCAAAGTCTCCTTAATCTCGATAAAAACATCATCTCGAGAAGATCGAGCCTAATCTCTCTCAATCAATATCGTATCCCGAGTGGCTCGAGCCTCATCTCTATCAGCGAAAGCTATATCTCTGCCAGACAGGGCAGTCAACATCAGCGCCCTAGCCTGATCTCTCTCGAAGGTCATCCTAGCTAGTGAATCTGGCAAAGCTGGATCTATCCCTGTAGGAATGATCGGCGAGTCACTAACTAAGGCTGTTGTCAGACCTATAAATAAATCATCCTCCGTAGGAGAGTGAGGATCCTCCATAGGCTCCTCCTCATCTGAATCCACAATCAGAGCTGACTGGATGAATACAGCTGATGCTATATCGACCTCTAACCATGCCGAGTACTCTGGAGAACGATCCGGATGGCTAGTAGAGAAATCAGCCCTCTCCCTTTGAGTCCAACACTTATAAATCCTGATCAGGTCTGCTGACGACATAGAAGAAGCTGACATCCGCTGATCAATGCCCCCCTTAAACTAATGCAGGCTCTGGAACTGATCAAACTGACCCATAATCGCCAATGGATGGTAGGTGGTCACCCCTCTCAATCCCGCTAGAGGTAAGTAGTCCATGCCAGATACATGGGTGATGAAGCTATAATGGGAGACTAGCCCTGAGCATGGCAAAATCAAAAAAGGATGCTCAATATCTAACAGAAAAGTTGACCATGTCTCTACATCTGAACACTCTGCTGGCTGAAATGAGTAGGATGTAGCTATCTTATAGGAAAAGCAATACCCCTGATGTCTAAAGAAGCCGATCGGACGTAAATGGGTTATGAGCCATACATACAGAAGGACAGAGCTACCTCTAAAAAACCCCTCTGAATGGGTGATGCAATAGGTAGCTGACCTCAATATCTCGGCCAGTATCATCGGCAGAATGGTGCTACCTTGTCTAAGAGCACGGACCACGACTATCAAGCCCAGGTCTAAATAGTCCAAATACAGTGGCATGTATACATAGGCTATGATGCACATCAGCAAAACATCTATCCTGGATGAATGACACGCCTCTGTCGAGATGATAAAATCCCCAGCATAACGATCGTAGTTGTCCAGTTTACCAAAATGATCGATCAAGAAGTCAATCAAGATCATCCGTCCGTAAACGATCTCATCTATGACTACACTCTGACGTAGACCCGACATCCACAAAAAAGGTCTCCTCATATCACTAATAGCAGTACGGGCGCAAGGCAAATCCAAAGCCAAACCAGTAAGCCACTCATACTCCTCCAAAGTTAGAGTCAGATGATGTCGCCCGATGCGGAAAACCTGCCTCTCAGGTATCCAACAAGATAAGAGGCCATCTAGTAATCCATATGGGACCTGGAAGTCCACAAGGGCTAATGAATGCCCTAACATTCGATCCACTGTCCCTCTGGCTGGGAGGGGCAGGCTATCATACCACGACCTCAAGGATGATGCTACCACAAATGGTGGTAAATGCTCGATGATACTGACTATCGAGGATAACATCTGTATCATCGTATCACAAGACCATCCAGGGGTCAAATCTGAACTCATTTGTCTAAGTGCATATCCATGACATATTACATGCATAATGACAATGATAAACATGATGCAATAGATAGGAAATATCATATATATCTACAATAAACTATCTACTACAAGCATCGTCTCTTTCTGCTAATAAAGTACAAAATAAAAAGTACAAGGATATGGGGCACAACCCCCAACTACTAACAATGGCCTATCAAAATGGGGCACAGTCGCTCAACAGCTAAAATAGTGGCCTATCAAAAGATATAGCTACAATAGCTATCCAAAAATATCCAAAATGTCTACACTTAGGCTATTAACCTGCTCCATCTCCTCCATGGACACAAAGTCTTAGCCATCAGGAATGTCAGGGCAGTATAAGGGAGGATTAGCCTCTGTATAACTGCTAGAAAATAGACCTGTGGAAGGGCCCGCTCCAGAGCCGGAAGGATCAAAAGAAGATGCCTCTGATGGATCTCTGCCAAGATGCCTGATAAACAAATGAGCTTTCTCCAACTGCTAGGTCAGTCCTGTAATCTGGTCCAAGTGAGTAGGCTCCCTGAGGCACGCTATCCAGTCTATCATCATCATAGACCCCGGTACCATATCTCACATGAACTGGGTAGCACGAGTCTGAGCCCTAATAGTG
Source organism: Panax stipuleanatus (assembly GCA_020205555.1). Taxonomy (NCBI): domain Eukaryota; kingdom Viridiplantae; phylum Streptophyta; class Magnoliopsida; order Apiales; family Araliaceae; genus Panax; species Panax stipuleanatus. Next base: position 43,889,863 of record CM035117.1, on the reverse strand, counting down.
CAAGGACTCCACCAGCTACTGAATGCCTCCTGGCTATTTGGGCCCTCTGACAGGGTAAAGCCATCTATGCCCTCCATCGGAATGTCTGTGAGTGGCTGAACTAGTGGCCAATGATTCTAAGCAGGAGGAATAATGGGAATGCGGATCTGTCTCGTGATGCCCCTGATAACACGCTCTCCTAAATGGTGCTCCCAACCTCCCTTTGTCAAAAATAGGACTCTGCGGGTGGATAATGCATACTTCCGGCCAGTGGGGAAATCGCCCTCAAACCCGACTGTCAAAAAGTCTGAGGTATACGGTACCCATGATATCGATCCTGCTGTCAAAAGCTCAAGCTGAAGGCGGGAATGGGTGAATCCCTCAGCTACAGGGACCTCTGTCAGTGTGGAGTGGTGCCAACGCCGTCCCCGAGGATAAGTCTCCAGGCCTAAAGTAGTAGCGGGACGTAGGCAAGGAAGCCTCTCATATACCCAGAACTGGCCATGTAAATATCAAAAGTCCTCAGTTACCAAGACTGACAAATGTAAATGCAGAAATCAAAAAGGTACAAGAAAGATGTACTCACCAGCAGAAATAGGTAGAACCCTAACCAAGCCTCCGTCACACCCTCCGAGCGCATACACATACCTCAGAGAAAATAGGCAAAGGTGTAGGTACCCCAATTAAAGTCACTGAGGTACTCCACATGTCGAGTGGCACTAACTAGGGCAAAGGACACCGTAGCAGAGTTGTCCACAAGAAAACAACCCCTGATGATCACCAGAAACAGTCACCACAGGATGCGATCTCTAACCCTCTGATCATCAGGCAGAGGCTCAAGTAAAGCCCAACTCTGGGCATCTACACTCAAGGGACTAGATCGAACTGTCAGACCCTTGATCGATGTCGCATGAACTCCCAAAAGGGACCGAATGGTAGTGGGTGTGATGTTAGCCACAACAGGCACTGGCTCACCCTCAAACTCTATCCCGGTGATGAACCTCCAATCCATCGGCGTCACCATCACCTCACAATCCAGCAAGTGGAGAGACTGAGTCTGGTGGAACCAGCGCTCAGACAAAGCCCTCATAAAACCCCAGAGGCAATGGCGGGGAAGGATAAAAATAAATGCTTAAAACCCCCAGGTGTCAACAATGTCCCTATAATCCTCGTGCAGAGTGTGATAAAGAGAGTGCATATTAAACTAGTTCCCTCGAGGATGCGTGAAGCCAGGAACCTACATCAAAAGCTAACCCATGTCAAAAACCTATGCCCTGAGAATGGAAAAAGAAAGAAAGAAAATCCAAAAAGAAGGAAACTTCGGTCACCTCGTTGGCATGAAGAAACCTCGATGGATGGTGACTCAAATCACCCAGCAGATCCTGGACTAGCACAATAATGCCTAGGAGCTCCGCACGTAGAGCTTGAGCTATGGCAGGAGCAACAAATGGAGCCTCCTCATCATCTATGTCTACCGGCGGCTCAGCCCGGATCGGACGAATCACTGACTCAGCCAATCTACGAGGCGGCCGGGCTGGCCGTGGCTGAGGAACATCGAAGGCTCTCCTCCGTCTAACTCCTGAAATGACTCTGCTGGCACTCCCGGGTCTATCTCGGACCATCAGCTGGACAAAGTCTCCAAATCACCTCAAAAAGGGTGAGATAAGCCTAAAACCTATGGCTTATTAATTTAAATCAGTATTTTATGTATTTTAAAATCCTAAAACATACATGGGTTAGCCAAAATCCTCAGTAGAGTCAAAACTACATGTTTATTAAATGCTCAAGCTTTTGAAAAAATTTCGCTAGAGTCTCTTTTGTAAAATGGATTGTCCGCATGCACACAGGCATGTCTAGGTGGTCATTCAGTAGCACACCTTCACAAAAATAGAAACAGTTCATATTTATGAAAAAAATCAAAAATAAACTTCACATGGTAGCCAAATTACCATGGACATTTTTTAGTTAAAAATCCAGGCTCACTAGGCCTCAAAAAGGATGAGTAAACTGATCAAAAAGAGCAAAAATTGACTGTCTCAGAATTCAAATTTTCTTACATCAAAACGTACATTGCAGTAAAATATGCATACTTATGACGTCAAAAATTTTTTATCAAGTTAAGCATACATTTTTGATACATTGCGTTCAAAAGCACCCTACGTGGTTTACATACTTCTAACAGTCAAAACTTGAAAAGAAAGGATGTAAATGTTACCTGAGATGTGCAGAACGTGTGGCCGCTGATGAAATCTGAAAAAAGTTTCCTGAACTCCGTAGATCTAAAAAAGAAAATAGGATTTCTATAAAAAAAATTAAAACTGAAAATGAATTGTGAGAGCTCCCGCTGCCCATTTTAAAACTATAGGAAGGAGCAGGCCCACCAGCGGCTGCTGCACCCCTACCTGTGACACCCTAGGGTGGGCCCCGCCCCCTCCGGCTCGGTTCAATTCGAATTGAAACGGAGTTTATATGAGCTGAAAAGTCAAATCTGAGAAAAAAATCGCTACGCGATTGAGCGTTTTATCCTGAAATCCTGCGTTTAAGCAACGGATTACTGACAGAGGGTGGAACTTCATGAAAGCCATTGGTATTCATCCCGAAGCAATATTCGAGGACCAATTATGAAAACTGATGAAAAACTATAAAAAAAACTGCCGAAAACTGCCACTTTCGAAGCGTCGGGTACTGACCGATGACAGTTCAACCGTTGGCATAACCCCAGCGAAGCGTCGGGGACTGACCGATGATAGTTCAGCAGTTGGCACAACCCCAGCGAAGCGTCGGGTACTGAACGATGATAGTGCAACCGTTGATACAACCCCAGCAAAGCATCGGGTACTGACCGATAACAGTTCAGCCGTTGGCACAACCCCAGCGAAGCGTCGGGTACTGACCGATGACAGTTTAGCCATTGGCCCATCCCTAGCAAAGCGTCGGGTACTAATCAATGACAGTTGTTGGGTATTTTTTATACGCGTTACACGCAAGTGTACGTGGTCAACAAGTAATATACTGATAAGGTCAGATATCGTACCCACAGAGACAATAATTCCTATTTAATCAAACAAGTACCAATCTTAGATTATTATCAAACTAATGATTAAAAGATGATTTTTCTAACTGAATTACTACTTAAACCAATTTTAACACTAACTCAGGATTTTAACAAGTTTTAGAGAATTAAGCCTACAACTTCACTTATTATTTCACTTCAGATAATATACTTTACTCCATTTTATATCAATTACTCTAGATTATTAATCAAGAACACTAACGTAGATATAACCATCTCTCAATGCATTACATCCATACTCACTTAAATCCACATATGATAGAATTAAGCAAGACACTTTAAATAATTAATTCACTATATCTCTACGTGAATTACAATTTAATGAGGTTTAATATCAAGTTCTTAACAGATTACATACGATGCATTGATATCTCTATCCTATACATAAATTATGAATCCCAACTACGCAAAAATCACAAACATATGTCACTATGGCTAGTTCCAATCCTATATGTCATCTCTTGAATTTATATGGGATAACGGATAATTGGTGATCAAGCAATTATATATATTAAGCACAACTCATAGCAAATAATCTGGAAATAATATTCATAAACTGAATTAAAAGCTATTTAATCATCCGTTACAAAACAAGATCCGTCATAGGCTTAAATAGAAAGTTAGTTCATCATAGATGAATCAAAATCCAATATCCACATAATAGAAAACATTCTGAATACAAGATATAGAGAAACAGAGAAGATAAACTCTAGAATTGTATCACCGCTCTTTGTTCCGATCTTGCGTTCTTTGTGTTCAATCGATGCTTCAATTCTCCTTGCTAGTTCAAGTCTTGAATTAGGGCTTCAAAATTTGTCTAAGTGTAAGACTCCAACTTTTTATCAATAAAATTGAATTTCCTCTATATATATTTTTTTTAAATAGTAAGGTGTTGATTTGATAAATGTGATAAGTTATGGGTAATATGTGCAAATTTTATAAAGTAAGCAAGTGGCTATAAAATATTCGTTTGATCGAGAAATATTCTTTTTATCGGGGAATATTCCTACGACGGCGCAATCATTGGTGGGCCCCATAACGAAAAACTATTGGATGAAGAAAACGACAAGAATAAGTTTTCTAATGATAACGGCAGAACTTTTACCGTTAACTGTTTAAATACCCGGTGATAAAAATACAGTAATATGCGTTGTTGCACAGTAGCACACGGTATTATACAATATTTATGATTATTGATGCTTACGTAAGAAGTCACTTATTAGTTCATTCAATAATTGCTACAGTGATAATTGCACAGTATTTTATAATTATTGATTCAATAATTGTCACACATATTATTCAAATGATATTATTGATTGGCATTATCGGCAATGTTTATAAAGTTCTGTCGAGGAAAGGGGTTAGGTTATTTAATTGCACGCTAATAAGGAGAAATCCTTATCGGAAAGCCCCCTCTTTCCTGGGAACGATCTGGTTGTCAATATTGTGAATCTATAATATTAATTGTGAATAATTATGGAAGGATTAAAAAGCGTTGATTAATTGTGTGATGAGTAACATAACCATTAGAGGAAGTTGCCGACACTCGAAGGAAGTTATGGTGATATGTGGCATTTTGTAAGTTGGGACCCATAGGTTATCATCTAAGAGTCACTTTCGCAAATAGTAACTCAAATAGTAATTTGCCTCTTCGTTTTTCTAAGAGTTACTTGCCTCTTCGTTTTTTCAAGAGTTATTGCCCCTTCGCAAATAGTAGTTGCCTCTTCAATATTACCAGGACTCATTTTGACCCTTCGTTAAAGCCAAGGGCCACTTTCAGTTCTTCTATAAATAGAAGTTCAATTCTTCATTATTTCTCACCAATTCACAAAGTTATACAAAGAGAAGCTTTAGAGAGAGAATAAGAGAGAAAGAAGAATAGTATTCTGCTACTACACTATTGCAGTATTCAATCTCCTACTAAGGTAAGAGATATTATTTTTCTTGTAAATAATGTTATTTCTTTCAATATCATTTCACAGAAATATGGGTATGAATTTTATTATAAAATTTTTATCTTTTCATGTCGGGATTACTATTCACGTATACAGCACTATTCTTGTATACGGCACTATTCACTTATACGCCACTATTCATAAATACGGCATTATGCACAGAAAAATTAAATTTTCTTTTCTTTGTCCAAGTTGTATTTTATGGTTCCTATCTTTGATTGTATCCATGTTTTGATCTTCATTCTTGAATTTTGCTCCACAATTGATTATTATAGAGTATTCTTGAACTTGGATAAACTAAATTACGAATCCCTAATCTTTGTCCTTTATCTCACTAGATTCGTTCTTTAAAATATTTTTCATCATCCTCAGTCTTAAATGGTGATACAAATGAATATCTTTGGCCTGTAGTGCAAAGATGAATGATTACCTGATGAATATCTTTGGCCCGTAGTGCAAAGATGGACAGGTGTTGAGATGAACATGACCACTGGTGATACAAATGAATATCTTTGGCCCGTAGTGCAAAGATGAATATTTAATTTGTATATATTCATTGATGTTACAGGAATAAAATATTAATGATGGACTTTTAAATCATAGAAGATAGTAGACATCATTTTCTACTTAACTCTTCTAATGAATTGTTAATTCCTCTACAGTTGTTGATCTAAAACTTGTTGTCCATAATATTTTATTTGACTTGTTGAAGACTAACGATAAATTATTCTCCATTATCTTAGTCATAATATTCTTTACTAGGCTAGTTGAGCTCACCTTTTTCTTCTATTGTTCTCTTCAGGAAATGAGAATGTCGTAGGGACTAGTCGGGGGACAGAGTGATGGTCCGAGTTAGAGCAGTAGTAGTCCTCACTATTTTTGTAAAATAGTGTGATAATAATTATAATGAGGACTTAGGTTGAGTGTTTATATTTTTTACATGTTTGTATTGACACTCACAGTTGTGTGGACGTATTTTGCACGACCGTATGATATAAAAGATTGTATTTGGATTCTGTACCATGTATTTGGCGACTCAGAATGGGTTGAATATTGAACCTATTTTGGGGGCGTCACACTAAGTCTATGTATAATAGCCTCTCTCTTATGCTCATATATTCTTCCAGCCGCAATACATACCATATCTCTATTGCTCTATAATCCTAGTCAAAACAGGAAACTTATTAGTATTTCTGCCGTAAGCCCGCCCCAGCGGGTGATTTACTCTTGATAGGCCCGCCCCAACTGGCATCCACTTTCCATAGGAAGCTAAAAATTTTCCTTTTAGCACTGGTTTCCATCAATTCACTTCCTGAAATCAACAACTCACAAACAAAGTAAAATGACACTTAAACTACTTGAAGTAAGCAAGAATCAAGCTATAACGGATATCAATTCGTAGGTATAAAACCAACTCATCAATAGTTCAGTCGTTGGCACAGCCCCAGCAAAGCGTCGGCTATTAACCGATGACAGTTCAGCTATTGGCTCAACCCCAGCTAAGTGTCGGGTACTGACCGATGACAGTTTAGCTGTTGGTACAAACCCAGCGAAGCGTCGGGTACTGACCGATGATAGTTCAGCCATTGGCAGAACCCCGACGAAGCGTCGGGTACTAACCGATAACAGTTTAATCGTTGGCTCAACCCCAGCGAAGCGTCTGGTACTGACCGATGACAGTTCAGCCGTTAATATAACCCCAGCAAAGCGTCGGGTATTGACCGATGACAGTTCAGTCATTGGCTCAATCCCAGCAAAGCATCGGGCACTGACCGATAATAGTTCAGCCGTTAGCACAACCCCAGCGAAGCGTCGGGCACTGATCGATGACAGTTCAGCAGTTGGCACAACCCCAGCAAAGCGTCGGGTACTGACCGATGACAGTTCAGCCGTTGGCTCAACCCCAGCAAAGCGTCGGGTACTGACCAATGACAGTTAAGCCATTAGGCCAACCCCAGCGTCGGGTACTGACCGATGACAGTTAAGCCATTAGGCCAACCCCAGCGAAGCGTCGGATACTGACCGATGACAGTTCAACTGTTGGCACAACCCCAGTGAAGCATCAGGTACTGACCGATGACGGTTCAGCCATTGGCATAACCCCAACGAAGCTTCGGGTACTGACCGATGACAGTTCATCCGTTGGCACAACCCCAGCGAAACGTCGGGCACTGACCGATGACAGTTTAGCCGTTGGCAGAACCCCAGCGAAGCGTCGGGCACTGACCAATAACAGTTCAGCTGTTAGCTCAACCCTAGCAAAGCGTCGGGTATTGACAGATGACAGTTCAGTCGTTGGCACAACCCCAGCGAAGTGTCGGGTATTGACCGATGACAGTTCAGCCGTTGGCACAACCCCAGCAAAGCATCGAGTACTGACCGATGACAGTTAAGCAATTGGCTCAACCCCAGTGAAGCGTTGGGTACAGACTGATGATAGTCCAACCGTTGGCATAACCCCAGCAAAGCATCGGGAATGATCTGGTGGTGAAAAAATAGTATATCAATCTATCCCCCTAAAGGACGGATAATGAAATCTGTTATACATATCCTCAGAGGAAGCACTATGAAGGATTGGTGATTTAACCCCTTGTTTCCTGTGTAAATTATCGTCAGGATAGGCATCAGAAGCACCCACTAAGGTAACTCGATAATCGAGATAGCTCACCCAGTAGAGGAGCCTTCAGAAATGTACAACGGCATCAGCCGAAGGAAAATATGTCCTACGGATAGTATTGACAGACGGGGGAAACCATTGGTCTCAAACCAAGGTAGCATCAATAATATCATCCCCATCAGAGTCGACAGGTCCATCACGAATAACGTCATCCCCAGTAGAAAGAGATGAGAATAATCTTTGATAGCCTAACTCTGATAACCTATCAGTGATATCCTACCAATAATCGTCTGGCAGTGCTACCCCAAGGGTTATCATGAATGACGTTATCCCCAGCAAAGAATGACGTGAACATTCAATGATAACCCTAACCACTCAAAGGCATCTAACATTCATCGTATATCATGCCATGCATTGCCTTGCCTTTGCATTTGCATTTCTAGTGTCTAGCAATCTTTATCATGTTCATTCCACTTCATTGCATGAACATGATAAAGAGGGGCATCTTTAGACACTCAAAATTTTCTTCAGTCCTGTTGTAGACACTTGAATTTTTTGCATTCCTGTTACTAACCCTGCAGGAGGGCAAAATCGTCTATTTCAACTCAACCCCATTTTCAATACCGGGATGTTAACTCACTCCCGGTCTCAACCCGGGAGGTACATGTCAGCCCTGGTCTCTACCCGGGAGGTAAAAGTTAGCCCCGGTCTTAACCTGGGAGGAACAGATCAGCCCTTCTCAACCCGGGATGTACAAGTCAGCCCCAGTCTCAACCCGGGAAGTACAGGTCAACCCTGGTCTCAACTCGGGAGGTACAGGTCAACCCTGGTCTCAACTTGAGAGGTACAGGTCAGCCCCGGTCTCAACCCGGGAGGTACAGGTCAGCCCCGGTCTCAACATGGGAAGTACAAGTCAGCCCCGGTCTCAACCCGGGAAGTACAAGTCAGCCCCGGTCTCAACCCGGGAGGTACAGGTCAGCCCCGGTCTCAACACGGGAAGTACAAATTAGCCCTGGTAACAACCCGAGAGGCCAACTCAACTTCGGAGACAACCCCAAAGCCTCACATAATCTCTAGAAACAAACTTGGAAGACCCAAGTCAGCCTCAGAGACAACCCTGAGGACAAACAGAATCGGCTACGATCCAAACCTAGGAGACAACCCCGGGAAGTCAGCCAAAGGCTATGCCAGCACTGAAGGCAACCCCGGGAGGGGAAAAATGGTCAATTTACCAACTTAAAGTCGATTTGGTCAAATTTGAGCCGAATTGATGCCATCAAGGCCAGAAAGAACCATAGCAATGACCTCGAGTGGAAACAGCGCAAGGCAGCTCGACAGACAAACTGCGAGGAATCAAAGACCTGGTTATGAACCCGTCTTTTTGGACTCAAAAAAGGTTTACTCCCATGTCATTGCGACACTCTCGGTGAGGACTTTTTGAAAAGGTACATCACGCCTCAAAAGGAAGTTTCGATCAAAAGTTAGAAAGTTTTGAATCTGACCTCGCCTTGCTCAAAGTGCACATACTTTGATGCAACGGGACCCTCCACGTGGGCCCTTCCACATGGAGCTGCACCTCTACCTGCGGCTGCCGCAGGTAGAGCCGCTTCCCCTAGGTCTATTTATATGAGTGTAACCCCAGCTCATTTTATATACAAAAATGCTCTGAACCTCTGCCCGTTTGGTTTCTCAACCCCATTCTTGTAGTCCAAACCCAAATTTTATTACTCCAACACGTAGATATACTCATATACTACCACATATCAAAAATTAACCAATAGAAACGGACGTTTAAAGCCTACGATTTGGCAAAAAGCCCGTATAGCAGTCCATTGTGAGTATTTTTACGATCAGAAAGTTTATATTACTTCATTATATATATATATATATATCTTTACTCATTTTGATTAAATTGCTACTTTAAATATTCATTTGATATGAATAGACACTGACATCTCTTTGGGCGAACTAGATTTTTTTAAATCTCGCCAACTCTAGCTTTCAAACGGTTCAAAATAGGTCTAGACGGAATCAAAAAGTTAGAATGGCTGAGATTTACTTAAATCTAGCAATTTTTCTAGTTTTAGGTATGAAAGCAACCTCACGGCCTTTAGATCGCTATCTAGTGCGAACGAGGTGCTTTGGGCTATGCGCATACCAGGATTTACTAATGAATCCTTGGTTATTGCGACGTTTAGATGTAAATATATATTTCTGTACATATTTGAACTGTGCAGGTTTTATTGGCTTTCCTTTGTTAGCCTAGGAATTGTGGGATTCATGATCAAACTGATCAGAATCTGATTCCCACGATGGACAAACTCCACTTTAAGAATGTACCCTGCTAATTTTTCTATAAAATTATACATTCAAAAGACCTTAAAACGGTTATCCGGATTTAAGGTCTTAACATAGTGAAATAATAGTTTGTTGTGTCAAAGTCACTCCGATGGCTGTAATGCCTATGAGAAGACCGACACTTGTATATATTCTGTAGTCGAGGTTTCTTCGCAGCCCAAAAATTACCATTCAAATTGAGCCGAAAGGCTAAAAAGATAAATAAAAAAATGAAAGTATCAACATGCTTCAATTCCTATATTAGCGTAAGGGTTTGAAAACTTGCTTTCAAAACATCATTTTAATAATCTTTTCTAAAAAAGAGACTTTTGCAAATCAAATCAAACCCTTCGTATATAGGTTCAACGAAGCAAGTCCCTGCTTTCAATCAATCAAACATAGGCCCAATTTCTTTCAGCATTCACACACACACATTGCAGACTTAAAAGGGAAATATTAAAAAGATGCAGTACCGTATTTACACGGGAGTTGTGGGGTGCCTAATACCTTTCCCACACTTAACCAAGACCCCAAACTTAGAACTTCTGTTTTAAAGATCAAGTTTCGACAGTGTCCAACAATTGGGCCTCTTTTTCAAACAAAACTCGGTTGAGTTGGTACAACCATTTCAAAACTACCAACTGGCGACTCTGTAAAAATGTTCAAATCGTCAACATGATACGTGTTGGCCTTTCTTAAAAAACCCTTCAAAACCTTTTTCACAAATAAAAAGAATAAGGGTAGACAAAACTTAGGAAGAGAGAAAGATACGGGTTCTAACCCGACCCGCATTTTTTTCCCGACATCAAAATCCATCTTTAACTCATTTTAGATGGTATTAAGATGTTTTCTTAATGAAAGTTATGCAAAGACCTGATGCTAACAGTGAACATTGGAAAGCCAAATTTATTAATGGACTTCCTACCTTTTTTGCTGAAAAAATTCGTAAAAAATTAAGGGATAAGCATAATCAAATTAGTATTCCTTATAACCAGTATTCTCATGGTCATCTTGTTGCTATCATTATTGAAGAAGGATTATCATTATATAATGATATGAAGCTTCAACATTTAATGAAAAAATAGAATCTTACTAAAAGACATGAATTAGGAGAATTCTATGACCAATTCTCTTATGATACTAAAGTTCAATATCCCTCAAAATCTAAAAAATAACATCCTAAAAAATCTAAATCACACAGAAAACATTCCTCTAGAAATTCTTCTAAAAAAGAAAAACTCGAAAAAACTACTAGAAAAAGAAAGTTTTATAACAAAAAAGATAAATCTAAGATAAAATGTTATAAATGTGGAAAAACAGGATATTTTGCCAATAAATGTAAATAAAAGATTAAATAGAATCTTAATGAAATGTCTCTTGATGAAGATATTCAACAAGAAATATTAAATTGTCTCTCCAGTAGTAATGTTGAATCAGGTTCAGATAATGAATTAGCTGAAATCTATTCTTCTTCTGAAACAGAAAATGATTCTAATAATGAACAGCCTTGTCAAACCTGTACTATTGACAATTGCAATACTATAACAGAAGTTAATTACTGGAAAGCTATTGTTGAAATTGATAGGTCTCCAAACAAATCAGTTTATTTTGATGATGTTGATGATAACAAACTTAGTAAATAGGTTTAATATAAAATAGGTAGAATCCTCTCTATAGGATTATTATAAATATTAATTTTAATTATCCTATTTTATTCCTATCAAAAATATTTTTCATCCTTAAAAATTGAATTTATTTTTCTTGACCTTGATAAATTAATTATCAAGTGTTAATTAAATTTATTCAAATAATAACATTTTCTAAGGCAGGGAGATTCTTATTCTTTTCTAAAAACAAAAATCCTATTAAATTGTTTTTGGGCAAAAAGTATTTCAAAAATCATTTATATAATATATATATATATATATATATATATATATAAGTAAACATGCATTATATATATATTAAATGCATGCATGTGTGTGACGTGTGTGTGTGTGCCGAAGTGGGTGTGTGCCTAAGTGTGTATACCGAATTGTGTGCATGCAAGATGTGTGTGCAAGATAATGTGAAGTAGTGTGTGTGTGTGTGTGTGTGCATGTGCTGGAGAAGATTTGCATGTCCAAGTGTTAAAAAGTTTGCCTTGCAAAAGTTTTTGAAAAAGGCTTAGCCTTTGAAATTGAAAAATACCTATGCTTTTAAAATGAAGGAACTTGGCTTTTGAAATGGGCAATCCGTGTGCTCCCTCCTTCATCCAAACCATTAAATTTTTCATCATGCAATCTGAACCTTTGATTCAAAAATTAGATTTCAAAAATTACTATTTTGCCCTCAACTTCAAAATCCTATAAATAGGAAGCTTTTCATTCATTCTATTTTTACCAATTGACAAAGCAAAGAAAAACTATATCTCCTTGCCTACATAATCTCTCTGCAAAAAGCTTTCTCTTCATCTTCTAAATCAAAGTTCTATTCTTGAAACAATATTAAATTGATCAAAGTAGTTGAGATAAGTCATTAAATTTCTGCATTTATATTATCTCATAACTGCTTATATATATAGATATATTAAAGATAAATTGTTATACACATTTATATATATCTATACTTAATCTATTAAATATTATAAAAAGTCTGCACTTAGATGCCGGATAATTCGGATGTCATTTATATGAAATTCTCCAAAACGGTCTTTAAATCCTAAGTGGCTTATTATTAATATTGGTACATTATATAAGTATTGAAAAATATTTATATATTTATCAGATTGTGAAACACAATTTGGTCAGTACTTAGATACCGGATAATTCGGATGTTACTTCTATGAAAGTCTCCGAAACGATCTTTAAATCCTGAGCGGCCAAATTTTTCACAACATAGATTAACTGTAATATAATATATATATATATATATATATATATAAGTGGGTGAATATTTATCACACTTAATTGTGATACACATTTATATATATCTATATTTAATCTATTAAATATTATAAAAAGTTTGTACTTAGATACTGATATAATTCGGATGTCATTTATATGAAATTCTCCGAAACGGTCTTTAAATCCCAAGTAACTTTTTATTAATATTGATATATTATATAAGTATTAAAAAATATTTATATAATTATCAGATTGTGAAAAACTCAGTTTGGTCAAAACTTAGATACCGGATAATTTGGATGTCATTTTTATGAAACTCTCCGAAACGGTCTTTAAATCCTGAATGGCCAAATTTTCACAACATAGATCAAATATAATATAATATATATATACGTGGGTGAAACAAATTTTATCAAGTACTATATAATTGATAAATCTGTTATATTTGATAAACTTTCATAAACAAGTATTTCAATTATAAACTTACTTATTAAACCAAAAATACTTGTTGCACTATAAGTGATTTTATATGATTTTCTAAAATCAAAGTTATATCTTTTCAAAACCATAGAAACACACTCTTTATAAAGAAGAATCTTTTCTAGAAGTATTTAAACCATAGAAAAATATTCTTTATCAAAAGAAAAGAAATTCTTTATAAAACTGCTTTAATTTATATATCTGCTTATCTAAAGCATTTCACATAAAAGTCTTGAACTTTTATTTTTTTTGATCATAAAATAAATATCTGCTTATCTGAAGCATTTTATATAAAAGTCTTGAACTTTTATTTATTTGATCATAAAATACACATGATCTGCTTATCTTAAGCTTTCCACATAAAAGTCTTGAACTTTTATTTGTATGTACTAAACTTTATCTGCTTACTTTAGAAGCAAATTCAAAACAATCTTTTTGTAAAAAGTAAAAGGGTAGAGTCAGTTTATTTTATATCTTTGAGAAAGACAAAAATTCTTTGACCAAGACCAGAGTATTAGAGAGGTCAGCTGGGAGTTGGGTCTCTAGCGAACTTTTGAGGTGAGGAAGAGATTGTTGTTTCAAGACCAGGTTAAAAAATAGTTCTGAGCTCTAAAAAGGTTCAACTAAGCTTGAGGAAGGAGCTGGGAGTTTGCTGTCCAAAATAGTTAGTTGTGAAAAGTTATAAGTTAATCTATAAAACTTTGTAAAAGTTTCTCCACCTAGTGAAGGAGCATTTATTACTGAGAGTAATAAGATCTCAAGCCCTAGAGAGGAGCTTAAGACTGGACGTAGCAATATACCCAAGCTGTATATTGTGAACCAGATAAATCTCTGTGCATTGTGAGATTGAATTTTTCTAAACTCTGCATATTAATTTCTGACATTATAAATTAATTTGCTAAAAATTCAAAAAGGCCTAAGATAATTTTTAACCAGTAATAATCCATTCAAGGCTTCTAGATTATTATTGAACTTTCAATTGGTATCAGAGCGGTGCTCTTTAACTTGTTTGGTAAGTGAATATAGGCATGTCTAAGAGTAGATCCATCTATGGCCTACAATGCTACCGGTTGCGGAGAAGGACTATTAATGTCTAGACCTCCACTATTTGATGGCACCAACTTTGCCACCTGGAAGAATAGATTCAAAAACTATGCCAAGTCACAAGGAATCAAAATCTGGCTGGCAATAGAACGAGGTGTAAGAATTCTCACAAAAATTGAAGGTGAAAAGATCATTGAGAAAGAAGCTAATGAATTCACCACTAAAGATGAGGAGACCATGAATATAGCCGCCAAAGTCGAGCAAGTGCTTACCAGTGCTCTTATAGAAAAAGAATACAAAAGAGTCAGCAACTACAAGAATGCTAAAGAAATTTGGGAAAAAATAATTGTCACCTATGAAGGAACCAATCACATCAAAAAGACCAGAAAAGATGCTCTAATCCAAGAATATGAAAGCTTCAAGTTAGAAAAATGTGAAAAAGTCATTGATATGGAAAAACACTTTTCCAGAATCATTGATGAACTGGAACAACTGGGAAAAGCTTACACAAAAAATGAGAAGAACAGAAGAATCCTCAAAGCTCTTCTATCTGTATGGAAAATGAAGGTCACAGCCATCAAAAAAATGCAAGATATAACTGTATATCCTCTTGATAGCCTTATTGGAAATCTTCGTGCCCATGAAGTCGACATGCTAGTCAAAAAAGTAGGATCAGATACAGATCTCAAAAAAAAGGGATCGCTTTCAAAGCTCTACTAGTTGATCAAGAAAGCGATGATGAGGAGTTAAATGAAGAACTTCTGAGTCTAGATAATAACAAAGTTTCTTTATTATCAAGACAACTCAGGAAAGTAATACAAAGTAAAGCAAAAAGATATGGTAAAGGCTTTATGAAAACAAACAACAACTTCAGAAACAAACAAGCCTTCAAACCAAAAGCACAAGGAGCAAACTTCAAAGCCAACAACAATAATTTCATAAATATTGGCTCCAATGAAAATTCAAATACATGCTTCGAATGCAACCAACCTGGACATTTCAAGAAGAATTGTCCTAAACTAGCCAACAACAAAGTGCTAATAGCTGAAGAAGGTTGGGATCTAAGTGATGAAGAAATAACTGCTGAACAACCCGAGAAAATAGCAAATCTATGTCTAATAGCAGACAATGAATTATCACCAAAATTTGAGGTAAATTCAGAACATCAATTATCTAGTACTTCATTTGTCACACTTAGTCTAGATAATATATATAAAAAAACATCATGAACTACAAGAAGCATACAATTGTCTTTATGAAGATAATGAAATAATTAAAGAAGATTTTATTAAACTAAAAAATTCATTAGAAAAATTAATTAAAACTAATAGAAATCTAGAAATAGAAAATTCAAATCTAATCATAATTAATGAAACTTTAAAAGAAGAAAATGAGAAACTAGAAAATGACTCTTCAAAAAATCCTGCTTTAAAAGAAGAACTAGAGAAATTAAAGAATATAAATAAAAATCTCGAAATAGAAAATTCAACACTTATTATTTCTATTGAAAACCTTGAAATTGAAAATTCAACTCTTGCTGTACTTATTGAAGATTCTCAAACACTAAATCAAGAGTTAAGTAAAGAAATTAAAACAGTCAAGGAAGAAAAATCCTCTCAACAAATAAAAGAGAAAAATGAAGAATCCACCTTAATAAATCAACTTAGAATGTTGACTATAGAACGGGATGACTTAAACTCAACAGTTATAAAATTTACAAAAGGTAAAGAAAACCTTGATGTTATGCTCAGTCATCAAAGATGTGGTTTTAACAAAGAAGGATTAGGAAATATCGGAGAATCTAGTAAGACAAAAGATAAAGGACTCTACCATGTTAAAAGCAAAGAAAAAGAAAGTCATGCATCTCCTTTTTCTAAATGTTCTTACTGTAACAGGAATGGTCATTCTATTTACTCATGTAATGCCAAAAACGGAAACTACAAAGAAAAAATGATTTGGGTACCAAAAGGAACTTACAATACACCCATTATCATAATAAGAAAATCTCATGAAGGATCATCTAAAAACGTTCATCAAAATCCTTCAAGATACATTAATAGAGCAAATCATGCTTCTTACAGACCTGTTACTCATAGAACACTTGTGTCTACTAATACTTATTATCATGTACCAAATTTTGTAAAGGAAAATAAAAATGATCCTTATACAAAATGAAAAACTTACCCAAAGGACCCTTTTCATTAAAGGGTACCAGTTTGTGAACTTAATATATGTTGCAGGTATGTCTCATAACTGACTCTAGTACAAACAAATGGTACCTTGATAGCGGTTGTTCAAGACACATGACTGGCGACAAAACAAAACTGAACAATCTACAAGCTACAGACTGTGGTGAGGTAACATTTGGAGACAGCAACAAAGGTAAAGTTATTGGAATTGGAAGTGTTGGCAATAAACACATAACCATCTCTAATGTTCAATTAGTCACAGGACTCAGGTACAATCTTCTATCAATTAGTCAATTATGTGATAGTGGTTTTAAAATAACCTTCAGTCCTTATAACTGTTTAATATTTGACCAATCTGGTAAATTAATTCTATTATATCCTAGAAGTCAAAATGTGTACACGTGTGACCTAGATACATACTCATGCCTTGACAATGTGTGTCTTGTATCTGCCAATGACAATCCATGGTTGTGGCAACGTAGGTTAGGACACATTAACATGAAATTAATAAATAACATATCTTCTAAGGAACATGTCTGTGGTCTTCCTAATATAAAATTTCTAAAAGACCATATCTGTGAAGCCTGTGAATTAGGAAAACAAATACACGCATCTCATAAACCTAAGCTCACAGTGTCAACTTCTCGACCATTAGGACTTTAACATATGAATTTGGTTGGACCTATCCTTAAACACAGTATGGGGGATGTTGTTTATATTCTAGTCCTAGTTGATGACTATTCACGATTCACATGATTGACTTTGTAAAATTTAAAAATGAAGCGATAAACTCCTTCTCAGCATTATGCAAGAAAATTCAAAATCAACAGGGAAACTCTATTGTTTATATTCGGTCTGATCATGAAAAAGAATTTGACAATTCTAATTTTATAATGTTCTGTGATGAGTACGGTATATGCCATAACTTCTCTGCTGCATACACATCACAATCAAATGGTGTGGTAGAAAGGAAAAATCGTACCTTACAAGAAATGGCTAACACTATGTTAAATGAATATCGTCTTCCTAAATACTTTTGGGCTGAAGTAATTGCAACATCTTGTTATATCCTAAATCGAGTCTTGCTAAGACCAATGTTATTAAAAACACGTTATGAGCTTTATTATAAAAGAACACCAAAAATAAATTACTTTCATGTGTTTGGGAGTAAATGTTTTATTTTAAACATTAAACAATATTTGGTAAAATTCAATCCCAAATCTGATGAAGGAATATTTTTGGGATATTCACTTAACAGTAAGGCTTATAGAGTATTCAACAAAAGAACTCTAGTTGTTGAGG
Source organism: Panax stipuleanatus (assembly GCA_020205555.1). NCBI lineage: Eukaryota > Viridiplantae > Streptophyta > Magnoliopsida > Apiales > Araliaceae > Panax > Panax stipuleanatus. Next base: position 43,872,002 of record CM035117.1, on the reverse strand, counting down.
AGTCAATGAATGTAACTTTTGATAAATTTGAACCTCCTCCTAAATATAAAGAGCTCGTAGATAATGATGTTGTCATTGAAGACACTCTCAGAAATATGAAAAAACTAAAAATAGACAATGCATCTCTACCTATCAATGTTAATCCTCTTGAAAATATTAATCCACAGTTAAATAACTTACCCAAGGAAACACCTGTCATTAGAAATCATCCTATAGAAAACGTAATTGGTGATATCGATAAAGGGATTCTTACAAGATCACAAGTTCAAAATCTAGCTAGTCACTTATCATTCTTATCTCAAATCGAGCCTAAAACATAAAAGATGCATTGCTTGACGAAGATTGGATTATAGCTATGCAAGATGAACTTGAATAATTCACAAGGAACAAAGTTTGGGAATTAGTTCCAAAACCTGAGGAAACTTCTATTATTAGAACTTGATGGGTTTTTCGTAATAAATTAGATGAAAATGGAACTGTCATACGTAATAAAGCAAGACTAGTTTCACAAGGGTATAATCAACTTGAAGGAATTTATTACGATGAAACTTATGCTTCTGTTGCTAGAATTGAATCTATACGAGAATTACTAACCTTTGCATGCCATAAAGATTTTAAACTGTTTCAAATGGATGTCAAATCTGCCTTTTTAAATGGTATTATTGAGGAGGAAGTTTATGTTAAACAACCTCCTGGTTTTGAAGATACTAATTGTCCTGATTATGTGTATAAACTGCATAAAGCTTTATATGGTTTAAAACAGGCCCCAAGAGCGTGGTATAAATGATTAAGTAAATTCCTGTTAGAAGATGGATTTAAAAGGGGTACCATCGATACTACTTTGTTCATAAAATATAAAAATGATGATATCCTTATTTTAAAGATCTATGTTGATGATATTATCTTTGGTTCTACTAACATTTCTGTATGCAATGATTTCTCTGAAAGTATGAGTAAGGAATTTGAAATGACCATGATGGGAGAATTAAATTTCTTCCTAGGATTGCAAATCAAGCAAGGAGAAAAAGGTATTCATATCTCTCAATCTAAATATTGCAAAGAAATGATTAAGAAATTTGGATTAGAATTTGTAAAACCTCTGAACACTCCTATGTCAACCATTGATAAATTAACTGCTGATGAAAACAGAAAGAGTGTTGACATAAAGAAGTATAGAGGAATAATTGGATGTCTTCTATATATTACAGCCAGTAGACCTGACATTATGCTCAGTGTCTGTAAATGTGCTAGATTTTAATCAAACCCTAAGGAATCACACTTGATTGCAGTAAATCAATTCTACACCCTCGATTTAATCTATCCACCACCTAAAAAATCATTTTTGCTCAAAAATCGTCCATTGTTAGACTCATTTTCTGAGTTTGAACCTTCGGGTCTGAACTCCATTTTCGTTCAAGTCTGTTTTGAGTGTGTTACACTGATCTTTGATCTTTCAAACCCTAGTTTCTCTGGTACGTTCTTGTTTATCCATATATATTTTAGTTCAATATATATATATATATATATATATATATATATATATATACTTAGATAATTTGAAAAAAAATTCTATCTCAGTTTTATTTAAAATATAATATATATATATATATATATATATATACACGTAAATATATATTTTCATAAATATATTTATAATATATAAATATTTTCATAAATATATATATATATATATATAATATCTTTACAAATATTTTAAAAAATATAAAAAAAATCATTTCTTATTATTTTCTTTAAATTGATTTTTTATTTTTTTTTGTTCATCCTTTTCTTCGTATAAATTCTTAAACACTTTCTGTCTTAGATTTTCCTATATATATATATATATATATATATTTCTGGTTAACTCTCTCTTTCTCTCTCAAACTTGTCTTTTGAAAATCCTTGTTTAACAGTTGAAATCTTTTTATCTTAACCCTAAACCTTTTATAAAACAAAAATTTACGGTAATTATTTCTCCCTTCTGATTTTCTCTAAAACACACAAACCCTAATTTTTTTCGAATTTTTTTTAAATTTTTTTAAAACACAAAAACCCTAATTTTCTCATTTGTAACCTATGTTGAACTCTAACTTTTACAAACCCTAATTTTTAGTATATTCTCTAACCTTCTGTTTGTCTGAATAATAAAAAAAAGAAGGGGAATTTCTTTTCGGTTTCACTCACATACAATTTTATACTTATACTTGTTCCTACTTCTAACAAAATGTTTTAAGCTTTTGTGAACTAATTTGGATGCTGGGCTTGAAAGAAATAAGTCGTGTTATTATTAACCTATGCTGGGCTTGAAAGAAATAAGCCGTGTTATATTGTGCGAATAAGCTTGCAGGTAATTTCTTTCTCTCTCTGTTTATCGCAGTGCACGAAATGTACTATTGATGGGGTTTTGACTGAAATTTTTTGTTAACGATGGGATTTTAGCAAATGATAAATAGTTGTTTACACTTATTTTCTGCTCACATACTTGCTGAATTAGGATATTTTACTGTTACGAGTGAAAACCTCTAGGTTTTGAAACATCTATTTATTGGAAATTTTCTTTGTACCGTCTGTGCTGAATTGGGATATATGACATGTTTACTGTTATGGATACAGACCTCTAGGTTTGAACCTCTGTTTTGGGATTGCTCTGTTCTGATAAAATCTTTACTGTTTTGGGCTGCTTTGATATATGACTGGTATCTACATTTTTCAGAATAATAAGTTTTTGACAAAACCAAACTATAATTATTGATTGTTCTCTCTGCTAGCATGCTTACCTACTCTGTTTTTAGCCGAACTTATTTTGACATGAGGTCATTGTAACTAATATTGAGCTACTTGGACTATTTGTTTGGTGTTGACCATCTATTTTATAAAATAAAATCATAAATTGATTAGACATTCTCTTTTTTCTATACTTAATTTTGCTCTATCAGGCTTAAAACTTTGTCACATCTCTTCTCTGTAATCTGTCTGAGACCTGAACATCTACTTACAGACTTGAACATCTATTTACTTCATAAACTTACTTCACTTATCTATCTTTTATATAAATAGCATATTTCACAGACTCACCTCATATGCCCCTTTCACCTCTATCTGTACTTGTCTATCTGTGTGTCCTTGTCTATCTGCATTATTTTAAACTATCTGTCCTTTTCAAATGGAAGAAGTTTATTCTTCAAAAAGAAAGAAACTGCCTCTTCTTTCTAAGTTACATTCTGACATACATGCACCAAAATTGCTCACTATACCTGCACAAGTGAAGTATAGGCACCTAAAACACAACCGTATGCCTGGCATGACCACTTCTTTCAATAGTTTCTCTGACCTGTTAGAGAAAATTAAAAATGTTGGTTGGGATTGCTTGGTTATTTTCTCTAGTAGACAGATTTACCCTGCTCTTATTGCAGAGTTTTACTCTCACATGACTTTTATTAGAAACACATCTGGTCTGCTAACTGGCATCTCTACTTACTTAGAAGGTCAGTAATACATCATTAATGAGGAACTTATTTTAAATGCCTTGCATCTAAATAACAGCATGCTAGAAATGTCAAAAATAAATGACTATGTGCACCCCATTAGCATCTCTACAAATAAGTGCATGACATTTAGACATAATCTGGCCACTGTGACTGATCAGTTGGTACCTGCTCAGCTCTTTGATAGACCATGCAAAGTAGGATGTGAGTTTTTCACTCCTCCATGTCAGTTTCTTGCTAGAATATTCAGATATAATCTCATGCCTATTAGAGAAAACAAACTTTTCCATCCTTTTGACTTGGAATGATAAAATGTGTCTTGAATCAACATATGCCTTACAACTTGCCATATTTTCTGCTGAGTTCATTTGAGTATTGCTATCATCATAATTGTCTGGGTTTTGGTCTTCTCCTTACTCCTAAATTTCAACACCTTGGCATTAATGTGCTTAGCCACCAGACCCAATATGTTAAAAGTAGCAATATTGTGTCTCACTTAAATCTGCCACCCAAACCTCTTATGATATTTGATCTAGAAGTGACTGAGTCCCCTGAACCTCACCAGAATTTGTTGTCCCAAATTGATGTCCTAAATAACTTAACTCAACTATCTTTGAAAAACCAATCCAATATGTTGAGTAAAATAGAGTCTCTTTAATTTTATGTGCATCATATTAGAGACATGCTATACATGTTGATGGAAATTCAGAAGGTATCTGTGCCATCCTATAATTTCTCTGTTGGCACCAGTTCAGCTCAGGCAGCTCAGCCTGAACAGAATCCGACTGAAGACCCTCTTCCTTCTCTTGGCCTGCACTTCTCTCATCTATCAGAATTCTAACTATTTGAAAGCCTTGTAATATATATATATATATACTGACTAACTATTCAGGATGATTGTATGATAATACTAACAAAATACTAACTATGCATGAAATAGTTTAGTACTGTTTATCTCCTGCAGGTTCTAACTTATGATAAAATACTAACCTTTTCTACAAGTTTAAAATTTTATTACTGACGGTTTCTGCAGGTTCTGAACTTATATCTTCTATTCCCCACTTTTTGTAATGACAAAAGGGGAGAAGAAAAATATATTGTGATATAACAGCTATATATATTAACTGCTATGTCACTGCTGCACACTACACTGAAATTTTGCAGAGTTAAAAATTTTTCTAAAAAATCTGAGATTTTTGTTAAAATTGAAACTCATGTATTCACTAAGGGGGAGCAGTTACTAAAGGGGAGCAGTTGTAAAATCAAAAATATTTTTGGTTTGTTGTCATCATCAAAAAGGGGGAGATTGATAGGTCTCCAAACAAATCAGTTTATTTTAATGATGTTGATGATAACAAACTTAGTAAATAGGCTTAATATAAAATAGGTAGAATCCTCTCTATATGATTATTATAAATATGTGTGCAAGATAATGTGAAGTAATGTGTGTGTGTGTGTGTGCATGTGCTGGAGAAGATTTGCATGCCCAAGTGTTTAAAAAGCTTGCCTTGCAAAAGTTTTTGAAAAAGGCTTAGCCTTTGAAATTGAAAAATACCTATGCTTTTAAAATGAAGGAACTTGGCTTTTGAAATGGGCAATCCGTGTGCTCCCTCCTTCATCCGAACTATTAAATTTTTCATCATGCAATCTGAACCTTTGATTCAAAAATCAGATTTCAAACATTACTATTTTTCCCTCAACTTCAAAATCTTATAAATAGGAGGTTTTTCATTCATTCTATTTTTACCAATTCACAAAGCAAAGAAAAACTACATCTCCTTACCTACATAATCTCTCTACAAAAAGCTTTCTCTTCATCTTCTAAATCAAAGTTCTATTTCTTGAAACAATATTAAATTGGTTAAAGTAGTTGAGATAAGTCATTAAATTTCTGCATTTATATTATCTTATAACTGCTTATATATATAGATATATTAAAGATAAATTGTTATACACATTTATATATATCTATACTTAATCTATTAAATATTATAAAAAGTCTGCATTTAGATACCGGATAATTCGGTGTCATTTATATGAAATTCTCTGAAACAGTCTTTAAATCCTAAGTGAATTTTTATTAATATTGATACATTATATAAGTATTGAAAAATATTTATATAATTATCAGATTGTGAAACACAATTTGGTCAGTAATTAGATATCGAATAATTCGGATGTTACTTCTATGAAAGTCTCCAAAACGGTCTTTAAATCCTGAGCGGCCAAATTTTTCACAACATAGATTAACTATAATATTATATATATATATATATATATATATATATAAGTGGGTGAATATTTATCACACTTAATTGTGATACACATTTATATATATCTATAATTAATCAATTAAATATTATAAATAGTTTATACTTAGATATCGGTATAATTCGGATGTCATTTATATGAAATTCTCCGAAACGGTCTTTAAATCCTAAGTAACTTTTTATTAATATTGATACATTATATAAATATTGAAAAATATTTATATAATTATCAGATTGTGAAAAACTCAATTTGGTCAGAACTTAGATACCGGATAATTCGGATGTCATTTTTATGAAACTCTCCGAAACGGTCTTTAAATCCTGAGTGGCCAAATTTTTACAACATAGATCTAATATAATATATATACGTGGGTGAAACAAATTTCATCAAGTACTATATAATTGATAAATCTGTTATATTTGATAAACTCTCATAAATAAGTATTTCAATTATAAACTTACTTATTAAACCAAAAATACTTGTTGCACTATAAGTGATTTTATATGATTTTCTAAAATCAAAGTTATATCTTTTTAAAACCATAGAAACACACTCTTTATAGAGAAGAATCTTTTCTAGAAGTATTTAAACAATAGAAAAATATTCTTTATCAAAAGAAAAGAATTTTTTTATAAAACTACTTTAATTTACATATCTGCTTATCTGAAGCATTTCACATAAAAGTCATGAACTTTTATTTATTTGATCATAAAATACATATCTGCTTATCTGAAGCATTTTATATAAAAGTTTTGAATTTTTATTTATCGATCATAAAATACACATCTGCTTATTTGAAGCATTCCACATAAAAATCTTGAACTTTTATTAGTCTGTACTAAACTTTATCTGCTTACTTTAGAAGCAAATTCAAAATAATCTTTTTGTAAAAAGAAAAAGGGTAGAGTCAGTTTATTTTATATCTATGAGAAAGATAAAAAAAATTTGACCAAGACCAGAGTCTTAGAGAGGTCAGCTGGGAGTTGGGTCTCTAGTGAACTTGTGAGATGAGAAAAAGATTGTTGTTTCAAGATCAGGTTATAAAATAGTTCTAAACTCTAAAAAGGTTCAACTAAGCTTGAGGAAGGAGCTGGGAGTTCGTTATCCAAGATAGTTAGTTGTGAAAAATTGTAAGTTGATCTATAAAACTTTGTAAAGGTTTCTCCACCTAGTGAAGGAGCATTTATTACTGAGAGTAATAGGATCTCAACCCTGGAGAGGAGTTTGAAACGTAGCAATATACCCAAGCTGTATATTGTGAACCAGATAAATCTCTGTGCATTGTGTGATTAAATTTTTCTAAACTCTACATATTAATTTCTGACACTATAAATTAATTTGCTAAAAATTCAAAAAGGTCTAAGATAATTTTTAACCAATAATAATCCATTCAACCCCCCTTCTAGATTATTATTGGACTTTCAGAAATGAATGGCTTAGACATTGGAGGTCCGAGTATTAATGTTCTTACAGATACTCAAAAATCAATGCTTGATTTAGTCGATCAAATTAAAGATCCATATATTAAATTAAAATTTTTGAAAATTTGTTATAAAAATCAGAAAACTAAAGATATTTTTCCCGTTTAACAATACAGCATGAGAGAAGTTATGAAACGTATGCAAAACGTTTCTAATGAAGAAAAACCGGTTACTATCCAAGATTTAAAAGGGGAAATAAACCTCTTAAAAACTGAAGTTAAAGAATTACAAACAACTAATATTATTATCTCTCAAGATCTAAATAATGTTAAACAACAATTAAATACAAAGGGCAAATCAAAATCTTCTGAGGATAAAATAGAATCTTCTGATAATCAATATTTAATGCTAATGAACCAAGTTATTTTTCAAAAATGGTATATTAGAATAACTTTTATAATAAAACCAGATTTTATTATTAAAGATGTCATTACTCTTGTTGATAGTGGTGCTGATATGAACTGTATTCAAGAAGGATTAATTCCTACAAAGTATTTCCAGAAAACCACTCAACCTTAGAAAAATACTATAATCATAATATAGAAAATTATAATAATAACAAAATAATTGAAGAAAACGAGAAAATTTAACAAATAGAAAGAATACTAAGTATTTAAATGCGAATTATAAGAAATAAAATCACTAAACTAGCCATAAAACTTAAAAAATTAAATAAAAATATTAACAAATATACAAAATCTATTACAGAACTCACAGAAGTATCTCAAAAATTATTAGAGTTTATTAGATCTTTAACAAGAGAGAAACAGGAAAATATTGACTTCTACAAATATTTTGAAGCTCTAGGAGTAATTAGACAGTTTGAAGAATTAATAGAAATAGAATTAATAAGAATCAGGTATATTAAAGAAGAACTCAACAATTTCATATGCTAAAATGTCTATCAGTAATTTATCAGGAATAAGGACTTCAACAAAAAGAATTAAATATTACCAGGGTAGTAAAAATACATCCAGAACAATTTCTATATATAAAAATAATATTAGATCCATAAAAACAGAAATAGCAAAATGCAGAATAAAATTAGGAGAACATATTAGCTAAAATATGAGCAAAAGAAAGATTACAGAAGAAATAGATATAGAATATTGTAGACAATAATTAATTAGATTAAAAACAGAACATAAATATGCTCCAGAAAACATTAAGTATCCTAAATTCAATACTATGACTAAAATATACCAGATATACTATTATAACACCATGATGGAATACAGAATAGTTAAACAAAATCTAGAACAACTAGAATCCAGGGAAACATATATTCTTAAAAGATTAGAAAAAACAGAGAAAACTAGCATGAATGCATATTTTGAAATCTTAGCAGAATTAGAGTTGTCAAAGAAAATTTAGCAGAATTACACTTAGAAGCATTAAGCGACAAAGAAAAAATAGAAGCATATATTTGCTAAGACAGTTATGAATCTTTTAGAAGCCCATAAAAATATTTAGAATATATAAATCAGCATAGAGAAGAGATCTTAGAATTTGAGAAAAACTTTAGAAATACTAGGACTATTACTACAAGATACCAAATAGAGTTTTACAGAACCAGTAGAGAATACATAGAAACCAGAAAGAAATTAATTAGCCTATAAAAAGAACTAAAACAGTTAATACAAAATATGAGTACAAGAAAAATGGTATCATATATCAAGTATAAAAACACAGTAGAATCTATTGAGTTATTACAAGGGTACCTCACAAATGAGATAATGCCAGAAATAAAATAAGACTTAGCACATCTACATAGAGTAATATGTTAAAAAAATTAAGTCTTGAAGAGAGACTGGTCCAGATTCATGAACATACTCAAGAATCCCTAGCTAGACCAGATAACAGTCTACCTACAGAAAAAGAATTAACAGCAAGAAAATTAAAAATTATCAAATACAAAACATATCAGATCGGATATTCTCTTCCGAATCTTCTCTCATTCTTCGTCGCGAAGTTGTGTTTCTTTCACCTTGTCTACCAGAGTAGAACCAGTAGTTACTTGAAACAACTTCTCATCCGACTCCTTCGGAAACTTCACTTCCAGCTATAATCTAGCCATCTATTCTATCAACTAATCCTGATCAGTTAACATGTTCAGCTTCTCCCGACCTTTTCTGCTTAAACCGTCGGCGACGACTTTAGCTTTACCCGAATGGTAAAGTATTTCACAGCCGTAGTCCTTGATCAGTTCCAACCATCTTCTCTGGCGCATGTTCAAATCCTTCTAGGTAAAGATATACTTCAGACTCTTATGATCTGTGTATATTTCACACTTCTCTCCATATAAGTAGTGTCTCCATATCTTAAGAGCAAACACTACTGCCGCCAATTCTAATTCATGGGTCGGATACCCCTTCTCATAATCCTTTAGCTGACGTGATGCGTAGGCAATGACCTTTCCATTCTGCATCAGCACGTAACCTAAACCCTTATGTGAGGCATCACTATATATTACGAAATTTCCCATACTATCCGGCAAGGACAACACAGGCGCAGTACTCAACCTCTTCTTCAGCTCCTGAAAACTTTCCCCCACACTTTTCCGTCCAAACAAACTTAACTGTTTTACGAGTCAAATTCGTCAACGGAGTTGCGATTCTAGAAAAGTCTTGGATAAATCTCCGGTAATAACCTGTCAATCCCAAGAAACTCCTCACTTCAAACGGCGTCTTCTGCTGATCCCAATTTATTACCGCTTCAACCTTCGATGGATCCACCGAAATACCATCCTTGTCGATCACGTGGCCAAGAAATTGCACATGTTCTAACCAGAATTCGTATTTTGAGAATTTCGCATACAACTTCTCTCGTCTCAGCAATTCTGAGGTCAGCCTTAAATGTTCTGTGTGTTCCTCCTCGGTCTTGGAGTAAACCAAGATGTCATCTATGAACACCACCACGAACTTATCCAGGAATGGCTTAAACACCCTGTTCATTAAATCCATAAATACAGTTGGGGCATTCGTTAGACCAAATGACATCACTCAGAACTCGTAATGACCATACCGAGTCCTAAAAGTTGTCTTCGGTATATCTTCCCTTCTCACCTTAAATTGATGATACCCGCTTTTCAAATCGATTTTCGAGAAGTATCTAGCACCCTTTAGTTGATCGAACAAGTCATCGATCCTAGGTAAAGGATACCTATTCTTTATCGTAACTTTGTTCAACTCCTTATAATCAATTCAAAGCCGCATCGATCCATCCTTCTTTTTCACGAATAAAATTGGCACCCCCCACAGCGAAACGCTCGGTTGAATATACTTCTTGTCCAGCAGTTCTTGCAGTTGAACCATCAGTTCCTTCATCTCGATTGGAGCCATTCGGTACGGAGCTTTCGAAATCGAAGAAGTTCTCGGCGCTAAGTTGATCACGAACTCTATCTCCCTATCTGATGGAAGTCCTGGCAAATCGTCCAGAAACACGTCCACAAACTCTCTAACCACTGATATATCTTCTATCTTCGGCCTCTCCTTACGCGTATCTACTATGTAGGCTAGATATCCTACAAAGCCCTGCATCAGAAGTTTCTTAGCATGCATGATCGTCAGCAACTCGCTTGTCTAGACGATTTGCTACCATAGAACACTAACTTCGACGGAGTCGTAAGGTTCACCGACTTCTTCTGACAATCGATTACCACCCCATGGTTGAACAACCAGTCCATACCTAGTATGAAATCAAATTCCCCAAGTTTTATCGGAATCAAATCTACCCTTAATTCCTGACCCTTAATATCCAATCTACAGTTCTTGTAAACAAACCTAACAGGAATAATCTCCCTATTCACAATCTCTATGTTTAAGGGGTAAACTAAATCCTCTTTAGATAAGTCTAGGGTCTTAGAAAAATCATCAGATATGAACGAACAAGTAGCACCTGAATCAAATAATACATATGCATTTATACTATTGGCCGAAATAATACCTGCCACCACATCTTTTGACTATACAGCGTCCTGCACCGTCATGTTGAATGTGCGGGCAGTTGGTCAAACGACCTGCAGTGGTCCGGCGATAGTCAGAGTGCTGCCGCTGCCATTTCCTCCAATCCCTGTTGACCCTGTCGCTAGCTTCTTCGGGCAGTTATGAGCCATGTGATCCTTGGATCCACATGTATAGCAAGCTCCCTTCTTCGGGTTTGGGCAATTTGGCGCGATGTGGCCTTCCTGACCACAGATATAGCATACCCGTTTCCCTTTCATGCACACTCCGGTGTGAGTCTTCTCGCATGTAGCACATGTTTCGAGCTTCCTCTTCTGCTGGCCTCCCTGTTGACTCCCAGCAGAGGTGTTGTCGTTCCACTTTCTTTTCTAATGGATAGCCCCGCTACCACCAGCCTTGTTTTCGATTTCATTCTTCTTCTTCTTGTCCTGATTGAATTTAGTCATGGCGTCGCTCCATCCTTCAGCGGGAATGGCCTTCTCCAATGGCTGCAAATGTGTTCAGCTGGAATATGGAGACCTTACTGTAGAGCCAGGGTTTCAGTCCCCACTCAAACCTCCTCGCCTTCCTGGCTTCAGTGCTGACTTGGTAAGTAGCGAACCTGGCCAACTCGTTAAACTTTGCGGCGTATTCTGACATCGTCATCCCTCCCTGCTTCAGCTCTAGAAATTGGACCTCTATCTGGTCCTGCGAGCTAACGAGAAAGTACATTTCAAAGAACATCTCTTTGAAATGCTCCCATGGTATCACTCCTTCTCCTTCTCTGGTCTTGTTGGCTTGCCACCAGAAACTAGCATCCGACTTCAACATGAAAGTCGTGAATGTCATTTTCTGGTCTTCACTAACCCTAGCTACGTCGAAGACCTTTTCTATCTCCATCACCCACGTCTAGGCGTCTATAGGGTTAGTCGATCCCTTGAATTCAGGCGGTCCTACAGCCTTAAACTTTTTAAATGTTGTGCCCTGCACTTGTAATTGATTCGCAAGTGCTCCTGTTAGTAGGTTCACCAACTACTGAACCGAGTTGGGATTCGTCCCATCGTTATTTTTGTTGTTGTTCGTCGAACCCTCGGGGTTTTGACGTGTAGGTCTTCTTCTAGGAGGCATTTTCTGTTAAGAAATATTACTATTAGCTCCTCTACTAAATTCTTAAGTATTCAAGTTCAACTCTAAACATTTAAATAACTCAGTTCGTATCTGAACACATTGCACATCAATAACTTCTTTTATTCATTACTCGTAGTTTTTGAAAAACATAGAATAGATAGCATCTCTGCTATTTACATCATCTTTCCTGAACTGGAACAAGTTGCAGGATTACATTATTATCTCATCCCATTCTTATCTCAAATTATGGGATTTACACTTATTACAAAAAGAAACATATAATTAAGGACTCTACTGTCTAGGCATGTTAAGACGTCGCACAGCCTCTCTGCGTTCTTCCTCCATCACCCAAAACGCTGTCCTTCGGTCCACCACGTACCATGGTAAACCTTGGAACTGAGCTGGGTAATAGAAGACACGATCCTGGGCCCTATCTATGGCCGTATGGAATGCGTATTCTATTTTCCTCAGCTTAGCCCTCTTGGCTTCAGCCTCGTCTTTAGCTCGATCGGCTCGTTGAATAGCCCTCAAGCTTGTTTTCTCCGCTCTAGCATACTTCGTCGACTCCTCTTGAATGTCTTGTTTCAACTTTGCTATCTCGGCTCGAGCCTCGTCTCTATCATTCTCTACGTGAATTAGCTTCCACTGCGCTTGTAATACCCGAGAATTTTCATATATTATTAAAGGGATATATTAATGAAAATGAATATTTATCTGAATATAAATATTTATGTGTTATGAGATGAGTTAATTCGAATGAATTCAAATTAAAATTATAATAATTAAGAAGAATGTGGAGTTTATGATAAGCTCGTTGGAATGCCTTGTGTGGCACGATGATAGATTCGAGGATGAATTAATTAAGTCATGGACGAGTGAATTATTAAATGAACAATTAATCTATATTAATTGTTAATTATTATTATGAGAAATATAATAAGAGTATGTTGATTTATTATTATTGCAAGTAATAGTATAATAATAAGTAAATTGTTTATAAATATAATAAGATTTGTATTTATTAAACTATTAAGGAATGTGATTATTTATCGTATAATTAATAAGGGTAAATTAATGAAGGAATTACTACGTGAATAATTAATCAAATATTAATTGTTATTTAATTGTAATAGAATACTAATGGTGATAGTATGATGATTATTATTATTTCAAATAATAGAATAATAATAAGTAACTTATTTATAAATATAATAAGATTATATTTATTTAATTATCGAGGAATGATAATTAATCACATAATTGTTAATAATTTTTGTTATGGAAATGAATTAATAATATAGTGGTTACTTAATTAATATAATATTTGCTCAATTAATTGCTATGTGCAAGCATGCGATAATTAAATGTATAATGTATAGTAGTTACCTATATATTATATAAAGTGTAAAGTGCAATGTGACTATACATATTGAAACTATATGTTATGACTAATTAAATGAATACATCATGAGGCTTATGTGACAATTGTGTGTGAGCATACATTAAAATAGTACATCATGAATATATTGTAAACAATTGTTGATTAATAGAATTTAATAATAAAGGAGACAATGTAATGTGATAATATCCGAGTAAATTATACCGGTATGATAAAATGTACATGGATTATATGTGTGCAAATTACATTTACTACATTATGTGAATTACATTGTGACATTAAAATTACAACCTAAGCATGTATTATATGAATACAACTTAGGTATATAATATGTGCAAAGTAACATAAGTGTTGTGTAAATATTAATGTTGCTACAATGCTGAGATACACTGCTTGTCCCTCAATAAGAGTCTCATTCTCCCTCACACGTGAACACTCAAGGCTAGTCTATTCCTATAACATCAAACTCAGCAAACCTTAGCTAGCAATCATCAATGGGGGAGTTGCTCCAACAGTGGAGTTCAACAACTAATCAACTACTCCTCCATAAACTTCATGCAATTCTTCAATCCATGGGTTTGATTTAGTGGAAGATTGCAATGTCTGTGTAATCTATTTTCTATAAATTGAGCTCTCCTCTTCTCATTCCATTTGCTGAGAATTTCTGACTAAGTAAGACTAGAGAGCATACATATATATCAGTGTTGAGCAATCTTTTAACAGCAAGTTCATATTCGTATAACAGAGGTATAAATTCTTTTCTATATTCTTCATTCTTGTTGTCTATGAAAGCACAAATTCATGATTATGTTGAATTAGATCGTAATTAAAGTATAGAATGCTTGTTTAAGTGTTACGTAAACTATTAAGTAGGTTACCATACAATGTGGCATGATTATAATCGAATTGGTGAAGTAATTTTGATGTTGGGCTGGACTTCTGCCAAAGCAGGCCACTCTCTGGTGCGAACCAGACATGGCGCAGCTGCACCGATTTAATACTGAGGCGCAGCGCAGCTGCGCCGGTCTCTAGACTCAGTTGGTTGTCTTCTGCTAGAAATCTGTTAATCCATATCGTGTTCCAATAGGTTTAAAATAGCTTGATGTCTAGTTTAACATGTGTACTGGTATACCTAGACCTAGTGTGAACATGCTTTATTATGTTTGCATGCACAATTGATGATACGACCCATAGTCTTAAAAATGAACTTAGAGTTTCAAAATGGACGTTGACATGTTATATCCGTTTTGACATTATGACCTTGCAAGCATATTAGTATGACCTAGAAAGGCATGAAAAGCATGTTAATGGGTGTATACATGTTTTATAATGTAATGTGAGCATACGGACCTCACTAGTGAATATTTCTAACGAAAATGTAAGTTTCAAAGGTAAACCTTGGCATATAGGTATCATATATGCATTCTGATTTTGCAAGCATGTTTATATGGCCTAGAAATGCATGACGGACATGTTAAAATATGTATATATATAGCATGAACATGTTAGGCCTTATTAGTGAACTTTACTAATGAAAGTATAAGTTTTGAACGTGCACCTTGACATGTTACATTGAGATTTCTATTCTGATATTTATGGACATGTTTGATAGTAGTCTTAGACTCGCTAATGTATCATAAATGTATGTTTACCATGTTAGATGTCGTTAAATCAAGTTAAACATAAATGAAGCATGTTTTCAAACAAATGACGACACTAGTTACGCAATTAAGATGTAGAAACATGTGAGCATGCTTATTGAAAGATTATATGACCATTTCACATTTTTACACGGCGAGCATGATAGCTTATGTGATATCATGACATAATATGGCCGTAAAATTATTTGAGAGTTAATCTTAGAATCATTTCGTGAAGGGTTGAATTTAGAATGATTATGAAAGCATGAAAAGACCCTTTAACATGTATATGTTTTATGTGATATCATATGTTGATACTTGAATCCGATTTTGACGGTTAACTTATAACAATGCCATAACATACTAAATAAAATATGTTTGGAATTGATTATGGTCTTTTGTGTTAATAGTGATATATGAAGATGATTAACTTGAGAAGAGGAACGTTATGGATAAAAGACAATAAAAGTGATATTAGTCGAGACTTGTGAATTAAATATGATACTATATATGGTATAACTGTGTAGCTAGGTTAAAACTTAGCTTATGTGTTGATCGTATATCCAAGATAAGATATGATAAAATATATGACTAATAGATATCATATATATACGTAACTATATTACGATAGGGATTCGAAAGTGTTGATTTACTTTACGTGGATAGACTACGCATAAGGCAAGTATTCGAACCCTATTCGTTATTGAGCATTATTTGAGCTTGTATTATTATTGGTTGTACAAGAAAATCCTTGAAAGTATGATTCATATCTCATGACTTAATACTTCGTAAGATTAGAAATGGAATTGTTTTCAAACCTTGATTCGAACAATAATTGTTCACGTATATATTTTAAAAGGAAACTGTCTAAGCCATAGATTCGGCTAGACTATTGATATATGATCGAAAGCTATCCAAACCAAATTAACTTGGTGCGGACTCTTATAACTGAGATGAACAACCCTCTTGGTAGGGAAATTATATATTTGTCGGGAGACCGACCTGCGCACATGAGAATGACTAAATGTTATGCATAATAGAGGGTACTTTAGGCTGATCACCTGTTGTACTTGTTTTTGATGGATTATCAGTATATTACTGTTAATTCTAGTAGAAGTTCATAGTCCTTAGTGACTGCTCAATATTTCAATTATCTTGAAATTGTGAATTGATTTAGCATTGAATCCTATTGATATTATTCTGTCCTTAGCGACTGTTATTAAAAACTGTTGATATTTCTTGTTGTCTTGAACTATCACACCTTGCTATACTCTTTTGGATTCAAGAACTACAATACTCTCCCTTGTTGTTATATTACTTGTTGAGCAAACTTGTTGCTCATTCTTGCTTTCCCTAAAATATTTCAGTTAAGGCAGAGCAGGGTGGACCATCGGGCGCCGACAAGGGCAAGGGCAAGGCTACCGACTAGCTTGTCCCTTTAATGTTTTAGAATTTCTAATGATATATTAAGACAATTTCAGAACTATGTTTAAGCTTAAGTAGAGTTATGTAATAAGTCTGTATTTGATTTTATTATGTAATCTATTAAGCACTGTAGGTTGCGAGATTTGGGAGAATAATTATAATAAATCATTGTATATTATTCTAAATTAGATCTTCCGTTGTGAATGTATATTTTAGATATTATTATTGTATTATTGTGAGAACATGACGGACCGAATTCGAGAGACACACTATCCATCTCTTCGATAGTCTTGCCCCGCTGCTGGATGGTTTCTTCGAGCTCTCCGACTCGACCATGTAGCTCCACGTTACTGTCGTAGACTGCCTCGTACATCTCAGCACTAGTAGAGTGAGGTGGGAATTCCTCTTCGGGATCCTCTTCCTCCTCTGACTCATCCTCGTCCTCCTCCTCTAGAATAGGTGTCAGCTCATGCTCTCGACCAGCTACGGTGATCACTGGAGATGGCTCTCTCCTAACCAGCTGCTCCCAGACAACATGGATGTCTTGGGGCTCCTCCTCCCTAGGCACCTAAGGTAACTCCTCTCTAGCCTAACTGGACTATCCAACGTTCGTCATCCTGACAAAAGAATTTTAAAGTTTATTATTACGTGATATCGAGACGTCACTCTCTGAATATTTAAACGTAAACACATAGCACATAAAGTAGTTTATTATCTTTACCTATCATCACTATCTTTTTGATCTTCCTATAAGGCTACTACCTAAGGTTTTTTCCCCCACCTAAGGTTCATAACCTACTGCTTTGATACCAACCTGTGACACCCCCAAATTTGGGTACTTCGTTTTCACAAGATTTGGTGTTCACTTTCTAAATAAATCACACATCTACCCAATAATAAAGAATTGCAAAATAAATTACAACCTTTATAAATACTTAAATAAAATCTTCCTTTACAAAGGATTACAACTTGTCTCAAAATTATCCAGGTTTGCTAACCTTAACATAAGAAATAAGTGCGGAAATAAAATATCATAAACTAGTCTTATTACAATCAAGATTGAAAACAACAAGCCTTCATTTGCTCATCTTTTCTTTCCCTTTACTTGTTGACGGTATTTCAACATTCTCGGCTTTAACTGCAAGAGTTATAAAAATACGCAAGAGTGAGCAAACAAAAATTCACTTGAAATATACAATGATATGCCATGACTGAATATCTTCAAGAGAGTTTGAATAACTTTACTTTCATCAAAAATAAAGAATTGAATAATAATTCTTTCATCATTTCTAAAGTTCGAATATATAATTTATCTGAGGGTCATACGATCTTGAACTATGTCCTAGGTTATAAATATTTCTATTTAAACCTATAACAGTCATTGAGACTATGGACCTTTAACTCGTACTTAGAGGGATCAGCCCTTCGGACCATGTATTGTGCACAAACATTCAACGCTTTCGCGTAGTAACCTCCCCTAATAAATAGGGTTGTTCATCTCAGTATTTGAGTACAAGTCCGCACCAAAGAAAGTTTGGTTTGAATAACTAAAAGGAAATTTGGAGTTTCAACAATCAGCAACTAAGGAGTAGTTGAATCGACTTACATTACCTTCAACAGTTCGATAATATAGGAATTAAGAACCAATAGACTTCTTAGTAAGCTTTGGAAATAACTTAAAGCGAATTGAAAGAGTAAGTAGATCTTGCTTGAACAATTTAGCTAAGATCACAACATTATGACAATAATGCAATATGAACATTAGAATACAATATAACTTGTACAATACATAATAAGTTAAGAATCGGAAATAAACTTTCGTAATATATTGAGCAATAGTTAGAGAACTTGCACAATGAAAAGATACAATGATAAAGCTTGCATAGCGTACAAGAATGGTTTAGAAAGCTTGCACAATATAAATAACAAGTTTAAAGATAGGAAACTTGCGTAACGTAAAAGAATAAGGATTAGAAAACTTGCTCAAGTAAAAGATAAGGAGTAGAGAACTTGCCTTAACGCAAGCTACACTTTAATAATTACAATCACTTCCACAATTACCCTACACATTACATTACGTTTAAAACGCCTATTAGTACTTAACTATAACGTTTAAACAGTCGAACTTCATACTCAAGTTCAACTCACAACATTGTTTGCAACATAGGTTGCTAACTAGCCACAGACGCGAGTCTATACTCACGACATACATTCCACAAGCTTATAACGCTTTAAATCAATATGTGTACCTTATGAAAGTAATACACCTATACACATGTAATACATTCATATAAGACTTCAATCTATCTTAAACACATCAAAAGTATGTTATCTCATTACCTATTACACTTAACAAGTCATAAAAATAAGTTAGCTAAACAAACGCGGCATGAAAACTCAACGAAGGGAAAACAAAATTCCCGGACAGCATGGTACCCCGCTGGGACGGGTCCTCCATGGGTTAAAGCCCAGCTGGGGCGGGGCCCACTTCTGTGGGAACCCCCCAACTCCCAAACGACAAAGAAATAAGCCAATTTGGCTTATTTCTCCACACCAAAGTCTAATTTTTCTCCACATGATGAACATGAAACTTGATAACAACAAAATTTTGGACTCTTTAACATGATTATAACATATAAAATCCTTACAATACATAATCAAAACAAAGTTTTCATGATCTTTTTGAAGAAAACTACAATATCAAGCGTTCTTGACAAATTTGCTATTACGAATTCGTTTTTCAATCAATTCATGTTATTCCAATTGCAATAACTCTAATTCTTAACATATTAACATAATCCATGATCAATTTAAACAATAATCCATAATCAAACACCAATTTGATAGTTTAAAAAGGCTATTTTCAAAATTAGTTCACAATAAATTACTATTAACATGATTTCTTCATGTTCATCTTAATTACGTGGATTGAATCGCTAAAACAACTATATAACTCATATATAAACATGCTATAGCACATATTACTCATAAATTTCATGTTTGCATCAATCTTTCATTCTAACTCAACCAAAAATATAAAAATTCATAAGAACAAAAACTCTCCATTAAAACTTGTTTTTACAACAAATTGAATTTTTGAAAATCGTTTATAGCATACAATTCAATTATAAACAGTATATAAACACAATATATATATATATATATATATATATATAATTCATGTTTACACAATCTCATGAAATTTTCATATTCATAGAGAACCCAAAACAAGGAAGAACAATCAATTAAATTTTTTAAAACTATAAGATAGTAATTATACCCTTTTTGTTTTGATGATTGAAGAAGAAGATGATGAGGAGGAGCTTGAGTTCTACCAATTCTTTCTCCTTCTTTTTCTTCTTTCTTTCTCTCTAACTTCTATGTATTCTCTCTTCTCTGCTCTTTCTTTGCTCTAACTTTGTTTTAACGTAAAAACTATTTACATAGCTGATATACATATATTATACATCTAATAATATAATATACGTAACTTACAAATAATTAATACCTATAATTATATCATATACTAATTACCCATTATTATTTAGGTTACACTTATTTGAATTTGAAAAGTCATAAGGCTTGTTTGGCAAACACTGTTTATTTTTAAAAACTAACTTTTTGAGCTTAAGGCCCTGTTTGGTAAATTATGATTAAAATAAAAGTAATGGCCTTCTTTGGTAAAATCTTTTAAAATCCTTTTCTTTATTTTAATAAATTCTTTTAACACATACTTTAAATGTTACACTTTAATTAATTAAATCTTTAACATTCTTATTTAATTAATTAAAATCTAATATCAATTAATCACATAAAAAAATTATCACATAATAATTATAATTACTCGATAATTATAATTCATGTAACACTCATCACATAACTCATATAATTTAATTATCTTAATTAAATTAGAGCTATACTATAAAATCAATACATATTAATTAAATTAAATATTAAATATTCACTTAATTAATATATAACTCTTAATTAAATTATTCCACAAAATCACATAATTTATTTATTTAACTCAATAAATAAATCACATAAAATATTTATTCACTCAATAAATATTAAAATTTAATATATAAAATCTCAATCGTTACAATCTTCCCTCCTTAAAAGGATTCTATCCCCAGAGTCATACATAAAAAAAATCTCGTCTATTACAGATTATACCATTTTCTTTGAGACAATTGAGAAACTCACTGCTTAAGTATTCAGCTCCTCGATCCAATCGAAGAATCTTAATACTCTTATCGGTTTGTTTCTCTACTTCACTTCTTAATTCTTTGATCTTTTCAAATAATTCAGATATGTATTTCATTAAATACGCATATCCAAATCTTGAATGATAATCCGTGAAAGTAATAAAGTAAGAATACCCTCCTCGTGCATTCGTTGTCATAGGTCCACATACGTCTGTGTATACCAACGCTAACAACTCTGTAACTCTTTCTCCTTTTACACTAAAAGGAGATTTAGTCATTTTACCCATAAGACAAGATTCACAAGTAGGATATGATTCATAATCAGATAGCTCTAAGAGCCCATCCTTCTGTAACTTGGATAATCTTGTTTCATTGATATGACCGAGTCTATAGTGCCACAAAAAGGTATAATTAACATCGTCGCTTTTCCTTTTATTAGTTTGTTCAATTTGAAGTATATTTTCATTCATGTCAATCACGTAAAGTCCATTCAATAAATTACCAACACAATATAAAACATTCTTATTATAAATGGAACAACTATTGTTCTTTATTATAATATCAAAACCTTCCATATCCAATACAGAAATCAAAATAATATTTCTAATAAGTGTTGGAACATAATAAAAATTATTTAAATAAATGGACTTGCCCGAAGGTAGTGCTAAATAATAAGTTCCTATAGCTAATGCAGCAACCTTTGCTTCATTTCTCACTCGTATGACGACTTCATCCTTGTTCAGCTTTCTACCTCTGACCAGTCCCTGCATAGTATTACATATATCAGAACTACATCCGATATCCAATATTCAAGTAGAATTTTGACTTAGAGAAAAATTAATTTCAATCATGAACATACCTGAAGCTTCTCCAAGCTTCTTCTGCTTTTGTTCCGCAAGGTACTTATCACAGTTCCTCTTCCAGTGAACAAGCTTGTTGCAATGGAAGCACATTCCTTTGCTGTATGGATCGGGTTTCTTATTATCCTTTTTCTTTGCCCTGCCCTTAGCCTTTTTGCTATTCTTCTTTTCAGAAGATACCGTCGACCTCTTCTTTTTCTTAGAAGAATCATCTACCATTAAGACATGGTCCCGCTTGGATGGGAAGTGACTTTCAGCAATTTTTAACATGTTAAGTAACTCAGGCAAGCCGACGTCCAACTTATTCATGTGAAAATTCACAACAAATTATGAGAAAGTGTCTGGGAGTGACTGTAAGATCAAATCTTGACTTAACCCCCCATCCATGTCGAACCCTAATTGTTCAAGTCGTTCAATCAAATTAATCAACTTTAAACAATGAGTCTCAACAGTAGTGCCCTCGGACATACGAGATCGGAAGAGCTCCCTAGATATCTGATACCTAGAAGTTCTGCTTTGCTCACTATATAATTCTTTTAGGTGCAGCAAAATAGAATAGGTATCCATTTTCTCATGTTGACAATGTAGCTCGTTACTCATGGATGTGAGCATGATGCATTGTGTCATGGATGCATCACCTTGCCACCTTTTAAAAGTAGTAATCTCTTCCTCGGATGTTGTTTCTGCAACTTTTGCAGGGACAGACGAATCTTGGACATAAGAAATCTTTTCAGCAATGAGAACAATTCTCAAATTTCTTAACCAGTCCATGTAATTCGGTCCGATCAATTTGTTAGCATCAAGTATGCTACGCAGTGATAGTAAGTGTGACATTTTTCAAATTTTGCATGTGAAATAAAATAACATTTAAGCATACATTCATTTAATTAATTATCAAAATAAATTTGGTCTTATTTTAAATTGGTATCTCCTATATTACCCTCACAATATATAGTTCGACAAATTTAATTAAAAATTTGCTAGTGAGAATAAGAATCCCATTTCAAATGTATATAGCCTTGTGTGTGTACAACAAACTGTATATAAATAAATAGATAGACAACTTTTGTCAATTACATCACCATGCAACTCCTTGTATTTTGCCTTTTAGATCATTATGGTCAAGTGTGTGTACAACCGAACTAAAACGATCTTAGTTAAGTCCGACCTAGAATTTCCATATAAGTGAAGATAAAATTACAGCCCTTGTGTGTGAACAACAAAGCGGTAACGTTCAATTCCTTACAAACATAATATGTAATAAAACATCTTAAATATTTAATATTCGTCTTGTGTGTGCACAACAAACTCATATTAAATATTCAATACTCTATTATTTTACCATGCTAAAAGGCGACAATCGATATTTCAAATATCTTTAAACGTTACAACTTAATATTAATTTCTTTGAGGGGTTTGTTATTAATTGTCTCATCTTGTTTAGCGCGCATGCACATATATATATAAAATATGTGTCATATTAATTTACATGTGAAGCATGTTGCATAATATATAATATATATATATATATATATATATATATATATAGTACAAGCATACATATAGATTATAATATTCTACCCGGATTGATTATGGACTTTTATTCTAGTTTGGTTCACTCGAGCTACCAAATGAACTAGAAGATCAAACCTAGGAGTGCAAGAATTAAATTTAAATATAACTATTATATTTAAATCATGGGCTCCATTACAAACGGGTATTCATGCTCTCCTTGCTCCTTGGTCTTCAATTCTTCAAGTAATTCTAACTAATCCTATTACATAAACTATTTCCAATAAATAGAAACCTTGATCGGTAGTTAGGGGAAAGTACATAGGAGGGATATAAAAATTACATCAAGAAAAATTAGAGAAGACGAGGTACGCAGATCCCATTTAATAAAACACATGCATTCAAGCATCCAACTAAAATATAATCCATTCTCATTGGTCAATAGTCTATAATCAACCCCATTTATTATTATACATATCACAATATGCATCAATAAATAAAACATTCAATATATACATTGATATCAATTTAATGGGCAATTCTAGTTAGTTTAGAAATCTAATTTCAACTCCAATTAGTTATCATGGAATTCAATTCCAACTATAAATTAATTAGTATGAAATATAATTCTAATTAAAATAAACATTTTTATTTTAATCCAATTCCTAATCTAATAAACTCGTTTATTAATTTAGAATTACAAAAAACGTATAATTTTAATTTTAATTAAAATAAACTTTTTATCTTAATTAGAAATCAAAAATAAAATAAAATTTATTTTCTGGAGAGTGGCGTTGCGGCGCCACGTCACTAAAATTCAAAATCCAGCTGATGGCGTTGCGGCACCGCTGAAGAACTGGCTTCAGGTGTTACAGTGCCACATCAGCGCTCAAAAGATCGGAGTTGCCACTGCGGCGCCGAAATTATACTGCAATCCGGCGCTGCGGCGCCAGTCTCCAGAATTTGTTTTTCCAGTTCTCTAATTGTGCAGTTTTTCTCCAAAAATCATGATTCTTAGCTAACAATTATACCCAATTAAATTGTTCAAAACGCATATCAATATACATATCAAATCTAAATAATTAATAACTCGCATAAAGGTTGACTCTGATGCCACTGTTAGGTTTGTAAGATTCATAAACATGCAACAATTACATACATAGCAGCGGAAGCGTAAAAATAAGAGTTTTAAAATTTTACAAACCATATACCCGGATCATCTTTTATGCACAATTATTAATTAAACGAAAAGAAGAAGATGAGATTTATACCCTTGAAGATACGAGCTTCCTCAAGTACAAGTTCAAACTCCAATCCTTTCCTTGTTCAACTTGAATCAACCGGGTGTGATTCCTTTCTTTGATCAACGTCAGCCACCTAAGTGTTTGGCATCTAGAGCTGATCCACCAAGGATGAACAAGTATTGAGAAGTTGAGTTATTAGCAAAACCCTAGTTTTTCTCTCTCTAGAAAAGGTGTGCTCTCCCAACTCTTGAAAATTGCATTAACCATTAATCAAAATAAGACTCCTCTTATTTATAGATGTAGGCAACCCTCCTAAATATTTTAGGATTAGGGTTTCATATTAATTAATTAAACTCTTTTAATTAATTAGGCTTCCTAATCTTATTAGGAGCAATTAATTAAACTCTTTTAATTAATTTACCTCCTAATCTTATTAGGAATATGGGAGAGTACTTTTATTAATTAATTCCCAAACTCCTTTAAGAATTAAACTAATAATATTAGTAATAATAATAATAAGACTCCTCTTAGTAATTTACTAGTAATTGCCCGTGCCTGAAGGCACGGCAAAACGAAAAATTAGATTAAAATTCGAAAAATAATACATTACCTAAAGACTCTTTGCAACTTAAAATAACTTACAATTAGATATAATAATTATCATAATTCACCATACAACCACAATAATTAATACATACTCAATCATCAACACATATCCAACCACCAAAACATCAAGCTAGTCGTTACTAATTTCAATAAATTTCGACAGAGTTTCCTTTAAAAATAGATATCCAGAAAAATCTAAACATGTCTACAAAAATTACAATCATCAATAAATATTCAAACCACCAAAACAACCATCATTCCATACCCAAAATCATCATAACCATGTATAATTAGTTAACTTTACAAAAGACGGAACACAAAAAATATACACATGCAGAAAATAGAGAAACAACTTCGTATTCTTTACAGCTTACACAAGTATCCTTCAATGTATACCTTAAAATATCTGAAAATATATGATCATACAGCTTATAGAGTTTGATTGATGAAAACTTATAATGAGAGTGGAAATATATCACATGCCAAAAAATTTCCTGACATTTTCATAAATGTATAAATATGGCTTCACCCTAGAGCCAAAGTTACATCAACGAAGCAGTGAATCTAACCTTATCAAGGATAATTTATAGTACACTATGCAGACGAATTAGCATACTTTCACTGTGTGCAACTGTTGCATTCCGTCTCATCCGACCACTGCAACTATGTAATTCTGCATAGCAAAACAATAATCAACATATATAATCATATACAATTTAGTTTATTTAATGCAAAACTTAAAGTTCAAAAAAAATTAACAAATAGTACTCATGACCAAAAAAAACGTAGTTATAAGTTGCAATACCTGAAATGTATCGAATGTATTGCAAATTGTAGTGTTTAAAAATGTATCGAATGTATTGCAAATTGTAGGATATGTGTCGCAAAATGCGGTCTACTTTCTCATATGCTAGTGATATTGTATAGAATTGCTCTTGTATTGTATCATATAGCTAGATAAGTATCATCATACGCTACTCACAACTATGAATTTCTCCATCCATTCAATTAGGTTGAGAAAATATTATCAATTAGACCAAGAAGAAAAAAATGTTAAACGGCTCTATGCCCCCCCTTCCAGATTCATCATAAGTTACTTGAAGAGGGCTGCTCAACTCAAAAATCTCCTAAAGAAGGATGCACATTCCGATCCTCCCACCAACTAGAAGTCCTTTTGTGGAACTGTAGGGAGATTTAAGATGTAGAGTTCTTGCCCTGGAACAACGTTTCGTGGACTATAGCATGCCTATTTGATGCAGGTAGGTGTTTAGAATTCAGGTTCATGATATGCAAATATTAAGTGGAACATGGTTGAAATTATTATGATAACGAAATTTCCTTCATATCCAGGCAAGGGTATTAGAAACTTCCCACGCACAAAGGCTTGTTGGCGTAATTGAGCTAAATTAAGTTTGGGACGTGGCTGAAATTCTTATGCTAACCAACATTTCTATATCAATAGATAAGGGTTGTACAAATTTTAGATGCAATCAGGTCTATTAGATTAATAGAACTAACATTAAGCATCCATGCATGGAAAAAGTTTCAGACTCTTATATAACACTTCAAGTGAACCAAGGCAAACACAAACATTTTGAAAATGAATGTATAACCTGCCATTGAAGGATAGCATAATTTCATCCAGATAAACAATAAATAAGAAAGGGAGTGGAGGGAGATGAGTACCTTACAAGACAACCCTATACGGAAAATATTTATGTTTTATTTATTTATAAGTAAAATACAGAAAATAGTAATTCAAGAAAACATGAAAATATGTATATATTTTTACCTGAGCAAACCTTGCAAGGCTGACATCTTTGTGGGTGTAATAATATGAAAAGTTCCCAAATCCAGTCATCCACACATGCCAGCAATAAAAATTCGAATGGCATTGTAAATTTCTGATGCAGCAAAATAATGGTACATTAAAAACAACACCTGTAAATGAAGAAAGATAGTCAGACATCATTGATGATGTGGACAATCCAAGCAACTTTTACCTGGATCATGAGCAGGTTATTATAAGCATGTTTATGTAATCAGTATACTCAGTTCATCCATCCCGGAAAGATAGTCTACTTGTTTTATATATAAAAAAAAATTTCCATAAAAATTGACTGAGACACAATCAATGTCCAATAACACAAATTAAATATTAGTTGGTAAATTGATTTTGGAAGTGGGCTCTCATTTGGGATTGAGAGAGACATCCTTTTACAATTCTGTAGTAAATCTGAATCTCTTGAACTTGTGACTTTATCTTCAAAAGGATCCACAGATAAAAGCCAAAACAAATTTATCATGAAAAAGAAAAAGATTCCACAACAACCAACATATGTGAAACGAACCAGATCCTTAAAACAGCATTTAAAGTAAGAAGGAATCTCTTAATGAGACCTCACAAAACAGTTTATTATTATGATTTGTTAGGAAATCTTTTAAAGAAATGAATCGCTAGAACAATAACAAAAGTTATGTTCCTGGAGACTGCAAAATCTTTGTTAATTTCACTAAACAGATTAATATGCAAGTATACCACAAGCTTAAAGTCCATCCACCGACATATTATCTGCAATCTTAAGTGAGATATAATATGATAAGAAATGAGATTCTTAGCTAAGAGATGAACACTAAACTACTTATACGGATTGAAAACCAGTTGCATTCATTGAGATTAGTACTATGAACCAAATAATATTTTCTAAACAAACCTAATAATGAAAAAAGGTTAGTGCTTCTTTAAAATATTCCTTCAGCCACCCTATAACAATATATGTGCTATAGTCCAACACACACAATTTAAACACAAGACAATTATATCTTTACTCAACTACAAGAGCATTGTGAATAGAGATGTTAGTAACACTTTTTACATAGGGCTTCAATCGTAAATCCATAATAAGAACTGCTCGATGTTGCTTGATTCTAAATCGATTGTTAGTTAAGGTCCGGGCTCTATGCTTGTTTGCAGCACGTTAACTTAGTAATTAATCAGTACTATAAACCTTTTATCTACATGAGGTTGGATACCAAAAGCCAAATAAATGAGCACTGAAAGATGGGTCTATAAAAAACTTTATATTTCAGGTTTTCACTCTATCCAGATTAAGCAATGAACTATTCTGATAAATCAAAGCTAACAAGGCATGGAGACACTTTCAGGATTAACATAAGGTTAATCGAACCAAAGGTGCAGAAGCATGGTTGTATTGGCCCAATGAACCATTCATGATTAAGTTTAATTAACTGAGTTAAGAATTGAAAATATAATCCTTCCATAAAATTATATACAGGGCCATTGATAGATTTTATTTTATTTTAGATAAATGTCCCATTAGTATGTTATTGCGTACTTAATAGTTCA
Source organism: Panax stipuleanatus (assembly GCA_020205555.1). NCBI lineage: Eukaryota > Viridiplantae > Streptophyta > Magnoliopsida > Apiales > Araliaceae > Panax > Panax stipuleanatus. Next base: position 43,843,435 of record CM035117.1, on the reverse strand, counting down.
CTTTCCTCCTAAAAAATAAAACTTTTAACAGTGCCCACATTTGGCAACAAATAAATGATTTAAGGTTCCCAATTTTTTTGAACTGTTAAGACAAGTGAAAGCTGATAAAGAAAAACATCACAGATGCATGTTAGGTCTTCCCACTTTAAATATAAAATTGGTATTCAACACACTTCAATAAGGACAGCAAACCGGGAAGAAAAAGTATCAAGGGATATTATGGTTGTCTAACCATACCTTTTTCGATTCGCCAAAGAGATTTGTACGATCACATAAGTAATAGTAGATCAAAAGGACACCAAATTCTGATCTGCAGAGATGGAGAGAGGGAGAGTAGTGAACATCCTTAATCACAGATATGAAGAAAATTAATTTTTTACAGTAGAGTGAAAATGAGTATACATACATAGCTCTCAGTGTCATGCGATTTTCAAGTAAAAAAGATTCTTCCATCAGAAAAAATCTAAAATTAGACAGAATGAATGCACATGTCAAGTCGGATAGTTAAAATTTCTAATTGAAATAAACGAAAAAGGCAGAAATTTTACATACTTGACAAAGTGAGACATAGAGGATGAAATGTGAGCTCTAGGTGAAGCTGACTGAAGTCCACCCCCCTCTAATAAAGCAGATCTGTCATCTTCTTTAACGGTTTCATTTCCCAACTCAACCAAATTGACATCAGAACTCCTGCCAATAAATGTACAGATTGGGATAGAGAAATTTATGTTTGGGTTCAAATAACAAATAAAGGCTGCTTAGACATTTTGTTGGTTTTAAGTGGAAGATTGATTTGAAAAGAGTAGGGTGTACTACAATACCTTTTACAATTATCTGAATCCTGGTCTCCTTTTTATTCAGCTTGACTCTTCATTTACACAGGAAAAAAGAAATTATTCTAAAAAAATAAATTGACCAACACAGCAGATATCTTGCAATATCTGCACTTATCATAATGTCTCAAAATGGGTAAAATAGACGGCTTTTAATCATAACAGCAAAAAGGTTCCCCACCTCTCATCCTCCCTTTGCATAATTCTCGTTAACCCATAGTGGCTATTTAATAACAATTTTTAAAAGAAAAATGCCTCACAATAACATTCTTAAAATATAAATAGACCCGTGATAACATATCAAACCATATGATGATATATAATACTTGCTAGCCACCTTTTTCGTTCCTATGATCTATAACTTTTAATAAGAACACCTCAAACCATATTCGTGTAATATTGCTGCCTAAAGTCGCTGTAAAGATTTTAATTGGTGACAGTTTCCTATACAATAATTCATACATAGATAAGATCATAAATTTGTGTTTGTGTCATAGAGAACATTTTATAATTTTTTCTTTTTGCTTAGAAGTATTATGATCAGACTTTGATCAAACTAAAGAATTCTAATTCTTTAATCTCACTACAATAGGACATTTTTTTGACCTTCATTTTCAAATATTTCTGGAGCGCACATTTGTAACAAAGAAAAAAATCTTGTTTTCATGATCAAACTATTTTTTCATTATTCTATTTTCCCTAGAAAAGGTCTAGGAAATCAATAACAGAACCCATTTCGAACCGGTCATTTGTTATTTGGACATGCATAAGGAGCTTATTCCTTCAAAAAATCTGATGAGAAAAGAATTCATATTCCATCCTACATCATATTTATTGAGAAAAAAACAATTTATATGCTTATATATACGCATACATATATTAGCTCTATTCAAGTAAAAGGAGGAGATTGGAGTCATGCTGCAGACCTTGCTTGGTGCTCCACAATTGACTTTCCGATAGGTGCTTTGGCCTAGGTCCTGTGATCTCTGAGCTTGGGAAGTTTCTCCTATAAGCCTGAAATCATAATAGAAGAATTCAATTTCTTCAACAAAGACCTACAATTGAGTTCTCCACAGCTTGGTCTAATAGACTAACACTATCCTGAGACACCTAACCATGCATTAAGTTAACATAGGAGATGCATTGCACTTAACGTATCTCAACTATGTGCTTGGGTAAGCTAGGTTGTAGCGATAACAATGATTGCATCTAATATCAACTACGGAATAGAAAACATGGATATTATGAGTTTCCCAAATAAAAAAATCATGGCGCATTATCTTTATTCAGAAATGAGATATCAATCCCATTATCATTCTTGCTGGCCCCTTCCGATCTTAGAAAGGATCAGGCAACATAGCCAACAAGCCATAACATTGGGATCAGCTTACAATTTTGTGCAATTCACATACATATAGATCACAACTTCCCCACTTCAACATATCCAGGTCAGATAAAATAGGTGTAATTGACTGCAGAAAAAACATTTACGTCTTTTGGCATTCCCTCTTTCCCTCACTCTTTCCTAGTTCCAAACAAAAGACATCAAAGTAGAAAAACATTCATTAAACCAATCCAACCCCAAAATAACACTAATAAACTAAATTCAGCTATTAATTTTCCTTAAACAACATAACAAATCAAACACCTTCACCATTTCAACAATTACCAAACAGGAAAGAACTAAACTTCAACACGAAAACAACACAGAGCGTTCCTAATTTCCCCTTCTACACAGAAAGAGAGTGATAAAAAAAATACTTACAGGAGTCTTAACAACTATAGCCTCGGGCTCCTGAGTACGATGACTACCGGAAGAAAACCGGTGGTAATCTCCGAACGGCGGCTTCGGCTGACTCTGAGCTCGTGAAGTCGACATGGTGATAGAACGGGGGAAAGATCGATATGTAGAGAAAGAAAGTGATTTGCTCAATTTCCAAAATTCTGTGTGTAAGAAGAGAGAGAGAGAGATCGAGGGTTTGAAATTTGAAATGGGTAAATGAGAGAGCTGCTGACGTGGACTTCGATGGGACACTTATGTATTTTTTCTATCTGTTCTGTTTTATATTATATATATTTAATATTTCTAAAATATTAAATAATAAATATTAAGTTATTTAATTTATTTTATCACCATAGATTAAATTAAATACACTTAACTTATTATTATGATTATGTCATTTGCTTCTTAAATAAATATTCATCATTTATGGTGTGACTCTTTAAGTTCTCTATATTAAATCGATTGTGAGTAAATTAATTAGAACAACTCTAATTTTATTTAAATAAATAAATTAACTATTAATTCATTTAAATAAATAATATTTATTCTAAAATAAGGGTAAGCCTCCTTAGCGCTCAACGACTTTTCAAATAATATAGATTTTAACATTAATCATAAAAGAACCTTTGAGTAAATAGTTACCGTACAATTCATTCCTTCTACCATACAATGTCCCAATTAAATATAAGACATGGATTTTATCAAGTTTTCTTTTATTTAATTATATATATTCCGATCTTAAATGCACAAACTCCGATAATACAAATTAGAAACTACTTTCTAATTTCATTCTGTCTTGGTCAAGGACTACTGAGTTGCCATTTATCGAATCACATAGGACATTCTCTTCTTTTACTTGAATTGGTAAATCCTTTATTGATCATTCATTATCTTCATGTATAATTAATTATACACAAGCATACCATTTGATATACCCTTAGGGTCTTAAGGGACATGTCAAAGTATAACTCATCATACATAATATACTATGATAATCTCAAGTCTAATGATTACTTGTACTACTATCACTAAAGAAATTCCAATTGATAGGCGAGTAAAACTTCATTAGATATTCCTTAGCGAGTCACGTTCAGTGTACTTATTCTCCAATAAGCACCTACATACTTGCTTTAGTGTCTCCACACAAATAATTATGAGATCGATCATTCTCTTCCTAAGAGCAAGCATTGTATGTATTAATATATCCGGATTCACTAATCCGCTATTTAGTAATCCATCGATTGGAAACTATTTTAGTTTTTAAGCTATCTAAGAATTTAGATCTCATTAGCATGATCATCATCATGATTCTAAACGCATTGCTTAAAACTATGGGTTTATCACATTTAAATATAACAACATTTTGTAGATAATATTAACGCCTTTAAATAAATAATTCTTTTATTAATAAATGAATAAGATTGTTACAAAGTAAATGCTTCATCATATCAAATATGATTGGCTTGTGTGCATACTGCTTTCATTATGCCCAAGTATGATCCCTTCTTGAACCATGAAATGACACTTTTTCCAGTTAAGCACTAGATTGGTTTCCACCCATCTTTTAAGCACCATGATATACTTAGCACAATCCCCTAAGACCATCTATCTTCTCATACTTATTTAAGAACAACCTTCTTATATAACGCTTCTAGGACTCAACTTATCCTAAGCAATTATATACATGTGAAAAGAATTACCTTCTCAATATATATATAAAACTAGTACATCACAAGTGTTCAACAGATATCAATGTAGTAAACTGAGTGGTCACAAATCCCCTGCCCCATACAAAGGAGTTATTCTGTCATTAGCTACATGTCAATGGTTAAAAAAATATGTGACTGCACTCACAACTTAAATTTAGTTAACACCGTAACATTTACTAGTCAAAACTATCAATATCAACTCACTTATTCATATCATTCGCTATTCCACAAAACTTACCATCTTTAACAGTTCCATTTCTTAAAACTTTTCTTCTTAACGTTGCACATAAGTGCATAAACTGGTTCAATACGATTTTTTTTACGTATAACCATACCATTGCATAAGGTGCAATCAAAACTTTATCTGCTCACCTAGCATACATAACAAATATAGCAACATCTTGCTCTTATAACATACATTTTTGCACGGAGTGCAAGTCATTATCTTATGCCCAAATTATTTGATTTGGCGTTAAGAACTTATCTTAATTACTAGAATTAACTACTATAATTCCTCCAACCATATATATTATGTTTAGAATAATTCAACAATTGATCTAAGCTGAAACAAATGGCTAATAACTCTCTTTTGATAAATCTTACAATGAATTTCATATAACAATGAAATCCCAACACTTAAACACATGCCTTGCATAGAAAAATAATATATACAAGGATCATAAAACATTTGCATAACATATAAGTTATACATTATAAAAAAAACTTACACAAACATAAACATTTACACATGTTAAGAAACTTGCTCAATAAAATCTGAGAAAGTTTAGGAAACTTGCCTTTTTCGGGATTTACCGGAACGTTATCCAATCGCTCTTCAAACGACCTATATATATCATTAAGGTCAATTATATCAATTAGTTACGTATATACGCCACTTATGGTTTACTTTAACTCTATTACATGTTTTATAAATTCTATCTCATAAGAATCGGAACACTATTTAAGTTCATTAACATTCGACTTGGCGTTTCAACGTTCGTACGTCGTACGCCCGACTTCTCTATCCCGAATGCTTAACCGATACGCTATTGCGTATGATTAACACATTCCATATGCCTACCAAAACTTGGTTTACATTTCTCTAGACTATATCTCCAAGGTCCAATGTTTAGAAATCTGAAATACTAGTCAAACATGGCTAAGCACCACAATGGTTCAAAGAAACCACCACGGCTTGCCTCTGAATACGCAACAGCCCTAAAGATGTCCATTCTAGGCCTTGATCCCAGCCTTAACTCTCAAAATGTATTGAACGAAAGTTGTAGTTCTACTCCTTAGCTTTCCGGAGCCTCTTGAATCACCTCAATCGAAGTTCGGACGAAAGAGTTATGTCCAATTTACTAAAGGACGTCAAAGGTGTCAAACATACTGCAGGTCCGGCGTGCTCCCGCGCTACCCCAGCAAGGAAAATTTCCAACATGCTTTGTTTTTTCCTATCTTGCTTCAAAACATCATAACATGGTCGTATGATGTCGGAATTAGGTCATTTCGGAGGCTATGGAAAGCTTATAACATCTACTACAACTTCCCATGGATAGAATTAATTTTCAGATTCATTACCAAGTCTGAAATTCTGTTCAAAAGTCTTATGTTGATATGATTTTTGAATTTTAACATGTTTTACAAAAACTTTCGCCACAAATTCATTTTAACTCGGATTTAGTCCGTTCCAATTGGATTATTTCCACAACATTTTGATCTAAAGATACTTCTTTCTGGATCTCACAAATAAATCCACAAAACACACTTTTATAAGTCCGATTTAAGTCCTCTACATGATTTTTGCTCATCCTCAAGCATAGGCTTAGATTTAATTCTTCGTTTTCATTCTTCGTGCATATAAACAAGTGATTTAACATTTAAACCCCCTTATTTCTCTATATCCTTCATGATCCACTATAAACAACTACAACAACTAATCAAACTCTGAAAAAAATTAAAGAGATGAAAATTTTATGTTTACCTTTTGCTTCTTGCTTCTTCTTGGTTCTTATTTGCTCTTACTAACTTATAGATGATCAAAGCTTGATTCTCTCTAGCTTTTCTCTCTTTCTCTCTCTTGTTCTTGCTCTTTCTCTCTCCTTAGCTCTCTTCACTTAGCCAATTTGTAAGACCCCAACTTTTATGAATAAAAATTTAATTTTCTTTATATTATTTCGAAACAGTAAGGTGTTGTTTTGATAAATACAAAAGTTATGGGTGAAATCTGCAAATATTTTTAAAATGAGCAAGTGGTTATAAAATATTCTGGTTGTCGGGGAATATTCGTTTGGTCGTGGAATATTCTTGTTGTCGGGGGAATATTCGTACGACGGCGCAGCTATTTGTGGGCCCCCACAACGGAATAACTGTCGGATATAGAAAGCGACAGAAATAACTTTTTTACAAAATAACGGCGTGGTTGTTACCGTTAGTACTGTTGAAATACCCGGTGGTTAAAATACAGTGATACACGGTGTTGCATAGTAGCACACGGTATTGCACAGTATTTTGAATTATTGAGTCTTACGTGAGAAGCCATTACTCAATTATTGTTACAGTAATTACTGTTCAATATTTTATATTATTGACTCAATGATTGCTACGTTGATATTTTATATTATTGACTCAATAATTGTTACATTGATATTTTATTGACTCAATAATTGCTACGTTGCTATTTTTTATGATTGATTCAATAATGGCTACAGTTGATATTTTGTAGTATTGATTCAATAATTGTCGTTGCACAGTATTTCACGTTATCAATTCAATAATTCATATTATTTGAATAATATTATTAGATAGCATTATTGACAATGTCTAAGGAAGTTCTGTCTAGGAGGGGTTATTTAATTACGCGCCAGTAAGGAGAAGTCCTTATCGGAAGGCCCCCTCTGTCCTGGGAACGACCTGGTTGTTAATATTGTAGTTCTATAATATTATTTGTGAATAATTAATTATTGATTTATATGATAAGGAAATATTTATTTTGTGGATATTAAAGAAGGAATTGGCGCTGGTGAGTTTTTATCAATATTTTGGTGTGAGAAATCATCTGTTTATGGATTTCGGATAATTTATGTTTGGAATTTGGAAAAACTTTCTTCTGCAAAGTTGTAGAGAATTAAATTTCCTATGGAAAGACATAGAATTTGTATTTTTCTGACAAAGGGGCTATTTATTATGAATTATTGAAGTTTCGGAAAATAAATATTTTTTTAATAGGAGGTGGGCCCCACTTTTTGTTGAATGATTCCTTCCCACGAGGCGGCTGGAGAAATTTTTTAAAATATATTATTTTATTATTTTAGTCTCCTTTGGCATCCTAAGCTTTTCCTATAAATAGGGTGCTTAGGTTAGAATTGAAAATCACACCAGAATCATAAGTTTTCTCTCTCTATAATATCGAGCGTATTTTTGTGAGTATTTCAATACTTTGAGTATTAGTATTCAGCGCAAGTTTTTTTCGGTATTATATCCGATATTCCAGTCAGAGGGACTATTCTTTTGAGGTAAGGGATGTTATTTTCTTTCGTAAATGATGTTATTCTTTTCAATATCATTATACAGAAATATTGTCATGGATTTTATGTTGAAATTCTTACTTTTTCCGTCGGGATTACTATTCACGTATACGGCACTATTCACGTATACGGCACTATTCACGGAAAAATTAAATTTTCTTCTATTTGTCCAAATTGCTTGTTAAGGTTACTATCTTTGATTGTATCCAAGTTTTGAGCTCTATTCTTGAATTTTGCTCCATAATTGATTATTACGAGGTATTTTTGAATTGGATATACTAAAATACGAATCCTTAGTCTTTGTCTTTTATCTCACTGGATTCGTTTTTTTTAAATATTTTTCATCATTCTCAGTCCTAAAAGGTGATGTAACTGAATATCTTTGGCCTGTAGAGCAAAGATGAATGATTACTTGATGAATATCTTTGGCCTGTAGAGCAAAGATGAATGATTACCTGATGAATATTTTTGGCCTGTAGTGCAAAAATGACAGGTGTTGAGATGAATATGACCACTGATGATACAAATGAATATCTTTGGCCTGTAGTGCAAAGATGAATATTTGATTCGAGATGTATATTGATTGATGTTACAGGGATAAAATATTGATGATGGACTTTTAAATTATAGAAGATAGTAGACTTGATTCTCTGCTTAACTCTTCTAATGAATTGTTATTTCCGCTGCGAATATTGATCTAAAGTTGGTTGTCCATTATATTTTATCTTATTTGTTGAAGACTGACGATAATTTGTTTCCTATTATCTTAGTCATAATATTCTTTACTGAGCTAGTTGAGCTCACCCTTTTCATCTGTTGTCCTCTTCAGGAAATGAGAATGTTGCGGGAACTAGTCGGGGGACAAAGTGATGGTCCGAGTTAGAGCAGTAGTAGTCCTCACTATTTCTGATAAATAGTGTGATAATAATTGTAATGAGGACTTAGTTTGAATCTTAATATTTTCTACATATTTGTATTGAGACTCACAGTTGTGTGGTCGTATTTTGCACGACCGTATGATATAAAGTTTGTATTTGAATTCTGTACCATTTATTTAGCGACTCAGAATGGGTTGGGTTGAATGGACCTATTCTGGGGGGCGTCACACAATTTGGCTAAAAAATGAATATACGTAACTTTGATTTTGCTTATATAAAAGCTACTTTTAATTCTTATAAGTTGGTCACCCAACTTAAGTCCTTTGTGGTCAATCCTCTTAGCTTTCAAAGCTTATAAAACACCTTCTAGCATATTCTTCGCATATTTATGGCATATTCTTATAATATACTTTATTCCTTAGCATATTCTCTTTAGATATTTTCTTAATTTCAAATCTTAGGTTTTTACCCCTAAGGTTTTTCTAAATTCGTATTATTCTCCCTTAACTTTCGTAATTCACTTTCATACTTCATTAAGTTAGCAAAATGTCCATTTTGCCCTTTTATACAATTGATTAGGGTTTAATTCCCGAACTAAGTCGGTTACCCAATTTCTTTCTAGTTAGATTCTCTAACTTTTTCGGTTACGTTTTCGTAAGCCGCTCGGTTAGCCGAAAAACTAATTTTTGATTTTCAAAAATCCAATTTTGCCAATGTTACCCCTTTTCTAAAGAAACGTTATGTCGTAATTTGAAAATTCAAAAAAAAACGAGTTTGCGTTTTTATTGTGAATAGTGTTTTTACTGCTTTTTTCCGAAAAAACTTTTATTACATTTTCATCTCGCATTCTGAAATAAACGCTATGACGTAATTCGAAATTCTCAAAAAAATTCGTTTATTAGCGTTTTATGCGTTTTTGTGAATAGTAACTTTTTTGTCTTTTTCTCGAAATTTTTTTATTTTTATCATACAATCGTAAAACTCGTAAATTCCATCACAGAATCACGATCCACCACAAAAATTCAACTTTTAACACATAAAATGAAATAATATTCATAAAATCTTATTTTATTCAATTATATTCCAAAATACTTAATTTACAAATTATGTAAAATTTTTAGGTCGTCATAGTGATAATCGGCCGGGCTAATTACACTTTTATTACATGAAGTATCATCAAATTCATAATTCGGCCCCTAAAGAATTTGGGTTTACAATTTACTACATCAGTACCTAATTTGATACAATTTTGCCCTCAATTTTCGAATCCAGCCAAAATTGGCCGGAATACCCGACCTGCCCAAGAATCCAATCAAATTTTGTGTATTTAATATCAGTTGACTGTATAAATATACGGTTTAACTTAATTTAAAAAATGGTTATTTACATTTTCGTTGCATCAAGTACTACCATATTCATGATTCGCCCACCCCCCCCCCCCCAAAAAAAAAATTTTTTTTTTTTTAAATTATAAAATAATTTATAAATATAATAATGTTTAGCCCTTTAAAAAAAGTGACTAATACCATAGAAATACAGTATAAAATTATAAATAAAATTTAAAATTATCAATATTTATAAATAAAATTATAAATACAATTTGTAAAATTTAAGTTGTGATATAATTTATTAAATTTAAGATGTAAAATTATAATTTATGATATAATTTATAATTTGCAATATTTAAGTTGTAAAATTTATACATACAATTTGTAAAATTTAAGACGTAAAATTTATAATCTATAATTTGCAATATTAAAGTTGTAAAATTTATACATACAATTTGTTAAAATTTCCAAATTTGAAGGAACAAAACAATTTGAAGGATTAGGGAAGAGGAAGAGAAGAGAGAGAGAAATGGGTCTTTTTTTTCTTTTTTCTTTTGTCAATTTATAAAATTATAATTATAAATATTTGTAAATAAAATTATAAATACAATTTGTATAATTTAAGTTGTGATATATAATTTGTAAAATTTATACATACAATTTGTTAAAATTTCCAATTTTGAAGGAACAAAATAATTTGAAGGATTAGGGAAGAAAGAGAGAGGAGAGAAAGCAAATGAGTCATTTTTTTCTTTTTTTTCAATTTAAACAATTTAAAATTATAAATAAAACTATAAAATTATAAATACAATTTGTAAAATTTAAGTTGTGATATAATTTTTAAAATTTAAGAAGTAAAATTTATATTTTATGATATATAATTTATAATTTACAAGATTTAAGTTGTAAAATTTATAAATACAATTTGTAAAATTTAAGACTTAAAATTTATAATTTATATTTTGCAAGATTTAAGTTGTAAAATTTATACATACAATTTGTTAAAATTTTCAAATTTAAAGGAACAAAATAATTTGAAGGATTAAGGAAGAGGGAGAGAGGAGAGAGAACAAACATTGTCTCCATGATTGGGTTGGTCATAGGAGAAAGCAAGTTGCAGGCCATTAAAGCTTGCATAACTAAAATAAAGGAGTTTTTCAGTCAAGTTGGAAAAAGTACAACTTCGGCTAACTTAGCCAATTTTGAGAATCGGTTCGACAAAATAAAAGAGTTTGGAACTGAAGAAGCTATTTAGATGGGCGATTTAGAAGCCGCCCCAGCTAAGCTAGATCACTTGAAGACCGAAGTGCAAGACCTTTTAGAAGAAATCAACTTAAGGACATCTGAAGAACATCAGCCAACATATATTAGTCAACTGTTGACAACAAAGTTTAAAGAAAAGTAGGTTAACCTCATCTGCTAATTCAAAGATTGTTTTACATGGGACTATAGCGAGATGCCAAGGTTAAATCCAAACTTGGTCGAATATAGAATTCCATGTTGGGAAAAATCACCTCCCAGATACTGTTATATTTGATAAATTAAATGAATAAAATATCAATATATACCAAACAAATTAAATCCGCAATTCCACCAAAATAATAACCACTGCAGAAAATAATATGTAGAAAATATCAAACCATGAGACACCAAGATTTTACGCAGAAAACCCTCTAAAACTAAGAGGTAAAAACTACGGGACAAACTCTGAATAATTCACTAGAATAATCTGAGAGAATACAAAGATATATTAATTTGAGTACAAACTCAAATTATTTCACGGCAATAACTATGTGATGGAACCCAAATAAAATACCTATTTATTTGAACTATCTTTCTCTCTCTCTATTTTTCCTTAAGCTTTTGAAAAGCTTTCCTTTTTCTCTCCACTCTTGGATGAGAGCTTTCTTCAAATTTGTGTACTTCTTTCCCTTCCATTTGGCCTCCTTTTATAGCCAAAAAACTGAGGGGAGGAGTGAGAAAAAAGAGCATGCCAAATTCAAAGGTCCAGACGGAGGAAAAAATTGAAGGCAATATGGGTGAGGACTTTGATCAACATCCCAATCAAATCAGACTTCAAACCATACAAGCAAATTCCACGAAGAATGTTTGTTGGGAAGCTAAACCAAATTTATAAATATAATATTCTAAATTGTTCTTAATTAATATTAGTACATGAATTGGTGATATCTAAGTACATGATAAATGTATGTACATGAATGTATTTAAGTGTTAGGTTCATGTACATGTATTTGATCATTATTAATGTGGCTCTAGAAGTATCCTAGGAGTCCTATAAATATCCTTGTACTTTGTTCATTTGAAGCAAGAGAGAAAGAGTTCAATTCATATATATATATATATATATATATATATATCATATTTTCTCCTTCTTTGAGGCAACAAATTGGCATCAGAGCCAGTTAAAAAAAAGGGGGATCCGAAGTCTAAATTGGCAACTAACAAGTTAAGGAAGTCACATGCTTTACATTATGGTGCATGTACAGTTTATACAAAGCTGAAAAGTTTTGAAGCCTTATTTTAAAGAAGCAAGTTATTGTTAGTGGCGGTCTTACATTATAATCAGGATCAAAGGTATCTCCGAGCAGATTTTAATTTTCTTGTCACAAGTACACAACAGAATAATTATATTATTGTTTATGATGGCAAATTCCAACAACATGGCTTCACTTATTCCTTGATTTAGTGGAGAAAATTATGATTATTGGAGAGACAATATAATGTTATTGCTCAAATCAATGGATCTATGGAATATTGTGGATGAAGGATATGAGGATTCCGAAAACGAAGATGCTTTGACACAGCGCAGAAAAATAATTTGAAGGAGAATCGAAAGAAGGACAGCAAGGCGCGTCTCCAAATTTATCAAACAATTGAGATGCCGGTGTATGAAAGAGTTGCTAAAGCTAAAAGTTCAAAGAAAGTCTGGGAGATTATTCAAGTTACATACAAAGGTGAGAAAAAGGTAAAAAAGGTACGCCTCCAAACCTTAAGAAAAGAATTTGAAAAATTAGAAATGAAGGAGAATGAAAGTATTTCAGATTATTTTACAAGAGTTAATTCAGTTGTTAATCAAATGGCATCCAATGGTGAAGTTTTAGTTAATGAGAAAGTTGTTGAAAAAATTCTTCGTAGTTTATCACCAAAATTTGATTATGTTGTGGTAGCTATTGAAGAATCAAAAGATCTTTCATCTCTTACTATACAAGATTTGCAAGGGACCTTGAAGGCTCATGAAGTAAGGATAAATCAAAGAAATCCTTCTCCTCTTTTTGATCAAGCTCTTAAATCCCAAGTTTCATTTACGGGAGGCCGTGGTTTTCACTATGGTCGTGGTCGTGGTGGTAATGACAACTTCAGAGGTAAAGACTTTCATTTTCAAGGTAGAGGAAGAGGCTATAAAAATGATTCAAATGAAGGTGGAGAAAATCTGATCAAGAATTTCCAAAAAGGAAGAGGTCGTGGTTATCAAAGAGGTCGTGGCTATCAAAGTGGCAGTGGCTATCAAAGAGGCAGTAGCTATCAAAGAGGAAGAGGTCGTGGCTATTTTGAATGTTACCATTGTCATAAACCCGGTCATACATATAAAGAATGTCATTTTAAAACGGAGGGAACACAAAATGAGACCGGATTGATGCATGAAAACAAAACTGATGAAAGAGATGTGCAGGATACTTTATTGCTGGCATTCCAAGATGATAATATGGATGATGTTTGGTATTTAGACAGTGGCGCAAGCAAACATATGACCAAAAATAAGAATTTATTTTTAGACTTGGTTGAATCTAACCATGGACAGGTAAAAATTGGAGATGACAGAGCCTACAAAATTCAAGGTGTTGGTGAAGTTATTTTTCAAACAAAGTCTGGTAAAGTGGAGAAGATGTCTGAAGTTTATTATGTTCCTGGTTTAAAAAATAATTTGCTTAGCATCGGTCATCTTTTGAAGAAGGGGTTTGATATTCATTTTCATGATAATGCTTATTTTTTGTCAAAGAAAAATCAGTTGATAGCAACAATTGGAGTAACTTCAAATAATCTTTTTCCTATAAAACTTCAGGTTGCTAACATTTCTTGTTTCTCTACCATTGATAAAGGAATTTTCAAGTTGTGGCATGACAGGTATGGTCATTTAAATTATGACAGCCTAAAATTGCTAGCAGCAAAGAAGATGGTTGAAGGTCTTCCTCAAATTAATCAAACAAATCAGATTTGTGAAGGATGTCAACTTGGAAAACAACATAGAGAACCATTTCCTCAAAAATCTTCGTGGAAATCAAAAAGGCTGTTGGATTTAGTTCATTCAGATTTGTGTGGACCAATGCCGGTTACTTCTCATGCAGGTAACAAATATTTTATTACATTTGTTGATGATTTCTCGAGGAAAGTTTGGGTTTATTTTCGCAAAGAAAAATCTGAATCATTTCAAGCCTTTAAGGAATTCAAAGCTGAAGCTGAAAAATTTTCTAGTTGTCAAATTAAAACAATGAGAACCGACAGAGGTCGTGAATACTTTCCAATTGAGAAATATTGTAAAAATGATGGAATTAGGCATGAATTGACAGGAAGGCATACACCACAACAAAATGGTGTTAGTGAAAGAAAAAAATCGAACCATCATGGAAATGGCCAGATGCATGCTGAAAATGAAAAAGTTAGAGAAAGAGTTTTGGGCAGAAGCTGTATCCTGTGCTGTTTATTTGATTAACAAGTCTCCTACAAAAAGTCTGAACAATTGCACACCTCATGAAGCATGGTATGGGTTGAAGCCAAAAGTTAGTCACCTGAGGACTTTTGGATGTGTTGCTTATGCACATATTCCGGATGCATTAAGGAACAAGTTGGATGATAAAGCAGAAAAGTGTATTTTTATCGGCTACAGTGAAAGGAGCAAAGCTTACAAGTTGTACAATCCAGTGACACAGAAGATTGTGATTAGTCGAGATGTCCGATTTGATGAAAATTCTTCATTTAATTCAGGAGTTGATTTTTTTGAAAATTGGCCAAGTTTTTGTGATACTAATGATGATTCTCAAGATGAAAGTGAGCCTATTTCTCCAAGATACTCTTCTTGTGGAAACTCCCCTCAAAGCACTCCTCAAAGAAGAACAAAAAGCTTAAGAGAAATTTATGAGTCAACTGAGCAAATTGATCCAGATGATACTGTATTTTTTGCCTTCTTTGTAGGAGAAGATCCAATTTCTTATGATGAAGCATCAAAAGAAGAAAAGTGGAAATTAGCCATGAAAGAAGAATTGAAAGCTATAGAAAAGAATGAAACGTGGGAGCTTACAAATTTGCCTCCGAACAAGAGTTCTATTAGCGTAAAGTGGGTGTATAAAACAAAAATAAATTCAGATGGCTCCATCAATAAAAACAAGGCGAGGCTAGTTGCAAAGGGGTATAAGCAAAAGGAAGGAGAAGACTTTACTGAGGTATTCGCTCCAGTTTCTAGACTTGACACTGTTCGTTTGCTTATCTCACTTGCAGCTCAAAATAATTGGAGTATATTTCAAATGGATGTGAAATCTGCGTTTTTGAATGGTTTTTTGGAAGAAGAAGTTTATGTTGAGCAGCCACCTGGTTATGTGAAGAAGGGAGAAGAAAACAAAGTTTACAAATTGAAGAAGGCGCTTTATAGACTGAAACAGTCACTAAGAGCTTGGTATAGCCCAATCAATTCGTACTTTGAACAAAGTGGTTTTTGGAAATGCCCGTACGAGCCCACTCTCTACATCAAAGGCACATCACAAGAAAGCTTCATGGTTGTAAGTCTTTATGTTGATGATCTCATTTTTACTAGAAATAATTTGAAAGTGTTGAATGATTTTAAAGCCTCCATGATGAAAGAATTTGAAATGACAGATTTGGGTAAGTTACACCACTTTCTTGGCATTGAAGTTCATCAAACCAAGAAAGGGATTTTCATTTCACAAGAAAGTTATGCAAAAGAAATTTTAAGAAAATTCAGAATGGAGAATGCAAATCTTGTGTCAACTCCATGTATCACAGGGTTAAAATTAAGTAAAGAAGGTGAAGGCAAACTTGTGAATTCTACTATGTTTCGAAGTTTGGTTGGAAATTTGATGTATTTGACTGCAACTAGACCAGATATCATATTTGCAGTAAGTCTGGTAAGCAGATTTATGGAGAAACCATACTCTAATCACTGGGAGACTGCAAAAAGGATTCTGCGATATGTCAAAGGAACCATTGATTATGGTATTTTTTATCAAGCTAGTATTCTAGTAAATCTTGTTGGATATACTGACAGTGATTTAGCAGGAAGCGTTGATGATAGTAAAAGCTCTTCGGGCTATGTTTTTAGTCTTGGAAGTGGCTTAATTTCATGGTGTTCAAAGAAACAGTCTGTTGTTGCTCTTTCTACAACGGAATCTGAATATATCGCTGCTTCTTTAGCAGGATGTCAAATTGTTTGGCTCCAAGGAATTTTGGAGTGTCTAAAGCATAAGCAGATCAGTCCAACAACACTATTTTGTGACAATAGTTCAACTATTTCAGTAACAAAGGATCCAGTACTTCATGGAAGAACGAAACATATTCGTATTCGATTTCATTTCTTAAGAGAGTTGATAAAAGAAGGCATTATTCATGTGGAGTATTGCATGACGGAAGATCAGTTAGCAGATATGTTCACTAAGCCTTTAAGCGGAGAAGTTTTCAAGAGAAATATTGCAAGTTTGGGAATAAAAAGCAAATTTGGTTTACGGGAGGCATTGTTGGGAAGCTAAGCCAAATTTATAAATATAATATTCTAGATTGTTCTTAATTAATATTAGTACATGAATTGGTGATATCTAAGTACATGATAAATGTATGTACATGAATGTATTTAAGTGTTAGGTTCATGTACATGTATTTGATCATTATTAATATGGCTCTAGAAGTATCTTAGGAGTCCTATAAATATCCTTGTACTTTGTTTATTTGAAGCAAGAGAGAAAGAGTTCAATTCATATATATAAATCATATTTTCTCCTTCTTTGAGGCAACAATGTTAAATGAAGTTATCCTTCAAGTATGGAGGAGGTGGAATGACTGCCTAAGGCTGGATGTATCAGGGTAGCGCATTATGCAAAATGGTTATCTAATGTTGTTCCAGTCGTCAAGAAGAACTGTAAGATAAGGGTTTGTGTTGACTTCAAAAATCTTAACATTGCTTCACCAAAGGATGAGTATGTTATGCCGTTGGCAGATCAGTTTTTAGATTCTGCCGCTAGTTATGAATTCTTATCGTTCATAGATGAAAACACTGGTTACCATCAAATTAAGCTAGCTGAAGAGGATATTCCCAAGACAACATTTCGTTGTTCAGGGGTAATTGAAACCTTCGAGTGGGTCTCTATGGCTTTTGGTTTAAAGAATGCTGGGCCTACATACCAGGGAGCTATGAACTAGATTTTCCATGAAATGATCGGAAAATGTCAAATAGAAAATTATGGATGTAGTGAGGAAATTTGTCTCACATAAGGAGTTTTCTAGCAAGGGAATTGTGAAGGAGAAAATGTAATGACAATATAGTTATTAGTAAAAGAAACATACTTCACAATTTACTTTTTTTTTCTTTCGGAAATTTGAGGTGGTAGAAGTATATTTGGCGCCAATTTATAATAAAAATTTGCGAGGAAAAAAACTATTAATGAATGAATTATTACTCACTATATATTATTGTTCAGAGGTTTTTTGCGAGAGATAAAATTGATCGCTGTTTTGTTCTAAATAAATTTTTTAGAATTAATTGTGGTGAATATAAAGTGTAATATAAATAAATTTAATTTTTTTACAGTAACAAATTTATTTTTAATAATACTTTTTAAGTAACTTACAATATCAACTATTTCTTTAATCAAAGTAAATAAATTTACAATAGTTTAAACTTTAAAATTTCATACATTGAACATGAAAAAATGAAAAAAAGAAGAAGAAAATATAAGGCAAGCTGTGGAATAGACCACGAATTCTAAAAAATTACTCATATATTCTGTAAAAAGAGTTAAGTTTGAGTTTTATTCTTAATTAATTTATGGTATCCTGTAACTGAAATTGTAATGTAATTAATTTATTAAAATAAAATTTTACTATTAATAATACTTTTTAAATAATTTATAATATGAAATTTTTTATTAATTAAAATATTAATTTACAATAGTTCAAAATTTAAAATATTATAAATTAACAATAAAAAATTATAATAATTAAGACTCTTTTTGTGGAACAAATTATAAATGTGTTAAATTATTACTTTTCTGTTCTACAAAAGAGTTATATTTCAGTTTATTACTCCATCCGTCCCAAAATAACTGCTCAGTTTTGACTTTTTTTTAGTCAGATTGACTATTTTTAAAATTAATAATTAAGCATGTATAAATATATTTTTAACATTATAAAAATTAGTATTAGTAGTAAATTGTATATATTTTTTTTTGTTATAACCTCTGCACTTATATTCTGGCAAAAATAGTACAAAAAATAATTTTAAAAAATAGTCAATTTGATTTTAAAAAGTCAAAACTAAGCAATTATTTTGGAACGGAAGGAGTATTAACTAAATTATGACATCCTAAAATTTAAATTTATTTATGTTTTTACAATAATAATTTTATTTACAATATTATTTTTTAAAGAGTTTACGATATTAGTTATTTTTATTAAACTCTCTTTTTTTGAGGAGTCCCTAATTAGGAGTTGTGTACTTGGTCTGGAAAAGGAGTTAGAAGCGTGAAACAGAGTTTATAAGCCCTAGCTCAACGATTGCATTTTTATTCCCCCTTTTTGCCCAAAATTTGACGCGCTCGCTCTCTTCCCTCCCACATGCGATTCCCTTTTCCCTCTCCCTCTTCACTGGCGACTCCCTTTTTCTTTTTACCGGCGACGATTCCCTCTCTCACTTCCTTTCCCTCTTCCTCTCCACTGTCTACATATACACACATGGAGGAGAAGAATGGAGGATTTGGGCGTGAGGAGGTGAATGGAGGAGGCTTGATTTGGGCGTGAGGAGGCGAACGGAGGAGGCTTGATTTGGGTTTGATTTGGTTGGTTGGTAAGTTACTCTCACACCCACTGCTATACTCACACACATACACCCACCCACTGCTATACTCACACTCACACACATTATCACACAGTATACATACACCTGTTAACGCCAAGTTTTGCCGGCGCGTCCAATCACCAAATCCACGCGCTCAAACCTGCACAATAACACGTCACCAACGAAGCTTGACGGCTGGGGCCGCCGGGTGATAGCTTCGGTGTGAGAATAAGTACAGGCTGGTCACAAGGTTAACAATGGAGGCCGTAATGTATAGTGCTCACTACCTCTAAAGTCCATGTCCCAGTCAAGTTAGGACTCCTAAACATGGCAGTTACCATTGTTTGAGTCCAACTCAATCTCTCTTGAAAGTACAAGTTGGTGGTCATCCAACCATTTGCCTTATGAGAATTAGTATGGAGATAGGATTAAGGGTTAAGACCCTTAATCCTTTAGACTCCTTATTGCTCCGGGCTCCAACCGAGAAATATCTTTCGGTATGGAACTTACAAAGTGGTCTGAACCCCATCCCGAAGGGCTTGGTAGTCCGATCCCGATCATTGCCTATTCGGTCTAGACTCCGGCCCGAAGGGCTCGGTAATCCGATCCCGTTCATCATTATGTTGGTCTGGGCCCCGGTCTCGTGGACTAAGATGCCCGATCCTGATGATACCAGCTGGGTCTGGGTTCTGGCCCAAATAGCTCAGATACCCGATCCCGAACCCTGCTATCCCAATCTGGGCTTCGTCCCATTGGGCCCGGTAAGCTCTCCTCGGCCCAAGTCTTCTGTACATGTAGGGGTCGGTGGATTATACCCGATCATTATCACACACAGTATACATACACCCACTGTCAATTAATTGTCTGTGTGTTCGTATGTACATATGGTGAGTCTTTTAGGTCCAAATTAACATAACTCAGTTTGTCTTGTATTGCTTTGAACATAACTCAGTTTCTGGCTTAGTTAACTTATTAGAATTGGACCTGGAAAGATGTCCAGGGATTCACGGTGGGCTTGTTCATCTCAAAGGTTTGTTATTGGCTTGTACTCTTTCTGACTAGTGGTGAGCTTTTTCTGCCATGCATATGTAAAAGTCATTAATGTATTTGTAAAAATTTTAAGCTTTCCCAAATTTATGGGGTCTTAATTTTAACTATTGGTCTTGGTTTCTTAGATATTTGTTTGATTGGTAATTTTGGCCCCAAGAATGTGGACCGGAACTAGCAACCTTAGATTTACGATATTGGTGTAATGTTACGTAATGTTAATATCGTGGTTTGCACTTTTGAGTCTTGTATTGGGAATTCAAGGACATTTCTTGCTGAATTCTGAAGGTAATCTTTGGTGAACAATAATGCTAATTTCCCAAATATGAATTTGTTTGCTGATCTTTATTGATATGATTTGAAATGGAAATACAGGATTGGCGTTATTGGAGTTTTGTGCTGCTGTGGAATTGGATCCATATGGTGTTTTCTCGGATTGGGAGCCTAATGACTGCAACCCATGCATGTGGTCAGGTGTTCATTGTGTCGACAGTAAAGTGCAAATGCTGTAAGTTCCATAGATATTTCTTACAAAACATTACAGTCGAATATACGTAAAAAAACGAAAGCGAAATTAATGTATACTTCCTTCAGTTGACAGAGTATGTGTTGAACTAATAGTTCCCCGATATGTTTGTTACTTTTCTTTTCCTTAGGTGATAATACATACTGTACTAATATCAAATGGTCTAGTCTTGAAAATTTAGTATGCAGAATTAGAGCGGATTTATGTTTCTTAGTTTTGATAGAAGAATGTCTATATGCTTTTCACTTTGGAATATTCATATTCTTTTTCTTTTATGCGAAGGGATCTTAATGTGCTTTCTTTGGAAGGAGTATTGTCACCAGATCTTGGAAAACTCACTCACCTAAAATCTCTGTATTTATTAACTTTATGTTTTGAGTTTTATTGTTAAAATCTTTTTTTGTTAAATATTAACTCACATTCAACTTTCTAATTCATGTGGTGGTTTACTCTCAAACACCATGGGTATTTTGCATATACCTGGTGCTGTTGTAATCAACCCGATTGCTTAGCATTGCCTCTAAAAAAATCATAAACCACATTATATTATGTTGGTTTAAATAGGAATATATATATAATTGATGTAAAATGGAACCAGTTATTGAAACAAATGACACGTAATTGAGAAAAAATTAATTTATGAGTGTCAATTGTGTGTTTATTTAGATCATCATTATGTTTTAAAAACCATTTTATGTGGTTTAGGGCATATTTAATTTAGCCTCTTGGTATTAACTAGTTAATCTTTGTATTCAATGAATCATCAGTTCTATCATAAATATCAACCATCAATACATTATTCATCCTACTGAAGCTAATAGATTGTCATAATGAAGTTCTTTGCAGATTCAGTTACTCTTATATTCGCCTATTGTTACTTTCCTTTCTGAACCAGTTCTACTTGTACTAGTATAATACTTGATTCGTAAAAACTCATAAGTTTTCTGATAATTTTTTATGAACTAATGCATCTTTATCTGATTGTTTATCATTTTAATATGAATCCTCCATAAGTGATAGACATGATTATGATGCACTGCTGGAGGATATAAGCATAGAATCCCTTGATGGAAACCTTGTCTCTAATGCTGAAGCTGGATTTGGTTGTGTAAATAGAAAGATTGGACACTAGTAAGATATTTTATCTGGGAACTTATTCTAAATGTCCTGCTGATTTCCTACACTTTTAACCCGCATTGCATGAACACCATCCTCACAAAAAATATAGCTGCTCTGTATGTTGATTTGTCTAAATTACCAGACATGGCACATAATAATATGTGTGTGTGTATATATGTGTGTGTGTTTGTGTTTATATACATATTTATTTATATATACGTTACATGTATATATAAATATATGTGATACTAAACTAACTAAATCAAACAATATGCTTGGTTTTACTATATTCAGTGAAGGAATGTTTTATTCTTCTGGTTGCTACTCACATCCTGCTTGGCTGGCTATCCCTATTAAATCCAATTTCTTAGTATAGCTTGATTTATTTCCTAGTGTGTAACAGATTTGCACATTTGTATCTATTTTACTACAAATCATATTTTGTTACTATATATGAAAATATGGTACAATATGATATTTTCTTAGTTCCTTCAGTGTGCATGACTACACAGTGCAAATTAATTTGTGGTTAACTGCAAATACAATGTGCATATATTTAATATATGTATCAACTCTTCTTCTGAGCAATTGAGTTTATCTGAATTGTCTCCTTTTCTCATCATTTA
Organism: Panax stipuleanatus; assembly: GCA_020205555.1. NCBI lineage: Eukaryota > Viridiplantae > Streptophyta > Magnoliopsida > Apiales > Araliaceae > Panax > Panax stipuleanatus. The sequence goes on along the minus strand of CM035117.1, from coordinate 43,820,986 downwards.
TGCATGCTATGGACAACATCTCCCATGGTGGTTTAAAATCACTGAAGAAAGTAGAATCGTTCGTGTCATACCGATTAGAGGGTATTTTTTTAATCACTGAAGAAAGTAGAATCATTCGTCATACCGTTCGTCATAGAATCTTTTTTGGTAAATATTAACTCACATTCAACTTTCTAATTCATGCGGTGGTTTACTCTCAAACACCATCGTGGGTATTTTGCATTTACCTTGTGTTGTTGCAATCAACCTGATTTCTTAGCAGTGCCTCTAAAAAATCATAAACCACATTATATTCTGTTGGATTAAATAGGAATATATATAATTGATGTAAAATGGAACCAGTTATTGAAACAAATGACATATAATTGAGACAAAAATTAATTTATGAGTGTCAATTGTGTGTTTATTTTTCATTATGTTGTAAAAACCTTTTTATGTGGTTGAGAGCATATTCAATTTAGCCGTTTGGTATTAACTGTAGTTCATCTTTATATTCAATGAATCATCAGTTCTATCGTAAATATCAATTATCAATGCATTATTCATCCTACTGAAGCTAATAGATTGTCATAATGAAGTTATTTGCAGATTCAGTTACTCTTCTATCCGCCTATTGTTACTTTCCCTTCTAAACCAATTCTACTTGTACTAGTATAATACTTGATTAATATATTCAGTTTTAAAACGGAAAGGTTCCATTTTAAATTGTTTACAACATCTTCCACATTTACTAGTGTGACCGATATTAATACAAACTATTATTTATCATTAGTATTTCTAATTGGGGTCATATTCTCTAACTGAGGTCACATTCTAATTGAGTTGCATGTATCCCTCTTCCTCTGAATATTATGTTTGTAACTTATGTACTGTTTGTCTCCTTTGGTCCTTGCCCCCACTTAGATTGCAAATTTTGTGAACCAAGGGAAGCTTGTTCTAGAGGGAGTAATTTTTGGTCTCGTCAAAGAAGCTTGAAGAAGGATATACTGCAGGGGTGAAATGGGTTCATTTTGGATGGGATTCCTCGAACAAAGATCCAAGCTGTGAGTTACATGTTTATTTGAGTTATCTTCTTTTCTTATTTCTTTAAACTAATTAATACTCTTGAATAGGTATTGATTAATAACTGTATCTAGATTTTTCGTACAGGAGTTGCATTAATAGTTTATGAAATACAATTTGAACATAATGCTCATTAAAACTTATAAAATGACTAAAATATTTACTAAAACTTCATTCTTAATGACTAAAGTATTTGGTAGAGGGTTTGAAATTCTCTAAAGCCATAGTGGAAAGAGAAAAAAAATAATGGGTTTTATTTTGTGGGGGTGATGAGAAAATAAGAGATGGTGAAATTTGGGTAATGGATCATGCATAATATATACTATTAGCTCTATAAGTAGTGGTCATATATGCATGCTATCCCGTTTGCTAACTGTACTGAGGTATGTGCATAAGCTATTTGTCACCCGTCTTGCTCAACGCAATCATTTGCATGTGTAAACAGAGCACATACGGTCAAATTTTTCACCCCGGTTCAAGGTAAAATATAACATCTCCACAAGTTTTCCAAAAGCAGCTCGATTGTGCTGCTGCTGCTGATAGAATTGTAGTGTTGGATATTCATTTAACTTTGATAACTAGAACTGTGTTGGGTAAAATCTAATACGCACAACATGCAAGTATACGTGGTCAACAAGTAATAAAATGTAAGTAAAGTATTGTTCTCACGGGGACAATAACTACAATTTATTCGAACAATTATCAATTTTATACTATCTCAATTTTATTAAACTAATGATCAAATGATGATATTTATGAAAAAACTATCACTTATACTATAGAATTAACACTATCCAGGAATTCAACAAGTTTTCGGAGAATTAAGTCTATAACTTCACTTATTGTTTCACTTCGAGCAACATACTTTTTTTCAGTTTACATTAATTATTGCAGATTATTAATTAAGAACACAAAAATAGACATAACCATCTCTCAATGCATTACATCTATACCCACTCAAATTCACACTTGATAGAATTAAGCAAGACACTTTAATTAACTAACTCACTATATCTCTATGCGAATTATAATTGAAAAAGGTTTAAAATCAAGTTCTCTTTAGATTACGTATGATGTATAGATATCCCTATCCTACACATGAATTATGAATTCTAACTTACTGCTGAATTCACAAACATACGTCACTATGATCAGTTCTAATTTCATATATCATCTCTCGAATTTATATGGAATAACAAGTAATTGGTGATCAAGCAATAACATAAATTAAGCGTAAATCATAGCAAATAATCTGAAAATAATCTCAATAAATTAAAGTGAAAGCATGTCAATTCTCAGTTGCATAATAAGCTCCGTTGTAGACTTAAATAATAGATTAACTCATCATAGACAAAGTAAAAACTATCATCCACAAAGTTAATAACATCCTGAATACAAAGAATAGATGAATAGAGAAAAGATAATCTGAAAGTGCATAGCTACTCGTCTCCAATCTTGCCTTGCGTTTTTCGTGCCTTAGCCTCACTTCAATCCTCCTTACGTGTGATCTCCCATAGATTAGGGTTTGTTAATGTCCAAGAATAATTCATATATGCCCCTCTGTTAGCTTTATATACTCTCACAATCGCGAGCCAAATACTCCAGCTATATCTCTGCAGAATCCCAATCAAACAAGGAAACAAAATATTTCCTGCCGCGTACTTCGCCTAGGCTGAGATTTTACCTTTGTGAACTGCGCCTAGGCGAGAATGTCTAGCACAAAATGTGAGCACCGACGAAAATGCTGAGTTCCTGCAGATTTTCCTCAATTCACACTAAGTTCCTTGCGCTTGTCCTTCCGGCCATTCCCTGCACATAAACCAATGCAAATACGTAAAAAGAAATCTAAAAATACCCGAAGTAGCACTATCTTAAGTTTAAATGATATCCAATTCGTAGGTATGAAATTCACTCATCAAATACCCTCAAATTTAAGACTTTGCTTGTTCTCATGCAAAAACATAAAACAACTAAAAATAACAAACAAACCTATCTACATGAATGGATATGCATGATCTACTTCTTAATATGCCTACAAATCCAGCAATAGATCAATATAATGTCCAACACAGGCCTCAAAGATATCATAAGGTGCTCGAACAATAAATCAAATCAAATCAGAATCCATAACTTAACCAATCAGTCAATCTAAACCTGTCATCGTTCATGTTGTGCGTGTGCTCGTTAACCAATCTAGTCAACAATAAGTCAAGAGTATCACATAACAAACTTCTTAAGGGAAAATTTCAATTCCATTTCATGTAATCTGTAAACATGACAATTCCGATTAAACACATCAATTACTGAGTTCAGGGGTCTCTACTGAGGCTATTTCTATTTTTATTCATTCACGGGTGTGTTTTACGCTCCATCCCGCGTTCACATTCTACTGTGCAATGTCCGAATCTTTTAGGCTTTTCAATGTTATCCATTTAGCGAACTTTCGACCAACGACTCTCAAACCAGTCGATTTTAGGGTGCTAGGTGTAAAAACATCCCCAAGGGCTTACTTATTCAAGTAACAAAGGCCACAGAAACAAACTAGTCAATGTGTTTATTCACATTTTTTTCTTTTTCCAATTTTCTAATTTCTTTTCTTTTATTTTTTTTCTTTCTTTTCTTTCACCCCATTAACTTCCCCAAACTCGAGTGTTTACTTCATTTTAACCTTTACTGTCAGTGTACCAATATCATCAAAGTTTAACTAAGATTTTCCCCCAGAAACCAATTATGAACCCTTGAACTAATTTGACTAAAGCAGTTAAACTTTACGTGCTAACCAGTTACATAAGTTTTAGACATACTCAGATTTTCATCTTGATTAACATTAGACTCTTCATCAATCATCACACTGTTTGAGTTATCATGCAATACCAATCTTATTATAGGCCGATCTAAATTCACACCAATCTCTTGCTTAGATTCATGCAACAATCTATATGCCTAAATGCAAAAGAAAATATTTTTTTTTGATTTTTTTGATTTTTTACTTTTTTTTTAATTTTTATTTTTTATATATACATATAATATACTAATGGGTAGACAATATGCTCTAACTAAAATGCCATTAAACTAATATGCAGAATGAACTATATGCAATTAACTAAATGACTACTACTACCCCCAAATTTAAACTATGCAATGTCCTCATTGTATATAGATAAAGAATTATAAATGCGAGGACTGCCCTGAGTGGTCATGCGTCATGTTCGACCGGTGGATCCTCGGTACGTGGGTCTTCAATCGGATCCTCAACAGGCTGTAGTGGGGGATAAGCTGGTAATGGCAGGGGAGTTGGGAATTGAAAATTTTCACCGGTGGTATTAAGTCGGGCAAAAGCAACGGCCAGAGACGCGTTGAATTCATTCTGGGTGGCGAACATGTGATCCTGCCTGGAGGCCAACCTGTATAGTCTCTATCAAAGTACTGTTGCAGATTGCGGAATTGATTACTGAAAGTAGCTTTTGTGCGGGACGAGTTTGAAGTCCCGGCTTGTTCGTGCTCTTGCTCACCTTCCACATCAAAATCTACATCTTGTTCGTCTGCCTCCTCATCATCCTCAGAATCGAAAAATATAAAGCCAAGATCGCGTTGGTGCGAATGCCCTCCCTTCCATACTAAGTACCTCTGAATCATCTTGGAATCTAAGCACAGTAGTGGCTGCTGGATAGGCTCATCTGTGCTCCATTGTACCCCTGCCCGGGCACATAATGCACAAATAAGTGATGGATGAGGCAATCCGCCCTGTAGCGGCCCACGCAGATTTCGGTGAATGGAGTGATGAATGATGCGGCCCACGTCTATCGAACGGTATTTGACAATTGTATAAAGCAAAATTGACTTCTCTTTCGTGACATCGCTCGTGTGTGTAGATAGTAGCAGTTTTGCACACAAGAACGCATGCCATATCTTCCCATATAAATTGAGATGGCCAGTTTGAAAGTGAGATCCATTCGACGACCATGTAGCGTCGGGCTTGCACAACTAAGTCAAAATCTAATCATAATTCGGCCCACTTTCCTTAAGGGTTGAAAATGAACAACTCAGTTGTGGTAGATTGAAGTAATCATTGATCTCCTGCATAGTAAACGGTACCATCTTGCCCCTCACGAATGCGAAGAACGGTGATTTTTCTGGGGCATTTGCGTAGAATTCCTTCACTATCGACACCACGGCGGCGTTCGGCTGTGTCGTGAATGTTTCCCATTGCCTCTTGTGAATTTGTTGAAGCATAGCCCCATCAAACTCATCGGGCGTCAAACCACGCTCCAAAGTCGATGCCTTAGTTGATAGATACTCGAATCTCTCCGCCGTCTCGGCATTCAAAAATTTTCGTCTGTCAAATTGTCGAGCGGGGGTGGATGAGCTCTCCCCGCGTTGCCGTTTCTGATATCTGGATGTCATGCTGTCGACGATATGAATCTTGTACTTGAGTGAGGGTGCGATTGACGGTAGTTGAGACTTTTTATCAAACACCTTGTGTGCTTACTGTGATTTATTGATTGTCTTACCCCCAAACTTCACTTGTTTAGCCCAAATTGTGAATTATCCAAGCAATTGTGTAGAAACCTGAAAGAAACTTTGACAATCACCCAGAATTGACGTTACCTATAAGTTGTATGAAGAACTCTCAAGGATGCACTGTGCTTGTGAAGAATCTCCCTCTATCCTCAGAATATGGGTGGAAGTTGAAACACTAGATGGTGAAGAGTGATTAGCTTTGATGATGAACTCTTGAAATTGCAAGTGAAGAGTGTTTGATCGAAATATAGGGTTTTTCTTTGGTTCCGGTATGGAAAGGTGTGACGCCCCCAAATTCGGACCGCCACTTGGTCACTCGAATTCGGTTCGCCACGTGCTCATGGTAATACAATAATAACTAAAATCACACATTCACAGCGGAAGATCTAATCTAGAATAATTTACAATGATTTATTATAATTATTCCCCTAAGTCTCGCAACCTACAGTACTTAATAGATTACATAATAATATCAAATAACGACTTATTACATAGTCTAACTTAAGCTTAAACATAGTCCGAAGACAGTCTTAATACAATCATTAAAATATTTAAAACATAAAGGAACAAGCTAGTTGGTAGCTTTGCCTTTGCCCTTATCAACACTCGAAGGTTCGCCCTGCTCTGCCTTCACTGAAAATTTTTAGGGAAAGCAAGAATGAGCACAAATTGCTCAACAAGTAATATACAATAAGGGTGATGAGTATTATATCACGAGTTTGAAATATCAAAGTATAATCTTTAAGATAATTTAGAGTTTCAGATTATGAACAACTAATATCAACAATTCTCGAATCAAATCTTTGGAATATGAAATTCAATATAGATCAACAGATATATATGAGTTTAAAGGCTATCAACGTATCTAACTGGATAAAACAATTTATACTGAGCAGTCACAAAGGACTATCGAATATTTACTAGAATTATCAATATTAAATTGATAACCCAAAAGAAATAAGTACGATAGATGATCCGTTTACAATACTCTATGTTATGCATAACACCACAGTAATATTCACGCGTGTGTTGGGGCTTCCAACAATATACATTCCCTTTATCATAAGGGTTCAACTCAGTTTTCAAGATTTTCGCACCAGTCAATTGGTTTGGACAGTTTTATAAACATGCATATAGTCTAGTCGAATCAAATGGCATAGACACTTTCACAATATTCAAGAACAATACCAAGTTCAACACGAATAATAGCTTTTATAAGACTTAATGAAATAAGAGTTCATGTTAGAGAACTTGCACAATAAAAGTAAGGTTCAGATACTTGCAAATAATACAAGAATGGGTTTAAGAAAACTTGCCTTAAGCGTAGTCTATCCACGTAAAGTAATTCAACACTTTCAAATTTTTATTGTAATATAGTTATGTATATATATGATATTCATTAGTCATATAATTTAACATCATATCTTATCTTCGGATATACAATCAACACATAAGCTAAGTTTTAACCTAGCTGCACAGTTATATCATATATAATATCATATTAATATAACTTTTATCCTTAACGTTCTTCTTTTCGAGTTTAACATATTCTTATATCATTAATATTACATAAGACCATAATCAATACTAAATATATTTTATTTTAGTAAGTTATGACATTTCTATAAGTTATGACATTTCTATAAGTTAACCTTCAAAATCGGATTCAAGTGTCAACATATGATATCACATAGCATGTATACATATTAAGGGATACTTTCATGCTTTGTTCAATCTTCTCACGTTCAATCTTTCATGATATAGGTTCTAAGTTAACACTTTTGACAACTTACGATCATTCAAAGTCATGAAATTACAAAATTTAGTATGCTCATCTTGTAAACATATAAGGTAGTCATATAACTCATATTAGGCATGCTTATGAGTATTCACATTGCATACACGTAACTATCATAGTTATTAGTTTGAAAACATGCTTCATTTAGACTTAACTTGATTTCATGATATCTAGCATGGTAGGCATATATGCATGATACATGAGTGAGTCTACGTGTGCTATTTATGATGTCCATAAATTTCAAAATCCAACTTTCAAGGTAGCATGTTAACATTCATGTTCAAGTTCGTATTTTCATTAGTAAAGCTTACTAATAGGTCCAACATGTTCATAATTCCTTACGAATCATATAAACACAAGTTAACGGGTTATTCGTGCATTGCTAAACCATTCTAACATGTTTGCAAAATCAGTACCTCAATGTGTCACACACATGTCAAAGTTTGTTTTTAAAACTTCCATTTTTGTTCGAAATGTTTACTAATCGAGGTTTAACATGCTCACGTCATACTATGAAACATGTATATGCAAGTCAACATTCATTTTATGTGTTTTTAGGCCATACTAACAAGCATCAAAAGTCAGAACGTCAAAACAGATATAATAAGTCAATGTCTATTTTAAGTTCATTGTGAAATCTATAACCTCACCATTCAAGCATGCGATCCTAATATAACATGCTTACATTAGTTCAATGTATATATATATATATATATATATATATATATATATATATATATATATATATATATATTACACATGCTTGCATGCTCACCTAAGTTATATAAACAAACCAACACTTGACAGATTTTTAAGCAGAATGCAGAAAACCATATCCAGTGCCCGGCGCAGCTGTGCCGTGCTCCAGTTATAAACTGGCGCAGCTGCGCCACTACTGCTTCACACCAGAAACCGGCCTGTTACGGCAGAAACTTAGCCCAATCACAAAAATTCGTCACGAATTCGATTATAACTAAAAGTATTGTTTTACCAATATGTTTTTAAGCTAATACAGCAACTAAACAAGTATGTTACAATCCAATTACAATCTAATTTGGCATGATTAAGAAATCTTGAAATTTACAGAGAAGCAAAAATGAAGAACAATAACATGTGATTATACCTCTGTTAGCTAATGAAACTTGCTGCTAATTCACTTCCTTCTCAACTGATATGTATGGTCACTCTCTACTTCTTCTTACTTGGAATTTCTCAGCAAATGGAATGGAAAGATTAGAGCTCAATTTATAGAAAATATATTAATCAGACAATGTTTTTCCCTCTCAAACTAAACCAACGAAAATGTGGATTGTATGGAGGTTAAGGAGAGGTTGGTGAGTGGTTGTTGAAGCTCATCATCAGAACCACTCCCTTGTTCATCATGATAGCTAATCTATGTTGCTGAGTTTAAGGAATATAGGAGAGTAGCTTCATGATGCATTCACGTGTGCAAAGATTGAGACTATTAATATGGGACAAGCAAAGAAGTCTCAGCATTCTATTAGTATACACGATACTTAGTTTATACCCTTATGTATTATATACATAGGCTATCACATATATATATATATATATATATATATATATATATATATATACTATATTTTTAGATTATAATCAAAGTTACAATGTAATTCCAATAATACTATCATGTAATTCATATAATGTAGTAAATATAATTTACACATAATTCATGTACATTTTATCTTACCGGTATAATATACTCGAATGTTATCACATTATTAAATTCTACAATCAACAATTGATTACAATATATTCATATTATTATTTTATTGTATACACACTCACATTGTCACATAAGCATTATGATGTATTCATAACATATAGTTTCAACATGTATAATCATATAATATAGTTTAAATATACTTGCATGGTCACACTTAAGTGTTTCTCTACACTATATAATATAGTTGTATTCCATATACTTTATATTATTAATTATTGCATGTACATAACAATCAATATAATCTTATTATATTAATAATTTACTTATTTGCTTTATTATTCATAATGTCAAATAAATAAATTATTCATCTTATTGATTAATTAACAATAATATTAATTAACCCATTCCTTGTCAATTACTGAAATTATTATTTTTTCACAACAATTGCTCATTTATCACGCACAGTATATAAATATAAATCTTATTATATTTATAGACACGTTGCTTATTATTATTATTATTATATTTCTTGCAATAATAATAATCACATATTAATCATTATTAATATTTTATAATAATTAATTAATATTTTATAATAACAATTAACAATTAATATAGATTAATTGTTCACTTAATAATTCATTCGTTAATTAATATCATTATTAATATTTTTCATCACTGTGCCACACAAGACTTTCAACGAGTTTATCGCAAACTCTATATATTCTCAATTATTATAATTATTCAGTTTAATATAATTGAGTTAACTTACAAATTATTTATATTCAAATAATTATTCATTTCTATTAATATATTTATTTAATAATATATGAAATTTTTCGGGTATTACATCCTCCTTCCCTTATAAAAATTTCGTCCTCGGAATTGTTACAAGGTTACACAAATAGATGGGGATAGTCCCTCATCATCCTATCTTCTAACTCTCACGTAGCCTCCTCGACATCGTGGTTACGCCAAAGTACTTTTACAGATGAAATAATTTTATTTCTCAAGGTTTGCTCTTTCCTGTCTAATATTTGGAAAGAAATTTCTTCATACGCCAAGTTCTTCTCCACTTGAATAGGCTCATAAGAAATCACGTGCTTGTAGTAGGCCTTGTACGGTCGTAACACGGAAGTGTGGAACATATTGTGGATGTGCTCCAACTCGGGTGGTAATGCAACTTTGTATGTCACTTTGCCCACTCGCTTCAGAATCTTGAATGGTCCTATGAATCTTGGACTCAATTTTTCTTTCTTGCCGAAACGAATCTTTCCCTTCCATGGAGATACCTTCAAGAATACGAAACTGTCGACCTTACAGTCTTGGTCTTGCCGATGCAAATCTGCGTACTTTTTCTGACGATCTTGAGCTGCTACTAGTCTGGCTCTTATCACTGTCACCACGTTTACGGTTTGTTGAACTAACTCTGGTTCGAGTATTCGTCGTTCTCCGACCTCGTCCCAACGTAACGACGTTCTGCATTTTCTCCCATAAAGAGCTTCGTACGGTGGCATACCGATACTCGCATGGTAACTATTATTATACGCAAATTCGACTAAGGGTAGGTGGTCGTTCCAATTTTTCTTGAAGTCCATCACGCAAGTCCTAAGCATGTCCTCCAGCGTTTGTATAGTTCGCTCATTCTGTCCGTCTGTCTGAGGATGATAAGCAGTACTCAACCTCAACTGTGTTCCCATTCTCTCTTGCAAGTTTTTTCAAAAATTTGACGTGAAGCGCTGATCACAATCAGAGACAATTGACACCGGCACTCCATGTCGTGAAACAATCTCCTTTACGTACAGACTCGCTAACTGGTTCAAACTATAGCGGATCTTGATTGGTAGAAAATGTGCGGTCTTTGTAAGTCGATCCAGGATAACCCATATGACATCATATCCCTTCTGTGTGACTGGAAGTCTTACAACGAAGTCCATCGTAATATGCTCTCATTTTCACTCTAGTATTTCTAACGGTTGTAGTAAACCACTCGGACGCTGATGTTCTGCTTTAACGCGTTGGCAAGTCAGACATCTACTAACGCACTCTGCGACTTCCCGTTTCAGATTGGGCCATCAAAAGTGTTGCCTCAAATCTTGGTACATCTTTGTGCCTCCCGAATGAACGGAATACGTCATATTGTGTGCCTCGTACAAAATCTCTTCTCTCAACTCGATTACCGCTGGTACCCACACTTTTCTTTCGAATCTTAAGATACCGTCTTTATCCATTCAGAATCTCTCTTTTTCATTTTCTGCGATTCTCTTTCTTATTTTTTCGCACTCTTCATCCTTCTCTTGTGATTCTTTCACTCTATCCAACAATGTCGGACGAGCTTCCATTACGAATAATTTCTCTTCCGACCTTTCCGGTCCTTTTACCTCTATCTCTAATCTTTTCATTTTTCTTACCAATTCTTCCTGAGTTGTCAAACGAAACAATTTCTCCCTTCCTTTTCTGCTCAAAGCGTCGGTAACCACGTTTGCCTTACCCGGGTGATAAAGAATATCGCAGTCATAATCCTTGATCAATTCTAACCACCTTCTTTGACGCATATTCAACTCCTTCTGTGTGAAGATATATTTCAGACTCTTGTGGTCCGTGTATATCTCATATTTCTCACCGTACAAATAATGCCTCCAAATCTTCAACGTAAAAACTACTGCCGCTAACTCTAAGTCGTGAGTAGAGTATCGTTTTTTGTAATCCTTCAATTGTCGTGATGCATACGCAATGATTTTGCCGTGTTGCATGTGCACACAACCAAGTCCCTTGTGCGATGCATCACTATACACCATAAAATTTTCTGCATCATCTGGTAGTGATAACACAGGCGCTTCGCTCAATCTCTTCTTCAACTCCTGAAAACTCTCTTCGCATTTGTCGGTCCATACAAATTTCACCGTCTTCCTGGTCAGATTGGTCAACGGGGTTGCTATCTTAGAAAAATCCTTGATGAATCTTCGATAGTACCCAGCTAACCTTAAGAAGCTTCTCACCTCCGTCGGTGTTCTCGGTTGCTCCCAATTACTTACTGTCTCGACCTTTGTAGGGTCCACTGAGATTCCATTTTTATCCACCACGTGACCTAAGAATTGAACCTTCTCCATCCAAAATTCACACTTAGAAAATTTCGCATACATCTTCTCCTTTCTTAGCGCTTCTAGAACTATCTTCAGATGTTCGGCGTGCTCTTCTTCTGTCTTCGAGTAGATCAAGATGTCGTCGATGAAAACTACCACGAATTTATCCAAGTATGGCTTGAAAACTCGGTTCATCAAGTCTATAAATGCTGCCGGAGCATTAGTCAATCCAAATGACATTACCAAAAACTCGTAATGTCCATAACGGGTTCGAAACGCAGTCTTTGGTATGTCCTCATCCCGTACTTTTAGTTGGTGATATCCTATCCGTAGGTCGATCTTCGAGAAACACTTTGCTCCCTTCAGTTGATCAAATAAGTCGTCTATCGTTGGCAACGGATATTTGTTCTTGATCGTTACTCTGTTCAATTCTCGATAATCGATACAGAGCCTCATCGATCCGTCCTTTTTCTTAATGAATAACACTGGTGCTCCTCAAGGAGACACACTCGGTCGTATGTAACTTTTATCCAATAACTCTTGCAGTTGTATCATCAATTCTTTCATTTCTACCAGTGCCATACGGTATGGGGCTTTCGAAATCGGTGCCGTTTCCGGTGCTAAGTCTATTACAAATTCGATTTCTGTCTAGCGGAAGACCAGGCAGATCGTTTGGAAACATATCTTGAAATTCATTCACTACAGATATATCATTAATTTTTACTCCCTTTTTTCGAGTATCTACAATGTAAGCTAAATAACCTACACATCATTTTCTTAACAATTTCTTGGCCTGTATCATCGTAACGCAACACGATTGCTTAAGCGATGAGCTACCATAAAACACTACCTTAGACTTACTCAGAGTCTGAAGGTTTACACATTTATTCTGACAGTCAATTATCGCAGCATGGTTATACAACCAATCTATTCCCAGTATTACGTCAAATTCTCCCAATTTAATAGGAATTAAGTCTACGCTCAGTTTATGTTCTCTAATGTTTGCGCGATAATTTCGATAAACGAATTCTACAAGGATTACTTCCTTATTCGCAACTTCTATGTTCAAGGAATTTTTTATCGTTCTCGGGGTGTGATAAGTTTATTAGCAAATTCTTCAGATACAAAAGAACAGGTGGCACCCGAATATAACCATGAACATATACTAAGGTTGTCAGTATTTAAACTGGTCATTTTAATAAAGTTTGGTAATCAAGGGGATCAGCCTTTCATACCCGGTGAAATATGCATAATCACCCGGTGAAATCTTAGCTTTAGAGGTGCCCTGTGCTCATACAACGATCAGTGATATGAGGAGACTGTATATACGGATGTCAGGTCTTCGCCAGATCATGTTTGGATGTGTGATCTCCATCGAATTTTTGATCAATCGGTTTGGTGAGCTTGACAGTTACTATTGACATGCTGGGGATTTTATTATATCGGCAGAGGCGTGGCGTTTGGCCAGGATAGACGTTTTGCTGATGTGCATCGTAGCCTACGTCTATATGCCTCTACGCTTGGACCATTTGGATGTGGGATTGATAGTTGTGGTTCGGGCCCTTAGGCAGGGTTGCACCATCATACTGATGATATTGGCCAAGACGCTGAGAGCAGCCACCTACTGCAGTACCCACCCAGAGGGGTTTTTTAGAGGCAATTCGGTCTTATTGTATGTATGGCTCTTGTCCCATCTACGACCGATTGGATTTTTCCGACCCCGGGGGTATTGCTTCACCCGTGAGGTAGCCACATCTTACTCCTAGCCCGCGAAATGCTCAGATGCAGGGTCATGGTTAGCATTTCTGTCTGGCATTGCGCATCCATTCTCGATTTTGCCCTGCTCAGGGCTAGTCTCTCCCTATAGCTTTATTACCCATGCATCCGACATGGACTATTTGCCCCTAGCGGGATTGAGGGGAGTGACTACTTACCATCCTCTGGCTGTTATGGGCTAGTTCGATCAGTTTCAGAGCCTGCATCAATTTGAGGGGGCTGTTGATCAGAGGATGTCAGCTTCGACTATGTCATCTGCCGATTTGATCCGAGTGTATGAGTGTTGGACTCATAGGGAGAGCTGATTTCTCTAGTAGCCATCCGGACCGTTCTTCAGAGTACTCAGCATGGTTGGAGGCAGATATCACATCAGCTGCATTTATTCAGTTAGCTCCGATAGTGGACTCAGACGAGGAGGAGCCTATGGAGGATCCTGAGTCTCTTACTGAGGATGAGTTGTTCATAGGTCTGACAGCAGCACTAGTTAGTGATCCGTCGGTCATTCCCACAGGGACAGATCCAGCTTTGGCAGACTCACTAGCTAGGATGACCTTTGAGAGAGATCAGGCTAGAGCCCTGATGTTGACTGCCCTGTATGGCAGAGACAGAACTTTTGTTGAGAGGGATGCAGCTCGAGCCGCTCAAGATATGGCATTGATTGAGAGAGATGAGGCTCGATTTTATTGTGACGCTACTTTTGTCGATATTGAGGAGACTTTGATCGCCAGAGACGCAGCTTTTGTAGAGGGATGAGATTCGATCTGCCAGAGATGCAACCTTTGGGGAGATTGAGGAGGTTTTGATTGCTAGGGATGCTGCTTTTGTGGAGAGAGATGAGGTTATAGCTTCCTGGTATTTCCACATTGCTGACAGTACTACTCTCCGTTCTTATACTCATGGTCTGGTTACCGAGATGAGTGCATATATTGATGATCACAGTGCCACACTGTAGATGACTGTGGATGTTTTGACCCGTATGGAGGCTGAGGGTATTGCACTTGCAGCTGCTCCATCTTCAGAGAGAGATTATGCTAGCATTGCTATCCCGCTTATTCATGGGTCCATAGACTAGCTTTATTTTTCCTGCACATACTAGATCAACTATTTTTGTCATGTACAGGACACTGTGTATGTATCAAACAGTATTATATATCAGAGAAATATATTTTGATTCACTTCTCTATTTGAATATGTATTGTCATTGCTGAGTGATTACCACTTCTTTCATGACTTGCTGTTGTTGATATGTCTTGAGCTTCTCCTTGATGGACTGACAGTGAGATGTCAGAGAATATCTCAGATAGGCCTGCTGACCAAGGAGGCTTGATAGTTTTTAGGTTTCATATGGTTTCGGTGTCTTGGGACTAACTTTTATTAGTTTTTGTATTTTTTTGAAGTTCAAACCGCACCATGAATGGCTGCCTACGTACTTCCTGGTGTAGGGAGATCAGGTCATTCGTAGTTTAATTTTTGTGTGAGAGAGGTTTGAAAAGTATTTGTCCTATATTTGGTTTGATGAGTTTTGTATTTTTGTTTGATTTGACCACGCTAGGAATGGCTGCCTATGTACTCTTGGGCTTAGGGAGATCAGGTCATTCGTAGTTTCGGCTTTTAGTGAAAATCGAACCTGATTTGATTTGTAGGACTCGGATGCGGGTATGCATGTGCTTCAGATATAGTACCTTTTTATGATGTCTGAGTTGATGAGTTCGGGAAATTCACTCCCATCCATCTCTTGTAGTCTGATAGCTCCTCCTGTCAACACTTCTTTGACAATGAAAGGGCCTTCCTAATTTGGGGCAAACTTTTCTTTGGCTTCATCTTGATTGGCCAATACTTTTTTCATCTATCAGGGATAGTTGGTGGTATCGGTCTTACAACCACTGATCTTCGTCCATCTGAGCATCGATTAACACTCGCAAGGACTTAATCTCTACTTCTTTGGGAAGGACTACTTCCATGCCATAGACCAACGAATAGGGGGTAGCTCCAGTAGAGGTGCACATTGATGTCCTGTATGCTAACAGGGCTAGAGGCAGCAGGTCAGGCCATTCTTTGTGATTGGCAGACATTTTGTGCATGATCTTCTTGATGTTCTTGTTGGCCGCTTCGAAAGCACCATTCATCTTGAGCCGATAGATGACGGAGTTGAGATGCTTGTGGAACTTGCTGCATGGTTCTTTCATCATTTGATTGTTCAGGTTCTTGGCGTTGTCTGATACGATCACCTCCGGTTGTCCATATCGACAGACAACATTGTTTCTGATGAACCCAATGATGACCTCTATGGGTGACTTTGGGAAATGAGGCAGCTTCAACCCATTTGGTGAAGTAATCGATCATTGATCATGGTGAAGATGAATCGATGACCATTGCTGGCTTTGGGTTTCACTGGACCGATCATATCCATTCCTCACATGGAGAAAGGCTATGGTGAACTCATGTTGTGTAGCTCATTTGGAGGAGCATGTATGGCATTTTCATATACTTGGCATTGAAAACATCTCTTGACATGATCGTCGTAGTCAGCTTTGAGAGAGATCCAGTAATGCCCTGTTCTTAATATTTTCTTGGCCAGTAGGTGATCGCTCATGTGTGGACCACAGACTCCACCATGGACTTCATCCATCAATTTCTGGGCTTGCTCTTTATCAAGGCATCTTAACAGGCCTATTTCAGCATCCCTTTTGTAAAGTGCATCTCTGCTCAGATAGATCTTCATAGCCATTTTGTGAATCTGCTTTCGTTCGGATTGGCTTGCCCCAGCGGATGTAGATCCATCTCGGAGATATTCCTTAATGTCTTGATACCAAGGCCGTTTGATAGGAGGTATTTTATCTGATATGTCTCCAATGTAATTTTCGTATATCGGGGCTTTCTGACGTGTGAATTTGATGCAGGGAATCCCACTCCTATTGGATATGTGGATTAAGGAAGCCAACGTCGCCAATGCATCAGCGAAGTCATTCCTATCCCGAGGAATTTGGATGAAGGTTATGTCTTCAAAATCTAGAGCTATGTTAACGACCTGCTGGTGATAGGGCAGCAAATGCAGTTCTTTGGTGTGATATGCCCTAGTGGTTTGTCTGATGATCAACTCAGAATCTCCAAAGACTAGTAAATGTTTGATACCCATGGATTGGACTAACTTTAACCCCATGATATAGCCTTCATACTCGGCTATGTTGTTGGTGTTGCCAAATTGCAGTTTGGTAGCCACATGATATTGTTCTCCTGTACCAGAGATAAGGACTGCCCCAGCTCCGATACCTTTCATGTTTACCGCTCTATCGAAATACATTTTCCATGGTTGGACTATATTCTCTTGTTGGAGTTGCTGAATTGTCATGATCCCATCATCCGGGAAATAAGTTTCCAGGGGCTCGAACCCTCCTGATGGTGCTTCGGCTAATTGATCTACAATGCCTTGACCTTTGATGGACTTCTGAGTTACATAGACAATGTCGAATTGTTGTAGGATTAACTGCCATTTGGATAGTCGACAATTCAACATTGGCTTGTTGAATACGTACTTCAGTGGATCCATGAGGGATATGAGGTAGGTCGTGTGCCCATGGAGGTAATGTTGTAACCTCATTGCGGCCCATGCTAACGCACAACAGGTCTTTTCGATCAAGGTGTACTTCTGTTCACCACTGCTGAATCTTTTGCTGATGTAGTAGATGACTCTCTCTTTGCTACTACCATCCTTCTGTCCCAGCATACAACCCATTGCATTGGCATTGACGGACAAGTATATAAACAGAGGAACTCCGTCCCTTGGGGGTACCAAGGCTGGTGCTTCGATCAGGTGCTTCGATCAGGTGCTTCTTGATGGCAAGGAAGGCTTTCTGACAATCCTCATTCCATTTGGTGGAGGAATTCTTTCTTAGTAGCTTAAAGATGGGTTCACAGGTTGCTGTGAGCTAGGAAATGAACCTGCTTATGAAATTGATCCTTCCTAGGAACCCGCGCATCTCCTTCTCTGTTCGAGGTACTGGAATCTTAGTGATGGATTGGATCTCGGTAGAGTTTAGCTCGATGCCTTGATTGCTCACCAAGAATCTCAGCAACTTGTCGGATTTGACGCCAAAAACACATTTGGCTGGATTCAGCTTGAGGTTGTACTTACGCAACCTGTTGAACAACTTCCTGAGATGGTTTAGGTGATCATCCTCCCTCCGGGATTTGATGATAATGTCATCCACATAGACCTCTATCTCTTTATGCATCATGTCATGAAACAGGGCCATCATGGCTCGCTCTTATGTGGCTCCTGCATTAATGAGGCCGAAGGATAATTGTCTATAGCAGAAGGTTCCCCGGGAAGTGATGAAAGCTGTTTTCTCTCGTTCTTCTTCAGTAACCCTGATTTGATGGTAACCAGCAAAGCAGTCCACGAAGGAATACATGCCATACTGCGCCGTATTGTCGATCAGGATGTGGATAAAAGGTATAGGGAAATTATCCTTGAGGTAGGCTTTGTTCAAGTCCCGGTAATCCACGCATACTCGCACTTTCCATCCGAGCTTTGGCACGGGAACTATGTTTGACAGCCACTCTGGGTATGTTGATACCATGATACCGGCTTTGAATTGTTTAACGACCTCTTCTTTGACTTTCAGACTCCATTCATGTTTCAATCGCCTGAGCTTTTACTTGACTGGCTTGAATCCATCTTTGATGGGCATTCGATGGATGACAATATCAGTAGATAGGCCAATCATGTCTTCATGCGACCATGCAAACACATCCTGAAACTGCGTTAGGAGTTCGATCAAATCGGTTTTTTGGTCTTGCGTGAGGTCTAAGCTTATCTGGATTTCTTTGATGTTTTTGGAGGTTCCTATGTTGATATTGGTGGTTTGGTCGAGGTTCAGTTTGAGTTTGTCTTTGACCCATTCTTTGATCTCCTCGGGCACCTCAAAACCATCTTCCTCCTCTTGATCAATATCCATCAATTCGAAGTTCAATTCTACATCAAAGTTGTAGTCACTGTGACAGGTTGGCATCTTATCAGCAGTGACAAACAAATCCAACTCTGGAGTCCTGAAAACAAAAATGTTTTCACTTTAATATATGCAACTACTTAAATATACAAAGCATTTGGCAAAGCATGACAAAAATTACTGTTATAGCTGTGCAATCAAAAGTAAGCAGTAAATAAAAGCATGTTACAGAGCAGACGGACTCTCTGCCCCTTTACCCTTTTTGACTGAGGCAAGGGACACTGCTCCAGTTATCCAGGAGTAGATCCTCATGAACAGGGAGGATCAGGGAATTGTGCTCGTCTGCCTCGTCTTGGATAATGACTGAGACATCCTTTACAATAAGGCCGGGGTTTTTCTTTGAACTGCCCCCTTTTCCCTTCTTGATGCGAGGAATTTGTATCTGATCCTCTTCGTCACTGTCTGGGATCTCATCATTCATATCCTCGTAGTTTATGATAACCCGCATGTTAGCAAATGGGTCTCGTCCTTCGTACATGATCTTTTTTCCCTTTTTGCTATCACCTTCAGGCTTTGGGATCTTTCTTTCACATACCGGTATGATTGGAGGAAATAACATGGCTGATACAATAGCGGAGATCTTCCTCAATAACTTTACGAAGCCAGCATCAGTGAGATTTGGCAGCAGTATGGTGGAAACATGAGCCTTAGAGTGCTTATATGGATTCCGACGGCTTGACCCGGATGAATAACCCAATTCGGCTCTCCTTGTCTGGCTCGGGATTTGGACTGGACTTGCAATGCCTTCTTGGTTCTTTCCTAACCCTTCTCCAGGTTAGACACCCAAAGATACCATCTCTTGGCCTACTGTCATTACTTCAAGGGATACCTTTGGCTTTAGGGCTGGTGCTTCGATAGGTAGATACTGAGTATCACTCACCTCTAGGGATTGAAAACTAGCAGGTTTAATCCATGCATCCAGGCTGATCACCGATATGTCTCCTTATATGCAGACATGGTATTTTGGTTCGGCATTGACCGTGATAAGGTTGCCGTTGATAATGTATTTGAGTTGTTGATGGAGGGTGGATGGCACTGCCCCTGCCATGTGGATCCATGGCCTGCCCAATAACAAGTTGTATCCAATGGCGATGTTGAGCACCTAAAAGGACACATAGAATGTATGCAGACCAATCTCCAGAGGAAGCTCTATTTCTCCCATAGCTTGCCGGCGAGATCCATCGAAAGCCCGGATGACTGGTTTTAATCCGGTTTGGGTTAATCGTCATTCTCTCCAAGGTATCGTAGGGACAGATGTTGAGGGATGATCCTCCATCTATGAGCACACTTCCGATCACATAATGGGAAGACATCAATGTTATGTGTCATGACTTGCGATGACCCGTCCCTTCTGCAGGTATATCATTGTCAGTGAAAGATATCACATTGCTATTAAAAATGTGTTCTACCACGTGACGGAATTTCTCAGCATCCACTGTCTTTGGCAGATGCGCTTCTTCCAGTACTTTCACTAGAATGTCGCGATGCTCCACCGATGATAGGACCAGATCTAGGATGGACATCTTCTTGGGTGCGTCTTTCAGGCATTGCACCACTTTGATTTCATTGTGTCCCATTTTACTGAGGAACTTTTTGATTTTCTCTTCAGCCACCTTTTCTTTGGCTTTGATGACTGGTTTGATCACCCGCTGAGGTAGGTACAATGGATTATCCTTTGGTACTATGGCAATGTTGTTTGAGGTGGAACCTTCGTCATTCCCGTAGTTCCATGGGACCATCTTCAGACTGATAACTGGATACTGAGGTCTGAAGGACAAGATTAAAGGCTCGGGTGCGGCCACTTTCACATGATTTTGTGTTTCTTGGACCCCTTTCCCTGGTAGTACTAAGAGTGTGAGGACTAGCTCCTTATCATAGGAAACGATAGCCACGGTATCCTAATTCCATACAGTGGGAATAAAGAGAGTATCTTCATCTGGGAGGCCATAATTCCGATTCCCTTTTATCAATTCACCGCTTTCAATCAAATTCTGTATTAGGTTACGAAGTGCCCAGCAATCCTCAGTATCATGGCCGGGTGCATTGGAGTGGTACTGACAAGTTTGGTCAGGCTTGAATTTCCTGGATTGAGGGTTCAATGGAGGTAATAAATCCGCAACCATTCCCTCGTTGATTAACATCTGGAGGATTTCCTCCATTGGCTGGTTCAGGTTAGTGAAATTCCTTTGAAATAAGAATTTCCTACCAGCTTGGAAATTCTCATCTTTAGCCATCTTGCCGGCCCAGGGTTCATGCTCATGAGACAGGTAGTGATCCCTCGTGGGAATGGGACTGATCTCTGGTGTGGGAGGACTTGCATTAGACTGGTTGGTCTGGTTTATCAGCTGCCTGGTAATTTGATGTTGGTATACAAACAATTCTGCTACTGTTCAATTTGTTCCTTGATATACTTAATCTCTTGTTCTATCAGGAATCGCCTTTTTGAATACTCCCAACTGTCTGGGCTGTTATTGCTGGATGGAGTTGATTCCCCCACATAACGGAGGTACTTGGATCCTTCTCCATTTCCTGTGTTGATTTTATTGATATTTTCCTCTTTATGCTAAGGGAGGGGATTATCTTGCACGTGTGGTTGCTCCGGTTTGGTTACCACAATCTCTCCATTGTCAATCAAGTCTTGAATTTTGTGCTTGAGAGACCAACAATCTTGTGTGTCATGGCCCGGAGATCCAGAATGGTAGGCACACTTCTTTCTTGGGTCAAAATTCCGTCCACCAGTATTGGTCGGTGGGAGGAGCTGCATAATCTTCTTCTATGCGGTTAACAGTTTCAACACATTCTCAAGTGAATCCCCTAATGGAGTGAATGTTCTCCGCTGTTTGGCCTCCATAGTCCTCTGAAATGGAGGGTTTGAAGGCTGTGTAGGAGCTTGAAAAGGGGTATAATTCCTTCTTTGAATGGGCATATTGCTTGAATCACCCCTTGGATTCTGTCCTTGCAATACTAAGGACACTTCTTCATCTTTCTTCTTATGTGCTCTTCGGGGATTACTCCCGTAATTCCCTGACTGGATATGCTCAGCAACGGCTTCCAAAGCAGTCAGGTCCTTTATCTTCCCAGATTTCAGCCCCATTTCGACCATTTCACCGTGCTTGATCATCTCAAAGAATGGTTTTCCTATGCCTTCTAGGATCCTCTCATAATATGGAGTTTCTTGAATATCGATGAAGGTCATGACTATCTCAGTCTCATTCATAGCTGGATTGACTTGTGCTGCGACCCTCCTCCAATGACTTAGAACTTTGTTTCTTGATTTTGGATATCTGGTATCTGTCTCGAGCCAGCTGAGATTGGAAGCTGTATTGACTGAGGAAGGCATGGGCCAATTCTTCTCAACTGTGAATTTTGGAGTAGTCTAGACGGGCGTACCAGGCTTTAGCCTCTCCGGTCAGACTCTTCTGAAATAACTGCATTCGAAGCTTCTCGTCCTCTGTATAGGATCCGAGTTCTCCAATGAATACTTTCAAGTGAGTATAGGGGTCTCCCAATCCATCATATTTCTCAAAATCAGGAGTTCTAAATTTTTCGGGATAACAGGCCCCAGGGAATATGTAGAGGTCTGAGTAATTGACACTGCCAAATGCCCTAGTCCCTTTAATAGACCGGATGGTTTCTTCCATCTGCTGTACTTTTTTTAGAATGTCACCAGCTTCTTGTTATTTGTTGAGGGTTGTGATTTCAGGGTTTTTATTGGTTGTGTCCTGGTTTTGTGGTCTAAGAATCTGAGTATCTACCTTTTTGGTTTCTTGACTGCCACCACTACCACCAAGTGTTCCCGGTTCTGTGTGAGCTTGGGATTGCTTCCCTTTAAGAGCCTTACTTTGTTCTCTCAGGAAATTGGCCAATTCAGCTATCTGATTCTTTAGTCCTCCAAACTCTTCCCTAGAGACAAAGGTGGATTCTGGCTGAGCACTTGAAGTCATGTCCGTGGATGGACTAAGTGCTTTCTTAGACTTAGATCTAGTGACAGGACCAATTTTTCACCTACAACAAAACGTAGGCGTGTCAATTTCCTGAGGTAGATATGGATAGGATGCATGCCATGATGTATTTTTGTGGTTTTTTAATCTTATTCTGCAAATAGAGGTCAGTTATTTTGATGACAGGATGACAAGATGTTTTATAATAGAAAATGTAAAATTTTATTATGATATTTACATTGTGCCTCTTTACATTAGAATTGAAAACTTGACATTGAATTAAAAGAGGAGGGCATGAAGAAGCTTCCCATTGAATTTGGCTACTCTCGTAGCTTTTTGGTGTAGACACTCGAAATTTTCTATCCCTGTTACTAACACTGGAGGAGGGCAAGATTGTCTTTTCAAATCAACCCCGGTCTCAATACCGGGCTATTAAATTAACCTCGGTCTCAATATCGAACCATCAAATCAGCCTCGATCTCAACCCGGGAGGTACAGGTCAGCCCCGATCTCAACCCGGGAGGTACAGGTCAGCCCCGGTCTCAACCCGGGAGGTATAGGTCAGCCCCGATCTCAACCCAGGAAGTGTAGGTTAGCCCCGGTCTCAACCCGAGAGGTACAGGTCAGCCCCGGTCTCAACCCAGAAGGTATAGGTCAGCCCCGGTCTTAACCCGGGAAGTACACGTCAGCCCCGATCTCAACCCTGGAGGTACAGGTCAGCCCCGGTCTCAACCCAAGAGGTACAGGTCAGCCCCAGTCTCAACCCGAGAAGTACAGGTTAGCCCCGGTCTCAAATCGGGAGGTACAGATCAGCTCCGATCTCAACTCGGGAGGAACAGGTCAGCCCCGGTCTCAACCCGGGAGGTACATGTCAGCCCCAGTCTCAAACCAAGAGGTACAAGAAAGCTTCGGTCTCAACACGGGAGGTACAGGTCAGCCCCGGTCTCAACCCGAGAAGTACAGGTCAGCCCCGGTCTCAACCCGGGAGGTACAGGTCAGCCCCGATCTCTACCCGGGAGGTACAGGTCGGCCCCGGTCTCAACCCAGGAGGTGCAGGTCAGCCCCAGTTTTAACCTGGGAGGTACAGGTCAGCTCGGGAGGTACAGGTCAGCCCCGGTCTCAACCCAGGAGGTACAGGTCAGCCCCGGTCTCAACCCGAGAAGTACATGTCAGCCCCGGTGTCAAACCGAGAGGTACAGGTCAGCCCCGGTCTCAACTCGGGAGGTACAGGTCAGCCCCGGTCTCAACCCGAGAAGTACAGGTCAGCCCCGGTCTCAACCTAGGAGGTACAGATCAGCCCCGGTCTCAACCCGGGAGGTACAGTCCATCCCCGATCTCAACCTGGGAGGTCAGGTCAACTTCAGAAACAAGCCTGAAGCCTCACAACATCTCCATAAGAAAACTTGGATCGACCAAGTCAGCCTCGGAGACAACACTGAGGACAAACAGACTTGAATGGGATCCAAGTCTTGGAAACAACCCCATGAAGTCAGCCAAAGGCCATGCCGACACTGAAGGCAACACCGGGAGGGGAAAAACGGTCATTTTACCAACTCTAAGCCGATTTGGTTTAATTCAAGCCGAATTGATTCCACCAAGGTCAGAACGAACCATAACGATGATCCTGAGTGCAAACAGCGCAAGACAGCTCAACGGACAAACTGCGGGAAATTGAAGACCTGGTTATGAACCCGTCTTCTTAGACCCAGAAAATGTTTTATCCCATGTCATTGTGACACTCTCGGCGAGGGCTTTCTGGAAAGGTATAGCACGCCTCAAATGGACGCTCCGATCAAAAGTTAGAATGTTTTGAATTAGACTTCGTGTTGCTCGGAGTGCACGTACTTCGAGACGATGAAACCCATTGTTGGGCCCACGTCACGTGGAGCTACACCTCTACCTGCGACAGTAGCAGGTAGAGTGGTGGCTCCCTGGTCTATATATATAGGTGCACCCCCCTTTCATTTAAAAAATTCAGAAACGCTTCGAATCCCCGCCTGTTTGGTTTTTTGTCTATTTTCTTGTCTTCTAAACCCAAATTTTTTCACTCTAACACGTAGATATACCCACAAACTACCACATATCAGAAAATAATCGGTAGATTCTGACGTTTAAAGCCTACGATTTGGCAAAAAGCAAAAAGCCCGTATAGCAGTCCGTTGTGAGTATTTTTACGATCGGCAAGTCAATACTACTTTTTTGCACTTTTATACACTTGCATATCAAGTTTTGTTTTATTAATATGCCTGGAACCTAGTTTCGTGGCCCTTTTTGTCAACTTTTGGTATATTTTTGTACATAAATGCATTTTTTGGCATTTTTACAACTCGGATTGACTATCCGTCGCTTCCAGCAGCTTTTAAATACTAATATCTGCGTTTTGAGCAACTTCTCCGGACTGGGTTATCTTCCCAGTCTGGGTTTGGTTTTTTTTGTATATATTTAATTGTATATATACACTAACTTTTCAATTCTGTCAAGCCCGAATTTCAAATCCGCGGTAGTTTGCTTCTTTTATATATAAATATGCATATATAAGTATCCTTCACCACACTGGGTTATCTTCCCAGTCTTGGTTGACTACTTTTCTGTTTATATATATATTTACATCCTAGTTTGGTCTGGATCATTCTGTGGTCTTTTTACTGCTTTTATATATAAATATGCATATATAAGCAACCTTCACCACACTGGGTTATCTTTCCAGTCTTGGTTGACTACTTTTCTGTCTATATATATATATATATTTACATTCCAGTTCGGCCTGGATCATTCTGTGTCCTTTTTACTATTTTTGTACCATTCACCATACTGGGTTATCTTTCCAGTCCTGGTTGACTACGTTTCTGTATATATTTATATTTCAGTCTGGGCATAGGCGTGAAAATCCATCGCCCTTTCTACTATTTTTCTATATATATATTTTAATTCTGTCCAGCCTAGATCATTCCGTGGCTTTTATACAGCTTTTATAAATATATATATATATTTCAATTCCAGTCTGGGCACCGATGTGAAAACTCATCGCCCTTTACAGCTTTCGTATATATAATTATATATATATTGCTTTACTCATTTTTTTATTAAATTGTTGCTTTAAATATTCATTTTATATGAATCGGCACTGACATTTCTGCAGGCAAACTAGATTTATTTAAATCTCGCTAACTCTAGCTTTTAAACGGTTCAAAATAGGTCCAGACGGAACCGGGAAGCTAGAATGACTGAGATTTATTTAAATCTAGCATTTTTCTAGTTTCAGTTGTAAAAGCAACCTCGCGGCCCTTAGATCGCTATCTAGTGGGAACGAGATGCTTCGGCCAGGTGCGAACCAGGATTTGCTGATGAATCTTTGGTTCTGGCGATCTTTGGATATATATCTTTTTTCTGTACAAATTTGAGCTGTGCAGGTTTATTGGCTTCCCTATGTGAGCTTAGGAATCGTGAGATTCATGATCAAACTATTCAGAATCTGATTCCCACGATGGACTAACTCCAATTTATAAATGTACGTTGTCAGTTTTTCTGTAAAAATGTACATACAAAAGACCTTAAAACAGTTATCCGGATTTAAGGTTTAATATAGTGAAAATATGGTTTGTCGTGTCAGAGTTCCTCCGATGGCTATCATACTCATGAGGAGACCGACATTGGTATATATGTTGTGGTCGAGGATGCTTCGCAGCCTGACAATCACCATTCAAATTGTGCCTTAAGGCTGAAAATGATAATACTGAAGTATCAATATTCTTTAATTCTTATGTTAGCGTAAGGGTTTGAAAACCTTCTTTCAAAACATCATTTTAATATTTTTTTTTGTAAAAAGAAGCTTTTGCAAATCAAATCAAACACTTTTGCAAATCAAATCAAAGACTTTTTGTAAATCAAATCAAACCCTTCGTATATAAGTTCAACGATGCATAGACATGCTTTCAATCATACATAGACCCAATTTTCAAACAACATTCACACGCACACACTTTAGATTTTAAAGGAAAATATTAAAAATATGTGGTACCGTGTTTACACGGGAGTTGTTGGGTGCCTAACACCTTTCCCACACTTAACCAAGCTCCCGAACTTAAAACTTCGGTTTCAAAGATCAAGTTTCGACAGTGTCCAGCAAATGGGCCTCTTTCAAACAAAATTCGGTTGAGTTGGTACAACCATTTCAAATCTATCAACTGACGACTCTATAAAACGTTCAAATCGTCGACATGAAACATGTTGACCTTTTCTTAAAAAATTCTTCAAAACCTATTTTTTCACAAATAAAAAGAGTAAGGGTAGACATAACTTAGGAAGAGAGAAAGATCCGGGTTGTGATCTGACCCTCGGATTTTTTTCCGACGTCGACAGGTGGCGATTCTGCTGGGGACAGTAGAGGGCTTAGGCCGCGTTCAAATCTTTTCAAACATTTTCCTTTCAAAACTATGTATGTGTGAATGCTGCGTATTTACATTGAATGAATGTTAATGAATGTTTTCCTGTTTTTTAGTGCTTCGCACCCATATTAGTGCTTCACACCAATGTTATCATATGCATAACGGTAAAGCATGATGTATGTGAATGTATGTTGTGTGATTCCTCCTTCGGGAGGCAAAACCCGTCGGTGATTAGTAATGACTCTGGGGACTGCCAAGTCTCTGGGAGCTCATGAAAATGCACCACCCAGATTCGCTCTAGTTGAAAGATCGGATTAATTTTTCCTCGAGTAGATTGCGATGATCTGGGGACCTTCATGCCAAAAAGTCGCGAGAGTAACCTAAGATAGGTCAGCCTCTGATTAACCAAATCCGATGAGAACCTTCTTCATGCATTCCTCTTTCAATTCAATGTCAAGTTTTCAATTTCAAATGTAAAGGAGCACAATGTAAATATCATAATAAAAATTTACGTTCTTTATCATATACATCCTGTCATGTTATCCTGTCATCAAAATGACTGACATCTGTTTTGTAGGATAAGATTAAAAAACCATAAAAATACATCATGGCATGCATCCTATCTCTACCTACATTAGGAGATTGACACACCTACATTTTGTTGTAGGTGAAAAATTGGTCCTATCACTAGATCTAAGTCTAAGAAAGCACTTAGTCCATCCACGGACATGACTTCTAGTGCTCAACCATAATCTACTCCTGTATCTAGGGAAGAATTTGAAGGACTGAAGAATCAGATAGCTGAATTGGCCAGTTTTTTGAGAGAACAGAGCAAGGCCGTTAAAGGGAAGTAAGCCCAAACTCACACAGAACTAGGAACACCTGGTGGTAGTGGTGGCGGTCAAGAGACTGAAAAGGTAGAGACTCAACTTCCTAGACCACAGAACCAGAACATAACTAACAAAACCCCTGAAATCACCATCCTCAACGAAGAGCAAGAAGCTGGTGACATTCTGAAGAAAGTACAGCAGATGGAAGAAACCATCCAGTCTATTAAAGGGACCAGACATTTGGCAGTGTCAATTATTCAGACCTCTGTATATTTCCCGGGGCTCGTTATTCCAAAAAATTTAGAACTCCTGATTTTGAGAAATACGATGGATTGGGAGACCCTTATACTCACCTGAAAGTATTCATTGGAGAACTCGGATCCTATGCAGAGGACGAGAAAATTCGAATGCAGTTATTTCAGAAAAGTTTAACTGGTGAGGCCAGAGCCTGGTACGCCCGTCTGGACAACTCTAAGATTCAAAGTTGGGAAGAACTGACACATGCCTTCCTCTGTCAATATAACTTCCAATCTCAGCTGGCTCCGAACAGATATCAAATAACCAAAATCAAGAAACAGAACACTGAGTCATTCAGAGAATACAACGCTGGAGACGAATGGCGGCACAAGTCATTCCCCCTATGAATGAGACTGAGATAGTCATGACCTTCATCGATATTCAAGAAGCTCCGTATTATGAGAGGGTCCTAGCAGGCATAGGAAAATCGTTCTCTGAAATGATCAAACACGACGAGATGGCAGAAATGGGGCTCAAGTCCGGAAAGATAAAGGATCTGACTGCCCTTGAAGCTGTTGCTGAACTTATCCAGTCCGAAAATTACAGGAGTAATCCCCGGAGGGTGCACAAAAAGAAAGATGAAGAAATGTCCTTAGTGTTACAAGGGCAGAATCAAAGAGGTGAGTCAAACAGTATGCCCATTCAACGGAGAAACTATACCCCTTTCCAAGCTTCAGCACAGCCTTCAAACCCTCCATTTTAGAAAAATATGGAGGTCAGGCGTTGAAGAACTTTCACCCCTCTAGGGGATTCACTCAAAACGTGTTAAAGCTGTTGACGTCACAGAAGAAGATTGTCCAACTCCTTCCACCAACCAACACTGGTGGACGAAATTTAGACCCAAGTAAGAAGTGTGCTTACCATTCCGGATCCCTGGGCCATGACATTCAAGACTGTTGGTCTCTTAAGCACAAAATCCAAGACTTGATGGACAATGGAGAGATTGTGGTGACCAAACTAGAACAACCACACGTACAAGACAATCCCCTCCCTCAGCACAAAGAGGAGATTGTCAACATAATTTGTACAAAAAATGGAGGAGGATCCAAATACCTCCAATATGTCGGAGAATCAACTCAATCCAGCAACAACAGTCTAGACAGTTGGGAAGTCTCAGAAAGGCCATTCCTGATAGAGCAGGAGATAAGGTCTATCAAGGAACAAATCGAACAGTTAGCAGAACTGATCATATACCAACATCAGATCACCAGACAGGTGATGAACCAGGCCAACCAGTCTGATATCGATCGTCCACCCACACCGAAGATCAGTCCCATCTATAGGAAGGATCAATTCCGGTCTCATGAGCATGAACCCTGGGTCGACAAGATAGCCAAATATGAGAATTCCCAAGCTAGTAGGAAATTCTTATTTCAAAGGAATTTCACTAACCTGAACCAGCCAATGGAGGAAATCCTCCAGATGTTAATCAACGAGGGAATGGTTGCAGATTTATTACCACCATTAAACCCGCGAACTAAGAAATTCAAGCCTGACCAAATCTGTCAGTGCCACTCCAATGCACCCGGCCATGATACTGAAAATTGTTGGGCACTTCGTAACTTGATTCAGAATATGATTAAAAGCGGTGAATTGATAAAAGGGAATCGGGATTATGGCCTCCCAGATGAAGACAATCTCTTTATTTCCACTGCGTGGAATCAAGATACAGTGGTTGTGGTTTCCTGTGATAAGGAGTCATCTTTCACACCCTTAGTACTTCCAGGGAAAGGGGTCAAAGAAACACAAAATCCTGTGAAGGTGGCCGCACCTGAGCCTTTAATCTTGCCCTTTAGACCTCAGTATCCAGTTATCAGTCTGAAGAGGGTCCCATGGAACTATGGGAATGACGAAGGTTCCACCTCAAACAACATTGCCATAGTACCAAAGGATAATCCATTGTCCCTGCCTGTGCAGGTGATCAAACCAGTCATCAAAGCCAAAGAAAAGGTGGCTGAAGAGAAAATCGAAGAGTTCCTCAACAAAATGGGACACAACGAAATCAAAGTAGTGCAGAGTCTGAAGGATGCACCCAAGCAAGTGTCCATCTTAGATCTAGTCCTATCATCGGTGGAGCATCGTGACATTCTGGTGAAGGTACTGGAAGAAGCCCATCTGCCAAAGACAGTGGATGATGAGAAATTCCGTCACGTTGTAGAACACATTTTCAATAGCAATGTGATATCTTTCACTGACGATGATATCTATGCAGAAGGGACGGGCCATCGTAAGTCCCTACATATATCTGTAATGTCATTCGGATATGTGATCGGAGGTGTGCTCATAGACGGAGGATCGTCCCTCAACATCTGTCCCTACGATACCTTGGAGAGGATGAAGATCAACCCGAACCGGATTAAAACCAGTCATGTGGTCATCATGGCTTTCGATGGATCTCGTAGACAAGATATGGGAGAAATAGAGCTTCCTCTAGATATTGGTCCACATACTTTCTATGTGTTCTTTCAGGTGCTCAACATTGCCACCGGATACAACTTATTGCTAGGCAGGCCATGAATCCACATGGCAGGAGCAGTGCCATCCACCCTCCATCAACAGCTCAAATACATTATCAACGGCAACCTCATCACGGTCAGTGCCAAACCAGAATACCCTGTCTGTATATACGGAGACATGCCGGTGATCAGCCTTGATGCAGGGATTGAACCTGCAAGTTTTAAAGCCCTAGAAGTGAGTGATACTCAGTATCTACCTATCGGAGCACCAGCCTTGAAGCCTAAAGTCTCCTCTAAAGTAATGACAGCGGGCCAGGAAATGGTATCTTTGGGTCTCCAACCTGGAAAAGGGTTAGGGAAGAATCAGCAAGGTATCAAGAGTCCAGTCCAAATCCCAAGCCAGACAGGGAGAGCCGGATTGGGTTATTCATCAAGGTCAAACCGCCGGAACCCACACAAGCATCCTAAGGCTCATGCTTCCATAATTTTGCTGCCAAACCTTACGGGTGTCGGATGGGTTAAACCCATGAGGAAAATCTCAGCTGTATTATCAACCATGTTAGTTCCTCCCGTTATACCAGCAAGTGAGAGAATAACTCCCAGATCCGAGATGGATAGCAAAAAGGGAAAAGAAAAGATCCTGTACCAAGGACGAGACCCATTTGCTAACATGCGGATTATCATAAACTACGAGGGTATGAATGATGAGATCCCAGACAGCGACGGTGAGGATCAGATTCAAATTCTTCGCATCAATAAAGAAAAATGGGGCAGTTCAAAGAAAAACCCCGGCCCTATTATAAAGGATGTCTCAGTAGTTATCCGAGAAGAGACAGATGATCACAAATCCTTGATCCTCCCTGTTCATGAGGATCTAACCCTGGATAACTGGAACAGTGTCCCTTGCCTTAGTCAAAAAGGGTAAAGGGGCAGATAGTCTGGCTACCCTTTAAACATGCTTTCATTTACTACTAACTTTTAATTGCATAGCTATAGCAGTAACTTTTGTCATGCTTTGCCAAATGCTCTGTATGTTTAAGCAGTTGTATATATTAAAATGAAAGCATTTTTGTTTTCAGGACTCAAGCATTAGATGTGTTTGTCTCTGCTGATGAGATGCTAACCTGTCAAAGTGACTACAACTTTGATGTAGAACTGAACTTCAACTTGATGGATATTGATCAAGAGGAGGAAGATGACTATGAGGTGCCCGAGGAGATCAAAGAATGGGTCGAAGACAAACCCAAACCAAACCTCGACCAAACCACCACTATCAATATAAGAACCTCCGGAAACATCAAAGAAATCTAGATAAGCGTAGACCTCACACCAAACCAAAAAGCCGACCTGATTGAACTCCTAACACAGTTCCAGGATGTATTTGCATGGTCACATGAAGACATGATTGGTCTGTCTACTGACATTGTCATCCATCGAATGCCCATCAAAGATGGATTCAAGCCAGTCAAACAAACGCTCAGGCGATTAAAACCTGAATGGAGTCTGAAAGTTAAAGAAGAAGTTGTTAAACAATTCAAAGTCGGAATCATTATGGTATCAACCTACCCGGAGTGGCTGTTAAACATAGTTCCCGTGCCTAAACCAGGAGGGAAGGTACGAGTCTACGTGGATTACCGGGATTTGAACAAAGCCTGTCTCAAGGACAATTTCCCAGTACCTTTCATCCACATCCTGATCGACAATATGGCGCAGTATGACATGTATTCCTTCGTAGATTGCTTTGCTGGTTACCATCAGATCATGGTTGCTGAAGAGGAACGGGAGAAAACAGCTTTCATCACTCCCTGGGGAACCTTCTGCTACAGACGACTATCCTTCGGCCTCATTAATTGCGGAGCCACATATCAGCGAGCCATGATGGCCTTGTTTCATGACATGATGCACAAGGAGATAGAGGTCTATGTGGATGACATCATCATCAAATCCCGGAGAGAGGTTGATCACATCGACCATCTCAGGAAGCTGTTCAACAGGTTGTGTAAGTACAACCTCAAGCTTAATCCAGCCAAATGTGCTTTTGGTGTCAAATCAGGCAAGTTGCTGGGATTCCTGGTGAGTAATCGAGTCATCGAGCTAGGCCCTGCCAAGATCAAAGCCATCACTGAGATGCCAGTACCTCTAACTAAGAAGGAGATACGCGGGTTCCTGGGAAGGATCAATTTTATAAGCCGATTCATTTCCCAGCACACAGCAACTTGTGAACCCATCTTCAAACTACTAAGGAAGAATTCCTCCACCAAATGGAATGAGGATTGTCAACAAGCCTTCCTTGACATCAAAAGGCAGCTGGTCGAAGCACCTGTATTGGTACCCCCGAGGGATGGAGTTCCCCTGTTTATGTACTTGTCTGTTAATGCCAATGCAATGGGCTATATGTTGGGATAGAAAGATGATAGTAACAAGGAAAGAGCCATCTAATACATCAGCAAAAGATTTAGTAGTGGTGAACAGAAATACACCCTGATCGAGAAAATATGTTGTGCGTTAGCATGGGCCGCAATGAGGTTACAACATTACCTCCATGGGCACACGACCTACCTCATATCCCGCATGGATCCCCTAAAGTACGTATTCAACAAGCCAATGTTAAATTGCCAACTGTCCAAATGGCAGTTGATCCTACAACAGTTCGACATTGTCTATGTAACTCAGAAGTCCATCAAAGGTCAAGGCGTTGTAGATCAATTAGCTGAAGCACCTTCAGGAGGGTTCGAGCCCCTGGAGACTTATTTCCCAGATGATGGGATCATGACAATTCAACAACTCCAGCAAGAGAATATAGTCCAACCACGAAAAATGTATTTCGATGGAGCAGTAAACATGGAAGGTGTCGGAGCTGGGGCAGTCCTTATCTCTGGTATAGGAGAATAGTATCCTGTGGCTGTCAAACTTTAATTTGGCAACACCAACAACATAGCCGAGTATGAAGGCTGCATAATGGGGTTGAAATTAGCCCAATTCATGGGTATCAAACACCTATTGGTCTTTGGAGACTCTGAGTTGGTCATCAGACAAACCACTGGGGCATATCACACTAAAGAACTGCATTTGCTGCCCTATCATCGGCAGGTCGTCAAAATATCCCTAGAGTTTGAAGACATAACTTTCAGCCAAATTCCTCGGGGTAGGAATGACTTCGCTGATGCATTGGCAACGTTGGCTTCATTAATCCGCATATCCGATAAGAGTGGATTTCCCTGCATCAAATTCATAAATTAGAAGGCCCCGATGTAAGAACCGTGAATTTCATGAATAAATATTATTATTGATATTAATAAGAATATGAATATTTATTTTATATAAATTTTTATGTGGCATGAACTGAGTAACTCAATTAAATTAAATTGTATTAATGATAATTGAGAAAAATATGGAGTTTATAATGAACTCGTAAGAATGCCTTGTGTGGCACGATGATGAAAATTATGATGGTTTAATTAATTAAAGAAGGAATTAATAAATGAATGATTAATTAATAATATATTGTTAATTAATGGTTATTATGAGTAATAGCATATTAATGAATAAATAATTAATTGATATTATAAGGTTAATGTTTGTTCAATTAATTGCTAAGTGTAACGATATATAATCACATATTGTATAGTAACTACATCTATATAATATAAAGAGTAGTGTGACACTACAAGAGACTATATAATATAGAAATTATATAGTAAGATTAATGAATTGTATAAGTTACACAAATGATGTTTATATGACCATGTGATATGTATAATGCATTAGTGTGTACTTTATGAAATATTAAATTAAACTATATAAATAGTTGATATTAATAATTATTTCAATAAGCAAGTATACTTGAAATAATAAAGTTTATGATAATGAGGAAAGATAATACTCAACTGAATTATGTTCGGTATTATAAAATGTACATGGATTATAGTATGTGTATTGATTTGTACCCCCAATTTGCTACATTATGATTTAATGGAATTAAAACCTAAGTATACATATGTATATATGTGACCAAATTACAAATGCTGAGTTCCAAATAAGCTTGTCCCATATTCATAGTCACAACTCTTTCTCTCCTCACGTGTCTAGACCAATGGCCTCTAAAGGCTATTGCTTGCAAATCAAACTCAGCAATCTAGCCAATGATAAAAGGGGGAGTGGCTCTAACAGTAATCTTCAACTACTCTACCAACTTCTCTCCATTAACCATTATGTTCTTCTCATTTTCGTTAGTTTGAAATAGGAGGCAAAATCATTGTCTGTGTAATTCATTCTCTATAAATGAAACTCTCTTCCTTCTCATTTCAATTGCTGAAAATTCTGTTAAGTATAAGATATAGAGTGAGTTTACTGAGTGGAGAAGGAGACTAAGAATTGAAAGATTAATAACAACATGCTTAGCAAGTTCAAGGCTCCAAGAGATATAATGCTCATTCCTATGTTAAAGTTTAGCATTTCCAATTCATAGAAATTGACATGATGTAGTTGAAATTGAATATGTAAAATGATGTTAGTATGTTAGTAGAGTCCATTCACATGTTATATATGCAATGTGATACCAATCAAGCATGATTCATGAGGAATTGCATGATTGGGTTGGAAGCTCTGCTATTGCAGAAAGCAATTTGCCTGGAACCGGAGTGGCGCTGCCACGCCACTCCCTAGTACAAACAGGGAGCGGTCGAGCCCTTCTGTAGAGGAAAAATTCAATTTTTATGCCTTCTGATTTATGAAGCATGCTAGTATAATGTCATCAAGCATAAATAAGTCCCTGACATGCTAGTTTAGATGGCCTTTCATGTAGACACTTACCAAAGCTTGGTTTCCAAAGGAAACTTGAGTTTTCAAAGTGGAAACTCAATAAACTATGTACACTTTAAATTCTGGACTTGTGAGCATGCTTATGTGGTCTAGTTATGTGTGTATGAAAGCATAATATATAGTAAGTGAAGTAGCTTTGCATGCTTGGTTGGTTACCATGAGATTTTCAAAAGAAACCTTAAGAGTTTGAAAACTAGTTTTGCCAATAACTACGTTATAAGTGTTCTGAAATTTGACTATCATGTTAGGGTATGTTATGCCTATAGACATGATTGACATGTATGCCTAGCTAGTCATATGCATTGTAAACTAGTTGAGCATGGTTTAGAACAAGTCTAAATGAAGCAGAACTATATAACTTGAAAGGCATGAATAGATGACTTGAGCATGTATAAATAAGACTTATTGATCCCATAGCATATGTATAATGACTAAACGTGAAGAATCTTGTAATCGAACACGTTAAGCCTCGTTCGTTGGAAATTGATAGGACAATGTTGAGAGCAAGATATAAGAATCAAACTTATCATAACATGTATGTTTCTGCATGTGTCATCATCAAAGTATGTGGATGTGCGAGCTAGGCCATGCATTCTGCATATCAGCTCTGGTTTGAACTGGGAGCAGCGCGATCGCGCCACTCCCTAGTTCAAATCAAGCGCGGCCGCGCCACCCTGCAGTGAAGTCTGCCTATTCTATTTGTGATCTGAGATTTGATGCATGCATGTATTGTTATCCTAATCTGTAATACATGTCCAGTACAGTATTCAAGTATCAATGAGCATGTTATGATGAAACCATATAGAATTGATAAGTATTTATAAACTTTTAAACGTTAAGTCAAAAGATGATTACGAACTATGTTATTGATTTCATAGTGTCTTATAAATTGATCTATGTGATTATGTGTATGTAAGGTACGTAATGACGAACATATAGGATTATACAACTAAGTTAAGAATCGTATGTGTATTTAACTTACATATCAAGTATGTGTATTGAATATGCGTAACTAATGAATATCCTATACGCATAACTATGTTATAATAGGATTCGAAAAGTATCGATAAGCTAAAGGTTGATAAACTACGCATAAGGCAAGTTTCCTAACTTCATTT
Organism: Panax stipuleanatus; assembly: GCA_020205555.1. Taxonomy (NCBI): domain Eukaryota; kingdom Viridiplantae; phylum Streptophyta; class Magnoliopsida; order Apiales; family Araliaceae; genus Panax; species Panax stipuleanatus. Next base: position 43,784,202 of record CM035117.1, on the reverse strand, counting down.
GATTGTGTAATTGAATGCAAGTATCCTAACCGACGTAATTTACTTCATGCAAGTTTCTAACCCTACTCTTTATTGAGCATTACTTAAGCTTGTGTTATTATTGGTCGCACGAGTAAACCATTGAAAGTATGATTCATGTCTTATGACCAAATTCTTCGTAGCTAAGATAGAGTTGTTTACATTCTTTGAACTTTAATCTCGAGCATTGAACTTATAATTGTTCTTAGATACATTAAAAGAGCGGTCTATGCCACTTGATTCGGCTATACCTATATTATGAATTTGAAAGCTGTCCAAACCAATTGATTGGTGCGGAATCTTATAATTGACTGAGAGGAACAACCCTTTTGAAGGGGAAACTATATTTGTCGGGAGACCGACGTGCGCACTTGAGTACGATTAAATGTTATGCATAATGTAGGGTACTTTAGGCTGATTACCTGTTGTACTTGTTTTTGTTGGATTATCAGGATATTACTATTAATTCTAGTAGAAGTTCATAGTCCTTAGTGACTGCTCAATATTCATTTCTCTTGAACTATGAAAAGGTTAACCCTTGAATCTTATTGATATCTTTCTGTCCTTAGCGACTATTGTTGAGAACTATCGATACTTCTTGTTATTCTTGAATTATCATTTATTGTTGTACCCTTGAGAAATTGAAAACTATATTGATCCCCTTATTGCTATATTACTTGCTGAGCAAACTTGTTGCTCATTCTTGCTTTCCTTAAAAATATTTCAGTTAAGGAAGAGCAAGGCGGACCCTCAGGCACTGATAAGGGAAAGGGCAAGGCTACGGAGTAGCTTTGTATTTAGTTGAATTTATTATGTTGATGTAATAAGACTAAATTGTATTATGTATTAGATATGTCTAAGCTATGTTTAAGTATGTTTAAGGTATGTAAGAGATATTTAAGTTACGAAACCTTGGGACATGAATGATTATATTAAATAAATGTAATCTATTCTTATATTTCCGTTGCATGAGATCAAAAACTTGTTGTCCGATTTATATGATGACAATTAACGCTTAAGTATACGCAGTCAACAAGTAATAAAGAGTGAGTAAAGATATCGTTCCCACGAGGAAATAACGGATAAAAGGTCGCCAAAGCACTAGCACATAATCATCTCAGTCTTATTTAAACGAATGGTAAAGAGAATGAATTTAAACTAATTAAACTAGACAAGGAATTAAACTTAAACTAAATATTCCTAGAGTAAAATCAAATAATGAGGGGATGAGATCCCAATTTTCCCTAATGATTCATCTGAATCAATAAACTCCCAATTAAGTCAAGTTAACCGTCATGGTTGTTAGCCGAGAACACGAAAGTGAGAGAAGTTCATTTTTCGATGCACCTACTCCATACCACGTGCAATCCACAGATGATAGAACGCACGTGGACACCCACATTATCTAAATCCCTATATATCTGGTGTTTACAAATAATTAGGGATTAAGGTCAAGTTTTCTATTGACTACGAGCGGCGCTTCGCTATATGTCTATCCTAAGCACAAATCATATGTCTAACGCCATGTAAACACACAATCGCCCGCTATTACAATTTGATCTAAACTTATATTTCATCTTTCAAGTCCACATAGGTTATCACAGTAATTGTTAGCTAAGCAATTAAGCAATGAAGGCATGAATCGCAATAGACAATCACATAGCAATTATCAATAACCAACACGGAAGCAAATCAATATCAATTAGTCAAAAGGTTCCAGTGGAATCTCAAAATAAAACCTAAGTCATGAATGACTCAAGTATATCATCCACAAAAGAAATACACATCATTCGAATACAAATGAATAACAAGGAGAGTTAAAGTAAGAGAGTGCAAATCTGTGTTCCTTCTCCAAGCTTGGATATTTGATGTCCTCCAATTATTTCAACCATCAAGTCTAATCTAACCCTAGAAAACTAACTACTAACAACTAATCTAACACTAATCTACTCCTAAGCTATACAAGAAATGTAAAGGAAAAGGAAGAGAGCTAGGGCTAGGGCTTAAGGCCCAAAATGTGATGTCTTTCTTGCCAAAACCAAGCCCCCTTCTATCCTAATCTCTAGACAAATCCCGTGCACTTGAAAATTCAAGTCTGGCAGCATTTTTTAATGGCGCGGCCGCGCCCAAAATGCACTAGAAATCTGCGCGCCCGCGCCATGAATTTTTTGCTGCAGAGTCCTCTGGTAGAACGGCCATAATGTTTTATCCGGGAGGAGTTACGAGGCCTGCCACCTGTCAAATCGAAGCTATCGAAGAGCTCTACAATTTTCATTCTTTGAGCATTGAGAAATAATTGATGGATGAAGGCTGAAAATGAGCTCCAAGTGACAGCTATGCAATGAAAATCCAAAACCGTGAAGTTTGACGTCCGTTGGTATACGTAGCATAACTCTCGCCTCCGAACTCCGATTTGGATGATTCAATATGTTACGGAAATCTTATAAGATGCTCTAAAATATAAACCAAGTTCCAATCCAAGAACATGAAATGAACGTGAACCACCCAAACTATGTTCGGATTGCATTTCCTTCCCATTGTCATGCCATCATTCCATTCTTGCTTCTTTTGGCCTCATTTTGTCCTTTTAAGCTCAATATGCGCCAAGAGAGTCCCTGAACCTGAAAATCACAAAACAAAGGAAAAACACGTGAAAAGCACAAAAGTACTTGAGTTTCGGCAACAGAATAAGCTGGTTACTATCCGAATAAGTGGTCATAAAGACCACTTATCAAATACCCCCAAACTTAAACGTTGCTTGCCCTCAAGCAACCCAAACAAAACTAAACACAAGATGCAATGCAATATCTACAATGTATGCAACCTATGCTACTATGAATGCGAATCCATGTCTCAGTCATTATTGAACTTTCTAAGCAATGCCTCAGAAAACCACAAGATAATCAAACAGAGAGATACCAAAAATAAGATCATAAGGCATATCCTTGCAAATTCAAAACTGTCAGCACTGATGTATTATGCGTTGTGTGCCTAGAAACCATTAAACATGCTTTTGAACAAATAAATCACATACTACGCTTCTTAGGGGAAAACAAGTTTCAATTCAAGAAAACCAGTAAATCAGATAAGTTCTAACCAAGACCATGCATTACTTAAGCTAAGAGTCATAGAGGGTTTAATATGCTTTTTATTAACTCACGAGGGCGTTTTTGCTCTTTCCCGTGCACACAATTGACTGTGCAATGCCTAGTCCTCTTAGGTTTTTCAATGATACCCGTGTAGCGAACTTTCGACCAACGACTCCCAGACCAGATGGCCTTAGGGCGCTGGGTGTAGAGACACCCCGAGGGCTTACTTGCTCGAATATCAAAGGCCACAGAACTCGACGTAGCCGATGTGTTTATTCTATTTTTTTCTTTTTTTGAATCCTTTTCTTTTGTTTTCTTTTCTTTTTCATAGGGGAGTGCGTCTTACGCTCCATCTCCCCAAATATCATGCAAAACCCCTATTTCCCCCCAAACTTAAGCTTTTAACAGTCTTAGTTATTATTACATGTGAACTGACATTCTTTCATTCAAATATAGATTTCCCACCAGAAGACAAGTATGTGAAAATTTAAACTTAGCATGCCATGGTGGTTACTCTATTGTGCTGACTGGCTACACAGTATCTGACAGATAAGGATTTACGTATATGACAGTATTATCAAGCTTAAGTCTCAAATCAGTTCAAAAATCAAGTGATTTCAGTTTCTTCATAGGCCAAATACATAACTCATCAACTAAAACTGGATTCATGCAGTATGCTCTAACACAGAATGCAAAATAGAATGCAAAAAAATTTAAAATTTTGACAAATTTTAATAAAATATGACCTACATGCACTATATGAATTGACACAACATGAAATGAACTAACTACATGCAAAACAAAACCAATACCCCCAAACTTAAAATGTTCAATGTCCTCATTGAAGGTAAAGGTAAAAAGAAAGAAACTCTCCTATTCGGCTTCGTCGTCGCCTCTCCATCATATCAATATGCTCATGTACAGTGTGGGAGGACTCGGACTTCATCATAGTCAATTCCATCTCCCCAGTGCTCAGAATCTCTGCCCATAGATACAGACTCCCTCCTACTCCCCTTAGATGCCATATGAAATGAAAATAGACGATGCAATCCAATACTGAACTCAACTAACCCAACCAATTCAGAAATCTTGCTATGCTATCGAACCCCCATACATTGTCTCAATTGATCAGGTTGAGAAGATTGGAGTGATGGGTGGGTTGGTCGATTGTGATTAGGAGATAGGAGGTTTTGTTTTTAATTGAAATTAGGGCTTGTGATGGGGGAAATTTGTGGCAAGCTCGTCTGATAGTGCAATGGAAGTATGGGCTGAAAATTACTTAAGCCATGCATAGTCTGTGTGCGGCGCGGCCGCGCGTGATGCCAGATTTGGTTTTATGCAGAATTTGTTTTATGAAGCTGCTGTGGCATTCGAACTTTGCTTCATGCTGTATGGAATGACCCTGAGAAAAGCATATAACATTATTAAGCCCTCTTATACTAACAAAAGTATATTAACTATTTACATCAAGAGAATTAAACATGGAAAGATATATGCATTCAAATTCCCCAAAAAAAATTCTCTAAGTGCGTATATGTAACATGCTCGTGATTCAAAAACGTGCAATAAACGTTTAAGTCCCAAACATAGATACATCAATGCCTAAGTCCAAAAATGTAGGCAATGAACTTTTAAATCTACGAGCATTCAAAAATTTTAAACTACATATTAAACTAATAAGAATTAAACAAAGGGGAGGGAAATATGATAGAAAGCATGTAATGGAGAATTAAACAGGTAGGGAGAGAGAGAAATGATGGGGTGCCTCCCATCTAGCGCTTGATTTATAGTCCTTTAGCTGGACTCTGTCTGACACAACTATCCGATCACCCGACGATATTGGAGAAACCCTCCATCCATTAGAATTTTTGTGTGAGCTTGGAGGCTTCCCATTTTGAGAGGACTCAGATTTAAACTACCTAGCATTGGATGTGTATAAGAATTCCCTGTACTGAAGGTCGGGGAGCTAGGCACTGGTTCTATTGTGCTAGGGAAATGATTAGGGCATTGACATTCACCCAACACAACGGATTCTTCTTCTATTCTCTCTTCTTCTAACCACCATGGTTTCAAGATTGCGGACTCTCTCATATCCTCGAGATTCGTCTCTGTAATGTGGCTACCAAGGGGGCAAGGGTGTGAAAACTTCACTGGTTTTTCCAACATAGGCGGAGAAGGCTCTTGGGGTATTGTCACTGTTGGTTCATACTTTTCCACGTCCCCAATTGTCTCCTCTATATCCATTGCATTCCGCTCATCCAGCTGCAAGTGCACTTCAGGTTCTCCATCAGTTTCTACATCCAAATCATAGCACCACGTATCCTGGGGATCATTACTTACGGCTTCAGTTATAAGAGGCACAAAATCTTGCATTGTTGTCTCTTGCTTAAACACTTCCTCCTTCCGTAAAGCGGTGCTAATTTGCTCTACCCAAGTCTGAAGATCCTCAATTGACTTCTGTTGCTCAATCAAGATCTCCCTTGTCGATGGCAAGGAATTTCCCCACACACTGTTCAATATTTCCTTTTTCGTTTTAGTCTCGGGATCCATGTACTAAGTCTCATAAGTTGGAGTGTTGCTGCTTAGGGCCATCTGAATCTGAAAATTTTGGTTTGATGGTTCTTGGCTCCTAAGCATCTCTTCTTGGTTTGCTGAGCTCCTATACATGAACTCTTTGACTGTTCTCCTTGTAAACATGGGGATTGATATGTGGGGTCTGATGCAAAATTTGGACTTGGCTCGCATTGGTCTTGATAGCTCACAGTATGGGTCTGCATCCCTTGCTCATCCTCTTTCATCAAGGCCATGCTAATTTGCTCTGCCCAGTTCTGAATATTCTTGAATGACTGTGCTTGCTCAATCAAGATATCCTTCAATGATGTTATGCCACCTCCTTCCTCCAATCTTGCTTTTCCTGTGTTACCCTCAAAATCTATGTATTGAGGCTCATGAGTTGGAGTCTGGACGGTGCATTCTGGGGCGTAGGCGGGATTTGGATCCTAATATTGGTCTTGATAATAGTTTGCTGAGGGGTTTGGGTGATACCCCCAATCTTGCTGATAATCAGGATAAGGCTCATTGTAGGAGTACTCACCCCCATACTGCTTCTGTCCATAACTGATAGGCTCCTGATGGCTCGTGTAACTCCTAGCACCATAGTCATAAGTCACTGCCATCTCTCAACTCTGCTGGGCTGCAACAGTATCCAGCTTCCTCGAAAGAACCTCCAACTATGATGAAAGTGAAGCAATTGGGTCGACGCCATCATTTCCCATTTCCATTGGTTTCTCTTGATTTGTGTAGTTCCATGGATAGAAATTTAAGTCCATTGTTACTGAAAAGAGAATATAGGAAGAGAATTAAACAAAAATAAACATGTTTAAAGTAAGACTAATTTGATTTAAACTAATGTTGGCAAACAGTTATCCAAATAATTCCCCGGCAACGGCGCCAAAAACTTGTCCGATTTATATGATGACAATTAACGCGTAAGTACAGGCGGTCAACAAGTAATAAAGAGTGAGTAAAGATATCGTTCCCGCGAGGAAATAACGGATAAAAGGTCGCCAAAGCACTAGCACATAATCATCTCAGTCTTATTTAAATGAATGGTAAAGAGAATGAATTTAAACTAATTAAACTAGACAAGGAATTAAACTTAAACTAAATATTCCTAGAGTAAAATCAGATAATGAGGGCATGAGATCCCAATTTCCCCTAATGATTCATCTGAATCAATAAACTCCCAATTAAGTCAAGTTAACCGTCATGGTTGTTAGCCGAGAACACGAAAGTGAGAGAAGTCCATTTTTGGATGCACCTACTCCATACCACGTGCAATCCACAGATGATAGAACGCACGTGGACACCCACATTATCTAAATCCCTATATATCTATGGTGTTTACAAATAATTAGGGATTAAGGTCAAGTTCTCTATTGACTACGAGCGGCGCTTCGGTATATGTCTATCCTAAGCACAAATCATATGTCTAACTCCATGTAAACACACAATCGCCCGCTATTACAATTTGATCTAAACTTATATTTCATCTTTCAAGTCCACATAGGTTATCACAGTAATTGTTAGCTAAGCAATTAAGCAATGAAGGCATGAATCGCAATAGACAATCACATAGCAATTATCAATAACCAACACGGAAGCAAATCAATATCAATTAGTCAAAAGGTTCCAGTGGAATCTCAAAATAAAACCTAAGTCATGAATGACTCAAGTATATCATCCACAAAAGTAATACACATCATCCGAATACAAATGAATAACAAGGAGAGTTAAAGTAAGAGAGTGCAAATCTGTGTTCCTTCTCCAAGCTTGGATCTTTGATGTCCCCCAATTATTTCAACCATCAAGTCTAATCTAACCCTATAAAACTAACTACTAACAACTAATCTAACACTAATCTACTCCTAAGCTATACAAGAAATGTAAAGGAAAAGGAAGAGAGCTAGGGCTAGGACTTAAGGCCCAAAATGTGATGTCTTTCTTGTCATCTCTAGCCAAGTCCAGTGCACTTGAAAAGTTAAGTCTGACAGCATTTTTTAATGGCGCGCCCGTGCCCAAAATGCACTAGAAATCCGCGCCCGCGCCAAGGATTTTTTGCTATAGAGTCCTCTGGTAGAATGGCCATAACTTTTTATCCGGGAGGAGTTATGAGGCCTGCCACCTGTCAAATCGAAGCTATCGAAGAGCTCTACAGCTTTCATTCTTTGAGCATTGAGAACTAATGGATGAATGAAGGCTGAAAATGAGCTCCAAGTGACAGTTGTGCAATGAAAACCCAAAACCGTGAAGTTTGACGTCCGTTGGTATACGGGGCAGAACTCTCGCCTCCGAACTCCGATTTTGATGATTCATGATGTTACGAAAAGTTTATAAGATGCTCTACAATATGAACCAAGTTCCAATCCAAGAACATGAAATGAACGTGAACCACCCAAACTATGTTCGGATTGCATTTCCTTTCCATTGTCATGCCATCATTCTATTCTTGCTCCTTTTGGCCTCATTTTGTCCTTTTAAGCTCAATATGCGCCAAGAGAGTTCCTGAACCTGAAAATCACAAAGCAAAGGAAAAACACGTGAAAAGCACAAAAGTACTTGAGTTTCGGCAACAGAACAAGCTGGTTACTATCCGAATAACTGGTCATAAAGACCACTTATCACATGAGATGTTATTTAGTCATTGAGTATTTATATTGTGGCACACCGAATTCGAGATGCGAGTGGTCCGAATTTGGGGGCGTCACACCTGACATACAGGATTACATTGGATGCATATCAGATAAAATACCTCCTGTCAATCAGCCTTGGTATCAAGACATCAAGGACTATCTCCGAGATGGATCTACACCCGCTGGTGCAAGCCAATCCGAGCGAAAACGGATTCACAAGATGGCTATAAAGTTCTATCTGAGCGGAGATACACTGTACAAAAGGGATGCTGGAATAGGCCTGTTAAGATGCCTTGATAAAGAGCAAGCCCAGAGACTGATGGATGAAATCCACGGCGGAGTCTGTGGTCCACATATGAGCAGTCACCTGCTGGCCAAGAAGATACTAAGGACAGGACATTATTGGATCTCGCTCAAAGCTGACTGTGATGATCATGCCAGGAGATGCTTTCAATGCCAATTACATGGAAATGCCATACATGCTCCTCCAAATGAGCTACACAACATGAGTTCACCATGGCCTTTCTCCATGTGGGGAACGGATGTGATAGGTATAATAGAACCCAAAGCCAGCAATGGTCATCGATTTATCTTCACCATGATCGATTACTTTACCAAGTGGGTTGAGGCTGCCTCGTTTCCCAAAATCACCAAAGAGGTAATCATTGGGTTCATCAGAAATAATGTAGTCTGTTGATATGGACAACCGGAGGTGATCATATCAGACAATGCCAAGAACCTGAACAATCAAATGATGAAAGAACTTTATAGTAAGTTCCAAATCAAGCATCTAAATTCTGTCATCTATCGGCCCAAGATGAATGGTGCTGTCGAAGCGGCCAACAAAAACATCAAAAAGATCATGCAGAAAATGTCCGTCAATCACAAAGAATGTCCCGGGCTGCTGCCTTTAACCCTGTTAGCATACAGGACGTCAATGCGTACCTCTACTAGGGCTAAGCCCTACTCATTAGTCTATGGTATGGAAACATTCCTCCCCATAGAAGTAGAGATGGAGTCCTTGCGAGTGTTAATAGACGCTCAGATGGACGAAGATCAATGGTTGTAAGATCGGTATCACCAACTGTCACTGATAGATGAAAAGAGGGCTACAACCATTTTCCACGGACAGTTATATCAGCAAAGGATTGCTCGATCCTACAACAAGAAAGTCCGAATACGGCAATTCAAAGAAAATGACTTGGTGCTAAAGAAAGTTTTGGCCAATCAAGATGAAGCTAAAGGAAAGTTCGCCCCTAATTGGGAAGGCCCTTTCATTGTCAAGGAGGTGTTGACAGGAGGAGCTATCAGATTACAAGAAATGGACAGGACCGAATTTCTCTAACTCATCAACGCAGACACCATAAAAAGGTACTATGTCTGAAACACATGCATACCCGCATCCGGGTCCTACAAATCAAATCAGGTTCTATTTTCACTTGAAGTCGGAACTACGAATGACCTGATCTCCCTCCACCCGGAAGTACGTAGGCAGCCATTTCTGGTGCAGTCAAACTAAATAAAAAATTCAAAAACTCATCAAACCAAACTCAAAACCCAAGATAAATACTTTTTAGACCTCTCTCACAAAAAAAAATTGGAACTATGAATGACCTGATCTCCCTACACCCGGGAGTATCTAGGCATCCATTCATGGTGCGGTTTAACCTTCAAGAAAAAATAAAAAACCAATAAAAATCAGTCCCAAGATACCAAAATCGTATAAAATCTAAGTCCAATCAAGCTACCCTGATCAACAGGCCCATCTGAGATACTCTCTGACATCTCAACTGTCAGTCCATCAAGGAGAAGCTTAAGATACATCGACAACAGCGAGTCATGAAAGAAGTGGTAATCACTCAGCAATGACAATACATATCCAAACAGGGAAATGAATCAAAATATATTTCTCTGATATATAACATTGTTGGATATATACATAGTGTCCTGTCCATGACAAAAATGGCTGATCTAGTATGTCTAGGAAAAACAAAGCTAGTCTATGGACCCAAGGATAAGCGGGCCAGCAATGCCAACATGGCATCTCTCTCTGAAGATGGAGGAGTGGATGCAAGTGCAATACCCTCAGCCTCCATACGACTCAAAATATCCACAATCATCTGCATTGTGGCACTATGGTTATTAATATATGCACTCATCTCGGTAATCAGACCAAGAGTATAAGATCGGAGAGCAGTACTGTCGGTAATGTGGAAATCCCGGGAAGCTATAGCCTCGTCCCTCTCCACAAAAGCTGCATCCCTAGCAATCAAAGTCTCCTCGATCTCAATAAAAGCTGTGTCTCTGGCAGAGTGAATCTCCTCTCGCTCAATCAATCCTGCATCCTGAGCGGCTCGAGCCACATCTCTCTCCGCCAAGGCTATATCTCTGCCAGACAAGGCGTTCAACATCAGCGCTATAGCCTGATCCCTCTCAAAAGTCATCCGAGCTAGTGAGTCTGCCAAAGAGGGATTTGTCCCGGCAGGAACAATCGGCGGATCACTAACTAGTGTTGTTGTCAAACCCATGAACAACTCATCCTCAGTAGGAGACTCAGAATCCTCCATAGGTTCCTCCTCGTCTAAATCCACTATAGGAGCTGATTGGATGAATGCAGCTGATGCAATATCTGCCTTCAACCATGCTGAGTACTCCGGAGAACGATCTGGATGGCTAATGGAGAAATCAGCCCTCTCCTTGTGAGTCCAACACTCATACACTCGGATCAAATCAGCAGACGACATAGACAAAGCTGACATCCTCTAATCAGCAGCCCCCTCAAACTGATACAGGCTCTGAAACTGATCAAACTGGCCCATAACAGCCAGAGGATGGTAAGTAGTCACTCCTCTCAATCTCTCTAGGGGCTAGTAATCCATGCCATATGCGTGGGTGATGAAGATATAGGGGGAGACTAGCCCAAAGCAGGGCAAAATCGAGAATAGATGTGCAATATCAGACAAAAATGCTGGCCATGTCTCTGAATCGGTACACTCCGCCAGCTGAAAGGAGTAGGACATAGCTATCTCATGGGTGAAACAATACCCCTGGTGTCTGAAAAATCCAATCGGTTGAATATGGGACATGAGCCATATATACAACAAGATCGAACTGCCTCTGAAAAACCCCTCTGGGTGGGTAATACAATGGGTGGCTGACCTCAACGTCTCAGCCAATATCATCGGTATGATGGTGCTACCCTGCCTAAGGGAACGCACTACAACTATCAATCCCACATCCAAATGGTCCAAGCGTAGCGGCATATAAATGTAGGATACAATGCACATCAGCAAAACGTCTTTCATGGCCAAATGTCGCGCCTCTGCTGATACAATAAAATCCCCGGCATGTCGATCGTAACTGTCGAGCTCACCGAAGCGATCGATCAAAAAGTCGATGGAGATCACACGTCCAGAGATGATCTCGTCCATAACTACGCTCTGGCGAAGACCTAACATTCGTATAAATGGTCTCCTCATATCATTGATCGCCGTGCGAGCGCATAGCGCCTCTAAACCTCAGCCAGTAAACCGCTGGTACTCCTCAAGGGTCGAAGTCAACTCATGATGCCCAAAGCAAAAAATCTGTCTATCGGGTATCCAACAGGATAAGATGTCATCCACAAATCCATATGGCACCTGAAAGTCTACGAGGGCCAAAGAATGCCCCAACATCTGATCCACTGTCCCTCTGGCTGGGAAGGGCAGACTGTCGTACCACGATCTCAACGACGATACCACCTCAGATGGTGGCGAATGCTCGATACGACTAACGGTAGATGATGCCATCTGTATCACCGTATCACAAGACCATCCAGGGGTCAAATATGAACTCATCTGTCTAAATACATACACATGACATAATACATGCCTAATGACAATGATAAATATGATACGATAGATAGGGAATATCATGCATATCTACAATAAATTATCTACTGCAAGCGTCATTCCTTTCTGATAATACAAATCAAAATAAAAAGTACAGGAATATGGGGCACCACTACCCAGCTGAAAGTTGTATGCATACAAGTCAATTATGTATGATGATAAAGCATATACTTTGGAGACAATCTTATTTATTTATTAATAAAAATATTTATTTATTAAATGCATTTAATTATCTACATGGTGCTGTTTTTATAATATATAAATAACCCATAGTTTTAAGCAATGATTTTAGATTCATGATGTTGATCATGCTAATGAGATTTAAATTCTTAGAAAGCTTAAAACTAAAATAGTTCTCAATCGTGGGATTGATAAAAAGGGGATTAGTAAATCCAGATAGATTGGTACATATGTTTCTTGCTCATTGGATGAGGATGATTGATCTCATGATCATTTGTGTGAAGACACTAAAGCAAGTATGTAGATGTTTATTGGAGAATAAGTTTACTGAACGTGACTCGCTATGGAATACCTAATGGAGTGTTACTTGCTTGTCAATAGGAATTCCTAATGTGATACTAGTACAAGTGATCCTTGGACTTGAGATCATCATAGTATCTTGTATGTAATGAATTATACTTTGACTTATTCCTTAAAGCCCTTTAGGGTATATAAAAGGGTATGCTTTGGTATAATGAGTTACATATGGAGATAATGAATGTTCAATAAAGAATCTACCTTCTCTAGTAAAAGAGGAGATATGTCCTATGTGATTCGTTAAATGACAACCCAGGAATCCTTGGCCAAGGTGGAATGAAATTAGAAAGGAGTTTCTAATTTGCAATATTTGGAGTTGTGTATTTTCTAATCGAAATACATATGATTAAATAAAATAAGACTTGACAGTAAATCCATGTCTTATATTTAATTGGGACATTGTATGGTGGAAGGATTGAATTGTACGGTAACTATTTACTCACGGGTTCTTTTATGATTAATGTTAAAATCTATATTATCTGGAAAGTCGTTGATCCCTAGGGAGGCTTATCCCTATTGTAGAATAAATATTATTTATTTAAATAAATTATTAGTTTAATTTATTTATTTAAATAAGATTAGAATTGTTCTAATTGATTTATTCACAACCGATTTAATATGGAGAACCTAAAGGGTCACACCATAAAAGAAAGAATAATTATTTAAGAAGGTAATGACATAATCGTAATAATGCATTAAGTGTAATTAGTTTAATCTATGGTGATAGAATAAATTAAATAGCTTAATGTTTATTATTTAATATTTTGGAAATATTAAATATAAATTAATAAGAGGAGTCTTATTAATATTATTACAATTATTATTATTTTAATTTCTAAAGGAGTTTAGTAATTAATTTAATATTAGTACTCTCATTTATTCCTAATAAGATTAGGAGACAAATTAATTAAATAAATTTAATTAATTATTCCCAATGTGGTGGGAAGCCTAAATTAATTAAAGGAGTTTAATTAATTAAATAAAATCTCATGTCTAATAGGATTAGAAGGGTTGACCAATATCTATATAAGATGAGTTTTATAATAAATATCAGTTGATGAAATTCTAATTGTTGGAGAGTACTCCTTTTCTATAGAGGATAGAAAACTAAGTCAACTACCCTCCTTCTTGATATTTCCTCTTCCTTGGTGGATCACCTCTAGAGGCCAAATACTTGGGTGGCTAACGTTGATCAAAGGAACAAATCTAACTTAAAAATTTAAGGAGATAACGAAGAACAATGAGTTGAACTCGTACCTGTGGAAGCTTCGTTCTACGAGGGTATGATTCCATAACTTCTTATTTATCGTTTTAAATTAATAATTTGCATAAAGGATAATTCGGGTAATGATTTTGTAAAAATTTTTAAACCCTGATATACCATGCTTCCGCTAATTTTTGCAATTTGATTGCGTACGATTTCGTTCAAACCCAACAGTGGTATCATAGCCAAACCTTTATGCAATTATTAATTATTTTGATTCCATAAATGTATGAGTCTGTATTTAGAATAATTTATTGGGCATAATTTATTGTATAAAATCATTTTTTATGAAAAAAAGAAAAAGAAATTCGCGAACTGTGAGAAAGAAAAAAAATTGGCGAATTTAATTTTTTATGGGACGAATCTGTTTTGCGAATTTACTTTCAAAGGGGAGTCAATCACGTAGGTGACCTGCTGATTTCAAAAAAAAAAGGAATTCGTGGTTAATCATTATTTAAAAAGAAGATGTTTAGATTAGTTTCCTGCATGTTTTTGAAAGTGACTTGAAATTTTTTCCTGGGCCACGAAAAAGTTTTAAAAGTGATCCTTCACGTTTATTTTTCCTGTCATGGATTTCACTTTGGCATATATATAAAGTGATTACCAAGAAGTGTTTTTTTTTAAAAGGTACGGGTATATTATATATATATATATATATATATATATAATATTCTTAATAATTTTATAAATAAAATAAAAAGTTTATTTTAATCTTGAAATTGGATTTCATGCAATTTAAAATTGCCCATTAAATGATACTTATATATATATATATGGAATGTTTTAATTCATGATATGAATATTTATTTATTGTTGCATATGGGGACAGGTATGAAAATAAATGGGGTTGATTATAGACTATTGACCAATGTGATTGGATTTTATTTTAGTTGAATGCTTGAATGAATGAGTTTTATTAAATGGGGTCTTGCGTAACTTGTCTTCTCTGATTTTTTTTCTCGATGTAAATTCTATCTCTCTTCTATGTACTTTTCCTTGACTGCTGATCAAGATTTCTATTTAAATTAAATAGTTTAATGTAATAGAAATAGTTACAATTATCTTAAAAAAATTGGAGACCAAGGAGCAAGGAGCACTTGAAGACCCGTTTGTATGGAGCCCGGGTTTAAATGTAATAGTTTCATTTAAATTCTATTTCTTTCACCCTTAGGTTTGACCTTTTGGTTCACTTGGTAGCTCGAGTGAATCAAACTAGAATAAAAGTTCATAATCAATCCGGGTAGAATATAGTATTCTATATTGCATGCTAAATATTATATATATATATATATTATATTTTATGCAAACATGTTTCGCATGTTTAATAAAATGACGCGTATTTTATATATATATGTGCATGCGCGCTAAACAAGATGAGACAAATAATAACAAACCCCTTAAAAAATTATATTAAGTCCGAAGCGTTCAAATGATATTTGGAATATCGAACGTCGCCTTCTAGCATAATAAATTAATAGAGTATTAAATATTTAATATGAGCTTGTTGTGCTATCCACAAGGCGAGTATTGCGTATTTATGATATTAATTAATCATATTTGATGCTTATTAAGAAAATTGAACGATCTAGTCTTGTTGTGCTATCCACAAGGACGAACATTTTTCTATTTAGAATTTATGGAAGTACTAGGCTGGACTTAACTTAAATCATTTTAGTTCGGATGTGCACACACTTGACCATTATGATTTAAGAGGCAAAGTAAAAGGAGTTACATGGTGATGTAATTGACAAGAGTTGTCCACCTATTTATTTGTATATCGCTTGTTGTGCTATCCATAAGGTTATATACATTTGAAATGGGATCCTTATTCTCACTAGCAAATCTTTAATTAGATGTTGCCGAACTATATAAGTGAGGGTAATATAGTTTGATGAAAATAGTGGGAGATTCCAATTTAAAAATAAAGACCAAAATTTATTTTGGTATGCAAAAATTAATAAAAATGAATGTTTACTAAAATATTGTCTTTTCACATGCAGAATTTTAAAAATGTCAAAATCACTAATCTCACTACAAAGCATACTTGATGCAAATAAATTTACCGGGCCGAATTATGAGGACTGGCTAAGAAATCTGAGAATTGTTCTCATTGCTGAAAAGATTTCTTATGTCCTAAATTCAACTGTCCCTGAATCTGTTTCGGAAACAGCCTCTGAGGAAGAGATTGTCACTTTCAATAAGTGGCAAGATGATGTATCTGTGGCTCAATGCATTATGCTCGCATCCATGAATAACGAGTTTCAGCGTCAGCATGAAAAAATGGATGCTCCTGCTATGCTGCTTCACCTCAAGGAGTTGTATGGTGAATAGAGTAAGACTGCTAGATATAAGATATCTAAGGAGCTCTTTCGATCTCGGATGACCGAGGGCACTGCCGTCGAGACTCATGTCCTAAAGGTGATCAATTTGATTGAAAGCCTTGGACAGCTTGGGTTCGTCATGGATGGGGAGTTGAGTCAAGACTTGGTCTTCCAGTCACTCCCTGAGACCTTCTTCTCGCAATTTATGGTTAATTTTCACATGAATAAGCTAGATGTCAGCTTTCCTGAGCTGCTTAACATGCTAAAAACTGCAGAAGGTCACTTTCAATCCAAGAAGAACCATGTCTTGTTGGTGGATTCTTCCAATAAAAGGAAGAGGCTCAAGGTATCTTCTGAAAAGAAGAAATCCAAGAAGGCTAAGGGAAAGGGGAAAGAAAAGGAGTAAAAGAAACCTGAACCAGCTAAAGGAATGTGCTTTCATTGCAACGAGCCGGGACATTGGAAAAGGAATTGCAAGAAATTTCTAGCAGAGAAGAAGCTTGGAGAAGTTTCGACTTCCAATCAAGGTTTGTTTATGATTGAAATTAATTTTTCTGAAAGTCATAATTCTACTCTAGTATTGGATACTAGATGTGGTTCTCACATATGTAATACTGTACAGGGGCTGGTCAGAAGTAGGAAGCTGAGCAATGATGAGGTCATCCTACGAGTGGAGAATGGAGCAAATGTTGCTGCATTAGCTGTAGGGACTTAGTGTTTAGCGATGCCTTCGGGCAAGTCCATTTATCTAAATAATTGTTATTTTTTGTTTCGAATATTATTAGAAACATTATTTCTATTTCTGTATTGGATATAGAAGGATTTAACGTTATTATAATAAACAATGGTTGTTCTATTTATAAAGACAATGTTTTATATGGTATTGAAAATTTGCGAAATGGACTTTATATACTTGACTTGCATGAAAATATACTTCAAATAGAACAAACTAAGAAAAAGAAAAGAGATGATATTAATTATACATATATGTGGCACTGTAGACTCGGTTATATCAATGAGACGAGATTATCCAAGTTGCATAAGGATGGGCTCTTAGAGCTATATGATTATGAATCATATCCAACTTGTGAATCTTGTCTCATGGGTAAATGACTAAATCTCCTTTTAGTGGAAAAAGAGAGAGTTACAGAGTTGTTAGCGTTGGTTCACACAGACGTTTGTGGACCTATAACAGCGATTGGACGGGGTGGGTATTCTTATTTTATTACTTTCAATGATGATTACTCAAGATTTGGATATGTGTATTTAATGAAATACAAATCAGAATCATTTGAAAAGTTCAAAGAGTTCAGAAGTGAAGTAGAGAAACAAACGGGAAAGAGTATTAAGACTCTTTGATCAGATCGAGGTGGAGAATACTTAAGCGGTGAGTTTCTCAATTGTCTCAAAGAAAATGGTATAATCTCACAATGGACTCCATCAGGTACACCACAGTTAAATGGAGTATCAGAAAGGAGAAATCGAACATTGTTGGATATGGTTCGATCTATGATGAGTTTTACCGATCTTCCAATTTCATTCTGGGGTTATGCCCTAGAAACGGCTCATATCTACTAAATAAGGTCCCCTCAAAATCCGTCCCCAAGACTCCATATGAGATGTGGACAGGGAGGAAACTTGGTCTTAAGCATGTTAAGATCTGGGAATGTCCAGCTTATGTAAAAAAGTTTCAAAATGATAAGCTAGGGACAAGATCTGATAAGTGCACGTTTATGGGATATCCTAAAGAAAGTTTGGGATACTATTTCTACAATCTTACTGAGCAAAAAGTGTTTGTTGCGAAATACACTGCCTTCTTGGAAAAGGAGTTTATCCTTGAAGGGGCTAGTGGGAGAAAAATAGATCTTGAAGAAATTCAAGAACCACAAACCATTACAGATCAAGTGGATGAACCTGTCCAAGTAGAAACACCTACTGTACAACAACCTATTCGTAAATCTGGAAAAGTACCGAAGATACCTAAAAGGTATGGATTCGTCATAAAGGATGACGATGAGGTACACATCATGGATGATGATGATCCATTGAATTACGAACAGACTATGAGTAATAAAGACTCAGAGAAATGGTAAATGACCATAAAATCTAAAATGAATTTTGAAGCTATGCTCAAGTCCATTTGAATTTTTCTTGCGATTGCAGCTTATTTTTACTTAATCTGGCAAAATGGACGTGGAGACGCCCTTCCTCAAATATACATTATTAGAGAAGAATGTATGTATGATACAGTCAGATGGTTTTTTTTTGTTTCAATGGTTGAAGCAAATCATGTATATGAGCTACAACAATCCATTCATAGATTGAAGCAAGATTCTCGTAGATGAAACATTCGTTTTGATGAGACAATCAAAGAGTTTGATTTTATCAAAAACGAGGATGAACCATGTGTGTACAAGAAAGTTAGTGGGAGCGCTGTTTCATTCCATGTATTATATGTTGATGATATATGTAAGACCCCAACTTTTATGAATAAAGATTTAATTTTCTTTATATATTATTTCGAAATAGTAAGGTGTTGATTTGATAAATATAAAAGTTATGAGTGAAATGTGCAAACATTTTTAAAATGAGCAAGTGGTTATAAAATATTCTTGTTGTCGGGGAATATTCGTTTGGTCGTGGAATATTCTTGTTGTCGGGGAATATTCGTACGACGGCGCAGCTATTTGTGGGCCCCCACAACGGAATAACTGTCGGATATAGAAAGCGACAGAAATAACTTTTTTACAAGATAACGGCGTAGTTGTTACCGTTAGTACTGTTGAAATACCCGGTGGTTAAAATACAGTGATACGCGGTGTTGCACAGTAGCATACGGTATCGCACAGTATTTCGAATTATTGAGTCTTACGTGAGAAGCCATTACTCAATAATGGTTACAGTAATTACTGTTCAATATTTTATATTATTGACTTAATAATTGCTACGTTGATATTTTATATTATTGACTCAATAATTGCTGCATTGATATTTTATTGACTCAATAATTGCTACGTTGCTATTTTTTATGATTGATTCAATAATGGCTACAGTTGATATTTTGTATTATTGATTCAATAATTGTCATTGCACAGTATTTTACATTATCAACTCAATAATTCATATTATTTGAATAATATTATTAGATAGCATTATTGACAATGTCTAAGGAAGTTCTGTTTAGGAGGGGTTATTTAATTGCGCGCCAGTAAGGAGAAGTCCTTATCGGAAGGCCCCCTCTTTCCTAGGAACGACCTGGTTGTCAATATTGTAGTTCTGTAATATTATTTGTGAATAATTAATTATTGATTTATATGATAAGGAAATATTTATTTTGTGGATATTAAAGAAGGAATTGGCGCTGGTGAGTTTTTATCAGTATTTTGGTGTGAGAAATCATCTGTTTATGGATTTCGGATAATTTATGTTTGGAATTTGGAAAAACTTCCTTCTGCAAAGTTGTAGAGAATTAAATTTCCTATAGAAGGACATAGAATTTGTATTTTTCTGACAAAGGGGCTATTTGTTATGAATTATTGAAGTTTCAGAAAATAAATATTATTTAATGGGTGGGCCCCACTTTTGTTGAAAATCTAAATTTTGGAAAGCCGCCAGGCGGCGGGAATTTTTTTAAAATAATAATATTTTATTATTTTAGTCTCCTTTGGCATCCTAAGTTTTTCCTATAAATAGGGTGCTTAGGTTAGAATTGAAAATCACACCAGAATCAGAAGTTTTCTCTCTCTATAATATCGAGCGTATTTTTGTGAGTATTTCAATATTTTGAGTATTAGTATTCAGTGCAAGTTTCCTTTGGTATTATATCCGATATTCCAGTCAGAGGTACTATCTTTTTGAGGTAAGGGATGTTATTTCTTTCGTAAATGATGTTATTCTTCTCAATATCATTATACAGAAATATTGTCATGGATTTTATGTTGAAATTCTTATTTTTTTTCGTCGGGGTTACTATTCACGTATACGGCACTATTCACGGGAAAATTTATTTTTCTTCTATTTGTCCAAATTGCTTGTTAAAGTTCTTATCTTTGATTGGATCTAAGTTTTGAGCTTTATTCTTGAATTTTGCTCCACAAAGTATTATTATGGAATATTCTTGAACTTTGATAAACTAAAATACGAATCCTTAATATTCCTTTATTTCACTGGATTCGTTATTTATATGGTTTTTCATCATCCTCAGTTCTAAGTGGGGATATAACTGAATATCTTTGGCCTGTAGAGCAAAGATGAATGATTACCTGATGAATATCTTTGGCCGTAGTGCAAAGATGACAGGTGTTGAGATGAACATGACCACTGATGATACAAATGAATATCTTTGGCATGTAGTGCAAAGATGAATATTGATTCGAGATGTATATTGATTGATGTTACAGGGATAAAATATTGATGATGGACTTTTAAATCATAGAAGATAGTAGACTTCATTCTCTACTTAACTCTTCTAATGAATTGTTATTTCCGCTGCGAATATTGATATAAAGTTGGTTGTCCATTATATTTTATCTGATTTGTTGAAGACTAGCGATAATTTATTTTCCATTATCTTAGTCATAATATTCTTTACTGAGCTAGTTGAGCTCACCCTTTTCATCTGTTGTCCTCTTCAGGAAATGAGAATGTCGCAGGGACTAGTCGGGGGACAGAGTGATGGTCCGAGTTAGAGCAGTAGTAGTCCTCACTAATTCTGATAAATAGTGTGATAATAATTGTAATGAGGACTTAGTTTGAATCTTAATATTTTCTACATATTTGTATTGGCACTCACAGTTGTGTGGTCGTATTTTGCACGACCGTATGATATAAAGTTGTATTTGAATTCTGTACCATGTATTTGGCGACTCAGAATGGGTTGGGTTGACTGGACCTATTATGGGGGCGTCACAGACTGGTTTGCCTCCTGGAGGAGGAATCACAACATACATTCACATACATCGCGTCTCATCGTTATGCATATGATGACATTGGTGTGATGCACTAATATGGGTGCGAAGCACTAATATGGGTGCGAAGCACTAAAAAAGCAGGAAAGCATTCATTCACATTCATTCAATGTAAAGACGCAGCATTCACGCATTCGTTCAATGTAAACGATGCAGCATTCACACATACGTAGATTTTAAAGGAAATGTTTGAAAAGATTTGAACGCGGCCTAAGCCCTCTACTGTCCCCAACAGAGTCGCCACCTGTCGACGTTGAAAAA
This sequence comes from Panax stipuleanatus, assembly GCA_020205555.1. NCBI lineage: Eukaryota > Viridiplantae > Streptophyta > Magnoliopsida > Apiales > Araliaceae > Panax > Panax stipuleanatus. Next base: position 43,762,663 of record CM035117.1, on the reverse strand, counting down.
AATTCGCGGGTCGGTTCACAACCCAAATCTTTCTCTCTTCCTAAGTTATCTCTACCCTTACTCTTTTTATCGTGAAAAAAGGTTTTGAATGGTTTTTTTTAGGAAAGGGCCAACATGTATCATGTCGACGATTTGAACGTTTTACAGAGTCGCCAGTTGGTAGTTTTAAAATGGTTGTACCAACTCAACCGAGTTTTGTTTGAAAAGAGGCCCAACTGCTGGACACTGTCGAAACTTGATCTTTGAAACCGAAGTTATGAGTTCGGGGGCTTGGTTAAGTGTGGGGAAGGTGTTAGGCACCCCACAACTCCCGTGTAAACACGGTACCGCATCTTTTCAATATTTCCCTTTTAAATCTGCAATGCGTGTGTGTGAATGTTGGAAGAAATTGGGCCTATGTTTGATTGAAAGCATATCTATGCATCGTTGAACCTATATACGAAAGGTTTGATTTGATTTGCAAAAAGTCTTTGATTTGATTTGCAAAAGTGTTTGATTTGATTTGCAAAAGCTTATCTTTTCGAAAAAATTATTGAATGATGTTTTGAAAGAAAGTTTTCAAACCCTTACGCTGATATAGGAATTGAAGCATATCGATACTTAAGTTTTATCTTTTTAGTCTTAAGGCTCAATTTGAATGGTGATTGTCGGGCTGCGAAGCATCCTCGACCACAACATATATACAAGTGTCGGTCTCCTCATGGGCATGATAGCCATCTAAGGGACTCTGACACGACAAACCATATTTTCACTATGTTGAGACCTTAAATCCAGATAACCATTTTATAAGGTCTTTTGTATGTATATTTTTTATAGAAAAACTAGCAGGGTACATTTGTAATGTGGAGTTTGTCCATCATGGGAATCAGATTCTGATTAATTTAATCATGAATCCCACGATTTTTAGGCTCACATAGGGAAGCCAATAAACCTGCACAGCTTAAATTTGTAAAGAAATATATCCAAATATCGCCAGAACCAAGGATTCATTCAGTAAATCCTGGCTTGCACATGTCAGAAGCGTCTCGTTCCCACTAGATAGTGATCTAAGGGCCACGAGGTAGCTTTTATAACTGAAACTAGAACAATACTAGATTTAAATAAATCTCAGACATTCTAGCTTCCCGGTTCCGTCTGGACTTATTTTGAACCGTTTAAAAGCTAGAGTTGGCGAGATTTAAATAAATCTAGTTCGCCCGCAGAAATGTCAGTGCCGATTCATATCAAATGAATATTTAAAGCAATAATTTAATAAAATGAGTAAAACAATATATATATATATATATATATATAATTATATATACGAAAGCTGTAAATGGTGATGGGTTTTCACACCAATGCCCGGACTGAAATGTAAATATATATATATATATATATATATATATATATATTTATAAAAGCTGTATAAAAGCCACGGAATGATCCAGGCTGGACAAAATGTAAATATATATAGAAACTATAAAAAAGGCGGTGGGTTTTCACTCTGAGGCCCGGACAAATATATATATATATATATATATTATATATATATAAGCAGTAAAAAGGCCACAGAATGATTCAGGGCGAACTGAAATGTAAATATATATTTATAGATAGAAAAGTAGTCAACCAGGATTGGGAGGATAACCCAGTATGGTGAATGTTGCATATATATAAATAGTAAAAAGACCACAGAATGATCCAGGCCAGATTGGAATGTAAATATATATATATATATATATATATATATATATATATATATATATATAGACGGAAAAGTAGTCAAACCAAGACTGGGAAGATAACCCAGTGTGGTGAATGCTGCTTATATATGCATATATATATATATATATATAAAAGCAGTAAAAAGCCACATAATGATTTAGGCCAAACTGGAATGCAAATATATATATATATATATATATATATATATATATATATATATATAGACAGAAAAGTAGTCAAACCAAGACTGGGAAGATTACCCAGTGTGGTGAATGTTGCTTATATATACATATATATATATATATATATATATATATATATATATATAAGCATAAACTACCACGGATTTGACATCCGGACTGGACAGAATTGAAAAGTTAGTATATATATATAGTTAAATATATACAAAAAAAAGCCAAACCCGGACTAGGAAGATAACCCAGTCCGGCGAAGTTGCTCAACGCGAAGATGCAAGTATATAAAAGTTGCTGGAAGCGACGGATCGTCAATCCGAGTTATAGAAATGCCAGAAAATACGTTTAGGTACTAAAATGTACCAAAAGTTAACAAAAACGGCCACGAAACTGAGTTCTGGGCATATTTAGAAAACGAAACTTGATATGCAAGTGTATAAAAGTGCTAAGAAGTAATAATAATTTTCTGATAGTAAAAATACTCACAATGGACTGCTACACGGGCTTTTTGCCAAATCGTAGGCTTTAAACGTCCAAATATACCAGTTATTTTCTGATATGTGGTAGTATGTGGGTATATCTATGTGTTAGAGTGAAAAATTTGGGTTTGGAAGACAAGAAAATGGCTGAAAACCAAACGGGCAGGGGTTAAGAGCGTTTTTCTTTTTTTCAAATGATCTGGGGGTGAGCTCATATATATAGACCTAGGAGCCTCCACTCTACTAGTTGTTGCCGCAGGTAGAGGTGTGGATCCACGTGGTCGGTCCTGTTGCATCGAAGTACGTGCACTCCGAGCAACGCGAGGTCTGATTCGAAACTTTCTAACTTTTGATCGGAGCGTCCGTTTTAGGCGTGCTGTACCTTTTTGGAAAGCCCTCGTCGATGGTGTCACAATGACATGTGATAAAATATTTTTCAGATCCAAGAAGACGGGTTCATAACTAGGTCTTTGATTTTCCCGCAGTTTGTCCGTTGAGCTGTCTTGCGTTGTTTGCACTCGGGATCATTGTTTTGGTTCGTTCTGACCTTGGTGGCATCAATTCAGCTTGAGTTTGACCCAATTGGCTTAGAGTTGGTAAAATGACCGCTTTACCTTTCCCAGGGTTGCCCTTAGTGTCAGCATGGCCTTCGGCTGACTTCCTAGGTTATTTCCAAGACTTGGATCCCATTCGAGTCTGTTTGTCCTCAGTGTTGTCTCTGAGACTGACTTGGTCCCTCCAGGTTTTCCTCTGGAGATGTTGTGATGCTTCAGGATTGTTTTTGAAATTGACCTAACCTCCCGGGTTGAGATCGGGGCTGACCTGTACCTCCCGGGTTGAGACCGGGGCTGACCTGTACCTCTCGGGTTGAGACTGAGGCTGACCTGTACTTCCCGGGTTGAGACCGGGGCTGACTTGTACCTCCCGGGTTGAGACCGGGGCTAACCTGTACTTCTTGGGTTGAGACCGGGGCTGACCTGTACCTCTCGGGTTGAGACCGGGGCTGATCTGTACCTCTCGGGTTGAGATCGAGGCTGACCTATACTTCCCGGGTTGAGACCGGGGCTGGCTGTACCTCCCGGGTTGAGACCGGGGATGACCTATACTTCTTGGGTTGAGACTAGGGCTAACCTGTACCTCCTGGGTTGAGACCGAGGCTGACCTGTACCTCCCAGGTTGAGACTGGGGCTGACCTGTACTTCCCGAGTTGAGACCGGGGCTGATCTGTACTTCCTGGGTTGTGACCGGGGCTAAGTTGATAGCTTGGTATTGAGACCAGAGTTGATTTGATGGCCCGGTATTGAGACCAGGGTTGATTTGAGGGCCCGGTATTGAGACCAGGGTTGATTTGACGGCCCGGTATTAAGACCGGGGTTGATTTGATGGCCCGATATTGAGATCGAGGTTGATTTGACGATCGATATTGAGACTGGGGTTGGTTTGACGGCCCGGTATTGAGACTGGGGTTGAACTGATTGCTCGGCATTGAGACCGAGGTTGATTTGATTACCCGGTATTGAGACCGAGGTTGATTTGACGGCCCATTATTGAGACCAGGGTTGATTTGATTTCCCGGTATTGAGACCGGGGTTGAACTGATGGCCCGATATTGAGATCAGGGTTGATTTGACGGCCCGGTATTGAGATCGAGTTTGAGTTGACGGCCCGATATTGAGACCGGGGTTGATTTGATGGCCCGGTATTGAGACCGGTGTTGATTTAATGGCCCGATATTGAGGCTTGGGTTGAGTTAACGGCCCGGTATTGAGATCGGGGTTGATTTGATTGCCCGGTATTGATACCGGGGTTGATTTGATGGCCCGGTACTGAGATCGGGGTTGATTTAATGGCCCAGTACTGAGACCGGGATTGATTTAACCGCCCGGTATTGAGACCCGGTTGATTTGATTGCCCGGTATTGAGACCGGGGTTGATTTGACTACCCGGTATTGAGACCGAGGTTGATTTGATTGCCTGATATTGAGATCGAGGTTGATTTTATTGCCCGGTATAGAGACCGAGGTTGATTTAAATGCCCGGTATTGAGACCGGGGTTGATTTGATGGCCCGGTATTGAGACCGGGGTTAATTTGATGGCCCGGTATTGATACCGGGGTTGAACTGATGGCCCGGTATTGAGACCATGGCTTATTTGATGGCCCGGTATTGAGACAGGGGTTGATTTGACGGCCCGGTATTGAGATCGGGGTTAATTTGACTGCCCGATATTAAGACCGGGGTTGATTTGACGGTCCGGTATTGAGACCGGGGTTGATTTGACAGCCCGGTATTGAGACCGTGGTTGAACTGATGGCCCGACATTGAGATCGGGGTTGAACTGATGGCCCAGTATTGAGACCAGGGTTGATTTGAAGGCCCGGTATAGAGACCGGGGTTGATTTGATGGCCCGATATTGAGACCTGGTTTGATTTGATGGCCTGGTATTGAGACCGGGGTTGAACTAATGGCCCGGCATTGAGATCGGGGTTGAACTTATGGCCCGTTATTAAGACCGGGGTTGATTTGATGGTCTGGTATTGAGACCGGGGTTGATTTGACGGCCCGGTATTGAGACCGAGGTTGAACTGATGGTTCGGTATTGAGACCGAGGTTGATTTGACGGCCCGGTATTTGAGATCGGGGTTGAACTGATGGCCCGATATTGAGATCGGGGTTGATTTGACGGCCTGATATTGAGACCGGGGTTGATTTGACGGTCCGGTATTGAGACCGGGGTTGAACTGATGGCCTGGTATTGAGACCGAGGTTGATTTGACGGCCCGGTATTGAGACCGGGTTTGAACTGATTGCCCGGTATTGAGACCGGGGTTGAACTGATGGCCCGACATTGAGACTGTGGTTGATTTGATTGCCCTGTATTGAAATCGGGATTGATTTGATGACCCGGTATTGAGACCGGGGTTAATTTGATTGCCCGGTATTCAGACCGGGGTTGATTTGATAGCCCGATATTGAGACCGGGGTTGATTTGATTACAATTTTACCTTCCTACAGTGTTAGTAACATGGAAAGAAAATTTCGAGTGTGTACAGTGTTTTGTACAAAAGATGTTATAAAGACAGAGATACTCCAGTGTGTAAGTCTAGAGGAAGCAAGACGAATCATGGCTGAAGAACATGAAGGTATTTGCGGGGCTCATCTGTCGGCATTTAGATTAGTTGGTTGATTTGAAAGTATTCATATTTTCAGTCGACTGTGTGAAAGGACTACATAAATTATGTAAGAGGGTGTCAGACGTGTCAGATGAATGGACCTATGCAACACGTACCAGTTATATAACTTAACCCAATTGCCAAAACATGGCCATTTCGAGCATGGGCCATGGATTTGATCGGGATGATTTATCTGCCATCATCCAAACGACATCGCTTTATAGTGTTGACCACAGATTACTTCACTATGTGGGTTGATGCTATTCCTATGAAGTCAGTAGATTAGTAAGAGTTAATTAGAGTTTTGAAGGAAAATAACATCTATAGGATTGGGCTGTCTGAAATAATTGTAGTTGATCAAGTCACCATATTCACAGGAACAGATATGTTTCCTTTGCAAATGAGAGTGGGTTCACCATGAGCCACTCAACCCTGTATTATTATGCTCAGGGTAACAGTCAAGCTGAAAAAAGTAACAAGGTGCTGATCGGTATATCACAAAGATGACAAATGAAAATCCAAGAGTTTTGCATAATCATTTACATAAAGCCCTTTAGGCATATAGGACATCAAAGCGAAGCGCAACAAGAGTAACTCCTTTTCAGTTAACTTATACACACGATGTAGTCCTTCCGATGGATTTAGCGGTTAAGTTAGCAAAGATAGCTATGCAGCATCAGTCAACCCCAACTGATTACTATCAAGCAATGATAATGGAGTTGGAAGGGTTGGATGAAGTAAGTTCAATAGCGTTAGATGCTATCAATGCCCAGAAGTTAAATGTAGCTTGAGCATACAACATGAGGGTTAAAGAAAAGGCTTTCAGCGAAGGAGAATTTGTTGTGGAAAGCTAGGTTACCTTTGGGTGAAAGAGATAGGAAGTATGACAATGGTCACCCACATGGGATGTCCCTTGTGTAGTTTATAAGGTTAAGTTAGGCGGAGTTTACCATCTTAAAGAGTTAAATGGCAAGCTTCATGTGAGATACATTATATGGCAAGTATCTAAAAAAGTATTATCCAACATTTTGGGAAACTAGAGTTAGATCAAGCTTAGTTAACTAAAATGGAGATAATATTATTACATAACCAAAATGCAGATGTTTAAATAAGTAGCCTTAACAATCAATCTAGAAAGAAGGAAATCAAAGCATATCACTATTACATAGAATGAGTCACGGTTGGACCACTAATCCGTTTCTAAGTTTTCCTTGCTTTGGTCAAGTCAGATTTTGCTTTTTTCAGCTTCTTGGGCTGCTGGGTTTGGTTCGCCTTCAGTATCTTGTCATTGGCCACCAACACTTTGCCTTCCTTCCATTTGGCTGTGATTTTGGCATCGATGACATCACATTCAGCCTGGGCAGTACGACGAGTTTCTTGAAATTTGGCTAGCTATTCATTAACTCCTTGGTTTGTTATTTCGAGCTTGGTATGGGCGTTGTGTTGCTTTTCCTTAGCCGCATCAAAGTTGGATAGCAGGTTAGGAGATTCTTCTTCGATGGTGAGCAAGCGAGTTAACTCAAAGTCATCAAGGAAGTGGCCACCTTTCAGCTCTTTAATTGCATCAAGAAGGGTTTGGGATCGATCAGGATGGACGGCATCATCTAATGACATGGATATGACAGAGTCGATGAAAGCTTTTTTCCGGGTCACTTCAGTTTCACTAGGGGTTAGAGGGTTGACTGAGCCTCTTCAGTGCCAGCAGACTCACCTTCAGTTAGGGCATCCAGGCTTGTAAGTATATCGTCCAGGTTGATGGTGGCCGAAGGGGTAATCGAAGTAGTGGCAAGAGCTTCACTTGTATGTTGAAAAGTTAACCTATAAATTAGGATAACATCATGATAAGGAAAACTACTAAGATAAGTGCCATACCGCATCAATAAATTATGGGGAGCTACTCAAAACAGATGCCAGAACAGACTTTGAAGTAGACATGTTAGTTGGTTGCCGAAGTTTGTTGGCTACTTGATAGACTTCACCACACGCTTGCATGAGGTGGTCATCTATCATTTGGTATCAAAGCTAAGCCTCTCTAGCGAGTTACTTATCTTTAATTTTCTGTTGCATATATATTGGGAAAAAAATCGTGAGTAAAAAAAAACAGATTCTATTTCCATTGTGCTAACCAAACTTGTAGCACACCATCAAATTATCAAATTCCAACCAAAAGTTCATCCCGTTCCATTCATTATCAATTCCGACGAAGCGACATTATAACTTTTCGGAGAAAGCATACAAACGGAATTTTAAGGGCATACAAGCGGAGTATGAGGCAATCAATCTGTGATTTTTGTGGTATTCTGATAGTCATACCTTCTATATTTGTTTTGATAAGTTATTTTTGAATTGCATTTGTAAAACTGTGAATTTATTTGGTGAATTCAAAAATAATCTATAAGAGGGAATATTGAGAGGTAAAAGGCAAGAGTGTGAGATTAATCGAGGGTAAAAGCCAATTTATTGAGAGTATACACGAGTGAACCATTGATTCGAGCGAAACACGTAAGAGAGTGGTGAGGAGACAATTTTCTACTAACCCTTGTTTTGCAGGAAATATATCTAACTCGAAAGATAAAGGAACTTATGAGGAACAGCCCTTGGCGGCTGAATTGAAATATTCCAGATGGAAACCATGCATAAAGAATGGGAACGAAGATTGAAAAATATTATGGAGCAAATGCACGAACAATTAGAACAGATGAGAGTGTCTATGGTTGCGTTATCCCAAAACACTCAAGGAACACATAGCAAAGCGAGGACACAACAAACTAATACAGGAAAGGAAGATCCTTCTGGTGAGGACAGTGCAGGGGATGATCGTGAATCCAATGTTTCACAGCGAAGACATGGAGGTGCTAGGGACAGAGGAGGTCGAGACAGAGAAGATGACAATTTGGATAGCATAAAAATGAAAATTCCAGTTTTCCACGGCACGGGTGATCCTGAGGCATATTTGGATTGGGTAACCAAGATGGAGCGGATCTTTGATTGTCATAACTATTCAGACCTTAAGAAAGTCAAGCTGGCTGTTATAGAGTTTTTTGGATATGCATTAATATGGTGGGATCAGTTGACAGCTAATCGGAGGAGGTGTAATGAGCGGCCGATTACAACTTGGGCAGAAATGAAAACCATCATGAAAAAGAGGTTTGTACCAATATACTATCAACGGGAGATCATTCGTAGTTTGCAAAATCTAAAATAAGGAAGTCGGAGTGTGGATGACTACTATAGATAGATGGCAATGTTAAAAGATCGGGCTAATTTGGTTGAGGATAATGAAGCAGCGATGGTTAGGTTCTCGGCAGTATTTAATTGGGAGATTGAGGATTTGGTTGAACGGCAACATTATTTAAAGTTGGAAGAATTGGTCCACATGGCCATCAAGATAGAGAAACAGCTCAAGAGGAGAGGAGGACAACGAGGAAATTCTAATGCTAGTTCATCATGGAAGCCTAATTATGCAAAGAGAGAGGAAAAATCAGTTGTGAATAGACCTAAGTGTTAGAGTTTATGCATTAGAGGCCAATTCTTTGATGTAATTGCTTAACATTTTTGATATTATATTTTATTGAATAAATGAATTATTTTATTATGATTTTATTTACTGCATTATATAAATGTTAACATAATAAAAGTCCTTAGAATAGTGATACAAATTATATGGCTTCAATTATGTGACTTGAACATGAGATTATATAATTACAATTAGTATCATTACTCTTAAATGTCCCTAGTCGAGTGTCATTGTTAATGGGACAACAATGATACATCGAGACTAGTATGTGGATTGACTGATGGCCAAATCTCATTGGTCATAAATATATGAGATATTGAGTCAATACATAGGTACATGTTAGAGAACAATGTACTAGACAGACCCACCATGAGAATTCTACGTGGAGCATTATGCAAAGTGTCATAAGTAATTCTCATAGTGACAATGATGTAATGATCCTCCGACCTGAAATCACTATATTACTACACGAAAATTTATGTACTTTGATATCATCAAAGGTCACCTTTAATAGGGTAGACAATAAAGGTGATTATTGGGTACATCATGAATCATGTGAGGAGTATGAGTGATCTAGATGGAATTTAACCCTCCTATATATTAGGGGTGATATCCATAGGCCTCTTGATTCAGTAGGACTATGAAATGCATGGCCATGCTCAAATAGTAATTTGTTTCATATAGTCTACTCATCGATCAAAAAAACTTAGATTAAATTATGAAGAGGATGACACATTCCATGCCTCGAGTTTAATCTAGGATGTCAAGGTTAAAAGGATTAAATTACATTTAAACATTGGTCACAAAAAGGTTGTATCGAATCACAGATCTTATTATTATTTGGGTAGCAGTGATGCATTACTAGATGCTGCTCACTGTTTATAATTTTATAATATAATTTTAAAATTATTGCAAACATAATAATAACCTATAGGGTCACACACTTAGAATGTAATTAAAAAAAAATTAATTTAAATTGTAAGGATTTAAATATATCAATATGATTGATAGTATTTAAATTACGAATTTAAATTAATAGGATAATTTGTATATATATGTATATTAATTAAGTAAGACTTAATTAAGATATAATATATATATATATATATATATATATATATATTTGGATTTTATTTTTCTAATTGGATTAGGTTTTGGTTAATACCTTTAACTGCTATATATATATATGATATATCAGTCGTTTTTAGGGTATTCATTATAAACTCAAACCTTAGCCGCTCTTAGAGAGAGACTAGAGAGAAAAACTTTGAAAGTCCAGATCCTTGGCGGCTAGTACCGCAGCTTTCCTTACTGCAGATCGTGTGACGATTCGCGGGACGTTCGTGTGGATACCGTAGAGACGCAGTTCCTTTGGATTGCGTTGAATATTCGAAGCTGTTCCAGAATCTCCATCGTCTCCGTTCAGGCTTGAATAATCGGTAAAACAAATCTAAACCTCTGAATTAATATGTTTTCGCATGGATCCTGTTTTAGGGTTTCAAAATTTTTTTAATTTTTGCTGCGTTTATGTGTCGAAATCCCAACACAAAGGTGGAACCTAAGCAATGGACGACTAGTCGAGAGATACAAGGTAAAAATGAGCAACCTTTTTTTGGGCGTAATCGTGATATTGTATGCTTCAAGTGTCAAGGCAAGGAACATATTTCTAACCAATGTCCAAATCAGAGAAAAATGTTGTTGCTTGAAAATGGAGAGGTGGAAACCGAGGAGGAAGAGAGTGACACTGATTCTATGCCACCATTAGAGGAGATAGGTGAGGTTGCGATACCGGGTGAAATTCTGGTTACGAGGAGGGCACTTAGTACGCAGGTTAAGGAGGAGAGTAGTGAGCAACGGGAAAACTTATTTCATACCCGATGTCTTGTGAATGGAAAAATCTGTTGTGTAGTCATAGATGGAGGCAGCTGTACAAATGTGGCAAGCACTACGATATGGTGGAGAAATTGGGGATGACTACCACCAAACACCCACATCTGTATCGTTTGCAATGGCTCAATGATAATGCAGACATTAAGGTCACCAAACAGGTGTTAGTGCCATTTACTATTGGTCGGTATGTTGATGAGATATTGTGTGATGTGGTGCCTATGCAGGCGGGGCATATGTTATTGGGTAGACTATGGCAATTTGATAGGATGTTTCAACATGATGGGTTTACCAATGTATATTCCTTTGTTCACGACAGGAAGAAAATCAATTTGCGTCCTATGTCACCACAACAAGTGCATGAGGACCAAATTAATCTGCAGAAAAATCATATACAAAGAAAAGAGAGTGAGGAACAGAAAAATCAAGAAGAAAAAAATAAGAGAGAAAAAGAAAGGGAGAAAAAAAGGATGAGAGAAAAACAAACATCTTTGCAAAAAGAGTGATGTGAGAAAGGCTTTAGTTTCTAAACAGCCGATGATTTTACTTCGATATAAAGAGGCGCTTTTGAATACTAATGCTAATAATTCTTTGCCTAGTGTTGTTTCATCTCTTTTGCAGGAATTCGAAGAGGTATTTCCCGAGGAGCTTCCTTAAGGACTTCCACCGATTCGGGGAATAGAACATCAAATTGACTTTATTCCTGGTGCGACCATTCCAAATCGTCCGGCTTATCGGAGTAATCCAGAGGAGACGAAGGAGTTACAAAGGCAAGTCGACGAACTGATGGGAAAAGGGTTCGTAAGAGAAAGTATGAGTCCATGTGTAGTTCCAGTGATTTTAGTGCCTAAAAAGGATGAAAAATGGCGGATGTGCATCGATTGTCGAGCGGTAAATAATATTACGGTAAAATATCAACATCCCATTCCTCGTTTAGATGACATGTTAGATGAATTGCATGGGTCTTGCATATTTTCAAAAATTTATTTAAAAAGTGGTTCTCATCAAATTAGAATGCAAGAGGGTGATGAATGGAAATTAGCATTTAAAACTAAATATGGTCTTTATGAGTGGTTAGTATTACCTTTTGGTTTAACTAATGCACCCAGCACTTTCATGAGATTAATGAACCATGTTTTGCGTCCATTCATTGGGAAATTTATCGTAGTTTATTTGGATGATATCTTAATTTATAGCAAAAACTTGGAAGATCATGCATTGCATTTAAAATCTATTTTAAATGTACTTAGAAAAGAAAAGTTATTTGCTAATAGGGAAAAATGCACGTTTTGTTCGGATAGAATTGTTTTTCTTGGCTTTGTTGTGAGTTCACAGGGAGTCCAAGTTGATGACGAGAAAATACGTGCAATCAGAGATTGGCCAAGTCCAATAAATGTGAGTCAAGTACGTAGCTTTCATGGACTCGCAATTTTCTACCGACGCTTTGTTCGAAATTTTAGTGAGATTACATCACCATTAACTGAGGTCATCAAGAAAAGTGTGGGCTTTAAGTGGGATAATGAACAAGAAAAAGAATTTAATTTGATTAAGGATAAATTGACAAATGCTCCTTTACTTATCTTGCCTAACTTTGCTAAAACTTTTGAGATTGAGTGTGATGCTTCAGGTTTAGGGATTGGAGCTGTGTTGATGCAAGAAGGAAAACCAGTGGCGTATTTTAGCGAAAAGTTGAGTGGGGCAGCTTTGAACTATCCTACTTATGACAAGGAGATGTATGCGTTGGTTAGAGCTTTGGAGACATGGCAACATTACTTGTGGCCTAAGGAGTTTATGATCCACACCGATCATGAATCATTAAAATATTTGAAGGGTCAGCACAAGTTGAACAAAAGACATGCACGATGGATGGGATTTATCGAGACATTTTCATATGTTATTCGATATAAGCAAGGTAAGGAGAACGTCGTTGCAGATGCTTTGTCTCGCAGGTATGTTTTGTTAAATAATCTTGATACGAAATTACTTGGGTTTGAATGAATCAAAGAGTTATATGATAATGACCTTGATTTCGGTGAAGAGTTTAAAACTTATGAAAAGAATGATGTGGGTAAATACTTTAGAATTGATGGATTCTTGTTTCGTGAAAATAAACTGTGTATACCTGCATGTTCTTTGCGTGAGTTATTGGTTAGGGAATCACATGGGGGTGGTTTAATGGGACATTTTGGTGTTGATAAAACTTTTGTTGTTTTGAAAGAATATTTTTATTGGCCTCATATGAAATGAGATGTGGAAAAAATATGTGATAGATGTATTACTTGTCGTCAGGCTAAATCTCGTGTTCAACCCCATGGATTATATACACCATTTCCTATTCCTAATGAACCTTGGATTGATTTGTCTATGGACTTTGTGTTGGGTTTACCTAGGTCTAAGCATGGTCATGATTCAATATTTGTGGTCGTGGATAGATTTTCAAAAATGGCACATTTTATTCCATGTCACAAAACTGATGATGCATCTCATGTAGCTGATTTATTCTTTAGGGAGATTGTGCGATTGCATGGTATGCCTAAAACTATTGTTTCTGATAGAGATACAAAGTTCTTGAGTTACTTTTGGAAGACATTGTGGTGTAAATTGGGTACTAAACTGTTATTTTCAACTACTTGTCATCCACAAACTGACGGTCAAACTGAAGTAGTAAATAGGACTTTATCGGCATTGTTACGGGCTATCATTAAAAAGAATATCAAGCAATGGGAAGAATGTTTACCACATATTGAGTTTGCATATAACCATTCTGTTCATTCTGCTTCTAATTTTTCTCCATTTGAAATTGTATATGGTTTTAACCCCTTGACACCATTGGATTTATCACCATTACCTGTTTCTGAATATACTAACATGAATGGAAAGAAAAAGGTTGATCTTGTTAAGCAGATTCATGAAAAAGCCAGACTCAACATTGAAAGGAGGACGAAACAGTACATTAAGCATGCAAACAAGGGACGACGTCAAGTGATCTTTGAGCCCGGAGATTGGGTGTGGTTACATATGCGGAAAGAAAGATTCCCAATTCAAAGACGTTTGAAATTGCTTCCGAGGGGAGATGGTCCATTTCAAGTTCTCGAGCATATTAATGACAATGCCTATAAATTGGATTTGCCAGGTGAGTATAATGTTAGTGCCACATTTAACGTTACTGATCTAAGTCCGTTTGATGTAGGTGATGATTTGAGAACAAATCCTTTTCAAGAGGAGAGGAATGATGAGGACATGGCATGCGTAGGCTCAAACAAGACTAAAGGGACGTAGGGATCGAGCAAGGTTAGAACTAAGAGGTTCAAACAAGGTCTCAATGGATTGATCTAAGATGTTTGGGCTGAAGCTAACTCAAGGAAATCCAAAGAGAATACTAAAGAGCAGGAAACACAAGTTTGGGTTAATTTGATACAAGCCTAATTCTAATCCTCTTAGCAAACTAAGCCCATGAATCAGCAACTTAATATACGTGTGGGCCATCCATGAATCAAGTTTAATATAGTCTGCAAGATAAAGTCACGTGGGCCTGCATGGAAAATTCATACTAACATATTCAGTAAGCTTTTGTGGACTTAAAAGTAGGGTCCTTTACATTATTATACAACAATTAGAAAGTAATTACAATAACAATACATCAACAAAATAATTATAAAACTAACTTAATTCACATTAATAAGGAAACCTAAAATCAAGGAGAAATAACTGACATAATTAATAATTCAAATTCAAATATTTGGGATCTAACAACAAAAACAAATTAAAATATTAAAATTCAAATTCAAATATTAAAATTCAAATCTTCATCTCCCTCACAGTAACCATCTCCTCCGCTACTCTTTTCGCGAATCTCCTTCTTCACAGGTTCCGTTTTATTTTTGGTTACAGAACCTGTTCATCCTAAGTTCCTCACCTTCATCTCGCTCATGGTTCCAACTACCTTATTGCTGGACATCCATAAAGGAATCTCCAGACATGGCGATTTCCCCTTCTTCTAATTCATCTGACTGGCAGAATTAAAAAAAACAATAAGCAACATGTAGAAACCAATAATTCTAATGTAAAGCACTAACAAAGATGAAAAGAAACACACCAGCCTTTTCGAAAGAGAACTTCAAGCACTAACAAAGATCAATTACCTTGGTATGAAGGTTTGGTTACCGTGGTATTAAGGTTTGGTTACCTTGGTATGAAGCCTTAGTTACCAACTGCACTATGAAAGTAACCTAATAAAATTGAATTGGTAACCTAATAAAACTGAAATGGTTACCTTTGTATGAAGGATTGGCTACCAACTGCATCACATTCAATAACCTAAAAAAACTTAATTGGTTACCTTGGTCTGAAGATTTGTCAACCAACTGCATGAAGGTTTGGTTACCACTTACATTACATTTAAAATAACTTGGTAACCTAATAAAACTGAATTGGTTACCTTAGTATGAAGGTTTGGCTACCAATTGCACTATGAAAAAACTGCAAGTGTGGAGGTGGATTGATTACTTTGATATGAAGGTTTGGTTATCTTGGTATGAAGGTTTGGTTACCAACTACATTATAAAAAAACTGCAAGTGTGGAGGTGGATTGGTTACTTTGGTATGAAGGTTTGGTTACCTTGGTATGAAGGTTTGGTTACCAACTGTACTATGAAGGTAACCTAATAAAACTGAATTGGTTACCTTGGTATAAAGGTTTGGCTACCAACTGCATCACATTCAAAAATAATTAGTAACCTAATAAAACTGAATTGGTTACCTTTGTAGGAATGTTTGATTACTAACTGAACTATGAAAAAACAACAGGAGTGGGGATGAAAAAATTGTAGGGCTTGCTATGGTGTCATGAGATTTATAATGGAGGGTGGAGCAAAGGGATGTGAGGTATTTCCTCACTTAAGATGTACTATCTGAAGGTCTATTGTAGGGGAGCTTATGAAACTTTCTCTTGATAGGTGATTGTGAGTGGAAAGCTTCGTACACAGCGTGCCAAGTCAATGAAGTTCAAGGATGGGTACATGATATCATCTGGACAACCTGTCAACGAATATATTGACTCTGCTGTGAGGCACGTTCTTCTTCGACAAGTAAGCCTCACTTTTCTTCCACTATTTGGTCAGCTCTTTTTACAATCTGGTAGGTTTCAAGTCCTGCTACTATATATACTATGGTGATTGATGGATTCTGTAAGCAGGGAGATGTTAAGATGGGGTTCAAGTTGCTGAAGGAGATATATAATATGATCGGCTCGTAAAGTCATCTCCCGATTTCGCCTGTCGGAGTTCTGGCGACCCGGTTTCTCACTCCATTCGACGCAATATTCTGGTTGATTCTTTTCCTATCTATCTCGGTAAGACTGACGCCAAAATACAAAATACCAAATTAACGGAAAGAAATTAGGGAGAGAATCGTGGGCTGCGATTGCATTAATTTTGTAAATAAATATGGGAAAATGTGTTAGTTTTGTAATTATTTTATGAATGTACTGTTGTTGTAATTATTTCTAAAAATGTACTTAAATATGTAATTCACCCTTAAAAGTATTCAGTAGGCTTTAAACATAATGGCCTTTACACGTGGCATGCAAAGGAATGAAAATTGGGCAGCAATTGAAATTTAATTGGATTCGGATTAGAAGATCGCCAAACGCAACAACGTAACCTCCTTGCGTGACAAGGATTCTTAGATTTTAAAATTATATGGTAATTAGGTTTTATTTTCTAAATATGTTTTTATTGTTTTATAGAAATAGGGATTTCTATTCCAAATTGGGTGGTAATTCCTATTAGGATTAGGATAATTTGTTCCTATTGTTATTAGGATTTGGATTATTTTGAGTAGTATAAATATAGGTCCAAGTTGATGTAATCAATACACATGATTCATTATTCAATATACTCATGAAATTATTCTCTACTTTTGGTTCTTTGAAGAATTCATAAGTTATTTTCTTAGTTTTTCTTTGAAATTCAAGTTTGACTTATCATACAACAATACATAGTTGTAGTTGTGTGTGGCGTCTTCTACCGCATCAATCGTCGATTGTACCGAGATTATCGCTTCAATATAAGCGAGGAGTCAAGGTGTCATTGGTATCCATTCAACGCAGATTTTTGAACGCGAGCAATTATACCAAGATTACCGTCTACATATAGGCGAGAGGTTAAGGTGTTGCAAGCAATTCACCCAACAACTTTGCTAGAAACAATTAGGGCGACCACCACCTCACGCAAACGTGCCGTGGAGTCTATCACCACTTGTGGACATCGTCAAGGTCAAATTCATCATTCTTTTTGGGTGTTATTGATAGTAGTGTGCATACAAGCCAATCATGTATGATGATAAAGCACGTACTTTGTAAACAATCTTATTTATTTATTAATAAAATATTCATTTATTAAAGGCATTTAATTATCTACATGGTGCTGTTTTTATAATATGTAAATAACCCATAGTTTTAAGCAATGCTTTTAGAATCATGATGATGATCATGCTAATGAGATCTAAATTCTTAGAAAGCTCTAAAACTAAAATAGTTCCCAATCGTGGGATTACTAAAAAGGGGATTAGTAAATCCGGATAGATTGGTACATATGTTGCTTGCTAATTGGATGAGGATGATTGATCTCATGATCATTTGTGTGGAGACACTAAAGCAAGTATGTAGGTGCTTATTGGAGAATAAGTTCACTGAACGTGATTCGCTATGGAATACCTAATGGAGTTTTACTCGCATGTCAATAGGAATTCCTAATGTGATAGTAGTACAAGTGATCCTTGGACTTGAGATCATCATAGTATCTTGTATGTAACAAATTATACTTTGACTTATTCCTTAAGACCTTTTAAGGCATATATAGGGTATGCTTGGGTATAATGAGTTACATATGGAGATAATGAATGATCAATAAAGAATCTACCACCTCTAGTAAAAGAGGAGATATGTCCCATGTGATTCGTTAAATGACAACCCAGGAATCCTTGGCCAAGGTGAAATGAAATTAGAAAGGAGTTTTTAATTTGCATTATTTGGAGTTGTGCATTTTCTAATCGAAATACATATAATTAAATAAAATAAGACTTGACAGTAAATCCATGTCTTATATTTAATTGGGACATTGTATGGTGGAAGGATTGAATTGTACGGTAACTATTTACTCACAGGTTCTTTTTGATTAATGTTGAAATCTATATTATCTGGAAAGTCGTTGATCGCTAGGGAGGCTTATCCCTATTGTAGAATAAATATTATTTAAATAAATTATTAGTTTAATTTATTTATTTAAATAAGATTAAAATTATTTTAATTGATTTATTCACAACCGGTTTAATATGGAGAACCTAAAGGGTCACACCATAAAAGGAAGAATAATTATTTAAGAAGGTAATGGCATAATCGTAATAATGCATTAAGTATAATTAATTTAATCTATGGTGATAGAATAAATTAAATAGCTTAATGTTTATTATTTAATATTTTGGAAATATTAAATATAAATTAATAAGAGGAGTCTTATTAATATTATTACAATTATTATTATTTTAATTTCTAAAGGAGTTTAGTAATTAATTTAATATTTAGTACTCTCATTTATTCCTAATAAGATTAGGAGACAAATTAATTAAATGAATTTAATTAATTATTCCCATGTGGTGGGAAGCCTAAATTAATTAAAGGAGTTTAATTAATTAAAAGAAATCCCATGTCTAATAGGATTAGAAGGGTTGACCAATGTCTATATAAGAGAAGTCTTATAATAGATATTAGATTGATGTAATTCCAATTGTTGGAGAGTACTCCTTTTCTATAGAGGATAGAAAACTAAGGTTAAGCCAAACACCCTCCTTCTTGATAATTCATCTTCCTTGGTGGATCACCTCTAGAGGCCAAACACTTGGGTGGCTAACGTTGATCAAAGAAAGGAATCTAACCCGAAAATTCAAGGAGATCACGAAGAACAAGGAGTTGAACTAGTACCTGTGGAAGCTTCGTTCTACAAGGGTATGATTCCATAACTTCTTATTTATCGTTTTAAATTAATAATTTGCATAAAGGATGATCCGGGTAATGGTTTTGTAGAAATTTTTTTAAACTCTGATATACCATGCTTCCGCTAATTTTTGCAATTTGATTGCGTCACGATTTCGTACAAACCCAACAGTGGCATCAGAGCCAAATCTTTATGCAATTATTAATTTATTTTTGATTTCATATACATATGGGTATGTATTTAAAATAATTTATTGGGCATAATTTTATTGTATAAAATTATATTTTTTTTTTTAAAAAAAAAAAGACTTTTTTTTGGGACGAATCACAATTTTTTTTTGGTGCTAATCTTGAATTCTGCAAAGAAAAGGTGTTGTCTCTTTCTTACTCCAAAAAGAAGGTGACCCATCAGGAAAAGACTCTTTTAATAAACCTGAAGGACTCTTTTAATAAAAGAAGGTGACTTTTAAAAAAATAAATAAATATGATATATTTATATATTATATTCTAAATAATTTTATAATTAAAATAAAGAGTTTATTTTAATCTTGAAATTGGATTTCATGCAATTTAAAATTGCCCATTAAATGATACTCATATATATATGGAATGTTTTAATTCATGAGATGAATATTTATTTATTGATATATATGGTGATATGTATGAAAATAAATGGAGATTGATTATGGACTATTTGACCAATGTGATTGGATTTTATTTTAGTTGAATGCTTGAATGAATGAGTTTTATTAAATGGGGTCTGCGTACCTCGTCTTCTCTAATTTTTTTTTCTTGATGTAAAATTCTATCTCCTTCCTATGTACTTCCCCTTGACTGTTGATCAAGGTTTCTATTTAAATTAAATAGTTTAATGTAATAAGAATAGTTAGAATTATCTTGAAGAAATTGGAGACCAAGGAGCAAGGAGCGCGTGAAGACCCGTTTGTATGGAGCCCGAGTTTAAATGTAATAGTTATGTTTAAATTTAAATTCTTGCACCCCTAGGTTTGACCTTTTGGTTCACTTGGTGGCTCTAGTGAACCAAACTAGAATAAAAGTCCATAATCAATCCGGGTAGAATATAATATTCTATATTTCATGCTAAATATTATAT
The DNA here is from genome assembly GCA_020205555.1 of Panax stipuleanatus. Lineage (NCBI taxonomy): Eukaryota > Viridiplantae > Streptophyta > Magnoliopsida > Apiales > Araliaceae > Panax > Panax stipuleanatus. Next base: position 43,742,604 of record CM035117.1, on the reverse strand, counting down.
ATATTATATTTTATGCAAACATGCTTCGCATGTTTAATAAAATGACGCGTATTTTATATATATATGTGCATGCGCGCTAAACAAGATGAGACAAATAATAACAAACCCCTCAAAGAAATAATATTAAGTCCGAAGCGTTCAAATGATATTTAGAATATCGAACGTCGCCTTCTAGCATGATAAATTAATAGAGTATTAAATATTTAATATGAGCTTGTTGTGCTATCCACAAGGCGAGTATTGCGTATTTAAGATGTTAATTAATCACATTTGATGCTTATCAAGAAAATTGAACGATCTAGTCTTGTTGTGCTATCCACAAGGACGAACATTTTTCTTTTTTGAATTTATGGAAGTGCTAGGCTGGACTTAACTTAAATCATTTTAGTTCGGATGTGCACACACTTGACCATTATGATTTAAGAGGAAAAATAAAAGGAGTTATATAGTGTTGTAATTGACAAGAGTTGTCTACCTATTTATTTGTATATCGCTTGTTGTGCTATCCACAAGGTTATATACATTTGAAATGGGATCCTTATTCTCACTAGCAAATCTTTAATTAGATGTTGCCGAACTATATAAGTGAGGGTAATATAGTTTGATGAAAATAGTGGGAGATACCAATTTAAAATAAAGACCTAAATTTATTTTGGTATGCAAAGTTAATAAAACGAATGTTTGCTAAAATGTTGTTTTCTTTCACATGCAGAATTTTAAAAATGTCTAAATCACTAATCTCACTACGAAGCATACTTGATGCTAATAAGCTTACCGGGCCGAATTATACGGACTGGCTAAGAAATCTGAGAATAGTTCTCACTGCTGAAAAGATTTCTTATGTCCTAAACTCACATGTCCCTGGAACTGTTCCAGAAACAACCTCTGAGGAAGAGATTGCCACCATTGTAAAGTGGCAAGATGATGCATCTGTAGCTCAATGCATCATGCTCGCATCCATGAATAACGAGCTTCAGCGTCAGCAAGAAAACATGGATGCTCCTACTATGTTGATTCACCTCAAGGAGTTGTATGGTGAACAAAGTAGGACTGCTAGATATGAGATATCTAAGGAGCTCTTCCGATCTCGGATGACCAAGGGCAAGGTGAACATAAAGGAACAAAAGAAATCTGATCCAGCTAGCAAAGGAATGTGCTTCCATTGCAACGAGCCGGGTCATTGGAAGAAAAACTGCAAGAAGTTTCTGGCAGACAAGAAGCTTGGAGAAGCTTCGACTTCCAATCAAGGTTTGTTCATGATTGAAATTAATTTTTCAGAAAGTCAAAATTCTACTTGGGTATTGGATACCGGCTGTGGTTCTCACATATGTAATAATGTGAAGGGACTGGTCAGAAGTAGAAAGCTGAACAATGATGAGGTGATCCTACGAGTAGGGAATGGAGCAAAGGTTGCTGCATTAGCTGTAGGAACTTATTATTTAGCAATGCCTTCGGGCAAGTCCATTTATCTTAATAATTGTTATTATGTTCCGAATATTATTAAAAACATTATTTCAATTTCTGTATTGGATATGGAAGGATTTAACGTTGTTATAAAGAACAATAGTTGTTCTATTTATAAAGACGATGTTTTATATGGTATTGGAAATTTGCGAAATGGATTTTATACACTTGACTTACAAGAAAATATATTTCAAATTGAACAAACTAAGAAAAGGAAAAGAGATGATATTAATTATACCTACATGTGCCACTGTAGACTCGGTCATATCAATGAAACAAGATTATCCAAGTTGCATAAAGATGGGCTCCTCGAGCTATCCGATTATGAATCATATCCAACTTGTGAATCTTGTCTCATGGGTAAAATGACTAAATCTCCTTTTAGTGGAAGAGGAGAAAGAGTTACAGAGTTGTTGACATTGATTCACACAGACGTTTGTGGGCCTATGACAACAAGTGCACGGGGTGGGTATTCTTATTTTATTACTTTCACTGATGATCACTCAAGATTTGGATATGTGTATTTAATGAAATACAAGTCAGAATCATTTGAAAAGTTCAAAGAGTTCAGAAGTGAAGTAGAGAAACAAACGGGCAAGAGTATAAAGATACTTCGATCAGATCGAGGCGGAGAATACTTAAGCGGTGAGTTTCTCAATTGTCTCAAAGAAAATGGTATAATCTCACAATGGACTCCTCCAGGTACACCACAGTTAAATGGAGTATCTGAAAGGAGAAATCGAACACTGTTAGACATGGTTCGATCCATGATGAGTTTTACCGACCTTCCAATTTCCTTCTGGGGATATGCCCTAGAAACGGCTGCATACCTACTTAACAAGGTACCTACCAAATCCGCCCCAAAGACTCCATATGAGATGTGGAAGGGGAGGAAACCAAATCTTAAGCATGTTAAGACTTGGGGTTGTCCAGATTATGTCAAAAAGTTTGAACATGATAAGCTACAGACTAAATCCGAAAAGTGTAGATTTGTGGGATACCCTAAAGAAACTGTAGGGTATTATTTCTATCATCCAACTGATCAAAAGGTGTTTGTTGCGAAACATGCTGCCTTCTTGGAAAAGGAGTTTATCCATGAAGGGGTCAGTGGGAGTAAGATATATCTTGAAGAAGCTCAAGAACCACAAATTACCACGGATCAAAGTCAGGTACCTGACCAAGTAGAAGAACCTACTATACCACACCCTGTTCGTAAATCTGGGAGAGTACCGAAGATACCTGAGAGGTATGGATTCGTTATAGAGGATGACGATGAGGTACACATCATGAATGATGATGATCCATTGAATTACGAACATGCCATGAGTAATAAACACTCAGGGAAATGGCTTGAAGCCATGAAATCCGAAATGGACTCCGTGTATGAAAACAAAGTATGGACTTTGGTTTCACCACCTGAAGGCATTAAGCCTATTGGGTGTAAATGGGTCTTTAAAAGAAAGACTGGAGCGGACGGCAAGGTGGAGACCTATAAGGCCCGACTGGTTGCAAAAAGGTTTCAAACAAAGACAAGGAGTTGATTATGATGAAACCTTTTCACCAGTAGCTATGCTCAAGTCCATTCGGATTTTGCTTGCGATTGCAGCTTATAACGACTATGAGATCTGGCAGATGGACGTGAAAACGGCCTTCCTCAATGGGAAACTTGAGGAGGATGTGTATATGACACAGCCAGAGGGATTTGTTTCAAAGGTTGGAATAAATCAAGTCTGTAAGCTGCAACGATCCATTTATGGATTGAAGCAAGCTTCTCGTAGATGGAACATTCGTTTTGATGAGACAATCAAAGAGTTTGATTTTATCAAAAATGACGATGAACCATGTGTGTACAAGAAGGTTAGTGGGAGCGCAATTTCATTCCTTGTATTATATGTTGATGATATATTACTGATAGGGAATGACATTCCTATGCTACAATCGATTAAAATCTGGTTATCTAAACACTTCTCCATGAAGGACTTGGGAGAAGCATCCTATATTTTGGGGATAAAGATCTATAGAGATAGATCTAAAAGGATGCTTGGTTTATCCCAAGGAACGTACATTGATGCAATGCTAAAGAGATTTAGCATGGAAGATTCCAAAAGAGGTCTCATGCTGATGAGCCATGGAATACATCTCTCCAAGAAACAGGCCCCAAAGACACCTGAGGAGAGAGACCGTATGAGTAAGATCCCTTATGCTTCTGCAATAGGATCTATCATGTACGGTATGATATGTACTAGACCGGATGTTGCTCATGCACTTAGTGTAACGAGCAGATACCAGTCGAATCCTGGAGAAAAGCACTGGAAGGCAGTGAAGAATATCCTAAAGTACTTGAGAAGGACTAAAGATATTTTTCTTGTCTACGGTGGGTCTGAATTAAAACTCGAGGGCTTCACAGACTCAAGTTTTCAAACGGACCAAGATGACAGTAAATCTGTTTCGGGGTATGTTTTTACCTTGAACGGAGGCGCAGTGAGTTGGAAGAGTTCCAAGCAGCAAACAGTTGCTGATTCAGTGACAGAGGCAGAGTATATAACTGTAAGTGAAGCTGCAAGTTGATGTTTTAGATGAAAAGTTCATTACAGAACTAGGAATAGTTCCTAAGTCTCATCTTGAATCTAAACATGTGTTGCGGCACTTTGATTAAAGAAATCATTGAAAGAGGAGAGTGTAGACTCTCAAGACAACATTGCAGATCCATTAACTAAAGCTTTAACACAACAGCAGTTTGATCGTCACTTAGAGAAGTTGGGTATGGGATACCATGGCGATTGGCTTTAGTGCAAGTGGGAGATTGATAGTAGTGTGCATACAAGCCAATCATGTATGATGATAAAGCACGTACTTTGTAAACAATCTTATTTATTTATTAATAAAATATTCATTTATTAAAGGCATTTAATTATCTACATGGTGCTGTTTTTATAATATGTAAATAACCCATAGTTTTAAGCAATGCTTTTAGAATCATGATGATGATCATGCTAATGAGATCTAAATTCTTAGAAAGCTCTAAAACTAAAATAGTTCCCAATCGTGGGATTACTAAAAAGGGGATTAGTAAATCCGGATAGATTGGTACATATGTTGCTTGCTAATTGGATGAGGATGATTGATCTCATGATCATTTGTGTGGAGACACTAAAGCAAGTATGTAGGTGCTTATTGGAGAATAAGTTCACTGAACGTGATTCGCTATGGAATACCTAATGGAGTTTTACTCGCATGTCAATAGGAATTCCTAATGTGATAGTAGTACAAGTGATCCTTGGACTTGAGATCATCATAGTATCTTGTATGTAACAAATTATACTTTGACTTATTCCTTAAGACCTTTTAAGGCATATATAGGGTATGCTTGGGTATAATGAGTTACATATGGAGATAATGAATGATCAATAAAGAATCTACCACCTCTAGTAAAAGAGGAGATATGTCCCATGTGATTCGTTAAATGACAACCCAGGAATCCTTGGCCAAGGTGAAATGAAATTAGAAAGGAGTTTTTAATTTGCATTATTTGGAGTTGTGCATTTTCTAATCGAAATACATATAATTAAATAAAATAAGACTTGACAGTAAATCCATGTCTTATATTTAATTGGGACATTGTATGGTGGAAGGATTGAATTGTACGGTAACTATTTACTCACAGGTTCTTTTTGATTAATGTTGAAATCTATATTATCTGGAAAGTCGTTGATCGCTAGGGAGGCTTATCCCTATTGTAGAATAAATATTATTTAAATAAATTATTAGTTTAATTTATTTATTTAAATAAGATTAAAATTATTTTAATTGATTTATTCACAACCGGTTTAATATGGAGAACCTAAAGGGTCACACCATAAAAGGAAGAATAATTATTTAAGAAGGTAATGGCATAATCGTAATAATGCATTAAGTATAATTAATTTAATCTATGGTGATAGAATAAATTAAATAGCTTAATGTTTATTATTTAATATTTTGGAAATATTAAATATAAATTAATAAGAGGAGTCTTATTAATATTATTACAATTATTATTATTTTAATTTCTAAAGGAGTTTAGTAATTAATTTAATATTTAGTACTCTCATTTATTCCTAATAAGATTAGGAGACAAATTAATTAAATGAATTTAATTAATTATTCCCATGTGGTGGGAAGCCTAAATTAATTAAAGGAGTTTAATTAATTAAAAGAAATCCCATGTCTAATAGGATTAGAAGGGTTGACCAATGTCTATATAAGAGAAGTCTTATAATAGATATTAGATTGATGTAATTCCAATTGTTGGAGAGTACTCCTTTTCTATAGAGGATAGAAAACTAAGGTTAAGCCAAACACCCTCCTTCTTGATAATTCATCTTCCTTGGTGGATCACCTCTAGAGGCCAAACACTTGGGTGGCTAACGTTGATCAAAGAAAGGAATCTAACCCGAAAATTCAAGGAGATCACGAAGAACAAGGAGTTGAACTAGTACCTGTGGAAGCTTCGTTCTACAAGGGTATGATTCCATAACTTCTTATTTATCGTTTTAAATTAATAATTTGCATAAAGGATGATCCGGGTAATGGTTTTGTAGAAATTTTTTTAAACTCTGATATACCATGCTTCCGCTAATTTTTGCAATTTGATTGCGTCACGATTTCGTACAAACCCAACAGTTAGTTAAGGCCTTTTTGTTAAAGATCAGTTAGCTTGGATTTGTGCAATAGACGAAGAGGGACGAAAAGTTAAACTGATACATTGGTGATTGTTTCAGCGATACTGGAAGGATCGGTTAGCGTTTCTTCACCCTTCGGTGAGCTATGAGTACTTTCTTCGGCAGCCTTTGGCGAGGAAACAGTCAGCGGATCTAAAGTTAATAAAAACAGATAGTGAAATATATATATAAGTTGGATATTGACAGAGTAATTAATTCAATTAAAGAATGTTGAATATACCTAGGATCAACTTCTTTTTAGCGGACTTGGGTACTTTTCCAGTCAGAGGAGGGGATGAAGCTTTCCTTTTCATTGTCTTTTTGGGTTCGCTGGCTGGAGGTTCGAGGTCAAATATATCAGGGCTATCTCCTTCGCCCTCATCCTCATCACCTTGAACCTCTGCTCTCTTCGCTGACCTCAGCCAGTGCTGTACATTGTTTAGCCTTGGTTTTGGCCTGAGGGATTCTTAGTTAGCTGTTGGGGTGACCATATTTTTTTAAGGATTTGTTTGATCGGAGTAGTGGTTAATTAAGTCAACAAAATAACTTTCCCACCATATGTCAAAGAGTGGTGAGGTTTTATTGCAAGGTTCGAAAAGCAGAAGTGGCAAAGTTAACTCGCATTATCGTGAAACGGTCGGATAACTTTTTGACAGGGTCCGGTGAATCAAAGACAACACGAATGGTTTAGTCAGGGTTAAAAGGTTGATTTGAAGGGAGGGCCATGAGTTGCAATAAACCATGTTGTCTAGCTAACATAGATGTAGAATAATACTTGTCACCACACTTGTCGGCGCCGGATTTACCTAAGATCGGGTTGTAATGAAGGTCTCGCGAATAGACGAAGCTCAACCAGACTTGGACCCTTGGTTATGTTCTTCTAACTCTTCGGGGGAGCGCAACCAGGGTTATGTTTTAGCCACCGAGGACCAACCGTTCGGGAAAAAGGCATAAATGTTCAAGGGTCCCCAAAAGACAAGTAGAGTAAAAGAAAGTCATGCAGTCATTGAAACTGTGTGAGTTAGCTACAACAGTAGGCTTGAATTGTTCAGCATAAATAGACAAGTTGGAAGTCTTAACTTTAGCCTGGGCTAACTCAAGGAAATAAGAGTAAAGTCATAGCTGGGAAATCCACAAAGGGCCATAATGACGATGATAACTAGATGTACAAATGTTAAAATTCCACGAGTACAAAAAATAAATAGATAACGTTTAAAAAATGTTGTAATAGCTTAATAGGCTCCCAAAAACGTTGTGGTTAGCAGTGTCATCTATTAGACACAAATCCACAACGTTTTTAAAATGTTGTCTATTTGACACATTACACAACGTTTTTTTTCTTCTAAAAAGCGTTGTCTATTTGACACATTACACAACGTTTTTTTCTAAAAAACGTTGTCTATTTGACACAATCCACAATGTTTTTTTCTAAAAAATGTGTATTTGACATATTACACAATATTTTTTTAAAAAAAGTGTTATCTATTTGACAAATTATACAAAGAGTTACATAAGATGAATTACTCACAATTAGTGAATGATTTAGAGCTTGTATTTTCAAATATCAATCATAAAGAGAAAATAATATTACAAAAAGAAAAAAGAATCATTTTGAATAGAATATATTAATATCTAATATTACAAAAAGAATTTGTGAAAGTGTTACAATGATTTTTTCAAGACAAGAAAACAATTTGCTGTCCAACTTTAGATCTTGAAAAAATCCACTAAAAGTAAAGCAAAAAAGAATAAACTATCTTTGAGGTAGTTAGAGAAAATATCACTTCAAGCATTGAAGACTTCAGATCCATACTTTTTCTGACCGGAAGGTGTTATTATCCATTGTAATGTATATCAGGGCTTGAGTTGTTCATGTCAGTAGGGTGACATGCTGGTGGGCGCAATTGTGGCAGTTTGGTTGATATTGCTAATGTGCCAGTACCCTGAAACATCGGGGAAAAAAAGAGTCTCAATTTGGACGAAAGGAGTATCATGAGTACGAGGCTGTTTAAAGAGTACTACTCACCAGTGTTTGGATCAAGGCAAAGATTGCAATTGTCTTGTATCTGCCAAGGAAAGAGTCTGCTAGAAATCCTCCAAGTAAACACAGCAGAAAAGATGTGCTTATAAAATCCGTAACGATATTGGCTGAAGCTGCACTAGGCACATGCATTATTCCACTCAAGTATGTCACAAGGTTTACAGCTATCCCCATTGTTGAAAGCCTCTCACATATTTCAATCCCTGAACATTTTAAAAGAATTAGCAAGTTCTTAGGGTCTATAATATTGTAGTTTAAATTGTTTGGGTTTTACTTGGCCAAGAACAAGGATCGGGTTTCATATCATGGTGAAAAATATAGAAAATGAAGAATATGGGAATCTAAAATTCAGAAATAAGATACTATTAATTAATTAATTAATTAAATCATCTGGATTAAACAACAGTAATTAGTTGAAGGAAGTCGGCAAAAAGGGAACTTTTCTCCCTGGCGAACGGTTGATGCTAAATAATGATGGCGAAAAGGATGTGGGGGAACGAGTATCTTCATAGTTTACATGAATACCTCAAATAGAATATCTGCCATGAAAGTGTCAACCAGATAAAATGTATGCCCTGAACATTATCAAAATATAGTCTTTTGACTTTGAAGGTCCCACTCCCACCAATATTCCCCATTAAGAAACATAAATTTTAACAACTTGCTTAGACTTCTGCCGAAGTTTTTTCTGTCTATGTATCTGCTTCTGAGTGTGCTGATAGTCTTTTGTCTTTTAGGGATAGTTAAGATATTGATATATTGTTTTTAGCTCTGTGTAATTCTTCTGCATGAACTACCTGTTTATTGTTAAGTTCCAAAAACATTTTAAAATTATTTAAACTACTTGTGACAAAAAAAACAATCTAAAATTTGCAGAGTGAATAGTTTAGGCATTAGCCTTAGAATTTGATCTAAGATGTTGTAAGCTCTGCAGATGATATGCAGGATTTTTTGTGAAAAATCATGAGCAATGAGGCACATAGACAAACCTAGAATGAGTGCAGCAGGCAACCAACCACCCGTTTTAGACCTGTCAGCAGGGAATCCCTTGTAGTCAACCACATCAGAAACAGTCCAACTCATCTTCCGGTCAGACAAAGTATGGATAACACCTTCCGGTCAGACAAACCAGAGTATAAGCAGACCAGTGAAAAGAAACAATGATACACCAAAAAGTAGAAAATGAACAAAAATGGGTTGCTTTACAAGTGAATCAAACAAAAAGAGAAGATAATGGTGTAAAATGAGTGCATGTTAGACACTAGAGAAATCAAGGAAAAGACTTTACGCTGCAAGGAATGTCTTCAATTCTCTCAATATGCACTGAACCAATAGCTCAAACTGCTTTATGATATCAAAATTTATCAACGGAGCCATGTATAAATCCTAAGGTATGAAGAAAATCAGATGTTACAAACCTGAGTTAAACAACTGAATCCACAATGAGATGAAGTTTGAAGCAAATACATTCTGATTTTGGTCCGAGGCCTCCCATTTGAAAGCATCCAATAAGCATCAAACTGGAGAAATTATGGAACGGAGCAAAAATTGTTATTCAAGATAAGGACAGATTTTTCACATAATCACTACCTGGCTTGTAGAGTTGGTATTGATCCAGTAATCAAGCCATTGTCCCATCACTTCATTCCAGAATTATATACTACTTAGTAACACTTTGATATATATATATATATATATATATATATATATATATATATATATATAAATTTGAAAATTGTGAAGTGAAAGTCTCAGGATTCAGATATCTTTTCTTATTAGCAGGGTTCAACTCCTATCACCAGCAATAAGAAATGTTCCTCTTTAAACTTCTTTCCGTCTGTTATTAATCTGAGTAATATCCAAGCAAATCAACATGCCACAAGTACACGCACTTTGACCAGTAATAAGAAATTACATAAAGTTTTAGCAGCATCATCTGACTTCACTTTAATAAGGCAGTTTAGCCAGTGTATTATTTTCTATAAAAAAAAATTCAAAGTTCAACATGAAACTTGTAAATAACTTGGTGATCTTCACATCAATTTACCAAATTTGTCACAACATTTTTTATAAAAACGTTGATGTTTAAGTGCCATCTTTTAACTGTTTCGTAGTAGTGAATGCAATCTCACCACCAAACTTATTGTTAACGCCAAGATTCGTCCACGCGCTCCAATCACCAAAGCGCGTCCAATCCTACACAAAACGGGTGAACACCGAAAAGCTTGACGGCTTGGGCCGCCAGGGGATAGTTTCGGTGTGAGAGTAAGTATAGGCTGACAAGGTTAACAATGGAGGTAAAATACTTTATTGCTGGAAAATAGTAATATTGTGCAAGTGTACCTTGCGAATAGTCAAACCATATTTTTATAGTACCTCACATCCATGCTAGAATCCATCTTTATATTGGATTAGGGTTCCCCCGTGTATCCTTTTCACAATAAGATAGTATTAAATCTCCCAAGATATAGGAAATCCAATCAATGTCTGACTCCTCTTCCCATAAGTAGAATCTCCATATAACTAGGAGTTATATCCCAACATGATCCAACCGGACCCAACTTGACCCAACCGAGGCCAAACCCAATCCGGGTCTTGGTCCGCAAATATTCGGGCCCCAACACTTGTGTTACAAGCAGCAATCAGTGCACTCCAATACCTCTCAATCAATATCAGTTGTCTATTGAAAATTGAAATTAGATATGAAATAGCAAAACTCTTAAAATATAAATTCAGTAGACAGTTTTCTAGCTAAAAATGCAGAAAAATGAAGATGTAATTTCAGCTACACTTGTATTATGATGGATAATTCTCAACTATTTTACCTTGTATAAAGGAGCACAAATATAGTGCCACATGTATTGGATGAGGAGGAAAATTGAGAGAGAAGAGAGATTCTTCATACTCTACACTAACCCCAAAGGTGAAAAAGAGTATGTAAACTAAATTACAAGCATGGTGACCAAAAATTTAAAAGGAGGGTTAAATAAAGGAAAAGCAAACAATTTTAAAACTTTAATCACATTATTAACTATTCCTCGAAAAACTTCCCAGAACACTTGTAGTCAATAAAAGCAGAAAGGGGAGAAAGAAAAAAGACTACATTTCCTTATAAGCAAAAAACAAACACTATATTTCAAGTTCAACAAACTGAATAATCAAGCATAAAGCGCAATGTCAGAAAAATAAAAAACAAAGAGTGTTCTAGAACAACTGAAAGGAAAAGATGATGAAGCTCAGATCAGACACCTGCTTGTGACAAATCTTGGGTCAAACTCCAAGTCTGAATCAAATCAAATCAATTCAAACAAGTTCTTAAACTACTAACCCAATAGTATCTTCTTGGGTCATCTTAGCCGACCACAAACTCACCTAAAAGGTCATGATTGAAGATACTATTATTAGTAACTTAATTTCTTATGTACAAATAAAAAATTTCCCATATCTTTCGATGGGGGACTATGGTGTTATAAACTTCCTGTCAACGCCGGGAAAAAATATTCTCCTTTTTTTGTGTTCTTTTGATTGTCTTTTCCTTGTTTTTCTTCTTTCTACCCTTTATCTTTCGATGTGTCGATAGATTTGTTAGAAGGTGTGATTTTAAGGAAAAGAACGACATTAGTCGACTTATTTTACAAAATTTGATTTTACTGATTAATTTTGATGATTTGACCGAATGAGGCAGAGCCGCCAGTTGGTATGGTTTAAATGGATGTACTGTAGACATTCGAAATTTTGTATTCTTGTTACTAACCCTACAGGAGGGCAAAATCATCTTTTCAACTCAGATCAGCCCCGGTCTTAACCTGAGAGGTACAGATCAGCCCCGGTCTCAATCTGGGAAGTACATATCAGCCCCGGTATCAATCCGAGAGGTACAGATTAACCCCGATCTCAACCCGGAAAGTACAGATCAACCCTGGTCTCAACCTGGGAAGTACAGGTCAGCCCCGGTCTCAACCTGAGAGGTACAGATCAGCCCCGGTCTCAACCTGAGAGGTACAGATCAGCCCTGGTCTCAACCCGAGAGGTACAGATTAGCCCCGGTCTCAATTCGGGAGGTACAGATTAGCCCCGGTCTCAACCTGGGAGGTACAGGTCAGCCCCGGTCTCAACTCGGGAGGTACATATCAGCTCTGATCTCAACCCGAGGGGTACTTGTCAGCCCCGGTCTCAACCTGGGAGGTACAGGTCAGCCCCGGTCTCAACCTGGGAAGTACAGGTTAGCCCCGGATTAACCCGGGAGGTATAGATCAGCCCCGGTCTCAACCCAGGAGGTACAGATCAGCCCCGGTCTCAACTCGGGAGGTACAGATCAGCCCCGATTTCAATCTGGGAGGTACAGGTCAACCCCGATCTCATCCCGGGTGGTACAAGTCAGCCCCGGTCTCAACTCGGGAGGTACAGGTCAGCCCCGGTTTCAACCCGGGAAGTACAGGTCAGCCCCGATCTCATCCCGGGAGGTACGATTCATCCCCGGTCTCAACCTGAGAGGTCAGGTCGAGCTCAGGTCACAACCCAGGAGGCCAACTCAACTTCGGAGGCAACCTCGAAGCCTTACATCATATCCAGAGACAAACCTGGAAGAACCAAGTCAGCCTCAAAAATAACACTGAGGACAAAACAGAATCGGTTGGGATCCGAACCTTGGAAACAACCCCGAGAAGTCAGTCGAAGGCCATGCCAGCATTAAAGGCAACACCGGGAGGGGCAAAATGGTCATTTTACTAACTTTAAGCTGATTCGGTCAAACTCAAGCCGAATTGATGCTACCAAGGTCAGAACGAACCATAACATTGATCCCGAGTGGAAACAATACAAGACAGCTCAATGGACAAACTGCGAGGAATCAAAGACCTGGTTATGAACTCGTCTTTTTGGACTCGAAAAAGGTTTACTCCCATGTCATTGCGACACTCTCGGCGAGGGCTTTCCGGAAAGGTACAACACGCCTCAAACGGACGCTCCGATTAAAAGTTAGAAAGTTTTGAATCGGACCTCACATTGCTCGGAGTGCACGTACTTCGAGATGACGGGACCCGCTGCCACGTGGAGCCGCACCTCTACATGCGGTTGTCATAGGTAGAACTGCTTCTCCTGGGTCTATATATATGAGGTGACCCTCAGCTCATTTCATAATCGAAAACGCTCTAAACCCTTGCCCGTTTGGTTTCTCAGCCCTACTCTTGTACTCCAAACCCAAATTTTATCACTCTCACGTAGACATACTCATATACTACCACATATCAAAAATTAACCGGTAGAAACAGACTTTTAAAGCCTACGATTCGACAAAAAGCCCGTGTAGCTTTCCATTGTGAGTATTTTTACGATCAGAAAATTCCTATTACTTCATTTCACTTTTATACACTTGCACGTTAAGTTTCACTTTCTGATTATGCCCGGAACTCAGTTCTGTGGCCGTTTTGCTTACGTTTTCGTACATTTTATTACATAAACTCATTTTTTGGCATTTCTACAACTCGGATCGTCGATTCGTCGCTTCTAACAGCTTTTATATACATATATCTTTGTTTCTAGCAACTTCGCCGGACTAGGTTATCTTCCCAGTCCAGGTTTGGCTTTTTAATGTATATATTTAACTGTATATATACTAACTTTTCAATTCTGTCAAGCCCGGATGTCAAATCCGTGGTAGTTTACTACTTTTGTATATATATTTATATATACATTTTCTGACTTATTTGGGCTTGGATTTATACTTTGTGGCCTTTTTATTGCTTATATATATATATATTAACTATATATATTAACTTTTACATTCTAGTTCGGCCTGGATCATTCTATGGCCTTTTTACTGCTTTCATAAATATATATACTTACATTTCTGTCCGGGCAAAGCATAGAATGTCCGTCGCCCTTTACAGTTTTATATATATATATATATATATTTACTTTCTGCTGAGTCTGGACAATTTCGTGTCTCATTTACTGCTTTTATATATATATATATGGAGCTAATCCATGGCAACCGGTTACCGTAGCAACCTACTTTATTCCAGCCGCTACTCCTTGTAGCGGCTTATGTATCAATTTAAAAGTCATCGCAATCAAGTACAGTGGGCCCCATTAGGAGAAAAAAAATCCCCAAGCCGCTACTCCTAGTAGCGGCTCTTTCAATTCTTTTGTCCCACTTTTTTTGTTACTTCCATTATATTAACCTTCTAAAATTATATTATTATAATAATAATATTAATTATTTGATTTATTAATAATAATAAATAAAATTATAAATAATAATTAATTATTTGATTTAAAAAATATAATAATATTAATAATAATATTAATTATTTAATTTATTATTAATAATAATAGTAATAATATTAATTGTTTTATTTAATTATTATTACCTTAAATTAAATTAAATTATTACTATTATTACTATGTGTAGTGGTTGAAAAATAAAATAATAATTATAATAGTATTAATAATAATAATAATAATAATAATAATAATAATAATAATAATAATAATAATAATAATAATAATAATAATAATAATAGTATTAATAATAATAATAATTTAATTATAAATAAAATTTGACTCTTGGCATTGTAATTTGACTCTTTTTGTGGAAGGAACGTTAGAAGTATAGAAATTGAAAATAAGTTTAGAAGATATATCATTAGAATTTCTAATGACTTCAAGTTATATCATTAGAATTAAAAGTTCCTTAGAATTTCTCTACTTCTAAACTTCTAATGACTTCAAGTTATGTATATCATTAGAATTAGAAATATAAAAATTGAAAACAAAAATGATATATATAATGACTTCAAGTTATATATATCATTGTAACTTGTTTTTAATTTTTATATTTCTAATTCTAATGTTTAATTATTTATTTTTCTTCAGAATCACTATGGGATATTTTAAATTTTAAAGTTGATGGGATTCGTTTTATTTTGAAAATTATAACTAATCAATTAGTAGTATTTTACATAATATACAATTATTATTATGTGTGTAGTGTGTTTTTATATTTCTAATTCTAATGTTTAATTATTTATTTTTCTTCAGAATCACTATGGGATATTTTACATTTTAAAGTTGATGGGATTTGTTTTATTTTAAAAATTATAACTAATCATCAATTAGTAGTATTTTACATAATATACAATTATTATTATGTGTGTAGTGTATTTTTATATTTCTAATTCTAATGTTTAATTATTTATTTTTCTTCAGAATCACTATGGGATATTTTAAATTTTAAAGTTGATGGGATTCGTTTTATTTTGAAAATTATAACAAATCAATTAGTAGTATTTTACATAATATACAATTATTATTATGTGTGTAGTGTGTTTTTATATTTCTAATTCTAATGTTTAATTCTAATCTATTAAATATACTAAATTATAATACATAACACCATTGCATGACACTTGTCATTCCCAAATAGCAACACATGTCCTACCTAATTAATGTGCTCATCCATTACTAATTTAATTATTATCTTCTAAAATCACTACTTTTTAATTCCAAATTAATATTTTGAATTTATAATCCCTTAAATCACTACAAATCTAAACTGTTTTGGCAATGTCAACTGTTCTAATATTATCATTATTAATTTAATTATTATCTCCTAAAATCACTACTATTTTGATCCCAAATTTAGATTTTGAATTTATAATCTCCTAAATCACTACAAATCTAAACGGGTTTGTTAATGTCAACTGTTCTAATATTATCCTTTCTAATTTAATTATTATCTTTTAAAATCACTACTTTATGATATTATCATTACTAAGCTATTATCTATTTTGTATGTGTTTTACTCTAATTCTTTTTGTTTTTATCTTATATAGGAGCTAAATTTTTTTACATTATAAACATTTTTATCAAGAGATTAATATATATATATATATATATATATATACACACACACACACAACTGTTGTATAATAACCCGAGATTTAGTGATCAGATTAATTCTATACTAGGATATGTATTTGCGCACAAAACTTTTACCCAACTCTATGTAACATATGCTACCAAAATTTGATCATCGCACAATAATCTACCATCTTTTTATTATATTTTAATTTATTAATTGCACGTATAAATTTATTATTAACAAAATGAATAATCCCGCCGCAAAGCCCGGGTTTGTATCTAGTGATATATATAACTTGAAGTCATTAGAAGTTTAGAAGTATAGAAATTCTAAGGAACATTTAATTCTAATGTTTAATTCTAATGATATAACTTGAAGTCATTAGAAATTCTAATGATATACCTTCTAAACTTGTTTTCAATTTCTATACTTCTAACGTTCCTTCCACAAAAAGAGTCAAACTACAATGCCAAGAGTCAAATTTTATTTATAATTAAATTAGTATTATTATTAATACTATTATTATTATTAATAATAATACTATTATTATTATTTTATTCCCCAACCGCTACACATAGTAATAATAGTAATAATTTAATTTAATTTAAGGTAATAATAATTAAATAAAACAATTATTATTATTATTATTAATAATAAATTAAATAATTAATATTAATATTAATATTATTATATTTATTAAATTAAATAATTAATTATTATTTATAATTTTATTTATTATTATTAATAAATCGAACAATTAATATTATTATTATAATAATATAATTTTAGAAGGTTAATATAATGGAAGTGACAAAAAAAGTGGGACAAAGGAATTGAAAGAGCCGCTACTAGGAGTAGCGGCTTGGGGATTTTTTTTCTCCTAATGGGGTCCACTGTACTTGATTGCTTTGACTTTCAAATTGATACATAAGCCGCTACAAGGAGTAGCGGCTGGGATAAAGTAGGTTGCTACGGCAACCGGTTGCTATGGATTAGCTCTCCATATATATATATATATATATATATATATATATCCATTCTGTTGAGCCTGGATCATTCTGTGGCTCTTTTACAGCTTTTATATATATATATATATATATATATATATATATATATATATATTTTCATTCCAATTCGGGCCTCGGAGTGAAAATCCATCGCCTTTACTGCTTTTATATATATATATTTCCATTATGTGGAGCCTGGATCATTCTGTGGCTCTTTTACAGCTTATATATATATATTTTCTTTCCAGTTCGGGCCTCGGAGTGAAAATCCACCGCCCTTTACTGCTTTATATATATATATATATATATATATATATATATATATATATATATATTCATTCTGTCGAGCCTGGATCATTCTGTGGCTCTTTTACAGATTATATATATATATTTCCATTCCAGTTTGGGCCTCGGAGTGAAAATCCACCGCCCTTTACTGCTTTTATATATATATATTTCTATTCTGTCAAGCCTGGATTACTCCGTGGCTTTTTACAGCTTTTATATATATATATATATATTTCCATTCCAGTCCGGGCATTGGGATGAAAATCCATCGCCCTTTACAACTTTCGTATATATATAACTATATATATATATATATATATATATATATATTCATTTGATATGAATCGGCGCTGACATCTCTTCGGGCGAACTAGATTTCTTTAAATCTCGCCAACTCTAGCCTTCCATAGAATCAACTAAATAGATAATTAGCACAAAATTAGGCCCTGATACCTGTGGAGGCCGGGAAAAATCTTTGGCGATCCCCCTTTCCCTAATGTGTTTCTACCCTTGTTTGTTTTCAATTTGTTTGGTCTGAAGGGTGAATTTTTTAAGAAAAGGCAGACATATAATGTCAACGATTTGAAAAGTTTGATTTTACAGAGTCGTCAGTTGGTATATTTGAAATGGTTGTACTAACTCAACCGAGTTTTGTTTGAAAAGTTTGCAAGTAGGTCCAATTACTGGACTATGTTTGACTTGGTCTTGGAAACCGAGATTCATAGAGTTCGAGGGCTTGATTAAGCAGGGGGAAGGTGTTAGGCAACCCCCGACTTCCGTGAAACACGGTAACCGCATCTTTTTAATTTCCAAATTTATTTACAGTGTGTGTGTGTGTGTGTGTGTGTGTGTGTGTGTTTGCAGTAATTAGGCCTAAGTGTTTTATTTGGAAGTAGTGTCGTACTTCGTTGGACCTATATACGAAGGGTTTGATTTATTTGAAAAGTCCATTTTTAGACAAGATATGAAAGTGATGTTTTGGAAGATGGTTTTCAAACCATTTCGCTCGCATAGGAATTGAAGCCTTTTGATACTTCCATTTTATTCTACCTTTGGCTGATTTTGATTTTATTGTCGGAATGCAAAACATCCTCTAACAAATAAGATATATACAAGTTTCGGGCTCCTTATGAGCATAAAAACCATCGAAGTGACCCAAGCACAACAAACCACAATTTACTATGCCGAGACCTTAAATCCGGATAACTGTTTCAAGGTCCCTCTGATTTACATTTACAAGAAGACTGGCGGGCTGTATTTACAGTGCAAAGTTGTCCATCGTGGTAACCGGATCTAGATCTATTTTATTAATCGTAAATCCCGTGATTCCTAAGCTCACAGAATATTATCAAAAAGTCTGCACAACAGAGATATTGAAATAAAATGCAAATTAAAATCTAGACATCGCAAGACAAATGATTCATCAGTTAAATTTGTGCATGCGCATAGCAAAAGCTTCTCGTTTCCTCTAGATACAGATCTAGGGTCGCGTAGTCGCTTTAATATTTACAGAACTAGAAAGAAAGCTAGATTTAAATAAATCTTAGCCATTCTAGCTGAACGGTTCCAATTTTGACAGCTTTTGAATCGGTTAAAAGTTAGAGATAGATAGATTTAGATGAATCTAATCCACAAACTTTACATTAGAACAGATTCATATCAAATGAACAATTAAAACAGATATTTAATCACATTGAATAAATAATATATATATATATATATATACTTATATATATATATTAAAGCTGAAAAGAGCCACAGATTTCCAATCCAGGCGTGACTGATAAATGTAAATATATATATATATATATATACTTATATATATATTGAAGCTGAAAAGGCCACGAATTAGCAATCCAGGCCAAACGAGTTAGTATAAATATATATATATATATATATATTAAAGCGATAAAAAGTCACGAATTAGCAATCCAGGCTAACAAAGTTAGTATAAATATATATATATACATATATATATATATATATATATATATATATATATATACATACAGTCCCCTTCAGTTAAGGGATCCTTCAAATAGTGTTATTTGAGGGATGAGGCAATTAACCGTTGGATCATGTTTGTGGTGGGCTAGGGGTGTGAAAAAGGGTTAAAAGATGTAAAACAATCTCAGCCACATAAACACCCCTGGCCCACCACAAACATGATCCAACGGTTAATTATCCCATCCCTCAAATAACACTATTTGAGGGATCCCTCAACTGAAGGAGACTGTATATATATATATATATATATATATATATATATATATATATATATATATATATATATATATAGTTATATATATATGAAATCAGAAAAAATCACAGGTTTACAATCCAGGCATGACTGAATTAAATGTTAATATATATAGTTAGTTATATATATATTAAAGCAGAAAATGCCACAGATTAACAATCCAGGCTAAATAAAACTTATATATATACTTATATATATATATATATATATATATATTTATTAAAGCAATAAAAGCCACGGATTTCCAATCCAGGCTGCAAAAACAATTAAAAATGTATATATATACTTATATATACATAAAAGTAAGCTAGAAAGGCCACAGATTTGAAATCCAATCGAAACCAAAAGCTATAAATATATATATATACACTCATATATATATATAATAAATTAGTAAAAAGCTTCAGATCACAAGAAATCTTACAGTGTGGAGCGCTAAAGGCTTTAAACCACTCGGAGGGCTTCAAAACTCCGTTTCCACCGATTAAAATTTGATATGTTGGTATATATGCGTATACCAACGTATTGGAAGAATAAAATTGAAGTTTGGAGCACTATAAGTAGGGTTAAGAGCTGAAATGGGAAAAGTTTCTTTTCTTTTCTTCTTCTTTTTCTCCTTTTATTTTGGATGGTGGGGGTCTCTATTTATTGATCAAAATAGCCACAGGTCTACCTGCGGCTCCCCGGGTGGGCCCCAGTCCCGTGGGCCCCAGTCCCGTGGGTACCAACTCGTTGCCTGCTTCGAACCTTCATAACTTTCAATCCGGGAGTCCGATTGAGGCGTGCTATACCTTTCCGGAAAGCCCTTTCTGAGAGCTACACAATGAAATGGGATTTGACCTTTTCCAAATTTGAGAAGATGGGTCCATAACCAGATCTTTGAGTTTTTATAGTCCGTTTGTTGAGCTGTCGTGTGCTGTTTTCACTCGGGATTGATGTTATGGTTCTGCATAACCTTCATGGCATTGATTTGGCTTGTTTTTACTTGATTTGATGTCAAGTTGGTAAAATGACTATTTTACCCTTCCAGGGGTTGTCTCCAAGATTGATAGGGTTTTCGATTATTTCTCGGGGTTGTTTCCGAGGTTTGATCCCAGCCGACTCTGTTCTTCCCCAAGGTAATCTTTGAGGTTGACTTGATATCCCAGGATTGTCTCTGGGGATGATTTGATGCTTTGGGGTCATCTCCGAAGGTTGGCTTAGTCTCCCGGGGTTGTCGCCGGGGTTGGAGTTGAACCCCCGGTGTTGTCGCCGGGGTTTGACTGTAACTCTTGGGGTTGTCTCCGGGGTTGACTGTATCTCCTATGGTTGTCGCTGGGGTTTGACTTGATCTTCTGGGGTTATCACCGGGGTTGACTTCATCTCCCGGGATTGTCACTGGGTTTGACTTGATCTCCTGGGGTTGTCGTCAGGGTTGACTTGATCTCCCTGGGTTGTCGACGGGGTTGACTTGATCTCCCGGTGTTGTCGTTGGGGTTTGACTTGATCTCTCGGTTTTGTCTCTGGGGTTTAACTGTATCTCCCGGGATTGTCACCAAGATTTGATTTGATTTCCCGGTGTTGTCGTTGGGGTTGATTTGATATCCCGGTGTTGTCGCTAGGGTTGACTTGGTCTCCCTATGTTGTCGTCGGGGTTGAATTTGATCTCCCGGTGTTGTCGCTGGGGTTGACTTGATCTTTCGGTGTTATCACCGTTAATTGTATCTCCTGGGGTTGTCGCCGGGGTTGGACTCTATCTCTCGGGATTGTCGTCGAGGTTGACTTGATCTCCCGGTGTTATCGTTGGGATTTGACTGTATCTCCCGGGGTTATCGTCGAGGTTGAACTGTATCTCCTGGGGTTGTCGTCGAGGTTAACTTGATCTCCCGGTGTTGTTGCCGGGGTTGAATGTATCTCCTAGGGTTGTCGTCGGGGTTGGATTTTGATCTCCCGGGGTTGTTGCCGGGGTTTGCTTGATCTGGACTTCCAGGGTTATCTCCGGAAGGTAAAAGATGGTTTTTCCCTCCTGCAGGGTTAGTAACAGGAATGCAAAATTTGAGTGTCTACAGATGCCCCTCTTTATCATGTTTATGCAATGCAATGGAATGAGCAAGATAAATACTGCTAGACACTGGACATATCATACATGAAAATGCAATGCAATACATGATATAATATGTCATGAATGCTATATGCTTTTGTGGGCTTAGTTGCCACGGGTATGCTATCACGGACTGCTCCCACCATTTCTGCTGGGGATGGAGTTGTTCATGATGGTTTTCACTGAGCTCTTTTGATGCCTAATTGAACGGTAGTTTGCAAAGATTTCATCATCAAATCTTTCTCGATGCTAAATTGGGTTGAATCCAATGGTTTTCCATGTCCGTCGGTGCTACCAAGACCGATTCCATGAGATGTTGTAGGGATGTCTTCAAGATCTCTGTGGAGAAGATTCTTCCTTGGCTGATGCCATTGGACATTTCTGAACTCGACGTTGGGGTCGTCACCAATATTCTCTGTCTTCAGATACATTTTCTGACTTTTTCTCTGCTGGGGATGTTCCTCTTATGATGGGTGACCTCATTGGGGATTCCTGATGCCTATCCTAATGATAGCTTACACCAGTTTACATCATCGAATCTTTCCTGATGCTTCGTTGGGGTTGTCGCCAATGATTTGAATTGTTGTCCAGTTGATACCGACATTTCTGTCGGGGATAGAATTCTTACTATCTACTCGAATAATAGTTGACAATGATATAACCATCATTGAACCTCCTTGACGCCTACCCGAATGGTAGTTTACAACGGTCGATTAAACTGATTTGATTTCTACTCGAGCAGTAGTTTGCAGAGTTTGACCATCACCGAACCTCATCGGTGCCTACTCGAACGGTAGTTTACAATAGTCGATTGAACTGATTTGACTCCTACTCGAACGGTAGTTTGCAGAGTTTGACCAACACTGAACTCCTCTGTGCCTACTCAAACGGTAGTTTAAAACGGTCGGTTAAACTAATTTGACTCCTACTCGAATGGTAGTTTGTAGAGTTTGACCATCACCGAACCTTCTCAGTGCCTACTTGAACGGTAGTTTACAACGGTTGGTTAAATTAATTTGATTCCTTGGCTGGGGATTTGTATAACAGATTCCATCATCGGTTCTCCCCGAGAAGTATTGTTTCTACGATTTTCAATATCGAATCTTTCCCGATGCTACGCTGGAGTTGTCGCCAACAGTTTGCAATGTCAGATACTCTGACCCTCGTTGAGGCAGTTCAAAATGGCATTCATCACCGGCTCTTTCCCGATGCTACGCTAGAGTTGTCGCCAATGGTTTCACAATATCAAATACTCTGATCTTCATTGAAGCAGTTCTCAACGGCTTTCATCACCGGCTCTCTACCGTTGTTATGCTAGAGTTGTCACCAACGGTTTGCAATATCAGACACTCTGATCTTCGTTGAAGCAGTTCTCAAAGGCTTTCATCACCGGCTCTTTCCCGATGCTACGTTGGAGTTGTCACCAACGGCTTGCAAAGTTAGACCTACTTGATCTCGATGTTGGGGGAATCTTTCTGATAGGTCATACCTTCGGACAAATCTGAATACTTTGACACATTCAAAGCCCACTGTTCACAACGCCGGACCTTCCTGATGCTTTGACAGAGACAGTTTTTAGCAATTTTCATCATCGGCATTTCAAATACCCCATCAGGGTTCATAACAATGGATTACGTGAAGATTTTCTTTCGTCAGGAGTTTGACACTAGGAATCAGGGTTTCATGCCATTTCTGCTCAATCGCGTAGGACTTTTTTCCTTGATATAACTTTTCAGCTTCTGGGAACTCCGCTTTAACTTCATTTGGACCAAATTGGAGGGGGTGGGACCCACCCTAAGGTGCCACAGATCTACTTGTGGATGCCGCAGGTAGAGGTACGGCTCCCTACGGGTATAATGTGGTCCCCCCGTGGCTTTCATAAGTCATTTTTAAGTTAAACTATATAGAAAATTCAAAAATTCCTCTTCAGATCTATTGATTTCGGGCTGCTTTTTTCAAAATCCGTCACCTGACAATCGTTTTGCACAACTTCGATAACGTTTACATCCTTTCTTTTCAAGTTTTGACCATTGGAACGTTAGATTTCATATAGAATGCGTTGAAACACAATATAGTGAATACGAATGATTATATGACTTGATAAAAACTTTTAGACTTTGTAAATGTGTATGTTTTACTATGCTGAATGTTTTGATGTGAAAAAAATTAATTTCTGAGACAGTCATTTGGCGCCCTTTTTTGGTCAGTTTACTCATCCTATTTGAGGACAAATGAGCCTGGATTTTCAACTAAAAATACACATGGTAATTTAGCTGCCATGGGGAGTTTGATTTTGATGTTTTTACATATATATGAAATGTTCATGATTTTGGGTAGGTGTGCTACTGAATGGCCACTTAGTCCTGCCTTTGTGCATGCAGATAATCTATTTTACAAAGGAGACTTTAACGAAATTTTTTCAAAAGCCTGAGCATTTAATGAACATGCAATTTTAACTCTACTGGAGATGTATGTAAACTAATGCATGCTTTAGGACTTAGAATATGCATAAATCAATTATTTAATTTTAATAGGCAGTAAGTTTAAGGCTTACCTCACCCTTTCTGAGGTGAATTGAAGATTTTGTTCAGGTTATAAATTCAGATAGACCAGACAGTTCTAGCAGGGTCTCTGTAGGTGTGAGGCGGAGGAGAGCCTCTGATGTCCCTCAGCCTCGTCTAGCCCGGAGGATGGCTTCCCTTACTGAATTAGAGTTTAGATTGGCCACTCATAGGATTCCCTTTTTGATCGATGGAGGCTGGGAGCTCTATTTTGGGAGAGCACGCTAGCAGGAGCATCACAGGAGAGATCTGTATTCCATTCCCTCCTCTTGCTTGGCATCATTGGCCCTTATCTCAGCCAGTCATAGATATTCCCTTGGTGCACTAAGATGGCTTTACCAGAGGGTCCTCACAGTCCGGAGGTATTTTACCGTTGGTGGAGTCCTCGCACTATTGGGGCTCAGACTTGTGCCACCCAATTCATGGCAGACATGGTGCCTGGGTCTGTTATGATGACAGACTGGATAGCTTGCCTTAGAGAGCCTACTCTTTTGGAGCAGATTTCTGGTTTGACCCAGTGGTTGGAGCAGGCATAGTTTTTTATCAAGCACCTTAGCAGGGATCCTTTAGAGGCAGATTCGTTTGATCCTTCCAGCTCCGAAGCTGGCCCCTCAGGTGGTCCATATTCTGGCAGTTTTACTGATGCAGATTCTCCTCTCTATCGGCCCGACATTCCCTTTGGCAAAGATTCAGTGAATCAGGAGGAGTTGCAGCAGGTTGATAGTCTAGATGCAGATATCATAGACTTCTTTCGATAGATTTCTCGTTATATCTTTTGATAGGTCTCTGTTAGATATTGGGTGGCTGTGTCCCATTTCTCATTATCTCTTTTTATAGGCCTCTGTTAGTCATTGGGCGGTTGTGCCCCATTTCCCTACACTTTTTATTTTGCATTTTAGTAGAAGACAAAGATGATGCTTTCAATAGACAGTGTATTTAGAAATGCATAATATTTCCTATTTATTGAATCCTATTGTCATTTATCATTATCATCTATCATGATGTATGCATTATGTCATGGATATGCATTCAGATAGGTGAGTTTAGCATTGACCCCTGGATAGTCTCATGATACGGTTCTACAGATGTCTTCATCTACCATTAACCTTATTGAGCACATGCCACCTTCATTGATAGCATCTTCTTTGAGATCCTGGTATGACAGTTTGCCTCCCACAGATAGGGCGACAGTTGATCAGATGTTGGGGCATTCTATGGCCATCTTGGCTTTCTAGGTCCCACTAGGCTTCGTGGACAACATATTATCTTGCTGGATATCTGAGCGACAGATTTTTAGATTTGGAATCCATAAACTGACTCCTACGTTGGAGGAGTATGAGCACATCACTAGTTTACCATTGGATCGGCCTTGTGCTAGAATGGCCATCAGTGATATGAGACGACAGTTCATGACCTTGACTGGCTTGAGGCGCAGAGTCGTCACAGATGAGATTACTTCGGGGCATGTGGTGTCCCTGGACTTCCAAATTGATCGATTTGGCCGGCTGGATAGCTATGTATGATATTCAGGAGATTTTACTATCCCTGCAAGGGATTGGCAAACTGCACGCGCAGATATTTTGTTGATGTGCGTCACAGTTTACCTGTATATGCCGCTGTATATGGACCACTTAGATATTGACCTGATTATAGTGGTTCGTGCTCTCAAACAGGGTTATACCATCCTGCCCATGATACTAGCAGAGACCTTGAGGTCGGCTACATTCTGCCATACCCATCATCTGGGGTTCTTCAGGGGTAGTGCCATTTTATTGTACGTGTGGTTTATAACACACTTGAGACCCATCGACACTTTTAGACATCATGGATACTATTTTACTCATGAGATAGCCATGTCCTACTCCTTTTAGCCGACTGAATGTACAGATGCGGCATCGTGGTTGGCCTTTCTGACGGCGATCGAGCATCCAATTGCGATCTTAACCTGCTCAGGACTCAGCTCCCCTTATAGCTTCATTACTCATACAGTTGGCATGGATTATCTACCCTTGGCGGGTTTGAGAGAGGTGACCATATATCATTCACTGGTCGTCATGGGATAGTTTGATCAGTTTTAGGATATTCCCCACTTTAAGGGGGCTTTGGATCAACGACTATCAGCTTCGTATTTGTCATCAGCTGACTTGACCAGTATTTAAGATTGTTGGACTCATCGTGAGAGGGCTGATTTTTTGACTAGTCATTTGGGTCGTTCTCTAGAGTATTCTGCATGGTTGGAGGCAGACATTACATCAATTTTGGTTGTTTACTCAGAGCCGAGTATTGATTCTGATGAGGAGGAGCCTATAAAGGACCCTGATTCTCCCACCGAGGATGAGCTATTTGTTGGATTGACAGTAGCTTTGGTCAGTGACCTCCCTAGCATTCCTACTGGTACAGATCCATCTCTTATAGATTCATTAGCTTAGATGACCTTTGAGAGGGATCAGGCGGGAGCATTGATGTTGACACCCCTTTCTGGCAGGGATGTAGTTTTTATCGATAGGGACGATGCTCGGGCTACTCGGGATGCAGTTTTTGTTGAGATAGAGGAGGCTCTAGTTGTCCAGGATGCTGCTTTTATTGAGCGAGATGAGGCTCTAGCTACCTGGGATGTTTACATTGCTAATGGTACTGCACTCGGGTCCTATACACATAGCATCATTGCAAATATGAGTGCCTTCATAGATGATCATAGTAGCACTATGCAGAAGGCTTTGGATCTTCTAACTCACATGGAGACCTTAGGACATGAGCTTACAGATGCACCTCTATCTTCTAAGATGGATGCCATGTTGGACTTGCTATCCCGTTTATCAGCAGGTTTATAAACTAGCTTTTATTTTCTTGCACAGACTAGGTTAGCCATTTTTGTCATGTACAGTATACATTGTATATATTAAACAGTGTTATACGACAGAGAAATATATTTTGATTCACTTCCCTTTTGGATATGTTTTGTCATTGCTGAGTGATTACCACTTTTTTCATGCCTTGCTGTCTTGATGTATCATGAGCTTTTCCTTGATGGATTGACATTGAGATGTCGGATAGTACCTCAGAAGGGCCTGTTGATCAGGGATGTCTTGATAGTATTTGGGTTTTATATGAGTTTTGGTGTCTTGGGACTGGTTTTCAATAGGGTTTGTATTTTTTCTTGAAGGTTAAATCGCACCATAAATGGCTGCCTACGTACTCTCGAGTTGAGAGAGATCAGGTCATTCGTAGTTCGGCTTGGCCTGAAAGGTTTGAGAAGTGTTTATTTGGGTTTGAGCTTGGTTTGAGGGGTTTTTGAATTTTTTGTTTGGTTTGACCGCACCGTAAATGGCTAACCTACGTACTCCCGGGTTGAGGGAGATCAGGTCATTCGTTGTTCAGGCTTCTAGTGAAAACCTGAATTGATTTGATCTTTTTTCTCGCAGGACCAGGATGATGGCTTGCATGTGCTTTAGACATAGTACCTCTTCACGTTGTCTGAATTGATGAGCTGGGGAAATTCTTTCCCATCCATTTCTTGCAATCTGATGGTTCCTCAAATCAACACCTCTTTGACAATGAATGGTCATTTCCAATTTGGGGCAAACTTTCCTTTGGATTCATCTTAATTGGCAAGGACTTTCTTCAGTACCAAGTCATTTTCTTTGAATTTTCGGAGTCGAACTTTCTTGTTGTATGACCGAGCAATCCTTTGCTGATATAATTGCCCGTGAAATATGGTTGTAGCCCTTTTTCATCTATCCAGGATAACTGGTGGTATCGCTCTTGCAACCACTGGTCTTCTTCCATCTGAGCATCTATTAACACCCTCAATGACTCCATTTCTTCTTCTATGGGGAGTACTGCTTCCATTCCATAAACTAATGAGTAGGGGGCAGCCCTAGTAGAAGTATGCATTAACGTTCTATAGGCTAGCAGAGTCAGAGGCAATAGGTTAGGCCATCCTTTGTGTTTGGCGGACATTTTTGCATGATCTTCTTGATATTTTTGTTAGCTGCTTCGACAGCACCATTCATCTTGGGACGATAGATGACGGAATTAAGATGCTTGATTT
Source organism: Panax stipuleanatus (assembly GCA_020205555.1). Taxonomy (NCBI): domain Eukaryota; kingdom Viridiplantae; phylum Streptophyta; class Magnoliopsida; order Apiales; family Araliaceae; genus Panax; species Panax stipuleanatus. The sequence continues at coordinate 43,714,288 of CM035117.1, read as the reverse complement.
GAAACTTACTGCATAATTCTCTCATCATCTGGTTGTTTAGATTCTTGGCATTATCTGATACGATCACCTACGGTTATCCATATCGACAGATTACATTATTTCTGATGAACCCAATAATTACCTCTTTGGTGACTTTGGGAAAGAAGGCAGCCTCAACCCATTTGGTAAAATAATCGATCATGGTGAAGATGAATCGATGACCATTGCTGGCTTTGGGTTATATTGGCCCAATCACGTCTATTCCCCACATGGAAAAAGGCCATGGCAAACTCATATTATGCAATTCATTTAGAGGAGCGTGGATGGCATTTCCATGAACTTGGCATTGGTAGCATCTTCTGACATGATCATCACAGTCAGCTTTGAGAGAGATCCAGTAATTACCTATTCTCAATATCTTCTTGAAAAGTAGAGGACCGCTCATGTGTGGACCATAGACTCCACCATGGACTTCATCCATCAGTCTTTGGGTTTGATCTTTATCCAGGCATCTTAAAAGGCCTATTCCAGCATCCCTTTTATAGAGTGCATCTCCGCTCAGATAGAATTTCATAGCCATTTTATGAATCCGCTTTCTTTCAGCTTGACTTGCCCCGGTAGGCGTAGATCCATCTCGCAGATATTCTTTTAGATCTTGGTACCAAGGCTGTTTGATAAGAGGTAGTTCATCTGATATTTCTCCAATGTAATTGTCATATGCCAAGGCCTTTTGGCTTGTAAATTTGATGTCAGGAATTCCCATCCTATCAAATATATGGATCAATGAAGCCAACATTGACAATGCATCAGCAAAGTCATTCCTACCTCGAGGGATGTGGATGAAGGTTATTTCTTCAAACTCCATGGATATCTTGATAACTTGCCGATGATATGGCAGCAAATGTAATTCTTTGGTATGATATGCCCTGGTGGTTTGTTTGGTAACCAACTTAAAATCCCCAAAGACAAGTAAACGTTTGATACCCATGGATTGGGCCAGTTTCAACCCCATTATACAGCCTTCATACTCAGCTGTGTTGTTGGTGTTGACAAACTATAACTTTATGGCCACAGGATACTGTTCTCCTATAAAAGAGACAAAAACTGCCTCAGCTCCGGCACCTTCCATGTTCACGGCTCCATCAAAATATATTTTCTAATATTGGACTGTATTTTCTTGAGGGATTTGTTGAATTGTCATTATCCCATCATCTGGGAAATAAGTTTCTAAGGGTTCAAAATCCCCTGATGGTGCTTTGGCCAATAGATCCACAATTCTCTGACCTTTGACAGACTTCTAAGTCACGTAGATAATGTCGAACTGTTGTAGTATCAACTGCCATTTGGACAATCAGCAATTCAACGTGGGTTTGCTGAATACGTACTTCAGCGGATCCATGTGGGATATGAGATAGGTCGTGTGCCCATGCAGATAATATTGTAACCTCATGGCGGCCCACGCTAACGCACAGCAGGTCTTTTCAATCAAAGTGTACTTCTGCTCGCCGCTACTGAATCTTTTGTTGAGGTAATAGATAGCTCTCTCCTTACTTTTATCATCTTTCTGCCCCAGCATACAACCCATTGCATTGGCATTGACTTACAAGTACATAAACAAGGGAACCTCATCCCTTGTGGGTACCAAGACAGGTGCTTTGATCAATTGCTTCTTGATGGAAAGGAAGGCTTTTTGATAATCTTCATTCCATTTCATGGAGGAATTCTTCCTTAGCAGCTTAAAGATGAGTTCACAAGTTGCCGTGAGTTGAGAGATGAACCTGCTTATGAAATTGATTTTCCCTAAAAATCCCCATATTTCCTTTTCTGTTCTGGGCACGGGCATCTCGGTGATTGCTTTAATTTTGAAGGGATCCAGTTCAATGCCTCTATTACTCACTAGAAATCCCAACAACTTGCCTGATTTGACACCAAAAGCACATTTGGTCGGATTCAGCTTTAGGTTGTACTTGCGCAACCTGTTGAAAAGCTTTTTGAGATGGATGATGTGGTCATCCTCCTTCAGGGATTTGACGATGATGTCATCCACATAAACCTCTATTTCTTTGTGCATCATGTCATGAAAAATGGCCATCATGGCTCGCTGATATGTGACACCGGCTTGATAAGGCCGAAAGACAAACGTCTATAACAAAAGGTTCTCCAGGGAGTGATGAAGGCTATTTCCTCCCTGTCATCTTCAGTAACCATGATTTGATGGTATCCGACAAAACAGTCCAAGAAAGAATACATGCCATATTGCGCTGTGTTGTCTATCAGTATGCGGATAAAAGGTACTGGAAAGTTTTCCTTGAGACAAGCCTTGTTCAAATCCCGGTAATCCACGCATACTCGTACCTTTCCTCTGGGCTTAGGCACAGGAAATATATTGGATAGCCACTTAGGGTAAGTTGATAGCATGATGATGCCGGCTTTGAATTGCTTGACAATTTCTTCTTTGACTTTCAGACTCCACTCAGGTTTCAATCGTCTGAGCTTTTGCTTGACTGGTTTGAATCCATCTTTAATGGGAAGTCGATGAATGATAATGTCATTAGACAAACCAATAATGTCTTCATGTAACCATGCAAACACATCCTGGAACTGAGTTAAGAGTTCAATCAGGTCTGCTCTTTGGTTTTGGGTAAGGTCCAAGCTTATCTAGATTTCTTTATGGTTTTCTGAGGTTCTGATATTGACAGTGATGGTTTGATATAGGTTTGGTTTGGGTTTGTCTTCGACCCATTATTTGTTCTCCTTGGGCACCTCAGAGTCATCCATCTCCTCTTGATCAACCTCCATCAAGTCGAAGTCCAATTCTACATCAAAGTTGTAGTCGCTGTGAAAATTTGGCATCTCATCAGCAAGGCCAAACAAATCCAACTCTGGAGTCCTGAAAACAAAATGCTTTCACTTTAATATATGAAAGTGTTTGATCATACAAAGAATTAGCAAAAATATGACAAAAGTAACTGTTATCGCTATGCAACAAAATAAGCAGGAATAAAACCACGCTTCAGGGTAGATTGACTTTCTGTCCTTTTACCCTTTTCGATTGATGCATGGAGTGCTGCTCCAATTATCTAGAGTCAAGTCCTCATGAACAGGGAGGATAAAGGAGTTGCTGTTGTCTGTCTCCGCTTTGATGATGACTAAGACAACATTCATATCAGGGCCAGTGCTTTTCTTTAAACTGCTCCCCTTATCCCTGTTGATGCGAGGGATTAGGACTTGATCTTCTAAATAGTCATCATCTGGGATATTTTCATTCATACCCTCAGTTTGCACCAGAAAATACATGTTTGCAAACGGGTCTCGTCCTCCATGCAGGAACATTTTTTTGCCTTTTTTGCTTTTCCCATCAGGCTTTGGGACTTCTCTTTCACTATCCAGCTTGATCTGAGGGATTAGCATACCTGACACAGTAGTAGGAATCTTCCTCATTAGTTTCAAAAACCCTGCAACAGTGAGGTTTGGTAGCAGAATGGTGGAGGCAGGAACTGATGGATGCTTTTGCGGGTTCCGATGGTTTGATCTGGAGGAATAGCCTAATCGATCCTTCCCTGTCTGACTAAGGATTTGCACCGGACTTTTGATTCCTTACTGACTTTTCCCTAACCTTTTTCCAGGGCAGAAACCCAAGGATACCATTTCCTGACCGACCGTCATCTCTTCGGTAGAAACTTTTGGCTTTAAAGTTGGTGCCCCAATAGGTAAATATTGAGTGTTGCTCACCTCCAAAGCTTAAAAACTGACAGGCTCAACCCCTTCATCGAGACTAATTACCGTCATATCGCTTTGTATATAAACAGAATATTCTGGCTCGGCATTTACAGTAATTATCAGATTGTCATCAATGATGTACTTGAGTTTTTGATGAAGGGTGGACCAAACTGCTCCTACCATATGTATCCACGGTCTTCTCAACAGTAAATTATATCATATGGTAATGTTTAGTACCTGGAAGGATATGTAAAAAGTATGGGGACCAATCTCCAGTGGAAGTTCGATCTCTCCCACAGCCTCTCGGCGAGATCCATCAAAAGCTCTGATGACTACATGACTAGTCCAGATTCGATTTGGATTAATCTTCATTCTCTCTAATGTGTCATAGGGACAGATGTTCAGGTATGATCCTTCATCTATCAGCACACTTTCGATCACATATCCTGAGGACATCACTGTTATGTGCAATGACCAGTCCCATCCACTAGTATATCATCGTCAGTGAAAGATATCACATTACTATTGAAAATGTGCTCTATCACGTGATGAAACTTCTCAGTATCTACCGTCTTCGGCAGATGTGCTTCTTCTAGTACTTTTACTAGAATCTTGCGATGATCCTCAGAAGATAAGACCAAATCCAGAATGGATATCTGTCAGGGTGCCTCTTTGAAGCTTTGCACCACTTTGACTTCATTATGCCCCATCTTGCTGAGGAATTCTTCAATTTTCTCCTCCAGACACTCTTCCTTTGGCTTTAATGACTGAGTTGATCACTCGCTGAGGCAGGTACAATGGGTTTTCCTTTGATATAACAGCAATGTGGTTTGATGTTGATCCTTCATCTTTCCCATAGTTCCATGGGACTCTTTTCAGGCTGACGACGGGATATTGCGATCTGAATGGCAATATTAAAGGCTCAGGCGCAGCCACTTTCATAGGATTCTTTCCTTCTTGGGCCCTTTTTCCCTGAAGTATCAAGGGCATTTTGGCTAGATCCATTTCACAGGAAATGACAGCCACTACCTCTTTCAGATTCCATGCAATGGGCAGAAAGATTGTTGCCTCACCAGGATAGCCATAATCTTGGTTTGCCTTCAGCAGTTCACCACTTTTAATTAGATTTTGAATCAAATGGTGAAGTCCCCAACAATCCTTTGTGTCATGACCAGGCGTGTTGGAATGATATTTATAGATCCTATCAGGTTTGAACTTCTTGGATTGAGGGTCTACTAAGGGCAACAATTCTGTAACTTTCGCCTCGTTGATCAATATTTGGAGAATTTCTTTCATAGGCTGATTCAAATGAGTGAAATTCCTTTTAAAGGCGAACTCCCTGTTAGCCTAGAACTTCTCTTCCTTAGCAACCTTGTCGGCCCAAGGTTCATGCTCATGAAACCAGTAATGATCCCTCATGGCAATGGGGCTAATTTCAGCCGTAGGAAGATTTACTCCCTATTGGTTGGTCTGATTGATCAATTGTCTCGTTATCTGATGTTGATAAACTACCAATTCTGCCAATTGTCCAACTTGTTCCTTGATATATTTAATTTCTTTCTCTATCAGAAACTTCCTTTCTGAATATTCCCAATTGTTCGGGCTATCTTTGTTTACTTGGGATGACTCTCCGACATACTGGAGGTACTTGGATCCTTCTCTATTTCCCATGCTGATCATATTGACACTCTCCTCATTGTGTTGAGACAGAGGATTGTCTTGGACATGTGGTTGTTCTTGTGCTATCACCACAATCTCCCCATTATCTATCAGGTCTTAGATTTTATGTTTGAGAGACCAACAATCTTGGGTATCGTGGCCCGGTGCTCCAGATTGATAAGCACACTTCTTACTCGGGTCAAAATTTAGTCCTCTTGAATTTGTCGGTAGAAGGAGCTGGACAATCTTCTTTTGTGCTGTCAGAAGTTTCAGCACAATTTCCAGTTAGTCCCCTAAGGGTGTGAACGTTCTTCGACGTTTAACTTCTCTGGTCTTTTGAAAGGGGGGACTCGATGATTGTGCAGGAGTTTAAAAAGGGAAATAATTTCTCCTTTGAATGGGCAAGCTTGGATTGCCTCTCTGATTCTGTCCCTGAAGTATCAAGGATACATCCTTCTTCTTCTCTTAGTGGACTCTTCGAGGATTGCTCCCATAGCTTCCAGCTTGAATATGCTAGGCCACTGCCTCCAAAGCGGTAAGGTATTTGATCTTCCGAGACTTTGGACCCATTTCGGTCATTTCTCCATGTTTAATCATTTCTGAGAACGATTTTCCTATACCTGCTAGGACCCTCTCATAATATGGAGCTTCCTGGATGTCTATAAAAGTCATTACTATCTCAGTCTCTGTTATAGGTGGGGTGACTTGTGCAGCCATTCGTCTCCATCTTTGGGCATGCTCACGGAAAGACTCATTGCTTTGTTTTTTGACCTTGGTTACTTGATATCGATCCGGAGCCATCTGAGACTGAAAGCTATATTGATTTAGGAATGCATGTGCTAGCTCTTCCCAGCTGTGGATCTTAGAATTATCGAGTCAGCCATACCAAGCTCGAGCTTCCCCAATCAGATTTTTTTGGAATAACTGCATTCTGAGTTTCTCATCCTCAACATATGATCCGAGTTCTCCAATGAACACTTTTAAATGAGTGTAAGGATCTCCTAATCCGTCATACTTTTCAAAATTAGGGATTTGAAATTTGTCTAGATATCGAGCCCCTGGGAATATACACAGATCTGAGAAGTTTACACTTCCAAATGCCCAGTTCCTTTGATGGACCGGATTATTTCTTCCATTTGCTAGACCTTTTTCCTAATATCACCAATTTCCTGATCATTTCTGAGATTGGTGATTTCAGGGGTTTTGTTGGTTAGATCCTTATTTTGAGGCTCAGGTATCTGAGTATCTTTCTTCTTGTTGGTATCTTGACTGCCACCTTGTGTGGACGATTATGTTTGAACAGGTATTTGTTTACCCTGCAGACTTTTGCTTTGCTCCTTTAGGAAAATAGCCAATTCAGCTATCTGGATCGTTAGTCGTGGATTCAGGTTGGGCACTTGAAGTCATGCCTAGTGATGGGCTTAGTGCCTTTTTAGACTTTGATTTGGTAATGGGACCAATTTTTTCCTACAATAAAAGTAGGTATGTTAATTTTGATGTATATATTAACAGGATGTATGCTATGCAATGCGTTATTTTTGAAGTTTTATTAATCTTTTCCTGTAAAACAAAGGTCAGTTGTGTTGATGACAAGATAGCATGACAAGATCTACAAGATATGGAATATATATTTACATTTATTTGATATTTACATGGAATTTGAAATTTACATTGAATTGAAAGGGGAAGTGATAAGTAGGTTTTATACCTACTTATTGGATATCAGCTTACCATAACTGAGGCTTAATCTCATATGTTTTAGTAGCTTTTCATGCATTTTATCTATGTTTTATAGAATGCATGCTTGGAAACTAGCTTGGTGGCATTGTGTATGGATTGGATATGAAACAGGCTAGAGTAGGTGCAAATTACATGTGATGGGATGTAGGGGAGAATGGCATGATAGTAGTTTGAAAGAAAGCAGCAGCAGCAAGTCAGCAATATATTGCAGTAGTCAGCATTCTGCAGAAACCAGGGCAGCGCGCTCGCGCCTGGCCAAGGCTGCATCAATAGGCAGCGCGCCCGATCCCATTTTTCTCTATGGAGTAGCACGGCCGCGCCATGCCAGTTTGACCAGCAGTTGACTTTTCACTAAAAAGGTCAAATGAATGTTTACTCTTTTAGGGTGTAATTACAAGTTGAGACATTATTCATTGATCATTTTTATTGCCTTTTTAGGGTTAAAGAAATATAGAGAGAGAATAGCCTTTTCTTCTACATCTAGCTTCCTCTCTTGGTTTCTATAGTGGATTTGAATAGATAGCTTAGATTAGGGCTAATTTTGGGAACATTGGATCTTGGTTATCATTATATGCTCAGATTTGAGGAGATCAGATTTTCATCTTTCTATCTTTAGTATCTCTTTATTTTCATTTTGGCTTCCAATGTATGAACAATCTCTTGTGATGGATTTTGATTTATCTATGAACTAATTTCTATTATGGGGTTATAATGAAACTTAATATATAGTTCAGATTTCTATACTTCTTTATGAGACTTGGTTGATTATCTATATTGGTTTATCTTATATGATTTGCTTTAATTGATTAATTGCTTGATCACCAATTACCATATTAGCCTATACGAACTTGAAAACAGAAGTATATGCTTAGAACTAATCATATTTGCATATGTATGTGAATTCTACTTTGTGATGGAATTTATGTTTTGTGCCTAGGATGGACATATGCCGAAGCACCATATATAGTCTATTGAGCGCTTGAGCTTCAACCCACTTTGCTTGTAATTCACTTAGACATATAGTGTATTAATCAAATTGGGTGTTTCCATTTATTCTATCTATTTGTGGATCGAATGTAATATGGATTTGGTACATTGAGAGATTATATCTTACTTGTGTGTGTTCGACTAATAATCCAACATAATTAACTAAGCTTGTAAGGAAGTGTAGTGTCTTGAATGAAGTGTTAAGTGAAATCATATACACAATATTCCCCTTATTTGGCTATTTCGCTTGTTATTCTTCTATTTTCTTGCTAGTAGCATTCATAGTTACCATTTCACATCTCTCAACTATTTAAGTAGACCAAAATAGTTATAAAACTGTTGCATGTTAGATTAAAAGGCATTCATTATTCTCCGTGGGAACGATACTTTACTTACTCTATATTACTTGTGGATCACGTGTACTTGCGTGTGTGTGTTATTTTGATTAACACCCAAACAAGCCAACAAGTTTTTGGGCACCGTTGTCTGGAATTATTGATTGTTTTTATTACTTTTATCATCGGTTTAAATTAAATTGGTAATTGTTAAATAAATCTTATCTTATCTTATTTCTATTTTTATTTTTCTTTTGTTTCAGGCACTCTTGAATAGTGTATGCACACTCGATCTAAGAAGTCTACTTTGGTGCCTAGAAGGGACAACATCAACGGAAGGGTTTGGCGATTGAGTAAGGGTACTCCTAGCATTCAAGAGGAGACTGAAACACCGGTAGTTATGGCGACAGAAGAACATAAATCACTGAGGGACTATGCAATGCCGCGTATCCATGAGTTACAGTCGAGCATCACAAGGCCAGCAATAGCTGCCAATTTCTTCGAAATTAAACCAGGAACAATATAAATGGTGCAAAACTCGGTTCAGTTTGGGGGTATGGCTAATGATGACCCGAATGAGCATTTACTGAGCTTCATTGAGATATGTGACACCTTCAAGTTTAATGGAGTGACGGATAATGTAGTGAGACTTAGACTTTTTCCATTCACATTGAGAGACAAGGCAAAGAGTTGGCTTCACTCGCTACCACCGGGGTCCATTACCACTTGGGTAGACTTGGCACAGAAATTCTTGGCAAAATTCTACCCACCCGCAAAGACCGCAAAAATGCGAAGTGCAATTTTCACATTTGAGCAACAACATGGGGAGTCCTTTTATGAAGCAAGGAAGAGATACAAAGAAATGCTAAGGAAGTGCCCTCATCATGGAATGCCTTAATGGATGGAGATAAATATATTTTACAATGGATTGGGTAGTCAAACTGGGCCTAACATTGATGCCGCTTCAGGAGGGGCGTTCATAGGCAAGAGTTATGAAGAGGCATATGAGTTGTTAGAGACTATGGCTGCAAAAGATTACCAATGGCCTTCTTCTAGACTGAGTCAATAGAAAGTAGCAGGAGTATTGGAGGTTGATGCCATCACGGCCTTAGCGGCTCAACTGTCGGATATATCAAAGAAAATCGATTCCATTGCAGAGTCAAAAGTGCAACAAGCGGCCTATGTTTGTGAGCTTTGTGTGGGATCACATCCTACAGACCAATGTGCTATCAATCCTGAATCGGTGCAGTTTGTGAGCAACTATCAGAGGCAACCAAACTAATATCAGAACACTTTCAACCCCAATAATAGAAACCACCCCACTTGTCATGAAGCAACAACCAAAACCATCAACAAGCTCCAAGACCTTTATACCCTCCAGGATTCCAGAGCCAACACCATCAATAAGCTCCCACTCCTCAGCCAGAAAAGAAATCAGAAATGGAGGAGATGATGTTGAAATACATGGCTAACACCGAGGTGATGATAAAGAGCCAAGTTATGGCTATTAAGAATTTGGAGAATCATATGGGCCAAATGGCTAGCATGTCGACAAATAGACCACAAGGGACTCTACCTAGTAACACAGAAGCTAATCCAAGGAGATAAGGGAAAGAACAATGTCAGGCTGTCACACTTAGGAGTGGGAAAGAAACTGCAGCTCCAGAGGGCAGCGAGGCCGCTGTTCAAGAACAAAGGGTAACGGTGCAAGTTCGCCCATCCCCAGAAATAGAATCTGTAGATTTTTCAAGGGAGAAGGATGGTAAGCAAGGGACTGAAACAGAACAGAAGGAAACAGCAGAGCAACCATGTGTTACTCCACCAAGAGTGTATCCACCCGTCCCTTATCTACAAAGGCTCCAAAAGCAAAAATTGGACAAGAAATTTGTCAAGTTCCTCGAGGTATTCAAAAAGTTGCAAATCAATATCCCATTTGCAGAAGCTTTAGAACAGATGTCGAGCTACGCAAAATTAATGAAGGGGATTCTGTCTAGAAAGAAGAAATTAGAAGATTTTGAGACAGTGGCCTTGACTGAGGAATGTAGTGCGGTGTTACAAAGGAAGCTACCTCCCAAACTTAAGGATCCTGGCAGTTTTACTATCCCATGCTCTATTAGAAGCTTATCATTCAACAAATGTTTGTGTGACTTGGGTGCTAGCATTAACCTCATGCTATTATCGTTTTACACACAATTGAGTTTGCCGGCTCCAAAATCAACAAGCATTTCTCTTCAGCTTGCAAATAGATCCATTACTTATCCAAGAGGTATATGGTGGATGACATCCTTGTAAAGGTGGACAAATTCATATTTCCCGCCAATTTCATCATCCTCGCTTATGAAGAAGACAAATACATTCCTATCATTCTTGGAAGACCATTCTTAGCCATTGGGAGGACTCTCATCGATGTGCAAAAAGAAGAACTTACTATGAGAGTTCAGGATCAAGAAGTCACATTCAACGTGTTTAAGGCTATGAAATTCCCTACAGATGAAGAGGAATGCTTCCGGATGGATGTGGTTGACAGGGCTGTGAATGAAAAGTTTACACATATGATGGACATTGATCCTAAACGAGTATGATGAATTTAGACTGCAAGCTTATGAGAATTCAAAATTGTACAAATAGAAAGTGAAAAGATGGCTTGATCAAAAAATCATTGATAGAAAATTTGAGCCATGACAAGCCGTTTTGTTGTTCAACTCAAGACTTCGTCTCCTTCCGGGGAAGCTCAAGTCTTGGTGGTCAGGACCAATCATGGTGAAAATAGTATACCCTCACGGTGCAGTGGAAATATTAGGCCAAGATCCGTATAAGCCACTCAAAGTCAATGGGTAGCGGTTGAAACACTATTGGGGAGGCGAGGTCGACCGCCAAAAGGCCTCAATATCCCTTGTCACTCTATGATTGAGCCCCGAGATAGTCAAGCTAAATGACAATAAACAAGCGCTAGATGGGAGGCACCCCATCCACTCTATTCTCCCCCTCTATTTAATTCTTGACACATATTTTATCACTCTTCCCCCTCATGTTTAATTCTTGTTACTGTAAGTGTTAGTCCATTTTTGGTATAGTATAGAAGATTTCAATATTGCATTTTTGAGTAAAATACATTTAGTTTGAATAGTGCAGTTTTGATTTAGTGGAATAAAGTTAATGTTTCATCTTGGGTACCCTTTTTTGCAGTAAATTGTTCAAGTATTTAAGTGGCTGCTGAAATTCAAGTGCTGCAGATTCTGTAGATTTGGGTGCAAGTTAGCGCGGCGGCGCCAGAAGGCAAGGCAGGCAGAGCGTGCCCGCGCCATCCTAGGCTTATGGCAAAGCGCGCCCGCACCACGACCTGATACTAGTTTTTAAAAACCCACAGAATCGATACTGCTGCATTATAACTTCTATTCAACTTCCACCTAGTCTCTCAAATTCAGAATAAGACATATCCTACTCCACTACTTCCATCAAACCTAACCTAATCAAAATCATTTCCCCACTTCCATCTTCAACTTTACAATCCCACAAATTCTCTCCCCACAATCTCCTTAAACCTAATTCTTAGCCACATTCCTCACTACATCAGAACCAACTCTTCCACCAAATTCTCTTCTCCTACAACTCAGCCTCTCTTTCAATATAAACCCTAATCATAATCAACATACAAACCCATCCTTGATCAACATCAGAAAAAGGAGGAGTTAGGGTTTTAATAGGGTTGCTCACAATTCATCTGGCAGAATTTAGGGTTCAAAATTTGTCTGGCAGAATCATAGCTCCAAAAGGGTTCGTTCTTCATCATCTTCATCCTATAGTGGTAGCAATGGTGAAGGTAGTAGCAGAGATGTGTTGGACGTATCTAAGTTTGTTAATCTGTCTGCCCAACAACACTATTCTGATGTTCTGGTGGCCAAGACATTTATATTGGAGAGGATCCTAAAGCCGAGCAAGGAGGATGGGAGGCTGTGGAACATGATTAGGGAGATTGGATGGGAGCTAGTGGTGAGTACTCCAGTGGAAGAGCCCATGGCGATTGTTCTAGAATTCTACGCTAACGTGATGGAAACGCAAAATGGGATTTCCTTTGTGCGTGGCAAGCAAGTGAGCTACTCTATTCAGGCTATCAATGACATTTTTCACTTGTTTCCTCCTCCAGTTGCAGGTACAGTAAATTAGGTGGAAGCCGAATGCTTTGAGACAGATTTGGATAAGTTGGTGAAGGACATATACAAGCCAGGCACCACATGGGCTACCAAGCTAGGCACCAATAGAAAGACGCATTTCTCATACACCGCTCTAAATCGATATGCCAAGGCTTGAAACAATTTCATATGTGCCAATTTGATGCACATTCACCATTAGCATGATGTCATTACAGACAGGGCCATTATTCTTTATGGGATCATCATTGGGAAGTTCATCGATGTGGGGCATTTGATTCATCATTACATGCTCAGGTACATGCGAGGAGGTACCACCGGGGGGATTCCACATGCGTCCATAGTGACCCAGCTTTGTGTTAAGACAGGTGTTAATTGGGCCAATGAGACATTACAGATGCCCATGAAGGACATTGACCACGCAGCCATAAAGAAATATTCAGTTTGGGATGGTGGCAAGTCTCACCCTCGAGGCCTTGGTTTTATTATGCCAGATGAAGAAGAAGAAGCAGAAGCTCCAGCTCAGACCTCACAAGCAGCAGGGCCACCTCCTGACTACGTTTCCAATCATGATCGTCAGATACGACATTTGCAGTCTAGGTTGGATTCCATGCATGTGAACTTTCAGGCATACGCCGATGGGTTGTCTGGAGCATTGGCGCAAGCATTTTGCTCAGCAGGGCGTGCTAGTGGAGTTTCCTGTTTATGGTCGGCGATTCCATATCCACCACCAGATACACCACCCGAGCCAGAGGCGGGTGGCAATGATGATGCCACTTAGGAGAGTTTCCTTACCCTTTACCTTCCAATGAGAACATTGCTATCTTTAAGTTTGGGGGTATTAGGTGTCATTAGTAGTAATTAGTAGTTGCATTTCATTTAGTTTAGTTGCATGTAGTTTGTAGTTGCATTTCATGTTAGTTGCATTTTTAGTTTAATTCTCATATCTCATAGTTTACTTTTGCATGTTTATGTTAGTATGTTTATTTTGCATTTAGATTAGTAATCACATTGCATGATTCCAATTTCAGTTGGTTTGAGTTCCATTTGGCCTGTGATGAAATTGGAATTGCATTATTGTTGAGCATTGTTGATAACTTAGGCTTGGTCATATTATCATTACATGATGAAAATCTTGGTCTGTTGATTTTGATGTAACCAGATAGCACGATATTGTTATTTTTGCTTGATTGGTTTAAATGGTCACATAATTGTCTTCTGGTGGAAAATGTTTATTTTTATGATAGAGATTTAGTAGACAGTTAGCAATGACCAAGATGATGCAAAAATTCAAGTTTGGGGGAAAACAGGGATTATGCATGCTTATATAAAAAAAATTGAGAAAAAAGAAAAGAATGATGTTAAATAAACACTTTGGCTAGTTTAGTTATGTGGACTTTGATACTCGAGTAAGTACGCCCTAGGGGTTGTCTTTACACCTAGCGCCCTAAAGCCTTCTGGCTTGGGAGTCGTTGGTTGAAAGCTCGCTACACGGGTATCATTGAAAAGTCTAAGATGGCTAGACATTGCACAGTCGGGTGTAATCACGAGAATGTGCGAATATCGCCCTTGTGAGTGATTAAAAGCATAATAATCCCCTTGTTGACCCTTAGATTAGTTTGATGTGTAGTCTTGGTTGGAGCTTAATGTGTTTACTATTTTTCTTTATTTGAAACTGTATTTTTTCCCTCTAAGAAGCATATTATGTGAGGTATTTGTCTACATCAAGCTCAGTGGTAGCTAGCACACACACATTACGTCATTGTTAACAAGTTTTAATTTGCAGAATGTATATTCTATGGCCTTGTTCTTGGTTGGATGCATTGTTCATATGTCTTTATGGTTTCTCTGAGGCATCTCATTTGGTATTCAAATTTGACTGATATTGGAAATCATTAGCATTTTAGAGCAGTTTTCATTTCATATAGTTAGCATTTGTATTTAGTTACTTGAGGGCAAGCAACAGTTTAAATTTGGGGGTATTTGATAAGTAGGTTTTATACCTACTTATTGGATATCAACTTACCATAACTGAGGTTTAATCTCATATGTTTTAGTAGCTTTTCATGTATTTTATCTTTGTTTTGTAGAATGCATGCTTGGAAACTATCTTGGTGGCATTGTCTATGGATTGGATATGAAACCGGCTCGAGTAGGTGCAAATTTCATGTGATGGGATATAGGGGAGAATGGCATGATAGGAGTTTGAAAGAAAGCAACAGCAGCAAGTCAACAATATATTGCAGGAGTCAGCATTTTGTAGAAACCAGGGCAGGTCGCTCACACCCTGAGAGAGCTTGTAGACAGCGCACCCGCGCCTGGCCAAGGTCGCATCAGCAGGCAGCGCGCCCGCGCCCGCGCCCATTTTGCTCTATGGAGCAGCGCGGCCGCGCCATGCCAATTTGACCAACAGTTGACTTTTCACTAAAATGGCCAAATGAATGTTTACTCTTTTAGGGTGTAATTGCAAGTTGAGACATTATGCATTGATCATTTTTATTGCCTTTTTAGGGTTAGAGAAACACACAGAGAGAGAGAGAGTAGCCTCTTCTTTTACATCTAGCCTCCTCTCTTGGTTTCTATAGTAGATTTGAATAGATAGCTTAGATTAAGGCTGATTTTGGGAACATTAGAGCTTGGTTATCATTGTATGCTCAGATTTGAGAAGGAGATCAGATTTGCATCTTTCTATCTTTAATATCTCTTTATTTTCATTTTAATCTTTTGTGATGGATTTTGATTTATCTATGAACTAATTTTTATTATGGGGTTATGATGAATCTTAATATATAGTTCAGATTTCTATACTTACTTGGTTGATTATCTATATTGGTTTATCTTATATGGTTTGCTTTACTTGATTAATTGCTTGATCACCAATTACCATGTTAGCTTATATGAACTTGAAAAAGGAAGTATAAGCTTAGAACTAATCATATTTGCATATATATATATATATATATATATATATATATATATATATATATATATATGTGTGTGTGTGTGTGTGAATTCTACTTTGTGATGGAATTTATGCTTCATACCTAGGATAGACATATACCGAAGCACCATATGTAGTCTATGGAGCACTTGAGCTTCAACCCACTTTGCTTGTAATTCACATAGACATATAGTGTATTAATCAAATTGGGTGTTTGCATTTATTCTATCTATTTGTGGATTGAATGTAATATGGATTTGGTACATCGAGAGATGGTCATATCTTACTTGTGTATGTTCGACTAATAATCCAACATAATTAACTAAGCTTGTAAGGAAGTGAAGTGTAGTGTCTTGAATGAAGTGTTAAGTGAAATCATATACCCCATATTCCTTTTATTTGGCTATTTCGCTTGTTATTCTTCTATTTTCTTGCTACTATCATTCATAGTTACCATTTCACATCTCTCAACTATTTAAGTAGACCGAAATAGTTATAAAATCGTTTCATGTTAGATTAAAAGGCATTCATTATTCTCCGTGGGAACGATACTTTACTTACTCTATATTAGTTGTGGATCACGTGCACTTGCGTGTGTGTGTTGTTTTGATTAACACCCAAACAAGCCAACAGGAAGGTATGAAGAGACTCCCCTTCGGTTTTGGTTTATCAGAGGCTGACCTATCTTAGGCTACTCTCGCGGCTTTTCGGCATAAAGGTCCTCAGATCATCACAATTTACTAGAGGGGAACTTAATTCGTTCTTTCAATTGGAGCGGATCTAAGCGGCGCCTTTCCTGAGCCTAGCAAGATTAATCTCCTTTGAGTTTAGTAATCAATCACCGACAGGTTCGCCTCCTGGTGGAGGAATCACACAGCATACATTCACATACATCGTGTCTCACCGTATGAAATGATGACATTGTGCGAAGCACTAATATAAAGAAGTAAAGCATTTATTTACATCCATTTAATGTAAACACAGCATACACACATGTAGATAAAAAAGGGAATTCTTGAAAAGATTGAAATGCGGCTTAAGCCCTCTACTGTCCTCAGCAGAGTCGCCACCTGTCGACGTCGGGAAAAATCTTTTGCGATCCCCGTTTCCCTAATGTGTTTCTGCCCTTGTTTGTTTTCTATTTGTTTGATCTGAAGGGTGAATTTTTTTAGGAAATGGCCAACATATAATGTCGACGATTTGAAAAGTTTGATTTTACAGAGTCGCCAGTTGGTATATTTGAAATGGTTGTACCAACTCAACTGAGTTTTGTTTGAAAAGTTTGCAAGTAGGCCCAATTACTAGACTCTGTTTGACTTGGCCTTGAAAACCGAGATTCATAGAGTTCGGGGGCTTGATTAAGCGGGGGGAAAGGTGTTAGGCACCCCCTGACTTTCGTGAAACACGGTTATCGCGTATTTTTAATTTCCATAATTTATTTACAGTGTGTGTGTGTGTGTGCTTGTAGTAATTGGGCCTGAGTGCTTTATTTGGAAGTAGTGTCATGCTTTGTTGGACCTATATACAAAGGGTTTGATAAATTTGAAAAGTCCATTTTTAGACAAGATACGAAAGTAATGTTTTGGAAGATGGTTTTCAAACCTTTTCGCTCGCATAGGAGTTGAAGCCTTTTGATACTTCCATTTTATTCTGCCTTCGGCTGATTTTGATTTTATTGTCGGAATACGAAACATCCTCGACCAAACAAGATATATACAAGTTTCGGGCTCCTTATTGGCATGAAAGCCATTGAAGTGACCCGAGCACTACAAACCACAATATACTATGCTGAGACCTTAAATCCGGATAATTGTTTTAAGGTCCCTCTGATTTACATTTACAAGAAGACAGGCAAGCTGTATTTACAGTGTAAAGTTGTCCATCGTGGGAACCGGATCTAGATCCATTTGATTAATCGTAGATCCTGTGATTCCTAGGCTCACAGAATATTATCAAAAAGCCTGCACAACAGAGATACTGAAATAAAATGCAAATTGAAATTTAGATATCGCAAGACAAAGGATTTATTAGTTAAATATGTGCATGCGCGTAGCAAAAGCTTTACGTTCCCTCTAGATACGGATCTAGGGTCGCGTAGTCGCTTTAATATTTACAAAACTAGAAAGAAAGCTAGATTTAAATAAATCTTAGTCATTCTACCTCAACGGTTCCTTTTTTGACAGCTTTTGAACCAGTTAAAAGTTAGATATGGCTAGATTTAAATGAATCTAGTTCACAAACTTTACATTAGAACAGATTCATATCAATTGAACAGTTAAAACAGATATTTAATCACATTAAATAAATAATATATATACTTATATATATATATTAAAGCTGAAAAGAGCCACAAATTTTCAATCCAAGCGTGACTGATAAATATAAATATATATATTTATATATGCTTATATATATATATATATATATATATATATATATATATATATATATACACACTAGTAATTGCCCGTGCCTAAAGGCACGTCGTAACGAAAAATTAGATTAAAATTCAAAAAATACTACATTACCTAAAGACTCATAATTCTCCACACTACCACAATAAATTATTTAAAAAAATAAATAAATATCCAGAAAAATCTAAACCATCATTCCGTACATATCTAAACCACCAAAACAACCATTATTTCTTATCCAAAATCATTATAACCATGTATAATTAGTTGACTTTACAAAAGACGGAACACGAAAAATACACACATGCAAAAAATAGAGAAACAACTTCGTATTCTTTACAGCTTACACCAAGTATTCTTCAATATATACCTGAAAATATTTGAAATATAAAAATTATCGAAATATGTGAGTCAAAATAAAACAATTGTAGACTTACAATCAAATAAGGTTTTCTTAGTACCATTTCAACAAACAGGTAGCTGTAAGGGATTTGGATAGCCCGCAGAAAGGGTAGCGTGTAGGGGTGGATTTGATTTGGGCAGAATTTTTTTTGTGCGAGATGAAATCTGAACCTCTAGTTTAAGTTGGTAGAATTGAGATGAAATCTAGGTCATTGAATTAAAATTAGAATGAATCTGAATCGTTCTTGTGTTTTCCCGCCCAAATTAATTTACATGTGAAAATATAACGACCGCAATACCCGAAAAACATGAAAATTGTGTAAATGCTAAAAGGTCCCATGTTGGTTACATGCAATTTTGTGATAAATAAACGTAATACACTAATAATTATAATAGTAATAATAATAATAATAATAATAATAATAATAATAATAATAATAATTATTATTATTATTATTATTATTATTACTATTATTATAATTATAATAATTATTATTATTACTATTATTATTATTATTGTTACTGTTGTTATTATTATTATTATTATTATTATTATTATTATTATTGTTATTATTATTATTATTATTATTATTATTATTATTATTATTATTATTATTATTATTATTATTATTATTATTATTATTATTATTATTATTATTATTCTTGTTGTTGTTGTTACTATTATTATTATTTGTTGTTGTTATAGTAATTATTATAATTATTATTATTATTACTATTATTATATTAATTATTATTATAATTATTGTTATTATTATTATTATTGTTATTGTTATTGTTATTGTTATTATTATTAATTGTTATTGTTATTGTTATTATTATTAATTGTTATTGTTATTGTTATTGTTATTATTATTAATTGTTATTGTTATTGTTATTGTTATTATTATTAATTGTTATTGTTATTGTTATTATTATAGATTAATTTTTATTGTTACTACTATTATATTATTATTATTATTATTATTATTATTATTATTATTATTATTATTATTATTATTATTATTATTATTGTTATTGTTATTAATATTAATATTATTTTTGTTATTATAATTTATTATTATTATTATTATTATTGTTATTGTTATTATTATTATAGTAATTATTATAATTATAATTATAATTATTATTATTACTATTATTATATTAATTATTATTATTATTATTATTATTATTATTATTATTATTATTATTATTATTATTATTACTATTATAATTTTTTATTTTTATTTTTATTATTATTATTAGTATTATAATAATTACTATAATTTTATTATTATTATTATTATTATTATTATTATTATTATTATTATAGTTCAGCCTTTGGACTTTCTGTAATACCCGAGAATTTCCATCCATTATTAAATGAAAATATTAATGGAAATGAGAATTTATTTAATATAAATGATTTTGTGTTATGAGATGAATTAATTCAATTATATAAAATTAAATGATTATAATAATTGAAAAATTGATGGAGTTTGCGATAAACTCATTGATAGCCTTGTGTGGCACAGTGACGTAATATAAGAATGATTATATTAATTTAAGCAAACAGTTAATATATATTAATTGTAGAATATTAATTAATTATTGTGGAATATTAACTTTGATTAATTAATAATATGTGATTATTATTATTGCAAGAAATATAATAATAATAATGAGCAACATGTCTATAATATAATAAGATTTATATTTATATACTGTGTGTGATAAATGAGCAATGGTTGTGAAAATTAATAATTTCATTAACTAACGAGGAATAGATTAATTAATATTATTGTTAATTAATCAATGAGATGAATAATTTATTTATTTTATATTATGAATAATAAAATAAATAAGTAAGTTATTAACGTAATAAGATTACATTAATCGTTACATGCAAGTATATTTAAACTATACTATATGATTGTACATAGTAAAACTATGTGTTTTGATACTTGAGGTGTAAACATGCATTATAATGCTACTTTTTGTGACATTAGCATGTGTGGGTATTCATACAATAAAGTTCCTTATTAGATATGAAAGGTAGTGTGACACTAGTATATAAATAATTAATAAAGTTCCTTCATTCATTGAATAAGGCAAGATGTGTTGTGACATTTAAAATAGCCTATGTGACCATGTGGTAGGTATAATACATTAATGTCTACTATATGGAATATTAAAGTATATAAATAATTAATATTAATAATTATTTCAATAAGTGACATGGATGGGATAGTGAGACTTCTGATAATGTGAAGTGTCACAACCCAATTATATAATAATTTGGTAATATCAAAATGTACATGGATTATATGATGTGAATAGAAATATACCCCCAACTTGCTATTTTGTAATATCATTACCTCAATTAGAGTCCATGAATACCCCTAAATGAATTTAAACCTAAGAAATATATACATGCTTATTTAACTCAAGTATCAACCATATGTACATGAAATGCTATTCTTGAAATGCTGAGATATAAGTATTGTCCCATATTGAGTGTCCAAATTTCCCCATCTCTTCTCTCACGTGAATAGCCAATGATCTAAGCTACTCCTTCATCATTTCTCTTCCTAGCTAGCATTGAGGGTGATAATGACAAGGGGTGTGGGTTGAGGTGGTGGTTGGACACTATTCCATCAACTCCCCTCAATCCTCTAGTTCTTCATTTCCCCTATTGTTTCAAACCTTGGGGCAATTGCTTTGTATGGATATTGAATTCTCCTATAAATACCAAGCCTCTCTTCATTTTCTATGTTGCTAAAATTTGTGCTAGGTTGATATAAAGAGAGTATTGTGAGTTTATAATCTGAATTTGAGAACAAGTCTTGTGCAAGTTTGAGCTCAAGAGGTATAACCTCTAAACCCATTTAAATTTCAATTCATAGAGATTGCATGATATTGTTGAAATTAGTGTGTGATAAGGTGCTAGCATAAGTTGTTAAGTATATCTATGTGTCAGGAATGTAAAGTGATGGTAGGCAAGCATGCTAGCTAAGTACATTATGAGAAATTCTGAAGCTCTGCAATAACAGAACATCTTCTGGTCTGGAACGGGAGCCGCGCGGCCGCGCGTCTCCCTAGTACAATTTGGGCGCGGCCGCGCGCCACTGCAGAAATTGTTGATAATTTCTATTATATCTTTTGATGTATTGAACATGTTGTACTAGTAGGGTATGCTTATAACTTGTGACGAACGAGAATTTTGTAAAGATATTGAATATTTATGGAGATAAATAAATATTTTTAATGATTTAATTATTGAATTAAATAATTAATTCATGAATTTGTGGTAGATTAATTTAATTATATGTGTGACATTAATTAAATTAATATGTAGTGATTTAATAGTTCAAAGTATTTAATTAATTGAGTTTATTTGATTAATTGAATTAATTAAATAAGCATATGTTACTTTAATTAATTTAATAATTAATTAATGAGTTAATGAATTGACATAATTAATAAATAAAAATATTAATTATGTGACAATGTGATTTAATGTGAATTATCTTATTTTATTTAATTGATTTAAATAAAATTAATTAATCAATAAGTAAGGTGACAATTAACTATATAGTAAATTAGTTTATTAAAATAAATGGGGAAAGAAAAGAAGGGGAAGGCAAACAGGGCTTTAGGAGAAGTTTATCCGTTGTTAATACAACGGATACTTATATAATACGTATATTCGTTATTCTAAGTGATTATCAGAAAAAAGTTAGAGAAATTTTAGAGAGAAATCAGAGAGAAAAGAAGAAGGCATTGAGAGAAATTGAGAAAAGAAGACTTGAGAGATCATTGTGTTGTTATCAATTGATTATCTTCAAACTAACTAAAGGGTAAGAGTAATTAAAGAAGTGAGTAATAATTGTAGCTTGCGCACGAGGCAAGTTTCCTAAACTCAAATCTTTATATTTGAGCAAGTTTTCTATCCCTAACTTATTATTATTGTTTGGCAAGTTTCCTAAACTAAACTCTTTAAATTAAGCAATTGCTATGCTTAATTACTATTGTTGAGCAAATTCTTACTCTTGAATATCCAAGTTTAGAATTTCACATGAGATGCCATGATTCTTTTAAAAGTATCATTTAAGTGTACAATACTTATTCGATTGTATACCTTGAGAAGTTAATATTCAATTTGAATATCATTTATTGAGTTATCCAAACCAACTTTATTTGGTGCGGATTCTGATGTCAAACTGAGATGAACAACCCTAATATAGGGAATTAATGAAGATGTTTAAAGCGTTAAGATAGTGTGCACAGTATCAGTACGAAGGGCTGATCTCCCTAAGTACGAGAAGTAAAGTCTATAGTCTTGTGACTGTTAAAGGTTGGAAAGGTTAATATACTTGACAACCTAAGACTCGGTTCAAGGTCTTAATGACCCTCAGAAGTAATTTGACTTTTGACTAATATTCTTGATTCAAAAGTTGAGAAGTAATTTGACCCTTGGTTAATATTCTTGATTCAAATGTTGAGCTTTCTGTTATTCAGAATTCTTTCACTCGCATGTTATTATTTTGTCATATTTTTATACTTGCGGGCATCCGTGCTCACTCTTGCATAATAACATTGCAGCTAATAATGAACGAAGTGATGTACCTTCTAGTAGCAAGGGCAAAGGAAAAACTAACAAGTGATGAAGATTTGTGTTGTCATGAATAATGTTAAAGTTTAAGATTTATGTATGATGATTTAAGACTTATTTATTTACGTTTCCGCAAAAGAGATTTAAGGTTAAGTATAACCTGGGATTTATGATGTATTTTTATTTCAGATGATGTAAGATGATGATTTATTTATCTAATAAATGAATTTCATTATTTATGGGTAGATAGTTGTATGATATTGGAACAGTGAACACCAAATCCTGTAGAAATTAAGATACCGGATTTGGGGGTGTCACATAACTCACATTAACATATGGAATAAGGTTACTAGGTTATAGCAATCCATTCTAGTTGTTTAGTTGAATATTTCAAAGAAAACTTAAAGTTATGAAAAGAGGAACTTGGATATATAAATACCATAATAGTATTCTGACTTTTGAGACATGTTAGTATGACTTAGAAACACATGAAATGCATGCTAACTTATGTATAGGGGTTCCGTGATACATTATGAACATGTGAACCTAACTAGTGCACATTTCTAACAAAAGCGTAGAGTTTGAAAACAAACTTTGATAAATTATATCCATGTTGATATTCTGACCATACACGCATGTTGATATGGTTTAAGAATGCACGAAAGGCATGTTGACTTGTTTAGATATGTTTCATAGCATGACATGAGCATGTAGACTTCGTTTGCGAACTTTACTAAGTGAAAGTATAAGTTTGAAACGTAAATCTTAACATGTTATTGTAAGTTTCATATTCAAATATTTATGGACATATGTGATAGTATTCTTAGACTCACTCACGTATCATGCATGTATATATACCATGATTAGTTGCCGTGATTCAAGTTTAGCATAAACGAAGCATGTTTTCAACTAATAACTGTGATAGTCACATGTATGGAATGCGAATACTCATAAGTATGCTTAATATAAATACCTTAAGTGTTTACAAGGAGAGCATGCTAGATGTTGTAACATCACGACCTTGAATGGCTTTAAATTATTGAAAGTGTTGACTTAGAATGTATTGCATGTATGTTTGGAACGAGGAAAGGTTGTATACAAACATAAAAGTATCCTTTAAACATGAATACATGCTACGTGATATTATATGATGTCACTTGAACCCGATTTTGACGGTTAACTTATGAGAATGCCATAACTTGCTAAAATAAAATATATTTATTATTGATTGTAGTCTTATGTGATATTAATAATATGCGAATATGTTTACTAATTGTGGTAGTCTCACATGATAGTAACGATGTATGAATATGATCAACTTGAGAAAAGAGAAAGTTAAGAATATAAATTAGATACTAAATAATTGTGTAGCTAGGGTAAAACTTAGCTTGTGTGTTGATCGTATATTTGAAGATATAATGTGAAGTTAAATTATATGACTAATGAATATCATATATATACATAATTGTATTACGATAGGAATCCGAAAGTGTTGGCTAGCTTTACGTGAGTAAACTACGCATAAGGCAAGTATCCTAAACCCTTGCATTACTTTATTCAACGGATATCGTAAGCGAGTATCTAAACCTTATCTCTTTGGATACAAGTATTCTATCTCTGTATATTGCGAACTAGTTTTCTACTTAATCGTTTGAATTGAATTAGCATACTTGAACTCTTATTTCATTAAAGCTATTATTCATGTTGAACTTAGTATTGTTCTTGAATATTGTGAAAGTGTCTATGCCATTTGATTCGGCTAGACTTATATTATTGAAAAGCGACCCAAACTAATTGATTGGTGCGGGATCTTGTATTTGACAGAGAAGAACAACTTTCTTTGAAGGGAATATATAATTATCGGAGAACCGACGTGCACACTTAAGTATGATTGATTGTTATGCATAACGATGGTGTTGTAAGCTGATCACCTGTTGTACCTATTTTTGTTGGATTTTTAGTTTATTACTGTCAATTCTAATAGAAGTTCATAGTCCTTAGTGACTGCTTAGTATTCAGTTATCTTGAAATCTTGAATTGATTTATTATTGAATCACATTGATATTATTCTGTCCTTAGCGACTATTATTGAAAATTGTTGATATTCTTGTTATCCTTGAATTATCAAACCTTGTTATACCCTTTCGAGAATTAAGAATTATATCACTTACCCTTATTGTATATTACTTGCTGGGCAATTTGTGCTCATTCTTGCTTTCCCTAAAATATTTCAGTTAAGGCAGAGCATGGCGAACCTTCAGGCGTTGATAAGGGCAAGGGCAAGGCTACCAACTAGCTTGTCTCTTTTATGTTTTTAATATTTTAATGTTGTATTAAGATGATGTAGCAAGACTGGATTTGATTATGTTTAAGCTTAAGTTAGATTATGTAATAAGTCGTTAATTGATATTATTATGTAATCTATTAAGTACTGTAGGTTGCGAGACTTGGGGGAATAATTATAATAAACCATTGTATATTATTCTAAATTAGATATTCCGTTGTGGATGTGTGATTTTAGTTATTATTGTATTACCATGAGCACGTGACGAACCGAATTCGAGAGACCAAGTGGCGATACCGGATTTGGGGGCGTCACACTTTCTCACTCCTCAGAATTCTCTCTCTAAATTTCAAAATATGTTGAATTTGGGGGGGGGGGAATGAGAGAGATATTAAAGACCGTTGGAGGTTGAAGCTTTAATTGATTTGAGACCGTCGGATGTTGAAGCCTTTGGACTTTCTCTCTCCGCTCTGTTTTATATTATAGATTGAAGTTGAAAAAGCCACGAATTAGTAATCCAGGCCAAACGAGTTAGTATAAATATGTATATATGTATATATATATATATATATATATATATATATATATATATATTAAAGCGATAAAAAACCACGGATTAGTAATCCAGGCTAACAAAGTTAGTATAAATATATATATATATATATATATATATATATATATATATATAAAAGTAGAAAAATCCACAGATTTACAATCCAGACATGACTAAATTAAATGTTAATATATATAGTTAGTTTTATATATATTAAAGCTGAAAATGCAACAGATTTACAATCCAAGATAAATAGAACTTATATATATATATATATATATATATATATATATATATATGTATATATATATATATACTTATATATATGTGTATATATATATATATATTAAAGCGATAAAAGCCACAGATTTCCAATCTAGGCTGCAAAAGCAATTAAAAACATATGTATATACTTATATATACATAAAAGTAAGCTAGAAAGGCCACAGATTTGAAATCCAAGCGAAACCAAAAGCTATAAATATATTTATAAGCTCATATATATATGATAAAGCAGTAAAAAGCTTCAGATCACAAGAAATCTTATAGTGTGGAGCATTAAAGGCTTTAAACAACTCGGAGGGCATCAAAACTCCATTTCCACCAATTAAAATTTGATATGTTGGTATATATGCATATACCAATGTATTGGAAGAATAAAATTGAAGTTTGGAGTACTATAGGTAGGGTTAAGAGCTGAAATGGGTGGAGTTTCTTTTCTTTTCTTCTATTTTTTCTCCTTTTATTTTGGCTGGTGGGGGTCTCTATTTATAGTCCAAAATAGCTATGGGTCTACCTACGGCTCCCAGGGTGGGCCCTGGTCCCGTGAGTCTCGTTGTCTCGAAGTACATGCACTCCAACCACGCATTGTCCGCTTCGAACCTTCATAACTTTCAATCCGAGAGTCCAATTGAGGCGTGCTATACCTTTCTAAAAAGCTCTTTCCGAGAGATACACAATGACATGGGATTTGACCTTTTCTAAATCTAGAAAGATGGGTCCATGACCAGATCTTCGAGTCTTCACAGTCCGTCCGTTGAGCTATCTTGTGTTGTTTTCACTCGGGAATGACGTTATGGTTATGCATGACCTTCATGGCATTGATTTGGCTTAATTTTGACTTAATTTGATGTCAAGTTGGTAAAATGACCATTTTGCCCTTTCAGGGGTTGTCTCCAGGATTGACACGATTTTCGACTGTTTCTCAAGGTTATTTCCGAGGTTTGATCTCAGCCGACTCTGTTCTTTCTCAGGGTCGTCTCCGAGGTTGACTTGATATCCCAGGGTTATCTATGGGGATGATTTGATGCTTCGGGGTCTTCTCCGAAGGTTGGCTTGGTCTCCCGGGGTTGTCGTCGGGGTTGACTGTATCTCTCGAGGTTGTCGTCGGGGTTTGACTTGATCTCCCGGGGTTATCGCCGGGGTTGACTTGATCTCCCGGGGTTATCGTTGGTGTTGACTTGATCTCCCGGTGTTGTCGTCGGGGTTTGACTTGATCTCCCGTTGTTGTCGCACGGGATTTGACTGTATCTCTCGGGGTTGTCGCCGGGGTTTGATTTGATCTCCCGGTGTTGTCGCCGGGGTTGATTTGATCTCTTGGTGTTGTCGTCGGGGTTGACTTGGTCTCCCAGGGTTGAATTTGATCTCCCGGTGTTGTCGTCAGGGTTGACTTGATCTCCCGGTGTTGTCGTCGGGGTTTGACTGTATCTCCCGGGGTTGTCGCAAGGGTTGGACTGTATCTTCTGGGGTTTTCATCGGGGTTGACTTGATCTCCTAGTGTTGTCGCCGAGGTTTGACTGTATCTCCCGGGGTTATCGCCGGGGTTGGACTGTATCTCCCGGGGTTATCGCTGGGGTTGACTTGATCTCCCGGTGTTGTCGTCGGGGTTGAATGTATCTCCTAGGGTTGTCGTCGGGGTTGGTTGTACGTCCAGGGGTTGTCGCTGGGGTTGGATTTTGATCTCCCGAGATTGTCGTCGGGGTTGGCTTGATCTAGACTTCCAGGGTTGTCTCTGGAAGGTAAAAAATAATGTTGCCCTCCTACAGGGTTAGTAACAGGAATGCAAAATTTCGAGTCTCTACAATTCCATTGTTAGGTTTGTTTATAGCGCAATCATGCAATCCAATCACATAAAAGTAACGGAAGCGCGATAAAATAGGAATTTAAAAATTTTATACAAACCATCACTATGAGCATACTTTGTGCTTAATTATAAATCATAAGAAAGAGATGGAGATCAGATTCATACCCTTATAGAAACTAGCTTCCTGAGGTACGAGTTAAACTCCAAGTCCTTCGTGCTCTCCTTGAATTCGTCGGGTTTGATACTTTCCTTTGATCAACATTAGTCACCCAAACGTTTGGCCTCTAGAGGTGATCCCCCAAGGAAAAATAAGTATTCAAGAATATGGGTGTTTGGCAAAATCCTAGATTCTATTCTATAGAATTATCTGTATTCTCTCAACTCTTGGAATTGTTACTATATAACTTATGTAACCCTAAACTATCCTCTTATTATAGATGTAGGTAACCCTCCTAAAATATTTAGGAATAGGGTTTTGTTTTAATTAATAAAACTCGTTTGATTAATTATATTTCTAATCCAATTAGAAATAAAT
The DNA here is from genome assembly GCA_020205555.1 of Panax stipuleanatus. Classification (NCBI taxonomy): domain Eukaryota; kingdom Viridiplantae; phylum Streptophyta; class Magnoliopsida; order Apiales; family Araliaceae; genus Panax; species Panax stipuleanatus. Next base: position 43,685,893 of record CM035117.1, on the reverse strand, counting down.
GATAATAATAAATATTAAGCTATTTAATTTATTGTATCATCATAGACTAAATTAATACACTTAACTTATTATTACGATTATGTCATTTGCTTCTTAAATAAATATTTCTTTTTATGGTGTGACCCTTTAGGTTCTCTATATTAAACCGGTTGTGAATAAATCAATTAAAATAATTCTAATCTTATTTAAATAAATAAATTAAACTATTTAATTTATTTAAATAAATAACATTTATTCTACAATAAGGGTAAGCCCCCTTAGCAAACAACGACTTTTCAGATAATATAAATTTCAACATTAATCATAAAAGAACCTTTGAGTAAATAGTTATCGTATAATTCAATCATTCTACCATACAATGTCCCAATTAAACATTAAGACATGGAATTACTGTCAAGTCTTATTTTATTTAATTATATGTATTTCGATTCTTAAATGCACAACTCCAAATAATGTAAATTATAAACTTCTTTCTAATTTTATTTTGCTTTGGCCAAAGACTATTGGGTTGTCATTTATTGAACCACATAGGACATTTCTTTTCTTTTACTAGAAGCGGTAGATTTTTTGTTGATCATTTATTATCTCCATGTACAACTTATTATACTCAAGCATACCCTTTGATATACTCAAAGGGTCTTAAAGGACATGTCAAAGTATAACTCATCATACACAAGATACTATGATGATCTGAAGTCTAAGGATCACTTATACTACTATCACTAGAGAAATTTCTATTGACATGCAAGTAAAACTCTATTAGGTATTCATTTGCTAGTCACGTTCAGTGAACTTATTCTTCAATAAGCACCTAAACACTTGCTTTAGTGTCTCCACATAAATGATTATGAGATCAATCATCCTCTTACAAAAAGCAAGCAACGTATGTACCAATCTATCTGGATTCACTAATCCATTTTTTATTAATCCAATGATTGGGAACAATTTTAGTTTTAAGCTATATAAGAATTTAGATCTCATTAGCATGATTGTCATCATGATTCTAAAAGTATTGCTCAAAACTATGGGTTTATCACATTTAATATAACAGCACCATGTAGATAAAGTAAAAGCCTTTGATAAATTAACTTTTATTATTAATAAATGAATAAGATTACAAATTATATGTTACATCATATCAAATATAAATGGTTTATGTGCAAACTACTTTCACCAACGAGCAGACAACTAAAGTTAGTTTTATAACTAAGTGTCTAACGTTGAAATCCTTAGTCAAAGGCAAAAAGACCCATAGAGAAGCAGTTCATTCTTTTCTTTAATCGCCTAACCAGTTTAAACTAGGTATTTAACCGATTTTAAAGGACAGTGTTAATTGAATAGTATCATACCAGTTTTAAAAATTAATTCTTCATGAAGTCCATGGATTTGACAATTAATTCTTCCCTTGTAAGATCTGGGAATTTCTGTTTCAAATCCTCTTGGATTCTTATAAATGGGTTATCTGTTTGTGCTGGAAGAATCTTGGGGACTGCATCAAAACATGCCTGAGTATGGGTCTTAATGGATTTAATCAATTCCGGTAAAGTGGGGTTAAGTCCTTTGTCCCACCATCTGGTAAAGAAAATTCTTTTTAAGCAAGAAATTTTATTCTGGTAGTCACATTTTAAATCCCACTTCCATATCCATGGAATTTGAAAGCGGATAATAAAATGAATGAAAAGTTTTGTCATAGACAAATCTTTATTTACTGGAATATGGGAATAGGCAACTTGCCAATCCTTAAATGTTGTTAGAACAGTTTTGGAACTGTTTCCATAGTAATTAGAAGAAAATATGCACTTACATTAATTTAAAAATATGAATGATTATATTTCTTTTATCCATTGATTTATAATTTTAAAGTTGTGAAGGTATTGCTACCTAATAAGAAAGGAAAAAGGAAGAGAAAGAATTAATATGGTAGTGAGAGAGAAAGTAAATGAAATGTAAAATGAAAGTTCAATGAATAATTCTTAATGCAAGTTCAATGAATAATAATTTATTAGCTTAATTTGAGTAAATTTGACCAACTAAATTAACACAAGGGAATTGATATTTTCACAACCAAAAGTGATAGTTTCACAATGTCCGTCTCATATAAATAGTAAATGAGCCTCACACTTATGTGAGAGAGATCTTGTGAAAATATCAATTATTACTTATGGAAATAACAATTCACTTAACTAAATTCAATTGAATATTAGATAGCATCTTGGCTTATTATATGTAATTTTAATATCAAATTATCTCATATATTCCAATATAGAATTGTTATAATCTCCTTTACTTAAATATGTGATGTCCTTGTGAGGTCCGAGCATATAGTCACATCTCTGACTCTGGTGGGCTAATAATAGCGATTTTGGTGTCTACACTTTTGACACATCCTCTGTCTATTGTAGGATAATATTGGTCGCCTTCATGTTCTCACCTCGACCATATGATCAGATGACTTGACCTGTTTGGAGAGTTAACTACGATATCATATGCAAAAAGCATGCAAAATTATAAAAAATACAAAAGTTTTTATTTGATTTAACTTTGTGGAGCACCATGATTATAACAATTAAAAATAAATATATATTTTACGGCTCAAATTTGATTATTTGACAACATTATAATTTCACAACCTTAAATCAAATAAATATTTACATATTTTCATATTTTTCACATACTTTCTATATCCATACAGTTGAATTGTTATGTAAAAATTAAAATCACTTTATATTTGATAAATCGTATAATATCAATCTTAATACCTTACAAAATTGATTGCTTGCAACATAAACCCTAATAAAATGCAACTACAATGACGACAAATTTCCAAAAAATAGTCACTGATAAATTTGATGAAAAGACAATAACATTATTATTAAAATATGGCATTATCCCACCATCATTTAAGAATACCGATAAAACCAGCAGCAAGGAATCTACAGATCTGATGGTCAGTATTATTATTCTGCCTACAAACAGTAGCATACATCATCATATGGTGTATGGTTTCAAAGATTTGGTATTCGGTTTTACCATCTATGTTCCATTCATAAATGGTTTTACCGTGATAGGATTTCTGGGAATGAAGAAAATCTTCTTCATAAAGAATATCCTAAGGTGTAGGTCTATGGTAATAGTACCTATTGGGTGCTGAGAAGCTAGTTTTCTGAATTGGTTTTTGGCTATAAGCAATCTTATTCACAGAATCAATCTCCTGAAAATTGTTCTGGATCTCAAAAATATTTGTAAGATCTATATCACCGTTATTATCTTCCTCAGTAATATCTTCGATATTATGAGATAAAGATGGCTTATCAGAAATTACATTAATTTGAGAGGATGAACCTGTAGATATTTTAAAAATTTTCATTTTATTTAAAAGATTATCAACAAATTCATCATCGTTCCGGGTAGATCTCATCTTAAAGTTTGTAACTTCAAGAGGAGGTTTAATAGTGACAGGTTGAAGATCAGTAGTTTTGGGAATCATTTGACATTTATCATGCAAATGATTAATTTGATCTTCAATTCTGATTAACTGTTTTCCCACAGTTTGAAAAAATAGATTTGTGTAATTATTCTGTTTGGTTATAGGAATAATGTCATCATACCTCATACTTCTCTGAAGGTTAGAATTTTCTTCAGAAATTTCTACAAACGGATTTATATTTAAAGGTTTTAAATTTTCATTCCCTGGCCTTAGTTCTAAAGACTGAGGTGGGGGATGAACAGATTGAATAATATTACCATTGGTAGTTACCCAATCTTTTTGAATACTGGTTAAAACATTTAATTGATTTTTATCATAGAATTCTGGTTTTATAGCAAAATCAAAATACCATTGAGTAAATGATATTAAGCACTGGTTATTATTTAAGTAAGAATAATAATCAGCCTTTAATTCTGCTAATTTTTCTTTATTATGATTTTTAAAATACCAAGTTCTAAAATCTTGATATTTATCCTGCATAAATTCCTGATTTAAGAGGTTCCTAATTTTACTATTGGGTGTAAAATCCATTAACACTCAAAATGCATATCACTAGCGGTAGGACTATTAGGTCTACTGTTAGAGGTACTAGCCTCATAACTCCAAATGGTAAAACATTCCATTCAAAATGACTAAAGGGTACTGTAAAAGCAATTTTATACCTGCTTTTTTCACAAATCTGAATTTGCCAAAATCCTGATTTTAAATCAAATTTAGAAAAGATAATTGCATCATGCAATCTATCAAGGAGGTCTTTCTTATTAGGTATAGGATACCTAATTCACTGTAAGGCCTCATTTAACGGTTTATAATTAATCACAAGACTAGGTATTCCTCTTTCAATTTCTGCATTTTTATTAACATAAAAAGCAGTACAACTCCAAGGGGAATTACTAGGTCTGATGAGGTTCTTCTGTTGAAGAGACTCAATCTCGTTTTTACAGAGGATAAGATATTCCTTCTTCATCTGGCTTGGCCTTGATTTAGTAGGAATATTTTTCTCATTAAAATCAGGTATATAAGGAAGAGAAATAATATGTTTCTTCCTATTCCAAAAAGCATTGGGAACATCACTACAAATTTCTGTTTGTAAAGTTTTCAAAAGAGATTTAATTTTATTCTGTAGAGAAGGCTGTAAAATCCTTTATTCTGTAGTGAGAAACTTTACTTCTTTTTGAATAAAATTTATTTGTTTTTCTTTAAAATAAATCATATAAATTTTGTAAATCATTTCTGGTTTAACTTTAGGAATAGTCCATCTATCTAAGGCCTCTTTAACATCCTGGTAAGCAATTAACTCAGTGGCTTCTGAGGTTGAAGCTACAGTATTAGCTACGGTTGTTATAGATGTAGAAGAGAGGTCAGTCATGTTGTATTGTGATCATATATGCATAATTTAAAAGATACATATTTATCAATATGACAATAAACTAAAATGGCTTTGATACCAAGTGAGGTCAAGACACAAAATAGAGCATACGCTTCATGATCCAACTAAAACTACCAGCCCAATTTCTTACAGCAAAACAACTATCAGAAATATCATGCCCATTGCTAATTGGGGTATCCATCCTCATACTACCCTTATTGTTGAATCCAGAAATTCAGTAATAGTATCATTATCCTGTAAAGGAACTGCATGTTCAAAAGTTTTGATAATTCTTGTACTGGTAAAATCAAAAGTTCCAACATCCTCTATGGACTGTCTAATCAAAGGTCTGGTAGGGACGGCATTAGTGATTTGCCATTATTTCGGAAAAGTAATATCTTCCCAAGGAATCATCCTGGGAATAGCAACTTGGCTGCTAAAAAGATTAGAATCAATAAGGACAGTGTGACCTTGTTGACTCTGTTTTCTAATATACGGATTTAAGGTTGTTAATACTTTAAGGTTGATTCTGAATAAAATAGCAAAAGGAGGGGATCCTGGTAAATATTCATATCCATGAGATATGATTCTCATTTCTAAAACAGAATCGGCCATAGGAGATTTTTGGGATTCTCTTACCACAATAATTGCAGAAAAGATAGAGTAGGATAAAGGAAAGAAGAAAGTGTGATGTTACCTGTCCTCCACTTGCTCCATTATCAGTAAAGGACAAACAGCTGTCCAACACTCACTCAGCATTATCAATAAAGGACAAACAGCTGTCCTCCACTCTCTCCATTATCAGAAGCGGACATTAGCTTTAATAAAGCCACCGCACAGCTGTCTCTAAAGATAAGGATATAGCAGGAAGATCGACTCCACAACTAAGGATACGCCACCTGCACCCTTCCTTTATCTTTTGTTTTCTATTTAAGGGAGCCTTTACCCTTATGTTGAAGCAGAACTCCTTTTGTAATTCTCAGACTCTCTCTCTCTCTTAATAAATAAAATTCAAAGTTTGAAGATATCATTGTCTCCCTGCTCTCTGTAAGTATTGCTAATATTAATTATTATATTTTCTTAGTTGATTTATTGCATTATCATCAAGAAAATAGTAATCGTTATAAAACAGAAATCATTAACGCTGCAGATAATCATAATCGTTCTTATTTCACAGAAAAATTATCTGAATCAGAAATTTTGATCAATAAAACCAAAAAGACTATACAGGAAGAAACCTGCAGATTAATTGTGGTGGGTAGAACCCCCAATCAACAGTAGTTTATGAGATTGACACAGACCCTATTACTCGTGCCGAAACCAAAAGGGAAGATGCTTGTTACACCTTAGTGCAATCCATCCTTCACCATTTTGTTGGACCTGGACTTATGAATGCCGATAGAGGCAAAGAACTTTTACAAAATCTCAGATGTCCTTCTTTAACCCATTTTAGATGGTATAAGGATGTTTTCCTTATGAAGGTCATGCAGAGAACTGACGCTAACAGTGAACATTGGAAAGCCAAATTTATTGATGGGCTTCCCACTTTCTTTGCTGAAAAAGTGAAGATCTGTATCCTTTTATGCAAAAATATAAATATGTGCATATAGGGCTTGTTCAAATTGCTTTTAAACCTTTGACTTTACTTGGTCAAAATACCAGTATTCAATGTACTCTAAGAGATGGTAGATGCCTAAATTGGAAAGCATCTCTTATGGGTGCTATTGAGACTAGTCTTGCTCATGGACCCGTTTATTTTAATATTTACCCGAATCTGAGTATTTCTGGTTCGTCAGGTTCTTGACTTTCTCCAGCTAAAACACTGAATTCATAGTCATCCTGATCAGAGCTTACAGTTTTCATTGATGAGTCATCCTTTTCCTGTTCCATAGATTTTAAAAATTAATTCTTCATCCATGGATTTGACAATTAATTCTTCCCTTGTAAGATCTGGGAATTTCTGTTTCAAATCCTCTTGGATTCTTATAAATGGGTTATCTGTTTGTGCTGGAAGAATCTTCGGGACTGCATCAAAACAGACTTGAGTATGGGTCTTAATGGATTTAATCAATTCCGGTAAAGTGGGGTTAAGTCCTTTGTCACACCATCTGGTAAAGAAAATTCTTTTTAAGCAAGGAATTTTATTCTGGTAGTCACATTTTAAATCCCACTTCCATATTCATGGAATTTGAAAGCGGATAATAAAATGAATGAAAAGTTTTGTCATAGACAAATCTTTATTTACTGGAATATGGGAATAGGCAACTTGCCAATCCTTAAATGTTGTTAGAACAGTTTTGGAACTGTTTCCATAGTAATTAGAAGAAAATATGCACTTACATTAATTTGAAAATATGAATGATTATTTCTTTTACCCATTGATTTATAATTTTAAAGTTGTGAAGGTATTGCTACCTAATAAGAAAGGAAAAAGAAAGAGAAAGAATTAATATGGTAGTGAGAGAGAAAGTAAATGAAATGCAAAATGAAAGTTCAATGAATAATTCTTAATGCAAGTTCAATGAATAATAATTTATTAGCTTAATTTGAGTAAATTTGACCAACTAAATTAACACAAAGGAATTGATATTTTTACAACTAAAAGTGCTAGTTTCACAATGTCCATCTCATATAAATAGTAAATGAGCCTCACACTTATGTGAGAGAGATCTTGTGAAAATATCAATTATTACTTATGGAAATAACAATTCACTTAACTAAATTCAATTGAAAATTAGATAGCATCTTGGCTTATTATATGTAATTTTAATATCAAATTATCTCATATATTCCAATATAGAATTGTTATAATCTCCTTTACTTAAATATGTGATGTCCTTGTGAGGTCCGAGCATATAGTCACATCTCTGACTCTGGTGGGCTAATAATAGCAATTTTGGTGTCTACACTTTTAACACATCCTCTGTCTATTGTAGGATAATATTGGTCGCCTTCATGTTCTCACCTCGACCATTTGATCAGATGACTTGACCTGTTTGGAGAGTTAACTACGATATCATATGCAAAAAGCATGCAAAATTATAAAAAAATACAAAAGTTTTTATTTGATTTAACTTTGTGGAGCACCATGATTATAACAATTAAAAATAAATATATATTTTACGGCTCAAATTTGATTATTTGACAACATTATAATTTCACAACCTTAAATCAAATAAATATTTACATATTTTCATATTTTTCACATACTTTCTATATCTATTCAGTTGAATTGTTATGTAAAAAGTAAAATCACTTTATATTTGATAAATCGTATAATATCAATCTTAATACCTTACAAAATTGATTGCTTGCAACATAAACCCTAATAAAATGCAACCACAATGTCGACAAATTTCCAAAAAATAGTCACTGATAAATTTGATGAAAAGACAATAACATTATTATTAAAATGTTTGTCATAGTCAGTTAACTACTAATAGTAACTGTGGCAACTACAATCATCATATCCCCATATTAGAAATTTAAAATAGAATGTTCCTTATTAAGTGTTGTTTTAGAAAAAAAATTAATTCCTAATTAATTGTCATTTTCATATTTGTAGGAGAATTTTTCTCTTATTTTTCTAGATTACCCCTAAAATATCTCCCCTTTTCAAGTGCAATACTCCTATTTAATTTTCAACTTTTTCTTTTACAATACTTACGTTCCCAATTTTTTCTTCTTTCTCAGAATTCTAAATGTCGTTCAAAATTCTAAAGTTCTCAAATGGATTATTTATATCATCTCTCTCCATCTATGTTTTCTACAAAAAATCCATGGCAAATAAAGAGCAACTCAATGACAATGAGAAAAATAAATTTTTTTTTGATCTAAATGAGGAATCAAACCATGAGTTTGAAAAGGTTGTACGAGATATTTATTTGAATTTGTCGGCAGATACTAGAATAGATTTGAACACAGTACCGGATGATAAAGGAGAAATTTATATGGAAGAAAAGTTGTAACAGACTATTTTTGAGATGTTAAAAATATTTCTCCCAAAATTTTATTAACTCCTACTTTTCATCTTTAAAATTTTCTGATGTAAAAGTTTTTTTTTTTGAAATTTATAGAAACATTTTGAAGGTTATGTTAATGAATTGATTATAAATGAAGTCGGATGAATTTGATTTATTTTACATTGAAATATTTGTCTTATTATTATCAATGCATACTTGAACAAAAAGAAACTTCAAAATGTTTATTACCTACTGGAGAGAGAAAACGTTTATCACAGTTTACGTTTACAAAACAAACGAATTACTGATGCACAGATGAATAGATTTAACAATATGGTATCCCTTTTCGAGCTGCATGCCTACAGTTAAATCAAGAAAAATCATGTCATATAGTGGTAAATGTACATAATTAAATCATTGCAATTCCTTGTTATCCATGCCTTGTTGCTGACTGAATTTTTTACCCTCACTCAAGACTTCTGTGCTTGTCATATACAGTATCCTTTTGGTTCCTTCAATCATGATTTCTCGTATGTACATGAGTAAGAATTGACAGTAACCATCCCATGACCTCAGATACCCATGTCTTTGAACCATCTTATCCCTATAGTGATATAAAAATGTGTTGTCAAAAATTTTAACAGTATGTTATGAGCCTTTTCAAATAATCCTTCATGAAACACACTAGGAATATATATCCATGCATGTGGGTGGCTCTCAAAGATATATTTCTAATCCTTTTAATTTTAGAATTAAAATAATTTTAATTTTCGCAATTGATGTATATAATGTGAATTATGTTTCTGAAATTAACTTTTATATTATAAATTTTTACACCAAATATGAACTTTTAAAAAAATGAAGTAACATTAAAATTAAATTAACACATTAAATTTATATATAAAAAAGTGATGCAACCATATTAACATACTTCTTCTCCAAAATAAGAACAAATGTTTCAAACAAAATTTAAGCTTTGGATCACACCGAGTATTTAGCCGATCAATCACATCTTGTATAATCTTTAAATCACATTTCATTTGACGAGGAAGTCGATCTTCTCTTTCCAAAATGGCTTTCTTAATATGAGGAATTTTATATCTATTAGAACCTTTTGATTTCATAACCTCTATCATGCATAGTTGTAACGTCAGAAATATACGATTCAACTTTATGGTCAAAAATGTGTCAAATGCTTTCTCAACGACGCTGACAAACTCATCTGTGGTTTTTGGAGATTCTCTGCGCTGCAATGACTTAATGGCACTAAAAAAACCAAGGTCCAAGACATTTAAATCTGGAGAGTTTGATGGTTGACACATTAAACGAATGTCAAAACCATCTTCTATTGCAGCTTAACGAAATTTTGTATCATTGTGATTGATATGTGTTCTTGCATTATCTTGTTGAATAAACAATGGATTTTTGGAGTCTCTACTTGGCCATATCTATCAAATAGACGGTAGAACCTTTTCTATCAAAAATGATCTTGATATATTTTTCCCAACTGAATTGATCACTTTTGTTTTTAATGTTCCAACTATCCGATTCGCACTACTTCTCTTAGCTGCCTCCTTAGTGACGAAAGAAAATATACCAATTTTTCCTGAAAAGATTTCATTTCCTTCTGCATCGAACCTCAGACGAGCTATAGCAGCTAGAAACATAACTTTTCCAATAAAATTTTTGCTTTTAGAGGTACGCAGGTACGCAAAGGATCTTTTTCATCCGGAAGAAAATAAAAAGTCTCTGGTTTTTTTGTCGTGTAAAACCAATTTCCATCAATATGAATGACATTGTACATGTCAACAAATGTTGGATCATGTGGTAAAGTATTTTCTTCAAGCACTGATATACAAAACTGTAATCTAGTTCTCTTGTTCTCTTCCTTCAAAAATGGTTTGATAGCATTTGAGTGACGTCTAATGTTACCTAACTTGAGATTTCTAAACAATGTTGTTTTACTAATATTCAAAGCACATGATAGAGATTCAAGAGATGTACGACGAGACAAAGAAATTTCTTAAATTCGTTCAAAATCAAGTTGAGTTCTTCTTCGACCATAATTTTTTGTCCTTCTGTGGGATCCATCAATCACTCCACTGTTTGAATTACTTTTTGACTGCTTCCAAATGTGTTGAACAGTTTGAATCGATACTCCAAATACTCCAGCAACAATTCTTGTTGTATCATGTTTCAATTTCCCATCAATACTTCTTTGTAGTAAAGCAATATAAATTGCTTGACGTTCATTGTTAGACAAATTCTTACTTTTTTAAGCTTCTTCTGAGATATCTACATTTTGATCACTTGTATCAAAACTTTCTTCACCTATAAAAAAATATTAAAAAAAGTCATTAAGGTAAATAATTGACTAAAAATTTTAATTTTAAAAAATAGGCAACTAAGTGTGTGTGTGTGTATGTGTGAAAATGCAGTAACAAAGTTACCATGATTAAAACCACTATGAAGGCATCGAGTAAATTTTCATAGTAACTTGATTCATTATCAATATGTCAGTCACACAACTATAGAAATCCTCGTGATATAAAAATATAACCTGTTGTAACAATAATGAAATCCTATAGAAATCTTAAAGTAATGAAATATAACATGTTGTAACTATAGAAATCCTCATGAAACAACTATGCAGTTTGTTACTTCTACTTTACATTTTCAACCTTTTGTTCCAAAGTCATAGTCCAAAATCCAAGAATATAGCAAGATGTTATCCATAAAAGTAAATAAAAAATCTTCCATAAGCAACAACGTACTACTAACTTGATTCTTTATTCAAATAGTATCAGGGAAAATATCATGATCTTATTATATCATCCTCCCAACTTCTAACATTGTACAGTCAATATATGAAAAGGAGAAAGGAAACAAACTTTTACTATATGAGGAAATAATGTGGTGTCGATAATGGGCGGAAGAAGAATGAAAGTTAATATAAACTACTTCTAACGATATGCCTAATGAGAAACTAGTAGAATCAATCTGAACTTCATACAAATGCACATACCAGAAAAGAAAAACTAACTTCATCACCATTTTAAAATAATTGCATCAGATAGACGAAGGATACACCCAGATCTAATATGATCAAGTTCTCCATTGAATATGATTAATTGGCTATCAGTGTTTACCACTTCTGGGTTTGAAAAGAAAATTGAATGAAAGTAAAATGCATGGCATGATGAGAAAATGCAAGATGGAGACTGAGGCTACCATTCACATTAAAATATGGATGCAACTAGGAATAGCTCATCATCTGGCTTCACGCGGTCTGTTGATGAGTGCATAATATTCTATGATTATGATTTCTTTATCTTTAGTTTTATTGCATGTTTCATGTATATATGAGTTTATTAAGGTGTTTAATGATTTTAAGAAGAATTGGAGTTGAAACGAGGAAAAAAATAAGATTGTAGGATTTTTAGCACTAAGTAAGATGTATGTTCTTGGCTTGGAACTTGGATTTTATTGTAGATTTATTCCTTAGCTTTTTGGAACATCTTGAATAGTCCCAATCGGAGTTCATATGAAAAAGTTATGACATTTTTATCAAACGGACGTTGAACCTCAAAGTTTGGAAGTTGCAATTTACATAGCAGTCCCTTGGAGACCAATTTCGACCTTGATCCAACCATAATCTGCCAATTCTCAAAGAATGAAAGTTGTAGATCTCGTCGAGAGCTTTAATTTGATAGGTAGCAGGCCACGTAACTCCTCTCGAATCAAAAGTTATGGTCGATTTACCAAAGTATGTCGGAGCAAGAAATGTAAATTCGCCCTAGCGAATTTGAGCGGGAAAATTGGGAAACCGTAGATTTTTGGAAAGTTTCTAAAAGCATATTTTGGCAACTTTCTACATAGAATTGGATTAATATTTCTAACAGATTTAGAATATTTTTAGACTGAAATTTATTTTCAAATTGGATTCTATTTCTTTATAGAAACTAAAGCTTTGTAATTCCTTTTAGGATTTGGATTTCTAGTTCTCATAGGATTTAGAACTTTGTCTAGTACTATAAATAGATGTAATGGTCAGGGTATTGTTCATTCTTTCATCTATCATCATCTAATTCATTCTATCATCTCTCATCTACATCATTGAAGTGCAGACTTGGAAGACATGAGCTAAGTTCTTTGTATTCAGTACCAAGGGATGTTGAACTTTATTTATAATTAATGGTTAATTGAGTATTTATTATTTATTCCTTCTCACATGAAATTCATTCTTGATAATCTGATTTAATTTCTGAATGCTATTTGGCTTAACTGGTTTGATTTCTCCAAGATTGAGTTGGTTAACGAATATCATGTGCTAGATTAAGGAATATTATTATGTGTAATTGATATTGTTCCTAATCACAAGTAACAATTAGTAATACCTGATTGTGGACAAGCTTTTGAATATTGCTATGATTATCAGAAGACAAGTTAAACAATCCGAGCTTATTTATTTGTTGCTTGGAATAGTCTAATTCCCTAGTTCTTAATGCTGCTGTTATATTAAATCTAGAGAGTTTGTTCTAGATTATATAATGGTTAGAATCTTGTGAAGAGCTTGTTTCATTTAGTAACAATCTAAGGGGAGTTTCGGGTAGCATGTTTGTTGTTATCTAGAGCAATTAGTTTCATTGAAGGGTAAATAATGTTACACTTGATTAATCTATTGTTGTAAAAAGGTGATACTAAACTGAAGAACTGAAGCTTTTTATTCATTGTTAATTTTTATTAGTTTATTCTTGTTAATTTGGTTAATTAATTCAAAATCCCTTTTTCATTTAAAATCATAGGATAAATATAAAACAAATCACTTTCTGTGGGATCGATCCTTGCTTACTACTGTGCTAATTGTTTGAATTTGTAAAGTGAAAGTGAGGTTAATTTAGGAGTGTAAACGATAACTCCCAAATTTTGGCGTCGTTGCCTAGGAGTGTTATTTTTTTTGTTTATTCTTTGTTTTCGTTTATTTTATTTTGTTTTTGTTTTTGTTTTATGACTCAATACTCTCACTCTATTGACTTAAAATTTGATCAAAAGATAGAGAAAACTAAAGATACAGAAGAAGCTCTTGGTTTATCACTTAAAGAGGGAAAGATGGTGGTGCCAAACAACAACATGACCTTAAAAGAACTGGTTACTCCTGATCCTTTATCAATCATTATTGTGTATTGAATATCCTACTTTAGATGTTTCTTTTGAACTTAACTTAGGACTAATTCATCTTTTGCCTACTTTTCATAGTCTTACAGGTGAAGATCCATACAAGCATCTAAAGGAGTTCTATGTGGTGTGTTCCACGATGAAATCATAAGGAGTGACATTGGAGAAGATCAAGCTTAGAATTTTTTCATTCTCTTTAGCAGACTTGGCTAAAGACTGGCTTTATAATCTACCTTCAGGATCAATACAATCATGGACTGATATGCAAAGGCTATTCTTGGAGAGGTATTGTGACAACCCGAATTTTCAGTAATTATTAAAATAATAATTTAATAAATAAAATTATTATTATGAGATATTTTGAGTTTGAATGGATATATATATATATATATATATATATGTTATATATAATTTGAAATTTACAATTTAGTGTGAAGAGAATTAAATATTTATATATAAAAGAGAGTTGTATATATATTCATGTGTTGGAGAAAATGAGATTTAATAGTTAATTAAACTATTAAAGAAATTAAATAATGTTAGTTAATTAAGTTGAGAACTATATTATTTAGTAATATAATTTGATTTTCATAAACATACCAATGGAGTTTTTATGAATTAGATTTCATAAATAATGTGAGTAATTCACTTAATTAAAATAGTGAATTAGTGTAAGCATATTTGTTTTAATAAATGAGGAAGTAATATATTATATATGAGTGTAATACGTCAAGGTAATACGATTGTCAACCTTGTAAATGGGTAAAATATTTATCAAATAAAATAAATATTTTAGTTGGAATATTTATGGTATTAAATAAATATTTGATGGAAATTGTTATGAGATAATTTATTTAAGTGTGATAAAATTGATGGGATTTATGTGTATTTTGTTACGCTAGTATAATGGTGATATTCTAATTTAATTAAATAATTAAATTAGAGGAGTGAGAATTTGTTAAATAAAGTTATAATTTTAATGGTTGAATAGAAATTTTAATTTCACTAATAATGTCAATCTTATTTCTTAAGGAATCAAGTTTAATTTAATTCAATTTAAAATATTAGAATTTAATTAAATGGGGTGTGACATGTGTAACATAATATATAGATGAATAACGAAATAAAATGGAAGTAGATTAAGGATTTGTTGAATAAATTATAGTTATGTTGGTTAAGTAAATATTGTGTTGACCAAACAAGGACTATGATTTAATTAAATTTGAGGGATTATGATTTGTCAAATAAAGAGTATAATTTGATTGGGTAGTGTGTGACATGAGTACTATAGGATGAAGATTAGAGTTTTATGGTAAATATATGTGTTTTGGCTTATTTTGAAGTCATAATTGGTTAGTAATTTGAGTTATAATCGATAAATTAATAATAGATGTTGTTAATACGTTGAAAAACGAAAACAACGAAGGTTAAACAGACTAATTTGGTTAGGAATCGAATTCGTGGTGAATGATTACGCTAAACATGTTAAAAGTATGAAAAATTAGTATAAACCAATTAAAATTAGTATAAACCAAGTCACACGTCGACTAAATTGAGAACTTTACCCCTTTTCTAAACTTATAAATAAAAGAGCTTGGCCTTTTGTTTCATTCACCAACAATAAGGCCTCTAATTTTGAGAAAGGCTTTGTTGTGGAAGGACTTTTTATAAAGACCTCCTTAGTTAAATTTTGGCGTCGAGTGCGTAGGCAATTTGTGAAACTCTTATTTTCGGGTATGTTTCTTACTTAATTTTTGGTGTTGCTATTATTTTAAATATTGTATTTAGTTTGTTAGTTAAAGTGATATTTTGGAATATTTTGTTAGTTCTTAGAAAATGTTAAATTTCTGATAGTTCTAGGAATTATGAGTCCATAGAGTCCAAACGGACTCAATTGTATGTCTAATGGCTGAGCTCTGCTAAGAGGCATCGCAGCGCTGCTTATGAACTAAGTTTGAGCGTTGCAGCGCTGACGTGGCAATCAACAGAAATTCAGACCCGGCGCCGCAGCGCCGATAACATAAGGGGAACGGGCGCTGCAGCGTCAGTAGGCAGTCAAGTGCAGACAAGAGCTTTTAATTGCATGTTCAATGGAAACTTAATATTGATAATTCTAATGAGTATTATACACGCTTAATAAGGTATAATGAGAGACTTTAAATACTTAAATTGATGTTAAGTATTAATTAAAAGAAGAAATTTGGAAGAATAATGTAAAGGTTAATTTAATTAATCTAATAAACTTCCACAATGGTGTGGAGACATAAGTGAAGAACTTAACCGAGTGTTAAGTATCAATTGAAAGAAATACTTTGAAAGTATAAAATGAAATTTTAAAGAATGAGTTAAATGTTAATTTCTTTAGTTGATTAACCTAATGCAATGTGAAGGTAAACTTTAATTACTTAATTAAATGTTGAGTGATAGTTGTAAAGGAACCTAAGGGAACCTAAGAATGACTATTTAAATGTGATACCTCTAATACGATGTAATGACAACTATAATGACTTAACCAAACGATAAGTGTCAATTAAAGAGAAACGTAATGAGAAGGAAAAGGAAGTTTAACGTAAAAAAAATCAAGAACAATGAGAAACCCTAATAGGACTTAAACAAACCTAAAGAAAATGGATATGGATCGTAAACTAGAGTTACTTAAACAATTACTCAGCGTTGTTATATTTCTGAGAGTTGATATGCATGGTGATATGTTATGTAGAATTCATGAAGTGCAGATAGCTATAAGCTGTTAATCGGTTCTTGTAATCTACAAACCAGGTAAGTCTTTCGGATCCTATTTTCTATGTGTAATTGATCATGAATTGTTTTAATCTGTATCGTAAAGATATTACATATGTTGTGAGTATGAAATGTTAAAGTCAATTTATGACCACATTGTTTGAGTAAAGAATGCTGATTGAGTAAGGAACTCAGTCTTTATACTTGTTATGTGTATTAAAGCTTGTATGATATGTTAGTCTAATGATTATGATGAGATGTGCATGTTATTTATGTGCTACGTGATGCATAAAAACTGTTAGATCTTGATGAGCTGTCGAGCTCATTCTTGCAAAATAACCATTTTTACAGGTCAATGTTTCAAGGTAATGATACGTGCTAATTGAATGATAGAGATCAATAGCAATTCAAGAAGATTATTTATTTTAGATGAGAAATGCGTTTGATGTTTTTTTATTGTAACATAATTTTTGAGTTGTAAAGTTAACTTATCCGATGCATAATGAATATTGATTTGTGATGTAAGATTTTATATAGCAATTTTGATTCACGAAATAAATTTGAATCAAAGATATGTAATGATAAAAGTTGTGATTCAGGGAAGTATAAAAAGTAGACAGAAAAGTTTTAGTTATTCTGCAAATTTTATTAATTATAATTCCAATTTGTTAGGAATATGCATGAGAATGTTATTCCTATTTATATAAGATTTGATTATGAACTTAATGAATGAATATGCAAATATGTTTGCATTGATAAAAGCTGTAAAGTCCTTAATAGATGATAAACATATGAACAATGACTTAGACTGAAAAGATCAAATGTGTTAGGTTGATCCTACATAAATGAATAGCTTTGTGAAGTCCTTCAAAAGATTACAATGTACAAGGACTATGAATAGAAAGATCAAGCTTGTTAGGTTGATCTTATAAAATGTAATATATAGGCTAGTCTGATCGTCGAGCACTGCACCAACCTTCGTAGTCTGCCATAAGAGACAAGGAAGAATCGGAGTCTATCAAGGCAGAACCGTAGTCTGTAAAGATAGTCACTCTCGAAAGTCGTAGTCTACCAAAAAAAGATAAGGCAGAATCGTGGTGTGTCAAGGAAGATTTTCTCGGAGCCGTAGTCTGTTGAGGAAGACAAGTTCAGAATCGTGGAGACAGCTTGTCGAGCGCCTGCCGAGCCAAGTCGAGAATCGTAGGCCTCACTCGAAGTCATGGAGCCTACAGATTATATCAGAGACAGAAATCGTAGTCGGGCAGAACAGTCAAGAGATTGCAGTTGTTAAGGCAGAAATCGTAACCTGTCTAATGATCTACTCTCAGAGTCACAGACTACACTCGGAGTCACAGTGTCTGCAAATCTAGAGCTAGAGCCAGATCGTAGTCTGCAGAACTAAGGCCAAATCATAATCAGTAAAGTGCTCACAAATGCCAAGGAAGAATCGTAGAGCACTCCACGATTCTCAACAACTGAGCGCTACTGGAGTATACAAAGATTGTAGTCTTTGTAAAGATTAGTCAAGGTTCAGACAACAGTCTACCCGAAGAAGATCAAAGAGCACTCTCTGAATGGCTTGCAAGCAAACAGAAGATCGAATCACCAACTCTATCAGTATGACAGACTGACTGAGAAGTGAAGCCATTCAGGAGAAGTCTTCTGCAAGTGATAGTTAAAAGGAAAAGAATGAAGGACTGTCAAAAGGAAGACAACGATTGCAGTGTTTGTCAAACCAACAGAAGACAACGATTGTAGTGATGACTGCGCTCGTGGTGTTTGGCAAACGAGCAGCAGAAACTGATGAAGTAAATACAAAGATATTTGCCAACCTATAAAGAACAGACTAAAAGGATTGTTTATGCTCAGCCTCACCTTGAAGAGTGAGCGGGAGATCACAGAGCAGAATGATGAGAGAGCTGAGCATGACTAACCAGAAGAAGTCTTACAAACCAGAAGGGCCAAAATGGCTAGTCAAGTTATCTGTTCCTGATGTGATTCAAGGCAAGAAGAATCATTAAAGCACTGCAAGAATGGAAAGCAAGAGGTTCTACATTGTCAATCCAAAGAACACTCTCAGAATCGTAGTGTTGTCAATGCCAATCAACTTGTAACATCCAGACAAACTACAATCAAGCACATAGACGTCTGCATCAGAATCGTGGAGTTTAGTCGTCTGATTATTGAGTCTCATCAATGTCTCAATATGAAGACTGACAATCGAACGTTGCTGATTGAGAGCATCGATGCAGTAAGTCAACTCCTTTGGTTCTGATCGAGGAAACAAAAAGGAGTAGTAAAGGTGATTACCAGCCGGACTCGTGAAAATGACATCTCAGAGGTGGTAGGTGAAGTAGCAGACTGCTGTGTCAGGAAAGTCAAAAAAGTGTTGCCACGTCAAGTCAGCAGTCTACGCCAAATAACTTAGAACCCTTGAAGCAATTCAAATAACTTCCAACGGCTATATTCCAACGGGAAGCTGACGGAGGAGTATATAATAGCTGAAGCTTCAAAGGTGAAGTGTTGTTGACTCTACGAGAGTTCTACAAAGCTTAACAGAAAATGTCTCAGTGGTTGTGAGACTACCAGAGTAGAGGTGAAGCAGATATGATGAAGAGCTTTAACTGCTAAAGGCTTCACTCAACAAGAAAGAGAATTCCTACCAATGGCATCTGAGCTGAGAGCCGAGAAGGCCAAGAAGACAAGAGATAGAGTGGCAGACCAGAAAGTAGATCTCCAGAGCCACTCTACGATTCACCATGGATAACCTGAGTTGAAGAGAAGTAGTTACAGAGCAGAATCTGCACACAAGCCAACCAGTGTTCTAAGGATGCTAAGTACCAGAAGAAGTCTACCTGAAGTGGAAAGACTTAGCAGATCCTCAATGGTGATAGTGTGCAATGCTGAAATCTGATGAAGTCAAGCTTCAACAACAAAGATCAGTTGCACCAAGGAGAAGTGATAGTGTAATACCCGAGAATTTCCATATATTATTAAATGAATATATTAATGGAAGTGAATATTTATTCATATATAAATAATTTTGTGTTATGAGATGAGTTAACTCAATTATATTAAATTGAATAATTATGATAATTGAGAAAATGTGGAGTTTACAATAAGCTCAATGAATGCCTTGTGTGGCATAGCGACAGAAAGTATATAATTTAATTCCTAAAAGTAAGAATTTATGAGTGGATGATTAATTAATAATATGTTATTAATTAATGATTTTTACGAGTAATAACATATTAATGAATAAATGGTTAATTAACGTTGAGATTAATGTGGTTCAATTAATTGCTTAATGTAAAGTTATGTAGTCACACGTTGCATAGTAACTATGTCCATATATATAAACTATATTATATGATGTATAATGTGATATTTTGGCATAACTACGTAATATATTATATGAAGTGCATTGTGATAATACAAGCAACTATGTAATACATATAAACTATACTATAAAGTGTAGTGTGACACTTTAGTAAGGCTATGCAATATGGAAATTATCTCATATAAGTTACATAAATAATGCCTATGTGACCATATGGTAGGTATAGTACTTTAATGTATACTATATGGAATATTAGGTTAAAGTATGTAAATAATTGATATTCCTAATCATCTCCATGAGTAACATACTTGAAATATTAATAATAATAAGAGTTTGGATAATTCAATTAACTCATAAATGTGATATTGTTAAAGTGTACATGGATTATATGATGTATATATATATATATATATATATATATATATATATATATATATGTACCCCAATGTGCTACCGTGTGAAGTTGTTATGGTATTTTAGTCCATGTATGCCCCTAAGTGAGTATAAGCTAAGGTATACATATATGTACTAAGTATATAATATATGATCTTTTATCCCCAATTTGCTATGGCTGATGATATGTTTAGCTAGTCCCACATTAAGTGTCCAGTTCCCCTCCTTTCTCTCATTCACGTGAAGAACAAAAAGGGTAAGGAGCTACTCCTTTTTCTCCCAAGATCATTCTAGCTCATCATTGTAGGGGGAGTGGGATTCATGATGCATATTACCAACCACTCACCAACCATCTAATGTCCAACATCTTCTTCCTTCATCTCTTGGTTTATTTTCATGGACAAAGGCTTGGCATGGGTTTTGATTTTTCTATAAATTGAGCATCCCTCTTCATTTTCTATGTTGCTAAGTGATATAGAGAGATTATTGTGAGTTCATAATCTGAATTTGAGAGCAAGTTGTGTGCAAATTTGAGCTCAAGAGGTATAACCTCTAAACCCATTTGAATTTCAATTCATAGAGATTGCATGATATTGTTAAAATTAGTGTGTGATAAGGTGCTAGCATAAGTTGTTAAGTATATCTATGTGTCAGGAATGTAAAGTGGTGGTAGGCAAGCATGCTAGCTAAGTACATTATGAGAAATTCTGAAGCTTTGCAATAATAGAACATCTTCTGGTCTAGAACAGGAGCCGCGCGGCCGCGTCTCTCCCTAGTACAACTGGAGCGCGGCCGCGCTGTTCTACAGAAATTGTTGATGATTTTGTTAAGTATTCTGATGTTTTGAGCATGTTATACTAAGTAGGTTATGCATGCAAACCACCATGACATGTATAATAAGGCTGTTATGTATATAGTAAGCCATATTAGTTGTTTAGCTTGAGAATTTTGAAGAAAGCTTAAGGATTGGTAAACTAGTTTGATAAACATGATGTAATACGTAAACCGACCTTATGTGTAAATGAATCACATTCCGATATGCCTTTACATGTAATAATGTGATAGTTATATTATTAGACTATCCAAACATGAATTGAAATAAGTTTCCAAGTAAAAGGCTATACTTGCTATATGTACAATAAGCTATGTGAACTTGGATTCCGAACTTGATATCACGATTTGAAGTACATATATACATGCACAAGAAAGTGTAGAAGCATGAACATATTGGACTTGTTAGTGAGTCTTACTAATGAAAATACAAACTTTGAACGTAAATGTTAACATGCTACTTTGAGAGTTAGAATCTGATATTTGTGAACATGTTTGATGATACTCTTAGACTCACTCATGTATCATAAATGTATATGTGCCATGCTTAGGTGTCACAACTCAAGTAAAGCATAAACGAAGCATATTTCAAACCAAAACGATGCTAATTGCACATATACGATATGAATACTCACAAGCATGTCTAATATGAGTTATATGACTACCTTATATGTTTAAGAAGCAAGCATGTTAGACTTTGTGATTTTCATGACCTTGAATGACCGTAAGTTGTCAAAAGTGTTAACTTAGAGCCATATCATGAAAGAGAGAACTTACATGGACTTGAGAAGCATAAAGGCATCCTTTAATATGCATATATGTTATGAGATATCATATGTTGATACTTGAATCCGATTTTTGACGGTTGACTTATTGAAATACCATAACTCACTGAAATAACATATATTTAGTATTGATTGTGGTCTTGTGTGATAATAATGATATGAGAGTGTGTTTAACTCAAAAAGAGGAACCTTAAGGATAAAAGTATATTAGTCGAGACTTGTGAATCAATTATGATACTATATGTGGTATGACTGTATAGTGAAGTTAAAGACTTAACTTATGTGTGGATTGTATATCTAAAATAAGATATGTTGTTGAACTATATGACTAATGAATATCATATATACACAACTATATTACGATAGGATTCGAAAAGTGTTGATTAATTTACGGGGATAAACTACGATTAAGGCAAGTTTCCTAACTTATACTCTTTTACGGTGCAAGTATTATATCCTTGTATATTGCGAGCTAGTTTCTTTACTTACTCGTTTGAATTGAATTAGCATACTTGAACTCTTATTTCATTAAAGCTATTATTCATGTTGAACTTGGTATTGTTCTTGAATATTGTGAAAGTGTTTATGCCATTTGATTCGGCTAGACTTATTTTATTGAAAAGCGACCCAAACTAATTGATTGGTGCGGGATCTTGTATTTGACTGAGAAGAACAACCTTCTTTGAAGGAAAAATGTAATTGTCGGAGAACCGACGTGCGCACTTGAGTATGATTGATTATTATGCATAACGTAGGGTACTTTAGGCTGATCACCTGTTGTACTTGTTTTTGATTTGGGTTATCAGTTTATTACTATTAATTCCAGTAGAAGTTCATAGTCCTTAGTGACTGCTCAGTATTCAGTTATCTTGAAATCTTGAATTGATTTATTATTGAATCACATTGATATTATTCTGTCCTTAGCGACTATTATTGAGAACTGTTGATATTCTTGTTATCCTTGAACTATCAAACTTTGCTATACCTTTTCGAGAATTGAAAATTATATTACTCACCCTTATTGTATATTACTTGCTGGGCAAATTGTGCTCATTCTTGCTTTCCCTAAAATATTTCAGTTAAGGCAGAGCAGTGCGGACCTTCAGGCACAGATAAGGGCAAGGGAAAGGCTACTGAGTAGCTTTAATTATGTAGGACTTATGATTGTAATAAAGAACTTATGATATTATGTACTAGTTAAGGTTATTTATGCTTAAGATATGTCTAAGCTATGTAATCACTATTTAAGTTACGAGACCTTGGGACATGAATAAATTATATTATTTAAATGTAATCTATTCGGTATTAGTTGTGTATTATTCCGCTGTGCGATGCGACATTTAGTCGTATTATTATTGTGATGTATTACCATGAGCATGTGACGAACCGAATTTGAGCGACCCCGTGACGGTCCTGGAATTTGGGGGCGTCACAGATAGACTGCTAAGTACTCAAGGATGTCGAGCTATGGTGATCCAGTCTCGATGCAAAATGTCAGAAGATCACACTAAGCTACTAAGTACCAGAAGATGAACAAGCTTAAAGTCATCTTAACAGCTCAGCACCAACAACGACAAGCCAACAAACAACCAGGGCCTGAGAGGTCCTTGTCTTCGTGACTAAATCAAAGTCAAGTCTACTGAGGCTTGCTGAGTACCGGAGGGTACAAGAGATTCTAAGTCTGCTAGGCGTAGTCTACAGTTCCAAGTCTGCTGGGCTTGAAGAGTTCTTAGTGAACTAGAGTTCCAAGGCTGCTGGCCTTGAAGGAATCTTAGTGATTCAAGAGTTACCCTTTCCTTAGTGGAATTCCTGCTAGTTGAAGCAGAAGAGTGGATTAGGAGCTTGAGTCTCTGAACCACTTAAAATCCGTTGTGTCATTTACTTTATGTCATTTACATTATGCACTATAACTGATATAACTGCTATAACTATAATGACCCCAAAGTTCATACAATAAAATTCTCCTTCTCGATCGTTAACAATACAACTTTAATCTATCTTTACGTCATTATTCGATATTAAAATCACTAAAAATGCGGAATATTTAAAACTTTTATAAAATCTTTCTTTATTGCCCTGAATCGCAACCTTTACATTACATCTCTTCGATTCAAATTTATATCATGAATCGTTACAACAAAATGACTATACAAAGTCTTACATCATAAAACAATATCCATATACATCGGATAGCTCAACTTACAATTTAAGAATCATGTTACATTTAAAATAATTACATTACTCATCTAGAATAAATAATTTCTTGCATCGCTATTGATCTTAACATTCAACTAGCACGTATCATTACCTTGCATCATTGACCTGCAAAAATGGTTATTTGCAAAAGTGAGCTCGATAGCTCAGCAGGTTCTAACAGTTTTCATGCATCACATAGCACATAATAACATGCTCAACATACATCTCATAATAATTAAAGTAACACAGCATACATGCTTTAATTCCCATAACAAATATAAAGATTGAGTTCCTTACTCATTCAACATTCTTTAATCAATCAATGTAGTCATAAATTGACTTTAACATTCATGCTTACAACATATATAACATATCATGCTCTTTGCAATACAATTTAAAATAATTCATCAAGTTCACGTAGAAAATAGGAACCGAAAGACTTGTCTGGCTCGTAGATTACCAATTATCGAAAATAGCTTATAATTATCTGCTTCATGAATCCTACACAACGTATTACCATACACATCAACTATTAGTCATCTAGCAACGCTTAGCAATCGCTTAAGTAAATTCTAGTTTACACTTCATAGTTCTCTCCTATTTATTTGACACACACTGTCAAATTTATATGTATAATTAACAATATAAGTTAATTATCACATAGCTAATCCTCATAGTTAGTTAACCAATTTAGGTTAACTCATTCCCCATTAACTAATAAGTTAATAATTAATTACCACAAAATTAATTACATCACATAATCATATTATATTTTCACATAATTAGTCAATTAATCATTACATACTCATATTAAATTATACTCAAATAAATTATAATTTAAACATCCACTTTAATTATAATTAATCGAATCTTATGTTATTCAAATTATAATTAAATAATTTATAATTTAATTTAAACCATTACTCTAATTAATCAAATTATAATTAAATAAATTATAATTTATAATTAATCAAACTACGTCATGCATTAAATTATAATTTCAACATATTATAATTTAAATTAAACAATTACTTAAATTATAATTAATCAATTTTAATTCATGCACTCATTAAATCATAAATAAATAAATTATAATTTAAATTATACTTTTACCTCAATTATAATTATTCCAAATTATAATCACATATTAAGTTATAGCTAAACAAATTATACTTCAAGTTAAACATCTACTTTGATTATAATTAATTAAACTATATTATTATAATTTAACAAATTATAATTTAAATTAAACCTTCACTTTAATTATAATTATTTCAAATTATAATTTCACATTATATTATTAATATATCTTATTACTATTATTTAGCATTTTAAGGTATGCTAACATGCCATCAAATTTATCATATTAGGTCAACTTTTCATTATACAAATAAAATTTCAAAAAACAAATAAATTTTTTTTTTCTGCATACCCCCCACTGGGGTGGGGGTGTTAGTCTTAGCAAGGCCAGCCGAGGCGGGACCCCTCCAACGGCTCAAGTTTTGCTCGCGAACTACGTAGAGAAAAGGCCAAATTTGCTAATTTCTCCACACCAAATTTTACTTTTAGCTAACACAATTACACACAAAACTATTCAGAAACATAATATTAAAGTTTCTAATATGTTCTAACATATAAAATCATCAATTTACATAATCACAATTCCCAATTCATGATTTTTTGAAGAAAACCATTGATAAGCTTTCTTGAAGAAAATTAACACTGAAATCTATTTTTAAATCAAAATACCCAATCAAAACATATTTAAATTTGTTTATAAACATGTTATCATCATCTAACCTCAATTTACACAATCAAATCACAATTTTTGATTTCAAATAGGCCAATTATCAAACTATTTCACTATGACTTTTGATGAACATGAAATTTTTCATGTTCATCATATATTCATGAATTAACTAATTATAAGCATCTATTATCACAATTCACATATAGAATTTCATATATAGCATATAGATCCCCAACCTCATAAGTTTTCATGAATATTCATATTTTCATAAAACTAAAACTTGAATCACGTAAAGCAATTCTTAAAACTCTTAAGTTAGTGATTATACCTTTTGTTTGCTTATTGGAACGAAGGGGATGATGCTATCTCAAGCTTCCTTCTCTCTTCTTCCTTTTTCCTTCTTCTTCTTCTTCCTTCTTCTCTTTTTCTTTCTCTCTAATTCTAGGTTTTTCTGTGTTTTCTTTCTACACAGACTAACCTTTTGTTCTAACTGACTAACATCTAACTCTTTTGTTTAATCTTACTAACGTATACATATAATATAACTAATATGATATATATTATATGTATAATTATATAATATATAACTCCCAAATATTTGAACCACCCAATTTAATACCATAATTGCAATTAATATAATTAAGTTACAATTTAAATTTTAAAAGCCCTAAGACTTGTTTGGCAAAACAACATTATTTTTAAAAACAGATTTTTAGTAGTTAAGGCCCCGTTTGTCAAAACAAATTTAAAACAATGCAAGGGCCTTGTTTGGGAAAACGGTTTTAAAAACTCTTTAAATTCTTTTAATAAATCCTTTAACACATCTTTTTAATGTTATCTTTTAATCAATTAAATCTTAACATTAATTTAATTAATTAAAAGTTTAACATCAATTAATCACATAAAATTATCACATAATTATAATTACTTGCTAATTATAATTTCATGTAACACATCACATAACTTATCTAATTTAATTATCCCAATTAAATTAGAACTATAACATAAAATCATTACATATTAATTAAATTAAATATTAAATATCTATTTAATTAATATATTACACTTAATTATATTAATCCATAATAATCACATAATTATTTATTTAACTCAATAAATAATTCAATTAAAATATTTATTTGATTCAATAAATATTAAAATTAATATCTGAAATCCTCTTCACATCAATTCACATATTTCACAATATATAACACATATACACATACTCGGACTTGAATATCTTAAAATAAGAATTTTATTTATTAAATTCTCATTTATAAATTCTTAAAAAAATTCGGGATGTCACAATAACCACTTGCACCTAAACTAACATTAGAACAATGTTTATCAATATATCTTTAAAGGGGATCTTTAACTTATTCTGTTGTACATGAACTGATTCTTATGTTTGTCATCTTCTAATTACTTAGCAATACAAAAGAAATGGAAAAAGCTTTTAAAATCAAAAGGATCTATTCAACCCCCCATTCTAGATCTATTGTCTGCCCTCTGGGAACTAACAATTGGTATCAGAGCAGGTTCTTATGCTATATCCTAAAGCTAACACTTTGAGTTTGGTCCTAGGCACAAACAAAGTTCTAAACTTAGTTTTAGTAGTAAGTCATTTGTGAATGTATATGAGCTCACACGTTGAAAATTATGCGTACAGGTAAATGAGCATATACACCTGAAGCTGTCCAGATTGGTCCCTGTCCTTAAATGCTATTGCCATCAGGCCAATCCTTGCCCATAGTCAATCAGCAGTTTGCAGCCCAGTGATGGGAAGTTAAGAAGCAATAAGAGATAAAAGCCTGACATCCACTGTTCTGAAAGATGAGATGCCTATACAAGAAATGAGATGCTTATCCAGAGAAGAAAGGAGAATTCCTCAAATATGTATTTGGCTAAATCCATGTATCTGAACCTTGAGGTTCGAGGGCGTCAAAGAATTCAAATTGCTAAGACTTTCATCTGATTATAACTCCAAGACTCTGCTTGATTGAGCTAAGGCCCTATGAAGCAACAAAAGCTGACAGCATTGACAATGCAAAGATTTGCACAACAACGCCTCATATCATTGTGCAAATGAACAGGACAAATAACTCTCAAGTAACTAATAGTGTCAAGGTATGAATCCTCATTAATATACATATGCATCATATTGCATCACCTTATATGCTATAACAGTATTCTATCATGATATTATGTTCTTCCTAAAAAGGGAAAGAGAGAAAGTACATTTGTAGTTGGAAACTAATTGTTAACAAACCTTCTCTCCACCCATATTTTTGGTTGAAGATAACATTTTGAAAGAAATCTGACATATGCCTTAAGTATATTACAAACTAAGAAGTTTAAGTTGCTCAACCTTTGCTAATAGGTTGGTATGTTTGTAAATTCATACAAGTCAATGTTTTGTGTTTTTGATAATACGTAGAGTATGATCAACACTAAAGGTTTATCTTGAAGGTTCTTAGAAATTGATCAACTCCACGAACCAACCAGATGTAAATAATTAATAGAGCTGATCCTCACTCTACGAACATTCAAAATCTGTGAACATGGCAAAGCAAAGAGTGTAACAACCAAAGAAAAAGATTATCATATCAAAATGCTTAATCATACACACACTCACAATCATACATTATAACTGTCATATACATAAATATGATTATTGATGATTATATGATGTAAATCCAAGAATATAAAAAACTAGGATTTTAAGGAAACTAACCTAGCAAGACCCAAGTAACCATGGGTACCAAGATAGAAATTTGTTTAACCTGCAGATACTTGGTCTATCTGACCTCACTAAGGACAACTGAAGCAGATGACTTCAGTTACAAAGACTCAACCAGCTGTAAGTTTAAAGATATCTCAGCAATGCTCTAATTCAAGGTCATCCAATGCCAAAGCTTGCTCCTGAAGATTTGCTGAGTCCCCATGAATGAAGATCACATGAACTTAAATGGATTCCAAAATTCTTTGTTAATCATCATATGGAAGCTGGCTATTTATGTCAAGATGTAAAAGACCTTCCATGCTTATCCATGCAAAGCACATCATCTTAAAAGGAACATCAAGGAAGTTCATATCAAGGGATCATCAATCAATGGTTATGAAGTATTCATCATAGAAGCAAAGCTCCACGAGTATAAAAGATGCTAAAGTCTGAATGATAGAAACCACGCTCGTAGTGTCTAATCAGCAATCGTGGAGTGACCAGTTCTGAAGAAATCACTCTATGATCCAATGGAGCTTATTCAACCATGAAGATTCTAGCAAGAAGGAGATATGCAAGGCTACCTTACTTATGTGTGTATAGAAGAATAGCCCACCTTTTTTTAAGATGATAATATCAACAATGGGAGAGCAGTGATATGCTATGTGTAGTAGCACTAATGATGACAAAGAAGTACAATGAAGGAAATCCTTCAGATCTTCCAAACAATGAAGATAGTTATACTTGATGACGAGGGAAGAACTGCTGAAGAGATAGAGGAGGTGAAGATTATGGAAGGACAACTGAAGATATGGAGGTGGTGAAGTTTAAGGAGAAACTGAAGAAGTGTGATTTTGCTAGAAGTCCTGAGATAAGCTCAGATGATAGGTCAACCTCTCTTGTATGTCTGTTGACCACTCCACGAATATCCAGTCCACTCCTGTTAAGTTCCTTAAATAGATGCTTATCCAAACAACCATATCCCAGTTACAGAGTCCCAAAACTCTATGACTGATGAACCAAATAAATCTTCATCCCCAGTAGTATCGTCCCAACACGTGCTACTGATAACCATATCAGTCAACTACCCCAATTGTGGAGTATCTACGATCGAACACCTGATCATAGTATAATAGCATGATGACCCCACGATCACAGTCTAGACAAATATCGACATCAACGAATATTTAATGTTGGTAAGTGAAGTCCATGGCAAAGAAGCCCACTGTGATGACATTGTTGCCACCATGTCTAAAGAGCTTTTCTTCTGATAAGTGCCTCAGAGACAAATTTGACCCTAAGTTTTATACTAAGAGGCCAGCCCTTTCTGAGCAACCTTAACCCAGAAGAAGTGATGATATTGAATGCATCACAAGGTCCTCTGCAGAAGCATATAGTAACCCCCCAAAAGAATATAAGCTTCTAATAAATCATGCAACTCCCTGTTGGAGATTAATGAAGAGTTATATGTCAAAGTATGGCTACAGACGAAGATCGTCGAAGTGGACAAAGAGATCGTCGACCAGATAAAGAAATTGTGGAGTACTAATCTATGTCATCAGGCTACTCCATGAACTGAAGAAGTCAATGGTCAACTAAAGGGAAGTCAATTTTGAAAAGCTGATCTGTTATGAGCAGTTACAGACAATAACCTATTGGGCTCTTACACCTGTCACTTTGAAAAGAAGAGGAAACAGTTACAAAAGGGAATTTCAAATCTATGGCAGTTACACATACAAGAGTCTACCAAAAAGCTGCAAGCTTCTTTAATCCATCTTCTCTCTCTCAAACCAAAACCCTAAACACTCTCCAAAAGCCTAAAACTCTCAAACATCTAGCCATTCTCAAATGGCTCTCAGATACCTCCTGCAATACTCCTAAAATCAAAACACCCAGATACTCCTAACCCTTCAAATGGAAGATCGGCGTGTCATCACGGGTATTCAATTCGGCACCAAGAGATTTGATAAATCATAAAATAAGTTTAGAGACATTCTTAAACTCATGAAAAAGGCGGGGTTTTCTGAATGCCTTGAATCGAACACCCATATCTATACCAACCTAGTAAGAGAGTTCTACTCAAATGCAACGACAAGTTCTGGGCTTCTATCCACAAAGGTCAAAAGACTAAACCTGAAAATAAAATCTACAGACATCAACCAATGTCTAAGGTTTTCTGACCAAGGTCTGAAGAGCCTTGAAGAAGTCGACATTGAAGAAGGAAAAAGGGTCATGCACTACAAGAGGAACCCTAGTCTGAAGGACATGAAGAAGGAGTTCCCTGAAGAATTTGAGTTCATTGCTGAGATTATAGGGAAGTGTATACTAAGCAAGGATACTGCACATGACACATTGAGCGATCAACAGTTGAGAATCATGTCTGCCATTGTACTGAAGCAGCGAATCAACTTTGGAGCCATACTGTTTAACTTATTATCCAAGTGGCTGGAAAAGGCAGAGAAGAAGAAATCAACTGATAAACCTCTCACGAAGGTCTTCCATGGGAGATTCTTAAGCATCATTATGAAGAAGAAGTTGAAAAATAAGATAAAGGATGATGAGGGTGAACCCCTAAATAGTCAAAAGGTGTTGTCTCCCAAGCTGTTTGACAACTGGAAGAAGAATCCCATGGAGAACAAGAAGCTGATGACGTATGGCAGCAGCAGCAGCAAGAGCACTACGAAGAAGAGGAAGGCAAGAAGTGCAGTGGATGAGCTATCTCACTCTGACAATTCCAAAGTTCCAGAGTCCACGTCTGAGAAGCCATCAAAGAAGAGAGCTAAGGTGGTGAGAAAGTCACCAAAGGTCCCCCAAAGAAGTTTTTCTGCTAAAGGAGAGGAAGCAGAATCAGAAGAAGAAGAAGCAACTGAAAGCCCTATGGCTGACCCCCTAAATAGTCATTCTGCTGATAAGGAAGGATCAAGATCGGAAAAAGGAGAAACACCTGGATCTCCTATTGCTGAATCCCCAAAGAGTCCTTCTGCTGATTTAAAGGATTCAGAATCTGAAGAAGGAAAAGAATTTGAACCTCCTGTTATTAAACCTCCAAGGAGAAGAAAGAGTAACAGACTGATTGCCCAACTAGGCCTAAAGAAGAAAGGAGAATCTTCTACAAAGATCATTGAGCTTAGTGATGACAATGATGATGAGCCTAAAACCATGGAAGTAGATTCAAAAGGGAAAAGGAAGATGTCTGACAGTTCCAACAGTGATGAGAATGAAAAGACTGCAAATGGATCTGAATCAGAAGAGAAATATACTGATGAGTCGGTTGAAGGGAGCTTACACCAGTCTGACTCAAGATCAGGACATGAAGGAAGGGAAGAAGGCTTTAGTTCTGAAGATCAGGAGCCAGATGACTATCATGTTCCCTCTCCTGTAAATGTTAAAACAAGAATAATGGTGGAAGTATTTGATGAACCACAAAATGTGCTACCAGGTAGATGGGTCCAACGTAGTAAAGATGTCCACAGCCGATCTGCTCAATAATCTTCAAGATATAGAGCTGGACCTTACAATTGTGCTATATGATTCTGAGAATCATCTGATAAGGTGGTTCTACCCGTTGATGCCATGGCTGAAGGCCTACACTGATGGAGATAGAAGCTACTTCAGATGGTGCTTCTCACACTTTCCCAACCTGGAGCTAATATCACAAAACTTTCCAAGGGTCAAGTCATTTCCTACAAAGCTGATCAGAGACCACCCTCACTTCAAGGTCTACCGACAAGCCAGCAACATCTACATTCCCTGCGATCTACGAGAAAGCTTAAAAAGTGGAAAGATCACATCAAAGTCCACGGTCGTAGAGCCTTTGCACTCTACCATTGGAAGTGATCTAGCTCAGCTTGAGAAGTTAATCCTTACACTAGCAATGCTATCTGATATCCTCTCTTCCTCCAACAGCGACTGGTATTCAAATCTCTATAAGATTCTCACTACTTTTGAAAGCCTCTCTAAGAGTGAAAAACGTGGTGTCCAACCATCTTCTCAGCAGGAGGCTGCCCAATCAAATGTCCAAATTCTTCAAGAGCACGAGTTACTGAAAAACTATGAAGAATTGGTTGAGAAATTCTCTCTCAATGCTGAAGAAGCTAAGATCCCGTCAAGAGGAGAAGACAATGAGCTTCATAACAAGCTTCAGGCCACAATCTTAGATATTTCTCTCAAGCTTCAACAGAGAGATTAAATCTATCTGAAGTCTATAAGGGATCAAAGGGAAGAAGCTCTGCTAGCTCAGAAGAAAAATGAAAAATCTATTCTGTCTCTCTCTGAGAAAATAGACACTCTGAATCAGTCTCTTTCCCTACAGCTGGAGCTCAGCCAACATGAACTCAAGATTGAAGTTGGCAACACATCTCACCTCATGGAGCAGTTAATGTCTAATGTCCAGCATCTCTCTTAAGTGATTGATGACAAAAAGAGGGAGAAAAAGAGGCACTCAAGGAGGCACTCGAAGAGAAGAATGAAAATAGAAGAGAAGAGCAAGAGCAAGAGCTGGAGTAGCATAGCAAAGGACCTGAAGGGGAAGCAAAAGAAGGAAGCAGCAGTGAAGTCATCATCTAAGGGGGAGCCGAAAGAAGATGACTCCACTTAGACAAAGACAGAGGGGGAGCCAAAGCCAGATGAAGAAATGGAACATGCATCTGACGGGTTACAGAATCAAGAGGAACAAGAAGATGAGTAGCTGAATTAGATAGTACATCAAGAAGACATATAAGGAGCAGACAAGGAAAATAAGAAAGTACATCTCTAATTGTAATAGTATGTTCTGGATCCAGGTCGTAGAGTGTCATATCATTTGTAAGTTAAAATTTTCATTAATGACATTCATGATTATCTATTTTAGTAATACAGCAACTCACTGTATATTAAGATTCATTCATCTCATATATATGCACTTAATATTTCTGTCATAATCAAATAGGGAGAGATTGTTAGGAATATGTATGAGAATGTTATTCCTATTTATATAAGATTTGATTATGAACTTAATAAATGAATATGCAAATATGTCTGCATTGATGAAAGCTGTAAAGTCCTTAATAGATGATAGACATATGAACAAGGACTTAGACTGAAAAGATCAAATGTGTTAGGTTGATCCTATATAAATGAATAGCTTTATGAAGTCCTTCAAAAGATTACAATGTACAATGACTATGAATAGAAAGATCAAGCTTGTTAGATTGATCTAATAAAATGTAATAGATAGGCCAGTCTGATTATCGAGCACTGCACCAGCCTTCGTAGTCTGCCAGGAGAGACAAGAAAGAATCGGAGTTTATCAAGGCAGAACAGTAGTCTGTAAAGATAGTCACTCTCAAAAGTCGTAGTCTGCCAAGAAAAGACAAGGCAAAATCGTGGTGTGTTGAGGAAGACTTTCTCAGAGCCGTAATCTGTCGAGGAAGCCAAGTTCAGAATAGTGAAAATAGCCTATCAAGCGCATAACGAGCGCCTACCGAGTCAAGTCGATAATAGTAGGCCTCACTCAAAGTCGTGGAGCTTGCAGATCATATCAGAGGCAGAAATCATAGTCGGGCAGATCAGTTAAGAGACTGCAGTTGTTAAGGCAGAAATCGTAGTCTGTCTTATGATCTACTCTCAGAGTCACAGACTACACTCGGAGTCGTAGTGTTTGTAAAGCTAGAGCCAAAGCCAGATCTTAGTCTACAGAACTAAGGCTAAATCATAATCAGTAAAGTGCTCACAAATGCCAAGGAAGAATCGTAGAGCACTCCACGATTCTCAACAACTGAGCACTACTGAAGTATACAAAGATCATAGTCTCTATAAAGATTAGTCAAGGTTTCAGACAGCAGTCTACCCGAAGAAGATCAAAGAGCACTCTCTAAATGGCCTGCAAGCAAATAGAAGATCGAAGCATTAACTCTATCAGTATGATAGACTGACTGAGAAGTGAAGCCATTCAGGAGAAGTCTTCTTCAAGCGATAGTTAGAAGACAAAGAATGAAGTGACTGTCAAAAGGAAGATAACGATTGCAATGTCTGTCAAACCAACAGAAGACAATGATTATAGTGATGACTGCGATCGTGGTGTTTGCCAAACGAGCAGCAGAAACTGATGAAGCACATGCAGAGACATTGGCCAACCTATAGAGAACAGACGAAAAGGATTGTCTATGCTCAGCCTCACCTTGAAGAGTTAGCGGGAGATCACAGAGCAGAATGATGAGAGAGTTGAGCATAACTAACCAGAAGAAGTCTTACAAACCAGAAGGGCCAAAGCAGCCAGTCAAGTAATCTGTTCCTGATGCGAGTCAAAGTAAGCAAAATCGTTGAAGCACTGCAAGAATGGAAAGCGAGAGGTTCTACATTGTCAATCCAAAGAACACTCTTAGAATCGTAGTGTTATCAATTCTAGTCAACTTGCAACGTCCAGACAAACTACGATCAAGCACATAGATGTCTGCATCATAATCGTAGAGTTTGGTTGTCTGATTATTGAGTCTCATCAATGTCTCAATATGAAGACTGACAATCGAATTATTGCTGATTAAGAACATCGATGCAGTAAGTCAACTCCTTTGGTTCTGATCGAGGAAACAAAAAGTAGTAAAGGTGACTACCAGCCTGACTCGTGAAAGTGACATCTTAGAGGTGGTAGGTGAAGTAGTAGGCTGCTGTGTCAGGAAAGTCAAAAAGGTGTTATCACGTCAAGTCAGCAGTCTGCACCAAAAAACTCAAAACCCTTGAAGCAATTTAAATAACTTCCAATGGCTATATTCCAATGGGAAGCTGATGGAGGAGTATATAATAGCTGAAGCTTCAAAGGTGAAGTGTTGTTGACTCTACGAGAGTTCTACAGAGCTTAACATAAAATGTCTCAGTAGCAGTGAGACTACCAGAGTAGAAGTGAAGCAAATATGATGAAGAGCTTTAACTCCTAAAGGTTTCACTCAACAAAAAGAGAATTCCAACCAATGACATCTGAGCTGAGAGCCGAGAAGGCCAAGAAGATAAGAGATAGAGTGGCATACCTGAAAGCAGATCTCCAGCGCCACTCTATGATTCACCATTGACAACCTGAGCTGAAGAGAAGTAGTTGCAGAGCAAAATCTGCACACAAGCCAACCAATGTTCAAAGGATGCTAAGTACCAGAAGAAGTCTACCTGAAGTGTAAATACTTAGCAGATCCTTAATGGTGATAGTGTGCAATGCTGAAATATGATGAAGTCAAGCATCAACAATAAAGATCAGCTGCATCAAGAAGAAGTGATAAACTGCTAAGTACTCAAGGATGTCGAGCTTCATGAACATCTTAGCAGTCCATCAATGGTGATCCAGTCTCAATGCAGAATGCCAGAAGATCACACCAAGCTGCTAAGTATCAAAAGTTGAACAAGCTTAAAGTCATCTTAGCAGCTCAGCACCAACAATAATAAACCAACAAACAACCAGGGCCTGAGGGGTCCTTGTCTTCATGACTAAATCAAAGCCAAGTCTGTTGAGGCTTTCTTAGTACCGGAGGGTACAAGAGATTCTAAGTCTACTGGTCTTAGTCTACAGTTCCAAGTCTACTGGGCTTGAAGAGTTTTTAGTAAACTAGAGTTCTAAGGCTGCTGACCTTGAAGGAATCTTAGTGATTCAAGAGTTACCCTTTCCTTAGTGGAAGTCCTGCTGGTTGAAGCAGAAGAGTAGAATAGGAGCTTGAGTCTCTAAACCACTTAAAATCCCTTGTGTCATTTACTTTATGTCATCTACACTATGCACTATGACTGCTATAATTGCTATAACCACTTGCACCTAAACTAACATTAGAACAATGTTTATCAATATCTTTAAAAGGGATCTTTAACTTATTCCGCTGTTCCTGAACTTATTCTTATGTTTGTCATCTGCTAATTACTTAGCAATACAAAAGAAATGGAAAAGCTTTTAAAATAAAAATGATCTATTCAACCCCCCCTTCTAGATCTATTGTGTGCCCTTTGGGAACTAACACAATTAATGATGTAAATGTAGATTGTGAATGTATTGTTAACGGCCAAAGTCAGATTGTCCAGATTTTGGGGTCGTTACAGGTATTTTCCTGCTTCAAGAATCGCCAATATAAGGAAGGAGGTATGTAAAACCAGGCAGTTCAATGGAGAGACTCTCAATGAGTATTATAAAAGATTCAAGAAGTTGTGTTCCAGCTGTCCGCCTTGCAGAATTGATGATCATCACTTGATCCAGTACTTTTATGAGGGGTTGCTACCAAAGGATAAAAGCATGATTGATGTATTAAGTAGAGGAGAACTGGTAGACAAAACTCTAGAAGCTGCGAAGAACTTAATTGCAACCATAGAAGCCAACTCACAGTAGTATGGAACTAGAATGAATCTTACACCTCAAATGGTAAATGGGGTAAGCACTAATAATTTTGAGCAACAGATTTCTAAATTAACTGCTTTGGTTCGTCAAATGGAAACAGGGAATATGCAAGTTGCAAAGGTGTGTAGAATTTGCTCAATGTTAGGACATACCAGTGATGTTTGTCCAATATTGCATGATGATGAAACTGTGTAACCATTCAATGCTGTGGGAACATTCTTAGGACATCATCAACATCAATATGATCCTTGGGCAGAAACTCACAATCTCGGATGAAGAGATCATCACGACTTAAGCTATGAAGTACCTACCAATTCTGGAACATCTATGGAGGATATGTTCAAAGCATTCATAAGTCAGACACAACAATTCATGAATCAGACGCAACAGTTCCAGCAAGAGACAATGACTTCCATCCACAGGTTGGAGAATCAGATGAGTCAACTTGCTACCACTGTTAGTAGTTTGGAATCTCAAGGCTTAGGGAGGTCACCCTATCAAACTATTGAGAACGTAAGTGTAATTACCCTGGGATGTGAAGATGAGGAGCAAGAGAAGACAGTGCTTACTTTAGAAACGGGCAAAAGTCCTATGTGTGACAATGAAGTGAACATGGAATTTGATAAGGAGGAGGAACAAGAGGAAGAGGAGAATAATTTGATAAGTTCTGCAGATCCTTACAAAGAGGATATAGATGATACATATGTGTAAACAACAAAAACAGTGAATGATAAACACCATGGGACCTTAACCATGGAATTGGATGACTCATGTAATATCTGTGAATTTTATTAATAATATTAATAATTAAATTAATAAAAGTTAAATATTTATTTAAATATAAATATATATTGTTGTGACATGGAACGTGATAATTCAATTAAATTGAGTTAAGTATATGACAACTATGTGTTATGGTGAAAATGATGAAAGGTTTAGTTTAAGCTTGTGCAATATGCCTAGTGTGGCATAATGTAAGATTAAGAAATTCATTAATTAAGTTAATGAAGGTATGATTTAATGATGGAGTAAGCAACTTAATATAATAAATTAATGAGTAAATAATTAAATAATATGATAGACTAATTTCTATTGTTATTAATTATTGGCCATATGCAATAGCATGTAATGTGTAGTCATATAATAGAGTTGCTTCATTCATTAATTATAAAATAAGGTGTGACATTAGAAACTGAATAAATATTATATAAAATTATATAATAAAAGGAAGTTGAATTAAATAATTTTCTAAGTTATATGAAGAAGCTTATGTGACATCATGATGTATGGTGGGACAATTAAATAGGTATTTTAAATATATGGGAGAAAATAAATCTAAGTAAATAAATATTTACTATTAAATATTTATTTCAATAGTCATGTATAATTGAAATAATAAAGTTTTATGGAAAATAAGGGGTTGTTAGTACCCAACTGAATTATATTCTAACCTAATTTAAATATTATAGGGACTAACCCAATGTACATGGATTATATGATTATGTGTATATTTATCCCTAACTTATCATATGGTAATAGCATTAAGTCATTAAATATAAGCTTGTAAGTCTAAAATGGAGTAAATCCTAAGTATGCTATTACCATTTATCTAATGCTAAGCATCTTAATTGGTTGTCCCATATTCATAGTCCCATCTCTTCCAATATACGTAAATAGGCCTTTGGCCTAGGCTACTCTTACCTTGCCCAAACTCAGAGAAATGCAAATGATGGTGATGATGGAGAAGGGAGTGGTCTTAATAGTGTTCCACCAACTCCTCATTGCCCAACATCTTCTTCCATCTTCCATTGGATTCAATCCTTGAGGTAAAGCTATGGCCTAGGTAAGAAATTCTCTATAAATTGGAGCTTCCTCTTCTCTAATTGAGTTGCTTGAATTCTTGATAAGTTCCATATAGAGAGTAAGTTGAAATTATAGTGAACAATCTGAGTTAGAAGCAACAGCTAGCAATTCAAGCTCCAAGAGGTAGCATTAATGTTATATATATTCTTAAATTTTGTTTGAAGAATTCTTAAAAATTACATAAATTAGTTGTTAATTAATTAAAGAATTGATGTCAACATGTTTACTGAGTTATATTCATGTATGGAAGTAATGTAGGATGTTTATACATGCTACATTGTAGAATTGAGTATTTGTTTGCTGAGTTCTGCAGTTGCAGAGCCTTTCCTGGAACTGTCTAGGAAGGGCGCAGATGCGCCCATTCGACAGTTCAACATAGCGCAACTGCGCCGTGCACCAGTTTCGAATTCAGATTTCTTTTATATTCTGTTATCATGGATATGTTAGTTTGGCTCGGTTACGTATGTTTGTAGGTCTAACATGTGGTCTTAGGTTCCTTTGAATAGCATGAGTCTTCTAGCTTGCTTTAGTTTGCATTTTCTAAGTGAAAACTTGAAACATTGAAAACAAATTCAATAAAACCTACATACCTGAAGTTCTGACTTTATGAGCATGTGTACATGATCTAGCTATGCATGAAATGTGATTCTAAGATGCTTCGTGTGTGCTAGATTGCTTTGACTTGGTTTAAAAAGGACTTTTAAAGACAAGCTTAGACGTTTTGAAACTAATATACGTGGACATAATGATATTTACATTCTAAAATTTAAGACATGCATGCTAGTACTCTTTATGTCCCTAAAACATGACCTATATGTTTGTATATCAAGTTAGACACAAAGTAAGTTAATCAAGCATGAATTTATACAAGTTTTCAAAAGGTGAACAATGTTAACTATGTGTAAATGATGTGAACACATGAGAGCATGAATATTACTGGTTGTATAACATCCTTATATGAATAAATGGTTAATATAGTTGGCCTAGTGAATTCATGAACTTATTTGGCCTTAATTCATTAGAAATCCTAAACTAGAACTATAACGTGTAAAGGTGAACTTGAAATGATCTTAGAAGAATGCAAGACCCTTTAACAATGTGTATATACTATGTGCTAACATCTCTGCATGCTAAGGAGTAAGATAGAACCAAAAATCAAAACTCAGCTCTGGCCTAGCCAGGGGGCAGCGCAGCTGCGCCGTCCCGAAGCCTAACTGCAGTGCAGCTGCGCCTTCTTGCAGTTTGACCTGACTATTTTATTTGTGATCTTAAGACTTGTAACATGTGTATAATACTACTTTAAGTCATAATATATGATTATAATGATGGTTAAGGTGTTCAAGCATGAAATGGCTATGTGGAATCAAGAATCTAAAGATTTTTAAAACTTTCTAAATATTTTTCCACAATCTAAGTAAATGGTGGTTATATAGCCACTACTAGAAAATACTCTATCAGCGACCAAAGATTTCAGCGACCGCCCTATACGGTCGCTATTGTGGACATCAGTGACCACTTTCGGCGACCGTTTGGGAATCGGGTAGCTAACTGATATCGGCGACCGGTGGCGGTCAACGTTCGGTTGCAGGTGTATTTTTGTAGCCTAAAAATTGGCCTGAATTGTTCGCGGGCTATTCTTTTGCGACTACTCATTAATAGCGACCGTATGCGGTCGCTAATATGTCCACGTCATTAAAAAATAGCGACCGCAGTCAGTCGCCGATAGCGGTTGCTGATATATTTTAATGTAAACCGCACCAGACGCCTCGCGACAAACCAGATAGAAAAAAAAAGAGAAGAAGACCAGAAGAGGGAGAAGAGGGAGAAGGGGGAGAAGAGATCGGGAGACCAGAAGAGGGAGAGCCACCCGCCGCCACTGCCCCACTACCACCGTCCACCGCCCACCGCCCACCGCCCACCGCCCACCGCCCACCGCCCACCGCCACCGCCTGCAGCTACAGCCCCACTGCCACAAAGTAACCCAGCTTATGTACATTTTGTTTATGTACCTTTTGTTTATGTACCTTTTGTTTATGTACCCAATTAATCAATTGAACTATTATGATTGTGGGTTGTTAGCATGAGGGACTATTATGTGCACTAAAGAAAATTGCTAAATACACTTAATCAAATATAGAAATACAAGAGAATTGCTAAATACACTTAATTTTGAACTCTAAAGTCAGTACTTCCAAACTTCTAAAGTTGCCTAGCTAATGTGTTTTGGTATTAGATGAATGTGTCATCTGCATAATATCCAAAACATAAGATAAGGGAATTAAAGGTATAGGGAATCAAAGCGATAAATTCAAGCAAGGCCATGTTAGATTGCTGTTTTGACATAACTAAGAAATGGAATAAGTGTGAGTAGATAGTTTGTCAATATGAATTGCAAAACAAAGTGTAAACTATAATTCTTGTCCTATAATATCTAATCATGGTCAAGTCATGAAATACCTTACGTATTCACTGTAAATACTTAAGCTATGGGAAAAATTATGAAATATTCACATAGTAAAATACAAACGAAATATGAATTGAAATTATATGAGATTCATGAACTGGGATTATGTCAAACCTTATTATAAAAGTATGCTTAAATGTAAGGCATATGCTTACAAGTATGTTTATAAGTATGCTTAGAGAGTTATGCTATTGATTAATAAGCTCATCTTGTTTGTAGTAGGTACCGTGGTATCATGGACCTTTATTCAGACCGTAGCTGGATGCGACAACGAAAGTCAAGTGCCCAGATAGGTGCTACAGATGAATTTAGAGCTAGTTGCAAAGTGTTATTAGAGTATGCGTATAATCACCCAGAATGTGTGAATGGTCGGAACCAGGTAAGATGCCCTTGTTTGAAGTGTAAGAATGTAAATTATATGGAAAGAGACGTGGTAAACTATTATTTACTTGTTTCTGGGTTCATGAGAAATTACGAAGAATGTTGGTAGGCACATGGGCAGAGAAGAGATAGTGTCATCACAGAAGTATACAATCTGGGTAGTAGTACTCATCGTATGAATGAAATGGTTCATGATATTGCAGGGCCAGAGTTTGATTGGGAACAAGGTAGAGAGCAACCTATGAATTCTGATGCCAAAGCCTTCTTTAAGTTGTTAGACGAGGGTAGCGAGCCATTGCGGCATGGTTGCACCAAACACACTACATTGTCTGCAGTGGCGACATTACTTAACATCAAGGCTGATCACAATATGAGCCATGACTGTTTTGAGTGACTCTTGAAGGCCATTAAGAGTATGTTGACTGACGGTGAGAAATTACCTGATAACTATTACTATTATAAGAAAATAATGAAGAAGTTGGGTCTTGGATACCAAAAGATCAATGCATGTCCCAACGATTGCATGCTATTTTATAAGGAAAATGAACAGATGACCCGGTGCACATTTTGCAGTTATGATCGATTTAGGCCTAATAAAGAGGGTGTAACTACAAAAAAAAAATCATCTATTCCATTTAAGATTTTAAGGTGTTTTCCAATTACACATCGGCTAAAAAGATTGTACATGTCTTCAATAACAGCTGAGCATATGAGTTGGCATGCGAAATCTCCAGCTAAAGATGGAGAACTAAATCATCCCGCAGATGGGAAGGCTTGGAAAGATTTTAACTTAGCACATCCTAGGTTTGCATTGGAACCTAGAAATGTGAGGCTTGGATTGTCCACTGATGGTTTCAACCCGTTCGGCCACTCAGCTGTTCCGTACTCCTGCTGGCCTGTGATTGTTACTCCGTACAACTTGCCTCCTTGGATGCGTATGAAACAACTATACTTATTTCTGTCACTCATAATTCCTAGTCCCAAGAGTCCTGGAAAGAACTTAGATGTTTACTTGAGACCTCTTATAGATGAGTTGAAGGTATTGTGGGAGGATGGAGTACAGACTTGGGATGTTGCAACGAAAACAAATTTCAACCTTAGGGCAGCGGTTATGTGGACTATAAGTGACTTCCCAGCTTATGGTATGTTAGCTGGATGGAGTACACACGGGAAGTTAGCTTGTCCGTATTGTATGGAGCATACAAAGTCTTTCAATCTATCTAAAGGTCAAAAGCCTTGCTGGTTTGACTGTCATCGTCGGTTTTTGCCTGTAGATCACCCGTTTTGAAGAAATAGAGAACACTTCAGGAAAGAGAGAGTAGACAATGATATGCCTGCATCGCGATTGTCGGGAACGGAGATGCGAGATCGTGTGATGAGATTGCCGATCATCCCATTTGGTAAGATTAATTCCACAAACATAAACAATGGGTTTGGCGAATCTCATAACTGGGTTCGGAGAAGCATCTTTTGGGAGTTGCCTTATTGGTCTACAAATTTGATTCGTCATAATCTAGATGTGATGTATATTGAGAAGAATGTGTTCGACAATGTTTTTAACACCGTGATGAATGTTACGGGGAAGATAAAAGATAATGATAAGGCACGATTGGACATGAAAGATATTTGTAGGCGTCCTGGATTAGAACTTTATGAATCTTCTAAAGGTAAGATTATCAAACCGTATGCGAGGTACACATTGTCCAAAAAGCAAGTTGAAGATGTGTGCACATGGGTCAAGTCACTGAAA
The DNA here is from genome assembly GCA_020205555.1 of Panax stipuleanatus. Taxonomy (NCBI): domain Eukaryota; kingdom Viridiplantae; phylum Streptophyta; class Magnoliopsida; order Apiales; family Araliaceae; genus Panax; species Panax stipuleanatus. The sequence continues at coordinate 43,642,348 of CM035117.1, read as the reverse complement.
CTACCAGATGATTATGCGTCAAACATTGCCAGGTGTGTTATGGGTGGGAAATTACAAGGGATGAAGGGTCATGACTGTCATGTGTTCATGGAGAGACTCATTCCTATAGCATTTCGGGATCTACTTGATAAACCAATATGGGATGCTTTGACGGATCTTAGTCGTTTCTTCAGAGACTTATGTTTAAAAACATTAAATGAGAAGGACATGTCCGTACTTAAGAAGAACATCATAGAGATCACGTGTAAACTTGAGAAAATATTCCCACCTAGTTTTTTACACTCCATGGAGCATTTGCAGATCCATCTTCTCTATGAAGCTCGTGTTGGGGGTCCAGTTCAATATAGATGGATGTACCCTTTCGAGAGGGTGATGGGAAACCTTAAGTGGAAGGTGAAGAATAGAGCTTATATCGAGGGGTCGATATGTGAGGCATACAGTTTCGATGAGATATCTACGTTTGTCTCAGACTACTTTCCGGATGAAGTTTTAACAAAGGCCAATCGAGTCTCGAGACATAATGATGGGGGCAATGTTGAACTAAATGGTTAGGTTTCTGTATTTGGTCTATCGGGCCGCGTTTATGGAGAAGGGGTGCGCATATTCCTATCTGAACAAGAATTACATGCGGCACATACTTACATTCTTCTCAATTGCGAGGAGATTGACGAATTTGTGAGGCACACATGTAAATAACATATTTATCCCTTAACTTTCAATGACATTATGTAATATACATTCCAATATGTTAATGTTTATGACATTGTATAGATCATACGATGACGAGTTAAAAGTGAAGTATTCCGGCAAAACTGATAAAGATATTCAAATCAGTCATGATAAACAATTTGCACTTTGGCTAAAGGCGAAAGTAAGTTAAGTTACTTAAGCACGACATATATATACTCCATATTAACTATGACTTCATTTAATAGGATGGAGTTTTTGTAGGCTTTTACTGCGGGGTCAATGATTCCGGCTAATATACAAGTCACCAGACAGGGACAAAATGAGCCGCACTGGTTACAAAATCAATGGTTGTGAATTTCATACTAAGGCATATGGTCGCGGTAAAAGAACAACGAATACTGGAGTGTGTGTGTCCAAGGAGATTGTTACAATGAGCTTGGTCGGGCCTTTTATGGGGAGTTGGAGGCAATCATAGAGTTGTCATACAAGGGGACGTACGAGGGTCATATTAGCTTGTTCAAGTGTCGTTGGTTTGATTTCGAAAAAGGGATGCGTGTTTACAGACATGGAATCGTCGATGTTGATCTCCATAGATCCGCGTACGCCAACGAACCATTTATGTTACCAACACAAATAATACAAGTATACTACACTCCTAGTCCTGCTAGGAAAAGGGATAGACCGCCTGCAGATTGGCAAGTTGTACTTCATACTCCCGCGCTCAATCGTGTAGAAATAGTAGACGGGGAGATTTACCAAGAGCAGATGCTTCATAGACAAATAATTTTAAATGTGGAGGACGACAATGATGTAATCCAGTTAGATGGTGGAGATGAACCGAATGAATTGGAGCCTGAGTCATTACTTGTGCCAGATGACACTGATACTGAGGAGGAAGAGTTATTAACTGACATTGAAACTGAATCTGAATCTGAAGCAGATGATGGTTATGAATCTGCAATACGTAGAGGAGATAACTCTGACTCAGACATTGATTAAAAAAATAAAATGTATGTTTAGTATTACATGTTCTTTATATCATTGTCATGTTTATGTATTTAACTATTTTATGCAATTTCCTGTCATTATTGTCATTTTATATTCATATATGCGTGTATTGTCATTATTGTCATTTTATATTAATTCAAATATAACTCATAATAATATCTTGAAATTTTACAAAATATAGATGGTTTCGTCTTCGCAGTAGTGTCAAAAAAGGGCGGCCTAATCACATGCCGAAGGCCCCTACTAATTACAGGGTGATCATCCAGATACTCGTGTTGGACTCGGCCGACCTATATAGCTAGTCTTGTTGTATATCTATAGCTATATATATGAGCCTTGTACTTTTATATGGAGTTTTTGGATGACTGTATGTTATTTACAAAGTTGAGATTTGTACGTATATATTTCTTCATTCATATTGATTTTATATGGATGGATGTTATATATATTGTTGTGCTTGTGTTGGGATTATATAAAACTTGGTTGGAAGTTTATATATACTGTCTGTTGTGTGTTGGGATATAAAACAGGTACAAAATAGGTACAGTTTTTTGGGAAATCCAGAAAACTGGCAAAATACTTTTTTTAACATTAGCGACCGCATGCGGTCGCTAATATATATCAGCGACTGCTACTTGATCAGGGAGTTAGTGACCGTTGCAATCACTGATGGTGGTCGCTGCCATGTAGGCCACGTCAGCCTTTTGACCCTGACAGTGCTGACTCAGCGTGGCGACATCACCGGTCGCTAATAGCGGTTGCAGACAAATCGGTCGCTAATAGTGGTCGCATTTGTACATTCAGCGACCAGATATTGTGCGACGACTTTCTGCGACCGGGTTTGGTCGCTGATGACTAAGTGCGACTGTATACGGTCGCTGATAGGCGGTCGCTAATAGCCCTATTTCTTGTAGTGAGCTACGCGAATTGATAGTATACTAATGTGTCATACCATTTGTGTAACTAAGATAGAAATTGATGTATGTCTTCAACTTATATAATTGAACATATATGAGATTGTTGGCTTATAGATTTTGAATAACTGAAGAATATACATATATACATAAATATGATACAATAGGACGTCAAAGTATTGATAAGCTCTAGATTGGTAAACTACGCTTAAGGCAAGTTCCCTAACTTCATTCTTATATCGAATGCAAGTATCTAAACCTTATCTTTTATCGTGCAAGTTTTGAATTGTTGTTATATCAACCATATACATGTTGAGCAAATATCTATATTCTTATGAATCATTATTCATATTCAAAAATTGATTATATATCTTGACTCATGTTGCTAGTATTAGAACTTATTGTTGTAAAAGTGGTCTAAGCTATTTGATCCGGCTAGACTAATATTATGTGTTAGAAAGCTATCCAAACCAATTGTCTTGGTGCGGACTCTCATAAATCTACTGAGATGAACAACCCTCATTGATAGGAAAATTATATAACTGTCGGGGAACCGACGTACGCACAAACAACATGTTTAAATATTATGCAAAACGTAGGGTATTTTGGGCTGATCACCTATTATACTTGTTTTCATTGGATTATCAGTAAAATACTATTAATTCTAGCAGGAGTTCTTGGTCAATAGTGACTGCTCATTATTCAATCTTCTTAAACTTTAAAACGATTAAACCTTGAATCTTGTTGATATCTTTTAGTCCATTCCCATTTCAATTCAAGGACAGATTAAGAACAATTGATACTTCTAGTTATTCCTGAACTATCATTTACTGTTATACCTTCGAGATTTCAAACTTTATACTTGATTACCCTTATAGCTATATTACTTGTTGGGCAAATTTGTTGCTGCTTCCCTAAAAATTTACAGTTAAGGTAGAGCGCGACAGTACCTCAGGGAATGACAAAGGCAAGGGCAAGGCTACGGAATAGCTTTAGTCCTTTTAGATTAGAGAAGTTATTATTATTATGATGTATTAAGGAATGTATTAGTTCCCAGAGGCATAATAGTTATCTAGAAGAGGGGTTGAATAGATATTTTAAAACTTTTTCTTTATCAAAATACTTATTAGTATAGATTAAACTGACTGCAGCGGAATATATGATTGTTCCCCTTAAGATTAATGCAATAATGGTTTGATAAGCAGTTATGACAGTTATAGCATATATAGCAGTTATATCAGTTAATAAGACACAGTGATTTTAAGTGGTTTAGAGCACTCAAGGCTCCTAGTCCACTCTTCTACTCCACGAGTAGGAAATCCACTAAGGATATCTTCATAACTTCGAATCACTAAGATTCCTTCAAGATCAACAATCATGGAACTTCTTTAGTTCACTTAGAACTCTTTAAGTCTAGCAGACTTGGTACACTTGGTTTGAGAGTGGTTTTCTGAGGTGTGTGCTACTCAGTTGCAATTAAGCATCAGTTCTGAAGAACTGAGTAGCGAAGCAAGTTTATCTCTTGAATCGTAGTGTTTGTGCGTTGAGAGTTCTTGAGCTTTTTTGTTCTTTGCTTTCTTACTTGCTTAATCTGAATCCTTGTCTGATTTTCTTATGAAGGAGCCTTTGAAATATTTTCGTTGAAGGCATCCGTTGTAGCATTAAATGCTTCAGACATTTTTGAGCACTGATGTTGACTTCCTGTAAATCTGTTGTCCAGCCGTTTGGCCCACTGACACAGCATACTACTTTTTCACCTAACACCTGAAAAGGTGTTTTCAGCAGGCATGTAGTCCTTTCCTTAGCTTCCTCAATACTCTTCTTCGATTTATACTAAGGATGAATGTAGGATCATTGGGACTATCAAATTGTCAATGTCTATAAGCCTTTCTTCATTTGATACTCTTCCTCCTTCATCAGATAGATGTACTTTGATGCTGACTGAAGGGTCACCACGATCGTGGTCTTTGTACCATGATCGTTGTGTGTTGGCTTGCACAGGCTAGACTCAGTCTTAATCGTAGAGAACACTATAATTTCTCTTAAGCTCTTTGATAGACTACGATTTCCACTTGCTTATCTTACAGACTCCACGCTTCCGAGAGCTGACTGCGATTCCTGACTTGGCTCGGCAAGCGCTCGGATCATCTCCACGATTCTGAGTGTGGCTTTCAAGACAGACTACGATCTTTGGACACTTTTAATGAAGTTCCACGATGCTGCCTTGGTTTCTGCAGACTGGCTTTGGCAGATTACGATTCTGTCAAGGCCTAATATTTACATCTCAAAATAGATCAACCTAACAATTTTGATCTCTCGTCTATACATTCATTTACAGAATGATAAACATTAAAGCACAGATCAACCTAACAATTTTGATCTATCATCTAAGTCCTTGTACATATGTTCTTTGAAAGACTTTACACTTAAGCATTTATATTTACTTTCAACATCAAATTTGAATATGTAATTCCCAACAATCTCCCCCTATTTGATGTTGACATAACCAAGGAGATTTGTATCATATCATCAATTTCTAAATGCAGAGTGCTAGAAAGTAAATATGACTTAGTGTTTTAGTGAGCAGCTAAAATTTCTAGAGAATAAGTATGAATTTATTAATGTTTGAAAAAGATATTACAATCTAGCACAGATACATCAATAAGAAAACAAACTATAACTTATCTCTATCTTCTTTGCCTTTTGTTCTTCGGAGGGTTGGCATACTCAGCAGCTCTCCTTCTTCTGGTTTGTTCATCTCTCCATGCAATGTCGTCTAGCTCCTCCTTGCTCAACATTTCTGAATGATCATGTCTGTTCATGAACATAGGATCTCCAACTGGCATTGTGACGCCCCCAAATTCGGACTGCCACTTGGTCACTCGAATTTGGTTCATCACGTGCTCATGGTAATACAATAATAACTAAAATCACACATTCACAGTGAAAAATCAAATCTAAAATAATTTACAATGATTTATTATAATTATTCCCCCAAGTCTCGCAACCCACAGTACTTAATAAATTACATAATAATATCCAATACAGACTTATTACATAATCTAACTTAAGCTTAAACATAGTCAACTCCAATCTTACTACATCAACTTAATAAAACATTATAATATTTAAAACATAAAAAGGGACAAACTAGTCGGTAGCCTTGCCCTTGCCCTTATCAACGCCCGAAGGTCCACCCTGCTCTGCCTTAACTGAAATGTTTTTAGGGGAAAGCAAGAATGAGCAACAAGTTTGCTCAGCAAGTAATATAACAACAAGGGTGAGTAATATAATTCTCGAATCTTTAAAAAGATATGGCAAGGTGTGATAGTTCAAGGATAACAAGAATATCAACAGTTCTCAATAACAGTCGCTAAGGACAGAATAATATCAATATGATTCGATACTAAATCAATTTAAGATTTTGAGATAACTGAATACTGAGCAGCCACTAAGGACTATGAACTCTTACTAGAATTAACAGTAATATACTGATAACCCAACAAAAAAAACGAGTACAACAGGTGATCAGCCTAAAGTACCCTATATCATGCATAACATTTACTCATACTCAAGTGCGCGCGTCGGTCTCCCGACAAATATATGTTCCCTTCAAAGAAGGTTGTTCAACTCAGTTAACACAAGAATTTTGCACTAATCAATTGATTTGGACAGCTTTCTAATCATGTTATAAGTCTATTCTAGCCGAATCAATTGGCATAGACGGCTCTTTAAATGAATAAGCGAACAATTATAAGTTCAATACTCAAATCAAAGTTCAAGAATAAACAACTCTATTCTATTTATGAAGCATTATGTCATAGGATAAGAATCATACTTTCAATTATTTACTTGTATAATCAATAATAGTACAAGCTCCAGTAATGCTCAATAAAGAGTAGGGTTCAAGTACTTGTACTTTAAAAGAGTGTAAGTTAGGGAACTTGCTTACAACGTTCCTCGAATAACGCAAACACAAAAATAGGATACTTGTCTTATACGTAGTTTATCCACGAAAAGCAAATCAACACTTTTGAATCCCTATCGTAATATAGTTACGTATATATATGATATCCATTAGTCATATAGTTTAACATTATATCTCATCTCGTATATACGATTAACACATAAGCTAAGTCTTGACCTAGTTACACAGTTATACAGTATCATATAATTTCACAAGTCTCGACTTTTAATGTCTTTTATCATTAACGTTCCTCTTCTCAAGTTAGTCATCTTCATACATTATTACTATCATGTGAGACTACCACAAATAGTAAACATACTCTCATATTATTAATATCACATAAGACCACAATCAATACTAAATATATTTCATTTTAGCAAGTTAGGGCATTTCCATAAGTTAACCTTCAAAATCGGATTCAAGTAACATCATATAATATCATGTTGCATGTATACATTTTAAAGAATACTTTTATGTTTGTTCAACCCTTTCACTTTCATTAATAATGTTTACTAATATGGTCTAACACGTTCATGCTACATTACGAAATCTATATACGTAAGTTAATGTGTCCGACATTCATTTCAAAGTTATATAAACATGCCCGAAAAATCAGAATGTATATATGGTCTTTACATGTCAATATCAACCTTTAAAACTTGTATTTTTGTTAGAAATGTTCAATAGTGAGGTCTAACATGCTCTTGTCATACTATGAATCATATATACATAAGTTAATATGTCTTTCATGCATCTCTACCTCATACCAACATGCCTTGAAAATCATAACATCAATGTGTTACACACATGTCAAAGTTTGTTTTTAAAACTTTGATTTTCGTTAGGAAAGTGCACTAGTTAGGTTCACATGTTCATATTATATCACGATACATATATACTTAAGTCAATATGCATTTCGTGTGTGTCTAGGTTGTAACGACCCCAAAATTCATACAATACAACTCTCGACATCGGTCGTTAACAATACATCCTTATTCAGACTTTACATCATTAATCAATGATACAATCACTAAAAATACGAAATATTTAATACTTTTATATTATTCCTTCTTTATTATCCCTGAATCTCAACCTTTATCATTACATAACTTTGATTCAACCTTATTTCATAAATCGCTTCGTCAGAGTTATTATAAACTAAAACTTACAACCACGTTCAACAACCCTTATACATCGGGTAAAATTTAAACTTTACAACTCAACATCTGTTAACCATCATACATTATCAAATACATTATCTGAAATCTTAAACAGGGTCCAAAATAATAACAATTCAGCCAAAGTATATAAATCTTCATGCATTACATCTGATTCATTTCTTTCAAGTAGCACATAGCGTTACCTTGAATCCTTAACCTGCAAAAGTGATTATTTGCAAGAATGAGCTCGACAGCTCAGCAAGATCTAACAGCTTTCATGCATCACATAGCATATAAATACATGCTCAACATACATCTCATAATAATTAAAGTAACATGGCATACATGCTTTACATCACCTAACAAATATAAAGATTGAGTTCCTTACTCAATCAACATTCTTTAATCAACCAATGTAGTCATAATTTGACTTTAACATTTCATGCTTACAACATATATACAACATAGCATGCTTCTTTGCAAAATAATTTAAAACAGTTCATCATCAAGTGCACGTAGAAAATAGGAACTGAAAGACTTGTCTTGATTGTTGTTTACCAATAAAAGTTTAACAGCTTACAGATATCTGCACTTCAAGTGCCCTCTTGATTCCTTCCTTAGTTTAGATGAAGATTACTTTATTACTCTTCTTCCCCTTCTTTGATCCTCAGACTTTTGCTCTCAACTTCATAGAGAATTCTCTTTTCTCTTACTTTCTCTCTAAGTCTCTCTCTTTCTCTCTATTTTGCTAAACCACGTAAAATAAACTGATGGCTTAACTTGGGTGTTTCAACTGATGGTTTAATGTGGGTGTTACAAAGGCAAAAGGTCACAAGGCCATGTTTGGCTAAACCCTTAATCTCCTTTTTAATTTATTCTAATAATTCTCCTTATCATATGGTATATCTTCTTTTCTCTAAATGTCACACTTTAACTATGTTGCTAAATTATTTAGCTAACTAAATTGAATAATTATACAATTATAATATATATAACTATTACTCCATACATTACAAAATTATATACATAACCCTCAACTTAAAATAACCATTTCCATTAAAATAATTAATATTTATTCCCTTTATTTTAATTAACTCACATGAATTATATAATTATAATATATAATTATTTAATTCCTTTCCTCGCATAAATTGTCTCAATATAATTTATTTAATCCATACATCTAATCACTACTTAAATATTAATCAATTTATTTAATACCATCATACTTAAATAAACTATTCCATAATAATTTCCGTTGAATATTTATTTTATTCATTAATTCTAACACCAATATTTATTTATAATTATATTGGTTCTTCTCATTCTCATACCCATTTACATTCACTTGGCTAAACATAATATATTAAGCCATTACATCAACGTATTACTTTTACATGTAATATATTACCTTCATATTTTATTAAAATAATTATATTTATATTAATTCACTGTTTTAATTAAGTGAATACACACATTATTTATGAGATTTAATTCATAATAATTTCACTGCCAACAAGGAATAATAACCAAATTATATTATTTCATAATATAATCTTTAACTTAATTAAATTAACTAATAATATTCAGTTAATTTTCTTTTCGTAATAACTTCATTTAATTTCTTCAATAGTTAAATTAACTATTAAACCTCATCATCCCAATATATGAATATATTTACACGCAAAACATGTCATAATAAGAATTTCATTCATTAAATTCTTATTTTAACAATTTCTAAAAATCCGGGTTGTCACATAGGTCATACCAATATGTCTCACAAGTCAGAACATAACCATGGCGCCTATATATCAAAGTTCCTTTTTGAAAACTCTAAGTTACTTTGAAGAACAAAATTCTTTTTGTCAAAATGTATACCATCTTGGTCTAAAACATGTTTACATCACCTTAGTACATTTTATATGTATATATTCATCATGCTTGCATGCTTATTCTAATCCGTTTCAATAATTATCACTTAGCAGCAATCAAGCAGGAACAAAATATGTAGAAACTGGGATCAGGGCCTGGCGCAGCGCAGCTGCGCCGCAGTGTAATGCCGGCGCAACTGCGCCGTGCCTAGTTCAGTTCAAGACATAGTCTGCTTCGGCAGACTTTATCCCAAATCTCAGAATTACTTCACGAAATCTATTCTAATCACCCACATTCCAGTTTAAACATGTAAATAAGTTCATATCACAACTAAGTAAGTGTCCTACCACCTAATTACAATCCAAATTGGTCATGATCAAGATTTAAACTTTTATCAGAAAATAAAAATGAAAATGAAGAACATGGGAGTTGTTGTAAGAATTCGATTGCTAGTAAGCCACATTGCATTCTAAGATGTTACTAAGTTTATATAACAACCAACAATTACAACCCAATCAATTTATCAAGATAACCATGCTTAATTCAAGAATTTGAAAATCTTAGAGAACATGAGATGAAGAACATGGAAAGGATTATACCTCTGCTATATGAATTGAGTTAGCTGTAACTTGATTCCTCTCTCAACTGACTCTCTATCTATATGTATTTCAGTGAACTAGCAATACTTCACTTCACAGAATTCTCAGCAAGATGAAATGTGAAGGAAGGAGGCTTCATTTATAGGCAAAATAAAAATACGGTCCATGCTTCTAACTTCCAAATCAAACTAAAGATGAATGAATTGTATGAAGGTTATGAAGAAGTTGGTAGATTAGTTGGTGGAGAAAATCATGAAGCCCACATCTTTGTTCATCATGAGCTATGAAGCTAAGAGTTTGCCCAAAATGAGAAGGGAGAGTAGGCATAGGCTTTCACGTGTGGCAGAGGATGAGGAATGGACAAGCCATATATCTCAGCATTTGAAAGGAGTATTGGTTCAATGTAGTTCTTTTCAGTTCTCATTTTGGTTCCCACATGTAATTCCAATGCATATCATTACTATAAATAGAAGGTTTAGGGATTATATATGTACTATTATCATTTAACCCATGTACATTGGTTCCACATTTTAATAATTAATAAAGATAACATAAGATAGTTAAGCATTATTAAATTATCTATCATATAATCATGATGTAATATTTTAATGTATATTCACATTATCATATAGGCATTTCATGCAACTCCCATAATTCAATAAACCTTACTATATAATAGTGTCATATTACACTTCATATAATACATACTTAGCTACTATATGTTACACATTTAATTCGCATGCTTGCACATAGAATTACTCATCTTATTAATTAAATATTAATTAATAATATACACCCATCCTTCATCAATCAATATAATTGTTAATCTCCATAACAATTTAATTAACCCTTATATGATTAATTATCACTTTAATATAAATCTTATTAAATTTATAAACACGTTGCGTATTATTATTATATTATTTGCAATAATAATAATCCACACATCATTAATTATCATTAATATTCTATAACAATTATTCTACGATAACAATTAATTAATATTCTATAATTAACAATTTATCAATCAATACTGATTAATCGTTCACACAGAATTTCCTTATCAATTATTATTATGCTATCACATGCATTAATAATAATTCAACGTACTATAATTAATATAAATTAATTTTCACTTAATATTTCTTTTGTTAATTAATATCATCATTAATATATCTCATCATTGTGCCACACAAGGCTCCAATATTTTCTCAATTATTGTAAATATTCAATTGAATATAATTAAGTTAACTCATCCATAACACAAAATCATTTATATATGAATAAATATTCACTTCCATTAATATATTCATTTAATAATATATGGAAATTCTCGGGTATTACAGGCATGTTAAGACCAGTATAGGATACTCCTTGTGAGCTATGAGCTGGACCTTGACTTCTTTCATAGGGTTCAGCCATGAGAGGAGGTGGATGGTTCTGCTGCTGTTGATCAATTCGTGGAGGCTGATAGCTAGAACTTCTGGGGTTGCTCCTCGACGATTGACCAATGTGAGTTTGCTTTTCTTTGCCTCTGCCTCTGCTGCCTCTACCTCTGCCTCTGCCTCTGTCTCCTTCCTTGTTATTCTCCCCCTTTATGTCAGCATAAAGGGTTCGAATGTCTTCAGATAGGCGGTTGACACCTTGCACTAGCTTATGCATCTGAGAGCGATTTTGGGCAATGTCACTACGATTTTCTGCGACTATAGCCTCAGTATTTCTTCTCTGTTGCTGAAGTCGCTCCATAGCTTCAGTAGTTTGCTGAACTTGAGTCATGGAAAAGGTTTGGAATTCTCATAGTGTGAGACACAGCTCGTGAATCTGTTTAGTCATGAGAGCATTCTGAGATTCTTGAGTTTTCTGAAGAATCTCCACAGATTCTTTATGCTTTTTCATAGCTATAAAGTGAATAGCATCCTTTTGGCTGAGGCTGTCACCCATTTCTTTTACAATCTCCCTCAGCTTCTTTGACAACTCAGTTTCCAAGTTCCCTGACAGAGTATGGACTGAGTTGATTATATGGCTGAATCTTTTGTGAAGTGCCAGAGAGTTTGCTTCAAGATTCTCCTCCATCTCTAGAGCCATATGGCTTATCAAATCAGCCAGCTCCTCTTTTGTTGGCAGTTGGGACAGACGATCAAGAATTCTCTGAGCATCAAGAGGAGGGGTCGTAGTGTATTCACCTGTCCTTAACATGCTCGTGAGAGCAAGTGCCATATCAAAATATTTGTTATTGGAGGACGAGGGAATATCTGACTGGGTTAAAGGTGTGGCAATTTGGTGTATGGGAGAAGTGTTTGGTTCAGGGTCTGGTGTATATGGTTAGTTGATTTGTTCTGGAGACTCTACGATTTCAGTGTCAGGTTGGTTGACAAGCATGAATCGTAGTTCGTCGTCCAGAGTTAGTGGCTCAATGGTTGAGGTTTCAAGCAGTTGATTAACGATTCTGGTTATTTGATCGATAACCATAGGATCATTGACAGTTGGCTCTGTGAGGTCAAGTTGGTTATTTGGTTCATCAGTTACAGAGTTTTGGGACTCTGTAACTAAAAATTGGTTTAGTGGGTGAAGGACCACTTCCAACCATCTTGGCAATTCATAGAACTGATTGAAGTGTGATGAAGGACAGTGGTTGATAATGAAAGAGATGGGAGTAGAATGTACCTCATACTCAGTCTCTGAAGATGAACCATTGGTGATCAGTTTCTGAGCAAACTTGTGGTATCTTGGAAATCCATAGGCAAGCACAGAGATTGCTAGATAAGCCTTGTAAATCCAGAACATGTGATCCCACCTATTGAGAATCAGAGCTCTATGATAGGGCATCATAAGCAAGTAGTCAAACAGCTGATTGTAGTTAGCCGTTCTTTCTCCATCCCTGCTTATTGTAAGAATCTCAAGTTCATCATCCTCTTCTTCATCACTATCTTCATCATTTTCATCAAGAACATCCATCACATCTACCATCTCATCAACAGCAATATCCACCATTTCTGCATCAGCGGACTCTACGAACTCTTCAGGGGATGAGAGAACTTCATCATTGTTTACTGGTATCTCCCTCTCAACTCCTGCATTCTCTTGTTCTTGTTCTTCTAACAGCTCCCCCTCAGCTATAACACTTTATTGAACAGGAACTTCCAGAAACTCCTCCTCAACATCATCAGGGCTCATTTCAGTTGCTTCTGGCACCACCTCTTCAGACTGAGCCATATCTTCTACCAGGACTTCCTCGGTATGATCATTGTAATACCCGAGAATTTCCATATATTATTAAATAAATATATTAATGGAAACGAGAATTTATTTGAATATAAATGATTTTGTGTTATGAGATGAATTAATTCAATTATATATAATTGAATAATTATTATAATTGAGAAATTGGTGGAGTTTGTGATAAACTCGTTGATTGCCTTGTGTGGCACAGTGACGTAATATAAGAATGATTATATTAATTTAAGCGAACAATTAATCTATATTAATTGTTAATCGAAGGATATTAATTAACTGTTATAAAATACTAATGAGGATTGATTAATAATATGTGATTATTATTGCAAGAAACATAATAATAATGAGCAACGTGTTTATAAATATAATAAGATTTATATCAAAGTGATAGTTAATCATATAAAGGTTAATTAAATTGTTATGGAGGTTAACAATTATATTGATTGATGTAGGATATGTGTATATTATTAATTAATATTCAATTTATAAGATGAGAAATTATATATGCAAGCATGCGAATTAAATGTATAGTAATTATATGTTATGATATGTGTAGGTGACAAATGATGTGTGGATATACATTAAAATAATGTATCATGGATCTATTATAAATAATTGTTGAGTAATACAATTTAATAATACATGAGATAATGTAATGTGATAACATCCGATTAAATTATACCAGTATGATAAAAATGTACATGAATTATATGTGCACAATTCACACTTATTACATTATGTGAATCCATGTTAGTATCATTAGAATTACATTGTAACTATAATTGTGGCCTAATTATATAGTATATATACATGTAACATATTTTGGCATAAGTGTTGTGTATATATACAAATTATAGAATGCTGATATATGGCCTTGTCCCAATATAATAGTCACTCTCCTTCTCCTTCACGTGTATGGCAAAAAGGCTAAGGCCTATTCTCCCATTCTTCTCCCAAGCTTAGCTAGCAATAATTATATGAGGAGTGGCTCTAATGATGGCTTTCAACAACTATCTACCAACTTCCTCTTATCTAGCATGCAAATCAAATTTCTGTTAGTTTGAAATGGTAGGCAATTGCATTGTCTGTATCTTGTTTTCTCTATAAATATGGCTTCCTTTCTTCCCATTTCACATTGCTGAGATTTTGTTTGAGTTGATAAGTTGAGAGCATATACATATATCAGTATAATAGCATTGTGAGATATCAGCAAGCTTACTCCATAACAGAGGTATAAATCCTCTTCGTGTTTTCATTTTCATTTTCTGTCAAAAGAACTCCATTGTTGTTCTCTGAGTTTTGTTGAAATTCTTGATTATGCCAAATTAGTTCATGATTGGGTTGTAGAACCCTTATATTGTTGTTATATGAACATACGCACATGATGGAACCACTGAATAGTCTTTCATTTCCATTGTTCCTCTTCAATTTCTGTAAATACATGAAATTCGTAAATTAGTTAGAGTTTATGAAATTGGGAATTGATAATTGCTATTGACTGTTATATAAGCATATATGTATGTGTTAGTAAGTTAAACAAGTCTAATATCTGGGTATGGTATGTTGAAATCGATGAAATGGGAGGTTTTGGGTCGGTTTTCGCTGCCGTCTGAACCAGAAAACTGCCTCGACGCCGCAGCGCCGCAGCCCGCGCCGCAGCGCCACACGCGCCGCAGCCCGCGCCGCAGCGCCGCACGCAGCGCCACTCGCGCCGCAGCGCCAGTATTAAGCTACTGTGCCGCGCCGCAGCGCCAGCCTCTGTGTTCAGTTTTCTGCATTCTGCAACAAAACTGTTATGCACCAATTGTTTGATTTTTGTTTAAACAAGCATGGTAGCATGATTAATACATATATATAAACCTAATGAGGCAATGTAAGCATGTTTTAGTATATTAGCATGCATGGTTAACCAAACGACACATAGTTTGGAAACGAATTTAAAGTTTCATAAACGACGTTAACATATATAAAGCATGTTTACATACTGACCTTGCAAGCACATTAGTACCACCTAGAGACACATGAAGTGCATGTTAGCTATCTATATTGGTTCCGTAATAAAATATGAACATGTGAACCTAACTAGTGCTCATTCCTAACAAAAATGTAAGTTTGAAGGTGGATATGATCATGTAAATGCTATATAGTCATTTTGATGTTATGAGCATGTTTAGATAACTTTGAAATATATGAATGAAGCCTTAACTTGTGTTTATATGGTTCGTAAGGAAGCATGAACATGTTAGGCTCTATTAGTAAGATTCACCAATAGAAATACAAGCCTTGCACATGAGCATTAACACGATACGTGGAGATTTAAATTCTGATATTTATGGACACATGTGATAGTACTCTTAGACTCATTCATGTGTCATGCATATATATATATACCATGATTAGTTGCCGTGATTAAAGTTTAGCATGAACAAAGCATGTTTTCAAGATAATAACAATGCTAGCTACATATATGCAATACGAGTACTCATGAGCATGACTAATACAAGTTATATGAATATCTTATGTGATATTAATAATATGCAAGCATGTTTGCTAATTGTTGAGATCTTATATAATATGAGAATGCGTTTAAACTCTAAAGAAGGAACGTTAAGGATAGAAATTATATTCTATATAACTGTGTAGCTAGGTAAAACTTAGCTTATGTGTTGATCGTATATTCAAAGAGAAAATGTGAAGTTAAAGTATATGACTAATGAATATCATATATATACGTAACTGTATTACGATAGGAATTCGAAAGTGTTGATTGCTTTTCGTGGATAAACTACGCTAAAGGCAAGTTCTCTTACTTACACTCTTTTAAAGTGCAAGTATCCTAACCGACGCATTTACTTTATGCAAGGAAATCTATGATTGTGAAAGTTTCCTAACTTATACTCTTTTACTATGCAAGTATCCTATCTTGTGAATTGCGAACTAGTTTCCTATTTAATCGGTTGAATCGAATTAGCATACTTGAACTCTTATTTCATTAAAGCTATTATTCATGTTGAACTTAGTATTGTTCTTGAATATTGTGAAAGTGTCTATGCCATTTGATTCGGCTGGACTTATGTTATTGAAAAGAAACCCAAACTAATTGATTGGTGCGGGATCTTATATTTGACTGAGAAGAACAACCTTCTTTGAAGGGAATATATAATTGTCGGAGAACCGACGTGCACACTTGAGTATGGTTGATTGTTATGCATAACAAGGGTACTTTAGGCTGATCACCTGTTGTACCTGTTTTTGTTGGATTTTCAGTTTATTACTGTCAATTCTAGTAGAAGTTCATAGTCCGTAGTGACTACTCAGTATTCAATTATTTGAAATCTTGAATTGACTTATTATTGAATCATATTGATATTATCCTGTCCTTAGCGACTGATATTGAGAACTGTTGATATTCTTGTTATTCTTGAACTATCAAATCTTGTTATACCCTTTCGAGAATTGAGAATCTTATTACTCACCCTTATTGTATATTACTTGTTGGGCAATTTGTGCTCATTCTTGCTTTCCCTAAAACATTTCAGTTAAGGCAGAGCATGGTGAACCTTCGGGCGTTGATAAGGGCAAGGGCAAAGCTACCAACTAGCTTATGTCTGTTATGTTTTAAATATATTAATATTGTATGATGATGATGTAGTAAGACTGGATTTGATCATGTTTAAGCTTAAGTTAGATTATGTAATAAGTCGTTAACTGATATTATTATGTAATCTATTAAGTACTGTAGGTTGCGAGACTTGGGGGAATAATTATAATAAATCATTGTAAATTATTCTAGAATAAATTTTCCGCTGTGATCGTATGATATTATTATTATTATTGTGATGTATTACCATGAGCACGTGATGAACCGAATTCGAGAGACCAAGTGGCGGTCCTGGAATTTGGGGGCGTCACAGGTTGGTATCTGAGCCGTAGTTATAAACCTTAGGAACGAGTGTCCTTAGACTATAACTTAGGCGAACTTAGAAGTTAGGAAGGAGATAAAACTCATGTAGAGTTTTCCTTGAGAGACTTAGTCTGTTATGAAATGTAACTTCATTCTATACAATGAACTTATGTTTTATTTAACATTCTAATGGAGTTGCTGTTTGTTTGCCTTGTGTTTGTGATTGTAGGATGACAGACACAGGAGTACCTAGTAGAGTGGCAAAGGAGGAGCCCAGGGATATACATGTAGTGTACGAGGCACCTCTAGAGGCTACACCAGTGCAGGCTGTTGCACCGTTCGAGTCCGACGACGAGGACGAGATTGAGATAGAGTCTGATCCAGAGGAGGAGCCGATGGAGGATGAGCCAGTAGAGGACTCTGATGAGGCTACTATAGAGGAACAAATGCTAGGAGAGTACGAGGAGCGTATTCTAGAGTTAGACTGCAGAGTCCAGGAGCTGGAGGCAGAGGCCCACGAGAGAGAGTCTGAGTTCCAGAAGCTGAGGGACGAGGACCACCAGAGGAAGCTGGCTATGCAAGAGTTAGAGGTGGAGATTGCCTACCGTAGGGAGGCAGGGATCCAGATGGGGACTCTATTTCACAGGTCAGTGGCTAGGAATGTAGATTTGGCAGAGAAGCTAGAAGAGGTTGAGCAGAGGGAGCTAAGTGAGAAGACTGAGAAAGAGGCACTCCGTACTCAGCTAGAGTTGGAGGTGATGGATAGGTTACACTTCGAGGAGAAGTGGGAAGCGTCCAATGAGAGAGCTGACGACCTTGAGGACGAGGTCAGGTGCAAGAAGAGAAAGATGAACAAGATGGGGTATGTGTTCCGTTCAGCTTTTGAAAGGGTGATTGATGGTGTGTACCACTACCCGGCAGAACAGGGACAGACTCTACATACCTTGAGCCGAGAGCTGGTTGCGTATATAGCACAGTTGGAGTACAAGAGCGCAGTGGAGCGCGGGATGATGGGATGAGATTTCCTTAGTCAGTCTAGTGGTAGTACTAGTTGTGTCTTTATGTATTGTATATACTATGTTGTAATCCCGATCTTTTGTGTAAGATGTGGGATGATGATGTAAACCCCGAGTTAGCTTTTGTTATAGGGGTAGTATGGTAGTAGGTTGGTATATTCCCCGTCTTTTGTGATATTAGGGGATATATGTGATAACATTTATAGCAGTATGCTAGGGAAATCATGTAATGAAACGATTTGGCATATGAATATAAATGAAGTTTATTTCAGAAATATGTTACAATTTATTTTTTTTTAGTATTAAAAAAAAAAGAAAAAGAAAAAGAAATACTTAAGTAATATACTTGAATAATAATAAAATGAAAACTTGTGATGCAGATAATGCCGCCCAGACGTAGATTGACTGCACCCGAAGAATCCGTTAACAATGAGAGAGAACAAGTAGACCCGATCCAGAAACTGGTAGACTTGTTAGGAGAAGCCTTAAGGGGAAGGAACAATGAACCCGTTCGCCCGAACCCTCAGACTGTGCCAGTAACAACCTTTAAAGACTTTAAGAGTGTAGGACCCCCAGAGTTCGAGGGAACTACCGACCCAATCGTCGCACAAACGTGGATCAAGGAAATCGAAAAAGCTTTCACTATAGCTAGCGTAGGCGAAGATCAGAAGACGGTGTTTGCCACGTACATGATGAGGGGAGAAGCGAACTACTGGTGGGAGGCTAATCAACAAAGAGCTGGGGAAGGGATAATAGCTTGGGATAAGTTTAAGACACTGTTCTTCGAGAATTACTTTTCGAAAAGTATGAAGAATAGGATGGAGGTGAAATTCCTAGAGTTAAAACAAGGTGAGATGACGGTGGCGCAATACGCGGCTAGGTTTAACGAACTAGCGCGATTTGCGGAGCACCAAGTTGGTGATGAAGAGAGGAAGGCTAGACGCTTTGAACAAGGGTTGAAGCCATGGCTGTTCAATAAGGTATCAGTTCTTCAAATTGATTCCTTTGCAACATTACTGGAGAAGGCAATCATTGCGGAAGGCGGCAGTGAGGCCTTAAGTCTGTATAACAAAGAAAAGAAAGGAAAGAATACTGGAGGTGAGAATCGTACGGGAGGAAGCAGTAGCGGAGGAAGCAACTTGGGAAAGAGAAAGTGGGAGAACAACAACAACAACAACAAAAACAACAATAATAATCAATCAGGGAATTTTCGTGGAGGTTTCAAGAAGAGGGCTGAAGGATGCCCGAAGTGTGGGAAGAATCACCAGGGCGAGTGCTGGAAGGGACGTGGCACTTGCTACAACTGCGGACAGGAAGGGCACATCTCGCCCAACTGTTTGAAACCGAAAAAGATACAAGGATGCTTTGCTTGTGGCTCGACGGAGCACCGAATTAAGGACTGCCCAAAGAAGGGAAGTGGCGGGGGTAGTAATCAGCAAGGAGGCAACAAGCTGATGATCGGTGGACCGGCACAATCCAACCGCCCAACCGCCAGAACCTTTAACATGACCGTCCAAGACGCGGTGGCTGCAAAGGATGTGGTGTCAGGTATAATCCCAATCAATGATATAAATGCTTATGTATTATTTGATTCGGGTGCCACCTGTTCTTTTGTATCTGAAGAATTTGCTAGTAGACTTAGTACACCTCGAGAACTTTTAGAAAATCCTTTGATCATAGAAGTTGCTAATAAGGAAGTGATCCCTGTAGAATACGTTTATCGAAATTGTCGCGCAAATATTAGTAAACATGAACTGAGCGTAGACTTGATTCCTATTAGACTGGGAGAATTTGACGTAATACTGGGAATGGATTGGTTGTATAACCATGCTGCGATAATAGACTGTCAGAACAAATGTGTGAACCTTCAGACTCCGAGTAAGTCTAAGGTAGTGTTTTATGGTAGCTCATCGCTTAAGCAATCGTGTTGCGTTACGATGATGCAGGCCAAGAAATTGTTAAGGAAAGGATGTGGAGGATATTTAGCTTACATCGTTGATACTCGGAAGAAGGGAGTAGAAATTAAGGATATATACGTAGTTAATGAATTCCAAGATGTGTTTCCGGATGATCTGCCTGGTCTTCCGCCAGACAGAGAAATCGAATTTGTAATAGACTTAGCACCGGGAACGGCACTGATTTCGAAAGCTCCATATCGTATGGCGCCAGTAGAAATGAAGGAATTGATGATACAATTGCAAGAATTATTGGATAAGGGTTACATTCGACCGAGTGTTTCTCCTTGGGGAGCACCAGTACTATTCGTTAAGAAGAAGGACGGATCGATGAGGCTCTGTATCGATTATCGAGAATTGAATAGAGTAATGATCAAGAACCGGTATCCGCTACCGAGGATAGACGACTTATTTGATCAACTGAAGGGAGCAAAGTGTTTCTCAAAGATCGACCTACGAACAGGATATCATCAACTGAAGGTACGGGATGAGGACATACCAAAGACTGTGTTTCAAACCCGTTATGGACACTACGAGTTTTTGGTAATGTCATTCGGATTGACTAATGCTCCGGCAGCATTTATGGACTTGATGAACCGAGTTTTCAAGCCATACTTGGATAAATTTGTAGTGGTTTTTATCGACGACATTTTGATCTACTCAAAGACAGAGGAAGAACACGCCGAACATCTAAAGATTATTTTGGAGGCACTAAGGAAGGAGAAGATGTATGCAAAATTTTCTAAGTGCGAATTTTGGATGGAGAAGGTTCAATTCTTAGGCCACGTGGTGGATAAGAATGGAATCTCTGTAGACCCTGCGAAGGTTGAAGCAGTAAGTAATTGGGAACAACCGAGAACACCGACGGAGGTAAGAAGTTTTTTAGGGTTAGCTGGGTACTATCGAAGATTCATCCAAGATTTTTCTAAGATAGCAACCCCGCTGACCAATTTGACTAGAAAGACGGTGAAATTTGTATGGACCGACAAATGCGAAGAAAGTTTTCAAGAACTGAAAAGGAGATTGAGCGAAGCACCTGTGTTATCATTACCAGATGATGCGGGAAATTTTGTGGTGTATAGTGATGCATCGCACAAGGGGCTTGGCTGTGTGCTCATGCAACATGGCAAGGTTATTGCATATGCGTCACGACAATTGAAGGATTACGAAAAACGATACCCTACTCATGACTTAAAGTTAGCGGCAGTAGTTTTTGCGTTAAAGATATGGAGACATTATCTATACGGAGAAAAATGTGAGATATACACGGACCACAAAAGTCTGAAATATATCTTCACACAGAAGGAGTTAAACATGCGGCAGAGAAGGTGGTTAGAATTAATCAAAGACTATGACTGCGATATTCTTTATCACCCGGGAAAGGCAAATGTGGTTGCCGACGCTCTGAGCAGGAAAGGAAGGGAGAAGTTGTTTAATTTGACGGCTCAGGAAGAGTTGATAAGAGAGATGGAGAAATTGGAGATAGAAGTGAAAGGACCAGAAAAGTCTGGTGAGAAGTTAATTGTAATGGAAGCTTGTCCGACGTTGTTGGATAGAGTAAAGGAAGCTCAGGAAAAGGATGAAGAGTGTGAGAAAATCCGAAAGAGGATCACAGAAAATGAGGAAGAAAAATTTCGAATGGATAAAGACGGTATTTTGAGATTTGAAGGGAGAGTGTGGGTACCAGCGGTAACTGAGTTGAGGGAAGAGATCTTGCACGAGGCACACAATACGACATATTCCGTTCATCCGGGAGGCACAAAGATGTACCGAGATCTAAGGCAACATTTTTGGTGGCCTAATTTGAAACGGGAAGTCGCAGAGTGCGTCAGTAAATGCTTGACTTGCCAACGCGTTAAAGCAGAGCATCAGCGGCCAAGTGGTTTACTACAACCGTTAGAAATACCAGAGTGGAAATGGGAGCATATTACCATGGACTTCGTGGTAGGACTTCCAGTTACACAGAAAGGTTATGATGCTATTTGGGTTGTCGTGGATCGACTAACGAAGACCGCACACTTTCTACCAATCAAAATCCGCTACAGTTTGAACCAATTAGCAAGCCTATATGTAAAAGAAATTATTTCACGACATGGAGTGCCGGTGTCAATTGTCTTTGATCGAGATCCGCGCTTCACGTCCAATTTTTGGAAGAGCTTGCAGGAAAGAATGGGAACGCAGTTGAGGTTGAGTACAGCTTATCATCCTCAAACAGACGGACAAAGTGAGCGAACAATACAAACTCTAGAAGACATGCTTAGGACTTGCGTGATGGATTTTAAGGGAAATTGGGACGACCACCTACCCTTAGTAGAATTCGCATATAATAATAGCTACCATGCGAGTATTGGCATGCCACCGTACGAAGCTCTTTACGGGAGAAAGTGCAGGACGCCGTTATGTTGGGACGAAGTCGGAGAACGACGAATACTCGGACCAGAGTTAGTTCAACAAACCGCAGACGTGGTGACAGTGATAAGAGCCAGACTTGTAGCAGTTCAAGATCGCCAGAAGAAATACGCAGATTTGCATCGGTAGGACCGAGACTTTAAAGTTGGCAGTTTCGTATTCTTGAAGGTATCTCCATGGAAGGGAAAAATCCGTTTCGGCAAGAAAGGAAAATTGAGTCCAAGATTCATAGGACCGTTCGAGATACTGAAGCGAGTGGGCGAAGTGGCATACAAAGTTGCGTTACCACCCGAGTTGGAGCATATCCACAACGTGTTCCACATTTCCGTGTTGCGACCGTACAAGGCCGACTACAAGCACGTGATTTCTTACGAGCCCATTCAAGTGGAGAAGAACTTGGCGTATGAAGAAATTCTTGTCCAAATATTAGATAGGAAAGAACAAACTTTGAGAAATAAAGTTATTTCATCTGTAAAAGTACTTTGGCGTAACCACGATGTCGAGGAGGCAACGTGAGAGTTAGAAGATAGGATGATGAGGGACTATCCCCATCTATTTGTGTAACCTTGTAGCAATTCCGGGACGGAATTTTTATAAGGGGGGGAGGATGTAATACCCGAGAATTTCCATATATTATTAAATAAATATATTAATGGAAACGAGAATTTATTTGAATATAAATGATTTTGTGTTATGAGATGAATTAATTCAATTATATATAATTGAATAATTATTATAATTGAGAAATTGGTGGAGTTTGTGATAAACTCGTTGATTGCCTTGTGTGGCACAGTGACGTAATATAAGAATGATTATATTAATTTAAGCGAACAATTAATCTATATTAATTGTTAATCGAAGGATATTAATTAACTGTTATAAAATACTAATGAGGATTGATTAATAATATGTGATTATTATTGCAAGAAACATAATAATAATGAGCAACGTGTTTATAAATATAATAAGATTTATATCAAAGTGATAGTTAATCATATAAAGGTTAATTAAATTGTTATGGAGGTTAACAATTATATTGATTGATGTAGGATATGTGTATATTATTAATTAATATTCAATTTATAAGATGAGAAATTATATATGCAAGCATGCGAATTAAATGTATAGTAATTATATGTTATGATATGTGTAGGTGACAAATGATGTGTGGATATACATTAAAATAATGTATCATGGATCTATTATAAGTAATTGTTGAGTAATACAATTTAATAATACATGAGATAATGTAATGTGATAACATCCGATTAAATTATACCAGTATGATAAAAATGTACATGAATTATATGTGCACAATTCACACTTATTACATTATGTGAATCCATGTTAGTATCATTAGAATTACATTGTAACTATAATTGTGGCCTAATTATATAGTATATATACATGTAACATATTTTGGCATAAGTGTTGTGTATATATACAAATTATAGAATGCTGATATATGGCCTTGTCCCAATATAATAGTCACTCTCCTTCTCCTTCACGTGTATGGCAAAAAGGCTAAGGCCTATTCTCCCATTCTTCTCCCAAGCTTAGCTAGCAATAATTATATGAGGAGTGGCTCTAATGATGGCTTTCAACAACTATCTACCAACTTCCTCTTATCTAGCATGCAAATCAAATTTCTGTTAGTTTGAAATGGTAGGCAATTGCATTGTCTGTATCTTGTTTTCTCTATAAATATGGCTTCCTTTCTTCCCATTTCACATTGCTGAGATTTTGTTTGAGTTGATAAGTTGAGAGCATATACATATATCAGTATAATAGCATTGTGAGATATCAGCAAGCTTACTCCATAACAGAGGTATAAATCCTCTTCGTGTTTTCATTTTCATTTTCTGTCAAAAGAACTCCATTGTTGTTCTCTGAGTTTTGTTGAAATTCTTGATTATGCCAAATTAGTTCATGATTGGGTTGTAGAACCCTTATATTGTTGTTATATGAACATACGCACATGATGGAACCACTGAATAGTCTTTCATTTCCATTGTTCCTCTTCAATTTCTGTAAATACATGAAATTCGTAAATTAGTTAGAGTTTATGAAATTGGGAATTGATAATTGCTATTGACTGTTATATAAGCATATATGTATGTGTTAGTAAGTTAAACAAGTCTAATATCTGGGTATGGTATGTTGAAATCGATGAAATGGGAGGTTTTGGGTCGGTTTTCGCTGCCGTCTGAACCAGAAAACTGCCTCGACGCCGCAGCGCCGCAGCCCGCGCCGCAGCGCCACACGCGCCGCAGCCCGCGCCGCAGCGCCGCACGCAGCGCCACTCGCGCCGCAGCGCCAGTATTAAGCTACTGTGCCGCGCCGCAGCGCCAGCCTCTGTGTTCAGTTTTCTGCATTCTGCAACAAAACTGTTATGCACCAATTGTTTGATTTTTGTTTAAACAAGCATGGTAGCATGATTAATACATATATATAAACCTAATGAGGCAATGTAAGCATGTTTTAGTATATTAGCATGCATGGTTAACCAAACGACACATAGTTTGGAAACGAATTTAAAGTTTCATAAACGACGTTAACATATATAAAGCATGTTTACATACTGACCTTGCAAGCACATTAGTACCACCTAGAGACACATGAAGTGCATGTTAGCTATCTATATTGGTTCCGTAATAAAATATGAACATGTGAACCTAACTAGTGCTCATTCCTAACAAAAATGTAAGTTTGAAGGTGGATATGATCATGTAAATGCTATATAGTCATTTTGATGTTATGAGCATGTTTAGATAACTTTGAAATATATGAATGAAGCCTTAACTTGTGTTTATATGGTTCGTAAGGAAGCATGAACATGTTAGGCTCTATTAGTAAGATTCACCAATAGAAATACAAGCCTTGCACATGAGCATTAACACGATACGTGGAGATTTAAATTCTGATATTTATGGACACATGTGATAGTACTCTTAGACTCATTCATGTGTCATGCATATATATATATACCATGATTAGTTGCCGTGATTAAAGTTTAGCATGAACAAAGCATGTTTTCAAGATAATAACAATGCTAGCTACATATATGCAATACGAGTACTCATGAGCATGACTAATACAAGTTATATGAATATCTTATGTGATATTAATAATATGCAAGCATGTTTGCTAATTGTTGAGATCTTATATAATATGAGAATGCGTTTAAACTCTAAAGAAGGAACGTTAAGGATAGAAATTATATTCTATATAACTGTGTAGCTAGGTAAAACTTAGCTTATGTGTTGATCGTATATTCAAAGAGAAAATGTGAAGTTAAAGTATATGACTAATGAATATCATATATATACGTAACTGTATTACGATAGGAATTCGAAAGTGTTGATTGCTTTTCGTGGATAAACTACGCTAAAGGCAAGTTCTCTTACTTACACTCTTTTAAAGTGCAAGTATCCTAACCGACGCATTTACTTTATGCAAGGAAATCTATGATTGTGAAAGTTTCCTAACTTATACTCTTTTACTATGCAAGTATCCTATCTTGTGAATTGCGAACTAGTTTCCTATTTAATCGGTTGAATCGAATTAGCATACTTGAACTCTTATTTCATTAAAGCTATTATTCATGTTGAACTTAGTATTGTTCTTGAATATTGTGAAAGTGTCTATGCCATTTGATTCGGCTGGACTTATGTTATTGAAAAGCAACCCAAACTAATTGATTGGTGCGGGATCTTATATTTGACTGAGAAGAACAACCTTCTTTGAAGGGAATATATAATTGTCGGAGAACCGACGTGCACACTTGAGTATGGTTGATTGTTATGCATAACAAGGGTACTTTAGGCTGATCACCTGTTGTACCTGTTTTTGTTGGATTTTCAGTTTATTACTGTCAATTCTAGTAGAAGTTCATAGTCCGTAGTGACTACTCAGTATTCAATTATTTGAAATCTTGAATTGACTTATTATTGAATCATATTGATATTATCCTGTCCTTAGCGACTGATATTGAGAACTGTTGATATTCTTGTTATTCTTGAACTATCAAATCTTGTTATACCCTTTCGAGAATTGAGAATCTTATTACTCACCCTTATTGTATATTACTTGCTGGGCAATTTGTGCTCATTCTTGCTTTCCCTAAAACATTTCAGTTAAGGCAGAGCATGGTGAACCTTCGGGCGTTGATAAGGGCAAGGGCAAAGCTACCAACTAGCTTATGTCTGTTATGTTTTAAATATATTAATATTGTATGATGATGATGTAGTAAGACTGGATTTGATCATGTTTAAGCTTAAGTTAGATTATGTAATAAGTCGTTAACTGATATTATTATGTAATCTATTAAGTACTGTAGGTTGCGAGACTTGGGGGAATAATTATAATAAATCATTGTAAATTATTCTAGAATAAATTTTCCGCTGTGATCGTATGATATTATTATTATTATTGTGATGTATTACCATGAGCACGTGATGAACCGAATTCGAGAGACCAAGTGGCGGTCCTGGAATTTGGGGGCGTCACAATCATCTTCAGGCAGCTTCTCCTTAGCATGGTCCACAGCCTGATCAGATACATTAGGATCTTCTGCACCCTTGAGGTAGACCTCTACATCAGCAATAACTCTGATCTCTTCCATAGTTGGACCAGATGCTTGAGGCTCATTACTTTGTTCAGCCTTGTCCTTACTTGACTCCCTCTTCTTCTTCTTCTCCTTCTCTTTCAGAACTTCTTCTGGTGATTCGGTTGCCTCAAGGGTAAGTTCCCTCTCAGTGATAAGACCCCGAATCCCAGTACCAGAACCAGAACCCCCTTGGGGTGCATCAGTGGTTGAGCCTTGAGGCTCCTCAGCTATCAGAACACCTTCATTCACTTTCCTTTTCCCTTTGCTCTTTCTGACAAGAGCCAAAGGTTCTTCTTGGTTGACTTCTTCTTCCTCCTCAGTTTCCTTTACAGCAGATGTATTTCCAGACATCATCTTTACATTCTCTGCTGGATTCCTCTTCTAATTCTGAAATAGTTGTTGGGTCATCTTTCTATTTGGATTGATGGGAGCACCTTCTGTATCTCCAATCTTGTCACCCAGAGCAGATTACAGAATTATGCTGATGAACCTCCCATAGAGCATTTTGGCAGAGCTCTTTGTCTTCTTTGGGCTGAGCATCCACTTCCCAAACCATTCCATCAGCAAAGCCCCATAGTTGAGTTAAATTCTGAAGCAGATGGCTGTCATGAGCTTTAGTTGCTTCTCATTAATAGAGTCGTGGCCAGATCCCTTACCGCATATGCATTTTCCAATAATATCAGCCAAAAATTCATATTTCTGGGGAAACTCTTTCTTCTTGTAGCCCTTGATTCCTTCAAACTTGGAGTGGTGCATCTTCTATAGACCTTCATGGAAATCGATGACATCCATTGACGGAAGACCACTTGATTTAAACCCTAGGGCCAGGTTTATGCTTTCAGCGTTGAGTCGAATCTGCACGCCCTTGACTTTGGTAGTGATGGCATCGCCTTCGAAGACCCCATTGCAGTAAAACTCCTTTACCAGCTTCGGGTAAATCAGTGTGCTTGTGCTCAGAGCTTCTTCGAGGCCAGCTCTCTTTAGAAGTAACAGAATCTTGTGAAACTCAGGGTCAGCAAACTTGAACTTGTTAAAGCACAGCTGGTAACCAGAAATAACGTTGGAAGTAGCCATTGATTCTGTTGATTGTCCTGTGACGAACAAATTTGGCTTAGCTTTCTGAAACTTAGGATTTTCTATTGAGAGAGAGAGAGATAAACTGTTGAAATTCAAAGATGAACTGACAAAAAATAGTTCAAAATGAAATTATAACTTCCCTCCATATGATTTGTAGAGTGGGACACGTGTCGAGTTCTGTAGGACTCCACGGTTTTAAGTCATGTGGAAAGTACGATTCTGCCCTTAGCTCCCCCTGAGCTAGTGAACCCTTTTGAGAGGACTACGGGTGCCGCGAACCACTCCACGATGGTTGAGTTCCATGCTTAACTTGCTCCTTGACCATTAACTCTACGATTTTCTGTGATGCATCCTAAAATTGCATTCCTTCTGGGTTAAGGTTGCTCAGGAAGGGCCAATCTCTTAGTCTGACACTAAGGGTCAGGTTTGTCCCTTAGGCACTTATCAGAAGGATTGCTTAGCTTGATAATGCTGCCACCACAGTGAGCTTTTCTGTCATGTCTAGATCACTCTACGATCGTGGTTTCTCTTGGTCATCTCTACGATTTTGACTTTGCCTTTCTATCTACATGATTAGCACCAACTAGAGCATAGAATTTATAGTTGAAGATTTAACATACCTAACTCACTTATTAATTTATTAAATCTGGATTCATCTAAGGGTTTCGTAAAAATATCAGCAAGTTGATTTTCAGTAGGGATGTATTGCAAAGATATAGTTCCATTTTGAACATAATCCCTAATAAAATGATATCTTATCTCTATATGCTTAGTCCTAGAATGCATGACAGGATTATGTGTTATTGCTATGGCACTTGTGTTATGATAATGAACAGGTATAGATTTGAAATCAAACTCATAGTCTGCTAGCTGGTTCTTCATCCATAGGATTTGAGCACAGCAGCTGTCTGCAGCAATATATTCAGCTTCTGCTGTTAAAGTTAATACTGAGTTTGTTTCTTGCTGAACCAGGACACTAGTCTATTTCCTAGAATTTGACAAGTGCCACTAGTACTCTTTCTATCTATTTTGCATCCTGCAAAATTAGCATATGAATATCTAGTTAGTTCAAAGGAGGACTCCTTGGGATACCAAAGTCCCAAGTAAGGTGTGCCGTTGAGATTCTTAAAAATCCTTTTTACAACAGTTAAGTGTGATTCCTTAGGATTAGCTTGAAATTTAGCACATATACATGTTGTAAACATTATATCTGGTCTACTGGCAGTTAAGTAGAGAAGGGAGCCTATCATACCTCTATATTGAGTAATGTCAATACATTTACCTTTCTCATCTTTGTTAAGCTTGGTTGTTGGAGCAATTGGTGTTTTCATGGGAGAGGCTGATTCCATGCTATACTTCTTAAGTAAGTCTTTGATGTACTTGGCTTGGTTAATGAAGATACCGTCATCAGTCTGATTTACTTGCAGTCCAAGGAAGAAATTCAGCTCACCCATCATGCTCATTTCAAACTTGCTCTGCATAAGCTTGGCAAATCTTCTGCATAGAGTTTCATAAGTAGAACCAAAGATAATATCATCTACATATATTTGAACTAGTAAGCCTTTATCTTCGTGCTTCCTAAGAAATACTGTGGTGTCTACTCTACCTCTAGTGAATCTTTTTTTTATATAAGAAAGTTAGTTAGTGTCTCATACCATGCTCTAGGTGCTTGTTTAAATCCATATAAGGATTTGTCTAATCTATAGACATAATTAGAGAAAGTTGGATTGATGAAACCTGGAGGTTGCTCCACATATACTTCTTCTTGAAGTTCACCATTCAAAAATGCACTCTTGACATCCATCTGGAAGACTTTGAACTTCATGTGGGCAGCAAATGCAAGGAATATTCTGATAGCTTCAAGTCTGGCAACAGGTGCAAAGGTCTCATCGTAGTCGATGCCTTCTTCTTGAGAATAACCTTTAGCCACCAGTCTTGCTTTGTTCCTTGTGATCACCCCATCTTCATCCATCTTGTTTCTGAAGACCCATTTAGTGCCAATAACTAGGTGATTCCTTGGTCTAGGAACTAATCTCCAGACTTTGCTTCTTTCAAACTGATTCAACTCCTCTTGCATGGCTTTTATCCAGCTTGAATCTTCCATTGCATCTTCTATCTTCTTAGGTTCCACTTGAGATAGAAAGCTCAAATAAAAACACTCATTCTAAGTTGCAAACCATGTTCTGATCCTGGCAGTTGGATCTCCAATGATCAGGTCTTGAGTGTGATCTCTTGCCCATCTGTTCCCTGCTGGAACATCTGTTTTGGTGCCTTCTTTTTTGAACTCTTCAAGATTAACTTCTGGTTCTTGTTGTACAGAATCATTGTCTGGTGCAGCTCTCTCCGCGATTTCTTCTTCAGCCTCTAAGATTCCACCTTCTGGATTTGTGGTCGTGGTGTTAGGCTAGACCACCTCAATCTTGGTGTCTGGATCATCGATCGCAGTGTCTTGTGGTGCTGACTTGTCTGAGTCTGTCTCATCAAAGATAATATGGATCGAGACTTCAACGCTCAGCGTCTTTTTGTTGAACACTCTATAGGCTTTGCTATCTGTGGCATAACCAAGAAAGATTCCTTTGTCTGACTTGGGTTAGAACTTAGTCAGATATTGCTTTCCATTATTAAGAATGTAGCATGCACAGCCGAACACATAAAAATAACTGACATTGGGCTTTCTTCCTTTCCACAACTCGTAGAGAGTTTTCTTCATCATAGAGTGAACAAGAGATCTGTTCTGAGTGTAGCACGCAGTGTTGATGGCTTCTGCCCAGAAGTATTCAGGCAGATGAGCTGCTGCTAGTAGAGTCCTTCCTGCTTCAATCAGCGTTCTGTTCTTCTTTTCAGCTACTCCATTTTGCTGTGGAGTTCATGGGGCTGAGAAGTTGTGGCTGATGCCATTGTTTGCACAGAATTGATCCATTTTTGAGAAGTTGAACTCTCTACCATAATCACTCCTTATGGAATTGATCGTCTCTCCTTTTCCATTCATCACCAGCTTGAACATCTTGATTAGTTGAGAGCTTATTTCATCTTTAGAACTAAGAAAGAACACCCATGTAAATCTGGTGTAGTCATCCACTACGACCAGTGAGCATCTCTTCCCTCCAAGGCTCACAGTTGAAATTGGCCCAAACAGATCCATATGAAGTAACTGAAGGGGCCTATCAATTGAGTTAACTGCTTTGCCTTTGAATGAGCTCCTTGTTTGCTTTCCAAGCTGGCAGGTGTTGCATGGCCTTTCTTTAACAAAGCTGAACTTGGGTAAAATTGCTACAAGATCTTTGGAGGCCAGTTTTGACATGCTCTTGAAGTTGAGATGGGATAACCTCCTATGCCAAAGTTAGCTTATTTCTTCAAAAGCTTTAGCAAGAAAGCATACTGTATCATCAGAACTTAGTTGAGCAAGATTAACAGTGTAGACATTTCCTTCTCTGGTCCCGGTCAGCTTAATAGAGGAGGTCTCCAGATCTCTGACTTGACATTGATTGTTGAGAAAAGTGACTTGATGGCCTTTGTCGCAGAGTTGGCTGATGCTCAGAAGATTGTGCTTTAGTCCATCCACATAAGCCACTTTGCTGAATGACACAGCACCATTCCCAGCTAAGCCATATCCTTTTGTCTTGCCAGAGCCGTTATCTCCAAAGATAACTGTTGGTCCCTCCTTCTCTGTGTAGTCAGACAGGAGGGCTTTGTTCCCGGTCATGTGCCTTGAGCAACCACTGTCCAGATACCATGTTGTGATCATGGTGCTCAGTTCCTGCAAACAGGTTAAGCTTTCATGTTGGTACCCAGACTTGCATGGGTCCTACGATGTTAGTACCCTTGGGAACCCAAATCTGCTTGACTTTGGGCCTTCCATGCACAGTGTTATGGTAACATATTGCAGCTTTATGACCATTTCTACCACATATAAAGCATCTAATATAATGCATGCTTGTGTGTGTGTGTGGATTCTTTCTCTATTTGGACTTTTGTGGATACTTAGTGGCCTTACCCTTATATTGATTCTTCTTTTTCCATGCAGCATTGGGATTCACGATTTGTGCTGAGTGAATCTCAACACCATGATTTCTTCCTGGTTGGTTCTTGGAGTCAACTTTGCTTGACTCTACGATCCTTCGAGGTTGGACAGTGGTGACTGAATTACTCTTCTCTTTTCTGAACCCCAGGCCAGTATGGGATCCGTTGTGTCTTGGGACATGATCAAAAAAGCAGGGTTGCACTGGTTCTTCCTTCTGTGTGGATTTCATAAACATAATGCTTCTATTTGAATTAGAAACACTACTACTGTTAGTATCCTTTATCTTTTCCATATTTGGTTCTGGGGTAGATTCCCCAAAACCTAGACCTGTTCTGTCAGAAGCACTTCTCTGACTGGAGAACAGGGAGTCCATGGATGAGGAAGACCTATTCCACATTGAGATAGTCTTTTCTAGTTCCTCAATCTTAGAGGTTAGTTTTGACTCTCTTTGAGTGATTAGTTCATTGGTCTGTCTTAAGAGTTTATTCTCAGCTTCAAACTTAGGGAGAGAGATAGAACTGAGTAGAACTATTTCCAGTTCTTTTTCAACTTTCTCTTTTTCCTTTTGAAGATCAGAATAATCGTTAGACAGAACTCTAAACCACTTCATATATTGATGCAGATCAGATGTTATGTCATATAAAGCATTTCTTAAATCATTAATATCTACATCAGGAGAGTTAAAGTCAAATACCTCATCTATACTTACCTCATGATAGTCAGTGCTTTTCTTGTTGTTTGTATCTTTGGCCATCAGACATAGATTGGCTGCTTGAGGTTCTTCATTAGCTTCAGACTCATCATTGGTGTCGTTGTCTGAGTCACTCCATGAACTTCCAGCTACAAGACCTTTGTCTTTCTTCTGATGCTTTTTGTAGCCTTTGAACTCCTTCTTTGGATTCGTCATTCTTTTCAGCTCTTCTATGATAGGTTTGTTGCAGTTTGCAATGAAGTGGTCAGGCTTCTTGCAGTTGTAGCATAAGTCATTGATCTGCTCCTGGCTACTGTTGTTGTTGAATCTCTTAGGTTTGCCGCTTCTTCCTTTGCGCATGAACCTTCTGAGTCTTCTAACCAGCATTGCAATATCTTCATCAGCATCTTCCTCAGAGGCAGATTCATTTTCATCATGAGCTTTGGAGATCTCTTCTGTTACTTTGAGAGAAACTCCTTTATCCTTCTTTCTTCCTTCAGATAGAGTTTCTGCTCGTTGAGTCAGCTCTAGTTCGTAGGTAAGAAGGTTACCATAGAGTTGTTGGATAGTCATTTTATGCAGGTTCTTTGATTCTCTGATTGCAGTGGTTTTGTCATCCCACTTGCTTGGTAAGGACCTCATGAACTTGATGATAAGATCTTTATTGGGATAGATCTTTCCAAAAGCTTGAAGAGAGTTGAGCAGCAAATTGAATCTTTCATAAGTGGAAGTGACATTTTCTCCTGGAACATGGGTAAACATCTCATACTGTTGAGTTAGTAGAGATTGCTTGTTTTTTCTGACTTCTTTAGTTCCTTCATGCATGATGAGCAGTGCTTCCCAGACTTCCTTGGCAACTTGCAGTTAACAACATTCTCAAACAGATTATCCTCTAAAGACTGGAATAGAATGTTCTTAGCCTTTTTGTCTAGCTGGACATCTTTCGTCTCGTTGTCAGTTCACTTAGCTTTGATCTTGATCTGTACTCTGTTTGGATCTTCTGGAGTTGGTGCAAGCTTTGTTGGAATATAGGGCCCATTCAGAACGGTTTCAAATAGATCATCATCTATTAAATCCATGTATGCTTGCATTCGAACTTTCCAGTTGGCAAATTTGTCTCTGTTGCACATTGGTGGCTTGCTGCCTCCACCGGTCTTGGTCTCACTTATCAGATGTGCCATTGGATCTACTTAAGCTTTGTAGGCTAGTTGAGAGAACCGGCTCTGATACCAATTATTAGTTCCTAGAGGCACAATAGTTATCTAGAAGGGGGGTTGAATAAATATTTTAAAACTTTTTCTTTTTCAAAATACTTGTCAGTATAGATTAAACTGACTGCGGCGGAATATATGTTTGTTCCTCTTAAGATTAATGCAATAATAGTTTGATAAGCAGTTATGACAGTTATAGCATATATAGCAGTTAATAAGACACAGTGATTTTAAGTGGTTCACAGCACTTAAGGCTCTTAGTCCACTCTTCTACTCCACGAGTAGGAAATCCACTAAGGATATCTTTACAACTTCGAATCACTAAGATTCCTTCAAGATCAATAATCTTAGAACTTCTTTAGTTCACTTAGAACTCTTCAAGTCCAGCAGACTTGGTACACTTGGTTTGAGAGTGGTTTTCTGAGGTGTGTGCTACTCAGTTGCAATTAAGCATCAGTTCTAAAGAACTGAGTAGCGAAGCAAGTTTATCTCTTGGATCGTAGTGTTTGTGCGTTGAGAGTTCTTGGGCTTTTTCGTTCTTTGCTTGCTTACTTGCTTAATTTGAATCCTTGTCTAATTTGCTTATGAAGGAGCCTTTGAATTATTTTCATTGAAGGCATCCGTTGTAGCATTAAATGCTTCAGACGTTTTTAAGCACTGATGTTGACTTCCTGCAAATCTGTTGTCCAGCCATCTGGCCCACTGACACAGCATACTGCTTTCTCACCTAACACCTGAAAAGGTGTTTTCAGCAGGCATGTAGTCCTTTCCTTAGCTTCTTCAGTACGCTTCTTCGATTCATACTAAAGATGAATGTAGGATCATTGGGACTATCAAATTGTCAACGTCTATAAGCCTTTCCTCATTTGATACTCTTCCTCCTTCAACAGATAGACGTACTTTGATGCTGACTGAAGGGTCACCACGATCATGGTCTTTGTACCATGATCATTGTGTGTTGGCTTGCACAGGCTAGACTTAGTCTTAATCGTAGATAACACTACGATTTCTCTTAAGCTCTTTGATAGACTATGATTTCCACTTGCTTGTCTTGCAGACTCCACGCTTCCGAGAGCTGACTGCGATTCTTGACTTGGCTCGGCAAGCGCTCGAATCACCTCCACGATTCTGAGTGTGGCTTTCAAGACAGACTACGATCTTTGGACACTTTTAATGAAGTTCCACGATGCTGCCTTGGCTTCTGCAGACTGGCTTTGGCAAGGCCTAACATGTACATCTCAAAATAGATCAACCTAACATTTTTGATCTCTCGTCTATACATTCATTTACAGAATGATAAACATTAAAGCACAGATCAACCTATCAATTTTGATCCATCATCTAAGTCCTTGTACATATGTTCTTTGAAGGACTTTAGACTTAAGCATTTATATTTACTTTCAACATCAAATTTGAATATGCAATTCCCAACAGAATGATTAATTTATATTTTAAGTTATGTCTTAGACATAGTTATGAAATGTTGTAGTAACGGTTGCAAGACCTTGGGACAAGAATATTTATGTTATAACAATGTAAATTATTTTATTATTCCATTATTGGTGATTTTAGTATGATATTAGAATTAGAACGTGAAGCACCGAATTAGAGATATTAATGTCTGAATTTAAGGGTGTCACAGGTTGGTATCAAAGCATAAGGTTATAAACCTTAGAAGCGAGAATCCTTAGACTATAACCTTAGAAGAACTTAGAGAATAGAAAGAGATAAAAACTCATGTAGAGTTTTCCTAGAGAGTTTGTGGCATTATAAAATATATTTTCATTCCATACAATGAATTTATATTTTATTTGACATTCTAATGGAGTTTGTTGTTTGTTGTCTTGTGTTTGTGGTTATAGGATGTCGAATTTGGGAGGCCCTGGTAGGACCATAGAGAAGGAGCCACGTGATATACACATGGTGTATGAGGCACCTTCGATAGTAGAGCCCATTTCGGCAGTGGCCCCTACCGATGATGAGGATGACGAGGAGATAGAGTCGGATCCTGAGGAGGAACCCATGGAGGACGAGCCCGTGGGAGATTCCGACAAGGCCACGTTCGAGGACCGGATGTTGGGAGAATATGAGGAGCGAATTTTGAAGTTAGAATGCAGAGTTAAGGAATTAGAGGCCGAGGCCCAGGAGAGACAGACGGAGATGCAGAAACTGAAGGATGAAGACCATGCAAGGAAACTTGAGATGCAGGAGCTAGAGGTAGAACTTGCATATCGCAAGGAAGCAGGGACCCAGCTAGGAGCTCTAGTACACCATTTAGTATCCCGAAATGCGGAGCTGGTAGGGCAGCTAGGACAATACAATGAGAGGGAACTGAGTGAGAAGACAGAAAAAGAGGCTCTTCGCACATAGCTAGAGATGGAGGTCATGGAGATGATCCACTTCAAGGAGAAGTGGGAGGGAGTCGATGATAGGGCCATTGACCTAGAGGATGAGGTGAGATGCAAGAAGAGGAAGATGAATATGATGGGCTGCGCTTTTTGCACTGTCATGGAGAGATTGATTGATGGTGTATACCATTATCCGACGGAACAAGGACAGACCCGACATACCATGAGTAGGGATTTGGTAGCACACATTGGGCAGGTTGAGTATAAGAGCGTCGTGGAGCGCGGGATATTGGGATAATTTGTTTAGTTAGGTGTCCAGTAGTATAGATATGTTGTGTATGTATTGTTGTGTAATCCCAATCTTTTGTGTAAGGTATGGGATAGTTATGTAAACCCCAAGTAGATTCATGTTAGAGGGGTAGTATGGCAGTGATTCCCCATCTTTTGTGATATTAGGGGATAGATGATGACATTTATAGAAGTATGCTAGGAAATGATCATATCGATGTAATGATTTGGCATATGAATATAAATGTTCTTATTTCAGAATTGTGTTATAAAATTTTGTCTTCTTTTGCATTAAAGAAATACTTAAAGAATATAATTAGATAATAAGAATGAAATTTTGTGATGCAAAAAATGTCACCTAGACTAACGGCACCGGAGGAATCGATCAATAATGAGAGAGAGCAAGTAGACCCTATTTAACGACTAGTTTACTTGTTAGAAGAGGCCCTACGGGGGAAAAACAATGAACCAATACGCAACAACCCGCAAACAGTTCCGGTAACCTACTTTAAAGACTTTAGAAGTGTAGGACCTCCAGAATTTAGGGGTATTATCGATTCTATTGAGGCGCAGACTTAGATCAAAGAGATGGAGAAAGCATTCGACATTGCTCGTATGGGTGAAGATCAAAAAACTGTGTTTGCTACGTACATGATGAAGAGTAAAGCAAACTATTGGTGGGAGGCTAATCAGAAGAGAGCAGGAGAAGGAGTTATAACCTAGGAAAAGTTTAAGACGTTGTTCTTCAAGAATTATTTCCCGAAGAGCATGAAGAATCGAATGGAGGTGAAGTTTCTAGAACTGAAACAAGGGGATATGACAGTGGCGCAGTACGTGGCTAAGTTCAACGAGCTCTCTAGATTTTCCACGCATCAAGTGGACACCGAAGATAGAAGAGCTAGATGCTTCAAACTAGGACTGAAACCTTGGTTGTTCAACAAGGTGTCAGTTCTCCAAATTGACTCATTCGCCACGCTGTTGGAGAAGGCCATCATTGCGGAAGGAGGTAGTGAGGCTTTGAGTCAGTATAACAAAGAGAAGAATAGTAAGAACAATGGAGGAGAGAGCCGTGGAGGAAGTAGTAGCGGAGGAAGCAACTTAGGAAAGAGAAAGTGGGATAACAACAACAGAAACAACCATCAAGTGAGAAATCATCAAGGAGGGTTTAAGAAGAGAGTTGAGGGATGCTCGAAGTGCGGGAAGAACCACCAAGGGGAGTGTTAGAAGGGACGTATTGTTTGTTACAACTACGGCCAAGAAGGGCACATTTCACCAAATTGCCCAAAGCCAAAGAAGATTAAGGGATGTTTTGCTTGTGGCTCAACCGAGCATCAGATTAAAGATTGTCCAAAGAAAGGGAGCAGCGGAGGAAGCGGCAATCAAGGAGGAGGCAACAAGCTTATGATTGGTGGACTGGCACAACCGATCGACGGCCAGAACCTTTAACATGACTGTCCAGGACGCAATGGCTGCGAAGGACGTGGTGTCAGGTATTATCCCAATCAATTATAAAATGCCTATGTATTATTTGATTCGGATGCTACCTGTTCATTTGTGTCTGAAGATTTTGCTACTCGATTAAACTTACCCCTAGAACGATTAGAAAACTCGTTGAACATAGAAGTTGTAAATAAGGAAGTAATCCCCGTAAAGTTTGTTTACCGAAATTATTGGAAAAACCTTAGAGGACACAAACTAAGCGTAGACTTGATTCCGATTAGATTGGGGGAATTTTACGTGATATTGGGAATGGATTGGTTATAACCATACTGCAATAATTGACTGTCAGAAGAAAAGCATAAACCTTCAGACTCCGAACTAGTCTAAGGTAGTGTTTTATGGTAGCTCATCGCTTAGGCAATCATGTTGTCTTACGATGATGCAGGCCAAGAAATTGTTAAGAAAAGGATGTGTAGGTTATTTATCCTATATAGTAGACACTCAGAAAAATGGAGTAGAAATGCAAGATATACCTCTAGTAAGAGAATTTCTAGATGTATTTCTTGATAATTTGCCTGGTCTTCCGCCAGACAGAGAAATTAAATTCGTAATAAACTTAGCACCAGGAACTACACCGATTTCAAAAGTTCCAAATCATATGGCGCCTGTAGAAATGAAGGAATTGATGATACAATTACAAATTACTAGATAAGGGTTATATTCAGCCAAGTGTGTCTCCTTGAAAAGCACCGGTGTTATTTGTTAAGAAGAAGGATGGATCGATGAGGCTCTGTATCGATTATCGAGAATTGAACAGAGTGACGATCAAGAATAGATATCTGTTACTGAGGATAGACGACCTTTTCGACCAGTTAAAGGGAGCAAAGTGTTTTTTAAAGATAGATCTGCGAATGGGTTATCATCATTTGAAGGTAAGGAAAGAGGACATACCGAAGATGGCATTCCGAACCCGATACAGACATTACAAGTTTTTGGTGATGTCATTTGGATTGACTAATGCTCCAGCAGCATTCATGGACTTGATGAACCAAGTTTTCAAGCCATACTTGGATAAGTTCATGGTAGTTTTCATTGACGACATCTTGATTTACTCGAAGACAAAGGAAGCATACGCCGAACATCTGCATATGGTATTAGAAGCGCTAAGAAAGGAGAAGATGTACGCAAAATTTTTGAAGTGCAAATTTTGGATGGAGAAGGTTCCATTTTTGGGGCACGTGATAGATAAGGATGGAATTTCAGTAGATTCTGCAAAAGTGGAGGCAGTGAGTAATTGGGAGCAGCCGAAGACACCAACGGAGGTGAGAAGTTTCTTAGGGTTAGCCGGGTACTATCGAAGATTTATCCAAGATTTTTCTAAGATAGCAGCCCCGTTGACCAATCTAACGAGGAAGACTATGAAGTTTGTTTGGATGGAAAAATGTGAAAAAAGTTCTAAGGAGTTAAAGAAGAGGTTGAGTGAGTCGTCTGTATTGTCATTGTCGGATGATATGGGAGGCTTCGTGGTGTACAGCGATGTGTTGCACAAAGAACTTAGATGTGTGCTAATGCAACACGGCAAGGTCATTGCGTATGCGTCACGATAATGAATAGAATAAAGGAATCACAAGAGAAGGATGGAGAGTGTGAGAAGATAAGGAAGAGTATAGTAGAAAATGAAGAAGAAAAGTTTAAAATGGATAAGGACGGTATATTGAGATTTGAAGGTCGAGTATGGGTGCCAGCCGTAACTGAAATGAGAGAGGAGATCTTGTACGAAGCGCACAATATGACATATTTTGTTCATCCAGAAGGCACAAAAATGTATTGAGATCTTCGAAAGCACTTTTGGTGGCCCAATCTAAAACAGGAGGTTGTAGAGTGCGTCAGTAGAAGTCTTACTTGTCAATGAGTCAAAGCAGAGCACCAGAGGACAAATGATCTACTTCAACCGCTGGAGATACCGGAGTGGAAATGGGAGCACATTACGATAGACTTTGTGGTGGGAATCCCAGTCACACAAAAGGGTTATGATGTCATTTGGGTTATCTTGGATCGACTAATGAAGACAGCTTATTTTCTACCAATCAAAATCCGATTCAATTTTAATTAGTTAGCAAATTTGTACGTAAAGGAAATCGTTTCGCGACATGGAGTGCCGGTGTCAATTGTCTTCGATCGAGATTCGCGCTTCACGTCAAATTTTTGGAAAAACTTGCAAGAGAGGATGGGAACACAGTTAAGGTTGAGTACAGCTTATCATCCTCAGACAGACGGACAGAGTGAGTGAACAATACAAATGTTAGAGGATATGCTTTGAGATTGCGTGATGGACTTCAAGGGGAACTAGGAAAATCACTTACCCTTAGTAGAATTCTCATATATTAAGCTATCATGCGAGTATCGGTATGCCACCGTACGAAGTTCTCTACAGAAGGAAGTGCAAAACACCATTGTGTTGGGACGAAGTCGGAGAACGACGAATTTTGGGACCGAAATTAGTTCAACAAATAGCCGATGTAGTGATAACAATAAGAGCCAGATTGGTAGCAGCTCAAGATCGTCAGAAGAAGTACACAGATTTGCATCGTCAGGACCGAGACTTTGAAGTCGGCAGTTTCGTATTTTTAAAAGTGTCTCCTTGGAAAGGAAAGATACGATTCGGCAAGAAAGGAAAATTGAGTCTGAGGTTCATAGGACCATTCAAATTTTTGAAGAGTAGGCGAAGTGGCGTACAAGGTAGCTTTACCGCCTGAACTGGAACACATCAACAACTTGTTTCACATTTCTGTACTACGTCCATACAAGCCTGACTATAAGCATGTGATATCCTATAAGCCCATTCAAGTGGAAGAGAATCTGACATATGAAGAAATTCCTATCCAAATAGTAGATAGGAAAGAACAAACTTTGAGAAATATAACTATATCTTCTATAAAGGTAATTTGGAGAAACCACAACGCCGAGGAAGCTACGTGGGAAATAGAGGATAAGATGAGGAGGGAATATCCCCATCTATTTGTGTAATCTTGTACCAATTTCGACGACGAAATTTTTATAAGAGGGGATGATGTAATATCCGTGAATTTTATGAATAATATTAATAATTAAATTATTAAAAGTTGAATATTTATTTGAATATAAATATATATTATTTTGACATGGAATGTAATAATTCAATTAAATTGAGTTAAGTATGTGACAACCATGTGTTATGATGAAAATGATGAAAGGATTGGTTTAAGCTTGTGCAATATGCCTAGTATGGCATACTGTAAGATTAAGAAATTCATTAATTAAGTTAATGAAGGTATGATTTAATGATGGAGTAAGCAACTTACTATAATAAATTAATGAGTAAATAATTAAATAATATGATAGACTAATTTTTATCGTTATTAATTATTGGCTATGTGCAATAACATGTAATGTGTTGTCATATAATAGAGTTGCTTCATTCATTAATTATAAAATAAGGTGTGACATTAGAAGGTGAATAAATATTATATAAAACTATATAATAAAAGTAAGTTGAATTAAATAATTTTCTAAGTTATATGAAGAAGCTTATGTGACATCATGATGTATGGTGGGACAATTAAATATGTATTTTAAATATATGGGAGAAAATATATCTAAGTAAATAAATATTTATTATTAA
Source organism: Panax stipuleanatus (assembly GCA_020205555.1). Taxonomy (NCBI): domain Eukaryota; kingdom Viridiplantae; phylum Streptophyta; class Magnoliopsida; order Apiales; family Araliaceae; genus Panax; species Panax stipuleanatus. The sequence continues at coordinate 43,600,274 of CM035117.1, read as the reverse complement.
ATATTTATTTCAATATTCATATATAATTGAAATAATAAAGTTTTATGGAAAACAAGGGTTTGTTAGTACCCAACTAAATTATATTCTAACCTAATTTAAATATTATTGGGACTAACCCAATGTACATGGATTATATGATTATGTGTATATTTATCCCTAACGTATCATATGATAATAACATTAAGTCATTAAATGTAAGCTTGTAAGTCCAAAAAGGAGTAAAACCTAAGTATGCTAGTACCCTTTTTTTAATGTTGAGCATCTTAATTGGTTGTCCCATATTCATAGTCTCATCTCTTACATTATACGTAAATAGGCCTTTGGCCTAGGGTACTCCTACCTTGCCCAAACTTAGAGAAATGTAAATGATGGTGATGATGGAGAAGGGAGTGGTCTCAATAGTGTTCCACCAACTCCTCATTGCCCAACATCTTCTTCCATCTTCCATTGGATTCAATCCTTGAGATAAAGTCATGGTCTATGTAAGAAATTCTCTATAAATTGGAGCTTCCTCTTCTCTAATTGAGTTGCTTGAATTCTTGATAAGTTTCATACAGAGAGTAAGTTGAAATTAGAGTGAGCAATCTGAGTTAGAAGAAAAAGCTAGCAATTCAAGCTCCAAGAGGTAGCATTAATGTTATATATATTCTTAAATTTTATTTGAAGAATTCTTAGAAATTGTATGAATTAGTTGTTAATTAATTGAAGGATTGATGTCAACATGTTACTGAGTTATATGCATGTATGGAAGTAATATGGGATGTTTAAACATGCTACATTATAGAATTGAGTGTTTGTTTGCTTAGTTCTGTAGTTGCAGAGCCTTTCCTGGAACTGTTCAGGAAGGGCGCAGATGCTCCCATTCGACAGTTCAACACGGCGCAGCTGCGCCGTGCACCAGTTTCGAATTCTGATTTCTTTTATATTCTGTTATCATGGATATGTTAGTTTGGCTCGATTAAGTATGTTTGTATGTCTAACATGTGGTCTTAGGTTCTTTTGAATAACATGAGTCTTCTAGCTTGCTTCAGTATGCATTTTCTAAGCGAAAACTTGAAACATTAAAAACAAATTCAACAAAACCTACGTACCTTAAGTTCTAACTTTATGAGCATTTGTACATGATCTAGCTATGCATGAAATGTGATTCTAAGATGCTTCGTGTGTGCTAGATTACTTTGACTTGGTTTAAAAAGGACTTTTAAAGACAAGCTTAGACGTTTTGAAACAAATATACGTGGACATAATGATATTTACATTCTAAAATTTATAACATGCATGCTAGTACTCTTTATGTATCAAAAACATTACCTATATATTTGTATATCAAGTTAGACACGAAGTAAGTTAATCAAGCATGAATTTATACAAGTTTTCAAGAGGTGAACAATATTAACTATGTGTAAATGATGTGAACACATGCGAACATGCATATTATAGGTTATATAACCTCCTTATATGAATAAATGGTTACTATAGTTAGCCAAGTGAATTCATGAACTTATTTAGCCTTAATTCATTAGAAATCCTAAACTAGAACTATAACGTGTAAAGGTGAACTTGAAATGATCTTAGAAGCATGCAAGACCCTTTAACAATGTGTATATACTATGTGTTAACATCTCTGCATGTTAGGGAGTAAGATAGAACCAAAAATCAAAACTCAACTCTGGCTTGGCCAGGGGGCAGCGCAGCTGCGCCGTCCCCAATCCTAACTGCAGCGCAACTGCTCCTTCTTGCAGTTTGACCCAACTATTTTATTTGTGATCTGAGACTTGTAACATGTGTATAATACTAATTTAAGTTATAATATATGATTATAATGATGTTTAAGGTGTTCAAGCATAAAATGGCTATGTGGAATCAAGAATCTAAATATTTTTACAAACTTTCTAAATGTTTTTTCACAATCTAAGTAAATGGTGGTTATATAGCTACGCGAATTGATTGTATACTAATGTGTCATCCTATTTCTGTAACTAAGATAGAAATTGATGTACGTCTTCAACTTATATAATCGAACATGTATGAGATTGTTGGCTTATAGAGTTTGAATAACTAATGAATATACATATATACATAACTATGATAGAGTAGGACTTCAAAGTGTTGATAAGCTATAGATTGGTAAACTACGCTTAAGGCAAGTTCCCTAACTTCATTCTTATATCGAATGCAAGTATCTAAACCTTATCTTTTATCGTGCAAGTTTTGAATTATTGTTATATCAACCATATACATGTTGAGCAAATATCTATATTCTTATGAATTATTATTCATATTCGGAAGTTGATTATCTATCTTAACTCATGTTGCGAGTATTGAACTTATTGTTGTAAAAGTGGTCTAAGCTATTTGATCTGGCTAGACTAATATTATGTGTTAGAAAGCTATCCAAACCAATTGTCTTGGTGCCGACTCTCATAAATCTACTAAGATGAACAACCCTCATTGAAGGAAAAATTATATAATTGTCGGGGAACCGACGTGCGCACAAACAACATGTTTAAATGTTATGCATAACGTAGGGTATTTTGGGCTGATCACCTATTATACTTGTTTTCATTGGATTATCAGTAAAATACTATTAATTCTAGCAGGAGTTCTTGATCTATAGTGACTGCTCAGTATTCAATTTTCTTAAACTTTAAAATGATTTAACCTTGAATCTTGTTGATATCTTTCAGTCCATAGTGACTCCCATTTCAATTCTATGACTGATTTAGAACAATTGATACTTCTTGTTATTCCTGAACTATCATTTACTGTTATACGCTCGAGGTTTCAAACTTTATACTTGATTACCCTTATAGCTATATTACTTGCTGGGCAAATTTGTTGCTCATTCTTGCTTCTCTAAAAACTTTACAGTTAAGGCAGAGCAAGGCAGTACCTCAGGGAATGATAAAGGCAAGGGCAAGGCTACGGAATAGCTTTAGTCCTTTAAAATTAGAGAAGTTATTATTATTATGATGTATTAAGGAATGATTAATTTATGTTTTAAGTTATGTCTTAGACTTAATTATGAAATGTTGTAGTAACGGTTTCGAGACCTTGGGACAAGAATATTTATGTTATAACAATGTAAATTATTCTATTATTTCGTTGTTGGTGATTTTAGTATGATATTAGAATTAGAATGTGAAGCACCGAATTCGAGGCATTAGTGTCTGAATTTGGGGGCGTCACAATTCACATGTCCAGTTCAGCATATATGAAGTTAAAAGGTATCTTGATAATATTAATTCTTTTTTTCTACTAATATTGTTGACTCTATAGTGCAGAAATCTCTTGAGCAAATATACAAGGAGGATTTGAGGGTTGGAATGGAGCAAAATTAGGATCTGAATTATGCTCCTAGTGAATTGAAACTGTTACCAGTCCACTTGAAGTACACAAGTCCACTTGAAGTACACAAGTCCAATTAACTAGAATGAGAAGGATGATGTCAAGCCAATGACAATAAACAAGGGCAGCTGCTTGGGAGGCAACCCAAGAACTCAGATTTAATTTTTCTATCTTTATTTTTAATTTCTTAGTTGCATGTTAGCTAGTAGTTACTTTCTTCTTTGTATGATTTTCTTACATTGGGGACAATGTAAGGTTTGAGTGTGGGGGAGAGATTTAGGTTTTTTATTTAGGGATATTGATCCAATTTTGATGAGAAGTTAAAAAAAATTGACGCCTTTGCAAATTTTTTGTTTTGGTTTCATTATTCTATTTGGCTAAGTGTAAAAAAAGTTAAAGTCAAAGATTAAAAATTAATGCTAAATTTTAGAATCTGTTTGATGCCTAATTGGTTAATGAATGATGAGAATTAAGCCATAATCCATAGTAATTGATTTGAATTAAAATTTTGATACATGAGTACTTGAATATGAGAAACATGCTTATTTGGCTAAGTTATTTGTGGAGTTGTCTATGTGCACTGATTTCATGACTTAGTTAACTGTTTAACCTGCTTATGTTGTTGCAGAACCATGTGGAGAAAGTTGAAAAAAATGATGAATGAAAAAAAAGGAAAAAGAAAAGTGGAGAAACGAGAAAAGAAAATGATGATTGAAAAAAAATCTACTTCAATGTCCATTATACGAATTAACTAGGTATCCAAGCCTCAGTAAGCATCGGTATTCACGTTGAAAAGTGTGATGGATAAAAGCAGCTTGACTAGTCAACTTTTGTGGCCTTTGTTACTTGAATAGGTAAGCCCTAGGGGTGTCTCTACACCCAGCACACTAATACCATCTGGTTTGGGAGTCGTTGGTGGAAAGTTCGATACATGGGTAATACTAAAAAGCCTAAGAAAAAGAGACATTGCACATGTCAAGAAAGAATAGAGAAAATATGAGAAAAAACATGAAACACATTCATCTGTGCTAAAGAGAAGGTTCTATGAAAAAAAATTAAAAATAAGAAAAATATGTTATGGGTTGTAAGTCAGTGTGCACGATTTTTGTTTCATTATAACTAAGTTGAGTAAATATGTGGACTGTAGGAAAGTCTCTTATGTGGCTACAGTTTGATTTGATGAAATTCATTGGTGAAATGGTAAGGTTATTAATTGTGAGTTGACTAATAAGACATTGATTAGATTTCTGTGAGATTAGTATTGATAATCATGATTTGTACCTTGAAACCTTTTGACATTATGGCTGAATAGAATTTTTTCTGGAAATCAAACTTTTGAGTTTACACGAGGACGTGTAAAAGGCTAGGTGTGGGGGAGTTTGATGAGTGCATAATATTCTATGATTATGATTCCTTTATGTTTAGTTTTATTACATGTTTCATGTATATATAAGCTTATTAAGGTGTTTAATGATTTCAGGAGAAATTGGAGCTGAAACGTGAAAAAAGGGAAGATTGCAGGGTTTTTAGCACTAAGTTAGATGTATGTTCTTGGCTTGAAACTTGGATTTTATTGTACATTTATTTCTTAGATTTCTAGAATATCTTGAATCATCCCAATCGGAGTTTATATGAAAAAGTTATGACATTTTTACCAAACGGACGTTGAACCTCAAAGTTTGGAAGTTGCAATTTACATAGCAGTCACTTGGAGACCAATTTCGACCTTGATCCAACCATAATTTGTCAATTCTCAAAGAATAAAAGTTGTAGATCTCGTCAAGAGGTTTAATTTGATAGATAGCAGGCCCCGTAACTCCTCTCAGATCAAAAGTTATGGTTATTTTACCAAAGTACGTCGGAGCAGGAAATGTAAATTCACCCTAGCGAATTTGAGCGGGAAAATTGGGAAATCGTGGATTTTTGAAAAGTTTCTGTAAGCAGATTTTGGCAGCTTTCTACATGGAATTGGATTGATATTTCTATTAGATTTAGAATATCTTTAGATTGAGATGTTTTTCCAAATTGGATTCTATTTCTTTATAAAAACTAGAGCTTTGTAATTCCTTTTAGTATTTGGATTTCTTGTTCTCATAGGATTTAGGACTTTGTCTAGCACTATAAATAAATGTAATAGTCAGGGTATTGTTCATTCTATCATCACCTTATTCATTATATCATTTCTCATCTACATCATTGAAGTGCAGACTTGGAAGATATGAGCTAAGTTCTTTGTATTCGGTACTAAGAGATGTTGAACTTTATTTATAATTAATAGTTAATTGAGTATTCATTATTTATTCCTTCTCATATGAAATTCATTCTTGATAATCTGATTTAATTTTTGGATGCTATTTGGCTTAACTGATTTGATTTCTGCAGTATTGAGTTGGTCAACGAATATCATATGCTAGATCAATGAATAGTATTATGTGTAATTGATATTGTTTCTAATCACAAGTAACAATTAGTAATACCTGATTGTAGACAAGCTTTTTGAGTATTGCTATGATTATCAGAAGACAAGTTAAACAATCCGAGCTTATGTGTTTGTTGCTTGGAATAGTCTAATTCCCTAGTTCTTAATGTTGTTGTTATAATAAATCTAGAGAGCTTGTTCTAGATTATATAATGGTTAGAATCTTGTGAAGAGCTTGTTTCATTGAGTGACAATCTAAGGGGAGTTTCGGGTAGCAGAACTTGTTGTTACCTAGGGCTATTAGTTTCATTGAAGGGTAAATAATGTTACATTTGATTAATCTATTGTTGTAAAAAGGTTATACTAAATTGAAGAACTGAAGCTTTTTATTCATTGTTAGTTCTTATTAGTTTATTTTTGTTAATTTAGTTAATTAATTCAAAATCCTCTTTTCATTAAAAATCATAGGATAAATATAAAACAAATCACTCTCTATGGGATCGATCCTTACTTACTACTGTGCTAATTGTTTGAATTTATAAAGTGAAAGTGAGGTTAATTTAGGAGTGTAAACAACTGCTCCCATCTGTCATCTTAACTTTTTCAACAAATCCAAAATCTTCAATGTATTAACAATTTCATGCAAATTCATGTCATATTATGTATCCAAATAAGATTGTTATTTTAATAAATATCATAACAATGTCATCTCAAAAACTAAAAGAAATCCAAGTAAAAATGTGTGATTGTAAAATAAACAATAGCAAACCTATATTTTGATCAAACAATACATGATCATTTAAATCGATGCTGAAGCCATTAGTGTGCACCAAAATCTCTCTGTTGCTTGCCGGAACAATCAAATCTATATTTAAGTTGATTTCATTCACCAGAAATTCTTCAATATTTGGCAAAAAATTCAAATCGAATTCTCGTATAGTAACCATAATGTATTGTTGCTAAACTTAAGCCTAATTTTTTTTTTTCATGAGATGTGATGAACAATACTATACTTTTATAGAATGAAAAAATGGAGGGAAATAAAAAAAAATAACAAATCGATTCAAAAGTAGCGGCAATATTTTAAATTTTTAAATTTTTAAAAAAAGAGTTAATTTAAACTTTATTTTTTTGGGGAAGGAATGTAGGATGATTAGAAAAAGAGGGAGATTAAAGTGACTTTGTTTAAGTTGAAGAAAAATTTAATGGAGAAATAGCAAAGGTTGCATGGTGGAGTTAATGGCAAATGAACTCTTACAGATTACTCTTACAAAAAATAAAAACAAAAAAAAGATAATTTAGTAATTTGATTTTAATTTTACAATTTACAATGGTGGATCATTACTATCCCTAAAATGTGAGATTTGGCTTCCAACGACACTTAAATGTTTGATCTTAAATGATATGATATTGAATATTTTAATGATAATTTATGATATAATTAATCACATAAGATCTACTCAACTTATATTATGTTGACATATCATTTAAAATACTTTTAAAAATTAAAATTTTGAGACATCTAAGCTCTACCCCATATCTTCGCCGTTTAAAATATTAAAAATATGAGTAATGTTAGAGTCACAACTTATTCTATAGCTATTTTATAATTTGCTAATGTGACATACTCCACCTCAATATATTAATGAACAAATTACTTCAATGTAGTCTTTCACCCTACATAAAAATTGAGGTAGAGTATGACACATCAACAAATTGTGAAATAATTATAGAATAAGTTGTATTCTAAAAATATTTGCAATATGGAGAAAAGGAGATGTAGCATAAACGTCTACGTGGAAGAGGACTAGCAAATAACAGTGCACACCAGTTGTGCACTTTAACAAAACAACTCTCAAAATACCCAAATCCCTTATACATGCGTGACATAAAGAAAGAATGCAAATAATAACACTGCAAATTCACATTCAAATCTCACTTAGACCTCTCACTATGTTCCTTCTAATGGTAAACAAGCTTATATATATATATATATATATATATATATATATATATATATATATATATATATATATACACACACACACACACATACACACATTAACTCTTAATTGATTCTGTTTTTAATTTTTAATTGTTACAGACATGGAGATCAACAGCTTTCGGTGTTTATGGATACCTAAATTTCACCAAATCTGGGTTCTTGTAAGTCCCAATTCCTTACAATTACAATTGTTGTATGTTGTTGGGTTAATTCACAGAAATTTGGTAGTTTGTACTTTAATTTCTATCATTCGGAAGCATTTATTGATGAACTTACTCAGGCAGAGATTATAATTGTTTTGGAATTATATGTTAATTACGTAGTTGGGTTTTGAATATTTTTTCTTATTTCCCACATAATGTTTGATTATGGTTGAAAGATAAGAACAAGGAATGTTTACTGCTTATAATCCACAAAAAGAGTCCCATTTGCAAAATTTTGAATGTTGAAGATATAATTATGTTCCATGTCCCTAGAAAATATAAAATGTTAATTTAATAGTGTGGTACAATAACGAAATTGGGATGACAAACGTGAGGGCATTGTCATTTTATACTATTATCACTAGAATATGGAATATTTTTGTGGGAAGTTTTTTGGCAGATGAGACTTTTTTTGTGGAATGGAGAAAGTATGTTTTAAGGTTTGATTATACGGCTTATTATATTTTGAGATGTATGATATTTATAGTTGGGTTCAATTGTTGTTATAAGTAGATGTCTAAAGCTGTAGGTTGTAAGGAAATAGCCACACATAGTGATTCAACTGTTGTTGTCAAGTCATGGAGTAATCAAACATTAATTATGCAACAGTTGCTTTTACTTACCAAGGCTTTATAGCTTGGGGACTTGTTAATTCGTAATGCTCTAATTTCTTAATCGCCGGTCTATTTTCATTGCAGGGAACACTCGAAAAAATTCAAGCCAGAAGATATGCAAACACAAATACAAGGGAAGAATTGCATAATCACGGGAGCAAATTCAGGCATTGGTTATGCAACTGCTGAGGGTCTTGCTTCACGGTGTTAAATTTTTGTTTCAAACTTGATTTAGTTTTTTAATTACACTGAAATGTATAGGACAAATGTTATAAGTAATGTGCTACAGTCATAGTAAAGTTGTCGATTCTTTTTTCCAGTGGGGCAACTGTCTATATGGTATGCCGTAATAAGGAAAGGGGAGAAGCTGCTCTTTCTAAAATTCAGTCGGTGACTGGCAACAAAAATGTTTACTTGGAGGTAGTTGACTTTCAAGGAAACATTTAGTTATCTCGATGAATGAACAAAGATTTTTTTCTTCGATTTCAAGTGGCTTATTAATTTTCTCTACAGGTGTGTGATGTTTCTTCTGTCAGTGAAATCAAGTCACTAGCTTCCAGATTTTCTAAGAAAGATGTTCCTGTTCATGTGCTGGTAGTTTCTTTCCCAACCCATCACCATGTCACTCACAGACACACCCAAATGTATAATGTAAATAAGTACAATATAATTTCTATAGAACTTTGTTCAACCAAGTATGTAGCCATTTTAGGTTATACGCCTTTTCAATTTATCCTCTGTATCTATATTTTGGAATATATTATGCATTGAGTTTGTAAAACATATGCCCTTGCAATTCTTTTTCTCTGCCTTAGATAATACTTTAGACATGGTTGATTGGGCAATATGACTGCAGAATTGGTGCATATCTTTGTTACTAACACTTTCTTTTTGTCCATTAGGTTAACAATGCTGGTTTGCTTGAGCATAACCGTATCACAACATCAGAAGGGTACCTCTTGAACCTCTATTTTCAAGACCATATTCAAAATTTCTGACTAATTTAATCTCGTAGATTAATTTATGCGACACTTTATTTATTTATTTTGGTTTTCTGTAACTCCAGATACGAGTTGAATTTTGCTGTAAATGTGCTAGGAACCTACACCCTGACAGAATCAATGTTGCCTTTGCTGGAAAAAGCAGCGTCTGATGCTCGAGTTATTACAGTTTCCTCAGGAGGAATGTATACAGTTCCATTGACGAATGATCTTCAGGTAAGGGAATTGCAAAGTTATCATTGTTTTCATCTTGCATATGATATATACAGGTCTCTAAACAGTTTTCTTGATGCAGTTTAGTGGTAGCAAATTTGATGGGGTGGAACAGTACGCTCAAAATAAACGACTGCAGGTAAGTAAACTTTATTGTTTTTTTGTTTAAAGAATTGTTGTTGGATTTGGGAGGAAGGGACATTCTTTTACAACAAGTTCTTGCAGGAACTTGCACACCAAGATTGACTTGAATGATAACGAATATTAAATCCTTCAAATTAAAATAAAAATCTTTAATTAAATCAAACAAAAATATAAAAGGATAAAAATATGGATAATTAAATGCATGACAAATTTGTTTATCAATGTTTCTTAGTTTTCAAATAAGTTAAGGCTTAAGGGGTTATCTGGATGTCCAATGAAATTAAGGGCTAGTGGGATGACCTTCTGAATTCGGACAATGCAGTTCTATCTTTATTCATTACATTACAATATTGCAATGTAAAGGCTTTGATTTTGGAGAGTTTGGCTTCGATTCTGGGGTGTCTGGTGCCCTCATGACTTTTTATTTGGGCTTGCATTTGATGCATCATACAATTCCAAGGCCATTTGGGATTTGGTTATTGATGGACTCTTCACTTTGCCTTGGAGTAGTCGTATCCAAATCTCGACATTCGGACAAGTGTATAGGTGCTTAACACTTAATTTTGGACTTGGCCCCTCCATTACACATCCCATCCAATTCCGTTCAATACAATGTACTTTTGTAGTTTTCAATAGTATAATTGAAATCAAAACCGGTCAATTAATTTATAATAATGAGAAGTCTAATTGTTTCAAAAATGAAAGTAATCCGACACTTTTTTACCTTTTGATGAAATGTAGATTTTTCATCAAAATTTCAATGGTTGAGAATTCTCTTAAACTTGTAACGGTAATTTTTTTTTTCATGACTCAATTTTTGGTAGAATTGATCTTAATATAATCAACTATCTATTAGTATGTTTGGATCATTACTAACAAAATAATTAAGATCAAATAATTTGTGTATTGGATGGAATTGGAGGGAATGTGTAATGGAGTGAAGTCAAATTCCTTAATTTTAGTTTAAAAAATTGACAAATTTGAGGACTGCCCGTGTCGGACTCTTCAAAGTACCCGTGTCCAACCAGGCAACCACACACTCCATCCAAATCTATGCAACTTAGGTTATTGAGAGATTTGAAATTTGAGAAGAGGCTTGCAGGATGGAAGGATACTTTCCCAAAAATGGAATACTTGTTGCAGGTTGGCTATTTGCTTCTCTGTGAGGAGTCGAGGAGTTTATTGACTGTGGGTTTCTCTTTAGTGGCATTTCTGGGGTGCTGTCAAGATCACTTAGAATATAGGTTTGGCAAAGGGTTAGGGTGAGAAAGGAATGAAGAACGTATAAGGATTTTGTGCTTCATAGCATTTGGTGGACTATTTGGAAGGAGTGAGTCGAGCGACACACCCGGTATTAGATAGGACAAGGTGGACGTCAGTTATTTTTTGCTCCATGACGTATATTTGGGTTCCATTGTGCATTTTGTAGATTTTCTGCGAGTTTGCTTTAGCAATCTAAATGGTTTTTTGGGGCCATAGTTGTGCCTTTTATTTCACTTACAAGCGCGTGTGCTTGGGTATGCCCAGTCTGTTATTACTTAACAGTTTTATGCCTGAAAAAAGGGAATAAAAAAAGGAAAATAGGAAATGACTAATTGAAAAGAATCCTTGAGCTAATTATTAGTATGTTTTTATTTCAGGTGGCATTGACCGAAAAATGGGCCAAAATGTACGGCCATAAGGGGATTGGATTTTACTCGATGCACCCTGGTTGGGCAGACACACCTGGAGTTGCCAAGAGTTTGCCAAGCTTCTCAGAATCGTAATGACTTTCTTATTTAACTTGCACTAAATAAACCCCCTTTTTTTTTGGCTAGCAATCACACTTGACAATCCAGTTGCACAGGAAATATGCACTTGTAACATACAAGTATAATTCCAGGTTTTCAGGAAAATTAAGAACGAGCAAAGAAGGGGCAGACACAATAGTCTGGTTGGCGTTGCAGCCAAAAGAAAAATTGGTTTCAGGAGCTTTTTATTTCGATAGAGCTGAAGCGCCTAAACATCTGACATTTGCAGCCACTAGAGGCTCTCATGCTACTATAGACTCCATTTTAGATAGTCTCCATTCCATGTCTGCTATTTCCTCATGAATGCATAACACTATCATGTGATTTCACTTTGTTGTACATAATAATTAGAGCTATTTGAGAAGTTATTTTCAATTTTTCACAGCTTCTTGTCATTTGCTTCTGTTTGTTACATGAAGCTAACCCTTGACAAAAAAATTATTTAAACACAGAAAGGCCTGAAATTTTTTTAATGCAAAAAATAGTTGATTCTTTTAACGGGTTGGGTGGGGGAGGGGGGGGGGGGGGGGGGAGAGGGTTGATTTTCCTGAAAAAAATAAAGTAAAAATTTGCACTAGCAGGGAATCGAACCAGGGTCTGTAATGTGGCAGGGTACTACTCTACCACAAGATAACTGGTGCAATATTTTTCAGTACTCCTGAAATCATAAACAACTCTAGTCTTGAAGTCAGATATAAACCTAGCCTTCAAGCATGACAATAATTCCTTCAGTTTCCGCACACAAAAAGAAGTATTCCTATACCAAAAAGCAATTCCTATTTGTAAAACTTGTAAACTTTTAAGGATACATATTTATCTCAAAAGTATATATAATGACTGATACATACTTATCTCGAAGGGGATAATTAACTTTTTGGTTACTATATTAGAACCATATTTTCATTGTGGTTATTAAAACATTTTTTGTTAGAAACACATTACTATACTCAAAAAAACTTATAAAATAATCATTATTTATAATTCCGTTCAACAAAATGACCAAAAATGTTGAATAGATTAACGATTAATGACGTGAATCAGGTGTTAACATGCCACATCAGAATTTAGTGACGTGACTATGACAAGTGGCATGATAATAATTATGTATTAAAAAATCATTTTACAATTATTTTATTAAGTAAGAAGGCTTAAATATAATAAAACATTACATTTTAAAATTTAAAGATCAAAAACACAATAAATATCTCAAATCTGATCATTCATCTCAACCATCTCAATCACAATAAACATCTCAAAACCCTAACTTATCATAACCCATTACCGCCGCCAAACTTTACCACCTCCATATGCCGCCGGAACTCCTCCACCCTCGGGTACTATGCATCCTTCAACCTCCTCATTGTCACAATAAATTCAGATTCCATCACCGCTTTATATGTACTCCCCATAGTACCCCTCCCCAATGTCTTCGTCGATGCCTTAAACAAATCTTCCAAGTTATAATTCATTTGTTGATCCCCTGGTCTGCAAAACACCAAACTTCCTACTCCCCCATCCCCTTCCCAAGAAAATGCCTCTCTTTCTCGACCATCGTCGTCCTTCATCTCCTCCATCGCAGCTTTCCTTACCTCACCGCCGTCATCAATCGATTTACTTCTCACTTCCCTCGTCTCACTTTTTACATACATATGTGTATATTAATGAGTTAAAATTATGTACTGCAAGTGCACAGCGTCTATTGTAGATTTGGCAAGTACAGGTCGAACCACAGAAACTAAATCAATTCTTTAATATATCCTTAATTAATATTTTAGGTAAATTAGAAATAAATATAGTGGTGATGATTAACTAACTAAATTATGAAAACTATTAATGAGAAAAGATACCTAGGAATCCGAATCCACTAAATACTAACATAATAAATAATTTGTTATTTTCCAAATTAGTTCCCAAAGTACTTTCCCTTCCTTTTTAAAATAATGATTCATATAATTAATATGGACAATCATAAGTTATGAAAAATTCACAGATTAACTATAACTTATCAAAACCTCGCAATCAATATAAAAATCATATGCAATTTGTGCGAAGGAAAATATGATGGCGAAAACAATTAGGCACTAATTTCAGAACAGAAAGAAATTAATTATTATGAAATACCTAGTTTCATCATCATCCTAGGTATTAGAAATTTAGCTAGCCATGGAATTAAAAACAAAAACAAATGATATTAGTACTACTATTTGCATGAAATAAGAACAATAATTAAAAGAGAATTTCTATTATATCAATAAAAGAAAGTTATAAATACTCTCTGACAGTAGTACCACACGTGATTGGAATAAGAGAAAAGACAAACTCTAAATATCTTACTCCCTTCCACACCAGTGAAAAACTAAGGGAAAAAAATAAGTGGCGTCTCTTCTCTCTAAAGCAAGAGGCCTATTTATAGAAAAAATAAATGTGTGCACTAACTTAGGTTTCTTGAACTTGGACACTTTTGTTCCTTTTTTTCCTCTTCTTTCCTTCTTGACTCCAATCTCTATATGGCAATCCTGCAAGAGTTCTTTTTCATCTTTAAAGGTTGGATATAAACCCTTTATTTGCTCCCCAAGAAAAATAAATGTTATTTCCTACAAAACAAAACAAAATGTATTAGTTAAATAAAATAAGCATATAAAATAATAAATATGAGAATATTAAAATGTATTAATTATGTGTCTATCAAATACCCCCATACCTGGCTTTTGCTCGTCCTCGAGTAAAATAAAAAAAATAAAAAATAAAACACAAATTATACTATCCCATTTTCGAAGAAAACACGATAGCATTTAGCATGTGCAACAAGCCTTTAAACTCCAAGGTTACCCCAAGTGGACGAGTTATGTCTCGCGAGGGTTTGCAGTGAATATACCCACAAAATTCAAAAATATTTTTGAGTTCAACAAGTCATGAAATTGAAATTAAACTTTTAAATATCTATGGGCATTATACATAAGCAAGATTAAATTCAAAATCACACTTTCATCTTGTCAAAAATATTCAATCTTCATACTAGACACCATCCTTCATAAAATAAAATTCATGTGATGAATGCATGTGTATATGATGTAACTCTTAGTAGTGATTTTTACCATGAAATTCAAGCAAACTTACTTATTTTTCTTTTCATTTGTTTCCATTTTTTATATTTTTTTTCTTGACTTGTGCAATGTCTCGTTTTCTTAGGATTTTTAGAGTTACTCATGTAGCGAGCGTTGAACCAATGACTCCTAAAGTCAGTTGGCTTTAGAGCACTAAGTGTAGAGACACCCCTAAGGGCATACTAACTCGAGTAACAAAGGCCACAAAACTAGATTAGTAAAGCTGTTTATATTCATCACACTTTTCAGCGTAAATATCGATACTTCTTAAGGCTTGGATACCCAGTTATTTCGTTCAATGGACATTGAAGCAGTTATTTATTATTTTTTTTCAATTTCTTTTTCAAAAAAATTTCTTGAAATTGCTCGAATCATAGTTTATATCCACAACTAAGAATTCTAAATCTTTTAATCTTACTCATGAATTTTAACTCCACGAACATCTATTAGAATAAATTCAATCCATAAAAAGGCAAACAAAATTTTTTATTTTTTTCGTTTTTTTTACAAAAAAAAAAATTAATTTCCTAAAAAGAAAAAAAAACAAAATAAAAATGCAAAACTCCCCCCCCCCCATACCTAATTATCATGCATTGTCCTCAATGTATGTAAATGAAGAAAAGAGGACAAAGATGTGAAAGAATTGTACCTTGTATGGTGGAACATTTGGTTTACAAGAAAATGTGGTGAGAAGAAAAACAAATGTACGTAACTAAAAATTTTATACATCCTAAAAACTATGCGACTGTAAATTATCAGTGATACAAACATCCAACCTAGAGTGGATTTCGTATGATTTTTAGGAGGTCTGGGTAATTGAAAATAGTTAGAATTTGCAACAGAAGAACAATTGTGAGCATACCCAATTGATTCTTTTAAAATTGAGTCAGGATATGACAACGAAAAATGATAGTTCCTTTTGAAAAATTCTAACTTCATAAAATCTATCCAAACTTGCCATCAATATTCGTTACCAAGGGGCACTAAAATATTTTCATCATTTTGAATAACTGTTATACCAAGATTTTTAGGCACCACTGGATTAACACATGCATTATCTGAAATGGGAGATATGATCTCATTATCTAAACATGGAAGATTCTCATTGTCCACAACCTTTGGTTCATTTGTTAAATCACATTTAGTGCTTCTGGAAGGCGCTTTGAATGGACCCAAGGTAGACTTAAAATGATCATAAGAGGATTTAAATTCAAAGTCAATTTGATTCTCTTAAAACTGCTCAAAATGTGTCAAACTTGATTCAACTATAGGTACCAATCTAGAGTAAGATTTTTGGGCTGTGGAGTCCAATATCTCACTGACCTCATTCAAGTATTCAGTTTCATCCCAATTTTGACCAAAATGATTTAGACAAAAGTTAATAATTTCATCTTCCCCCGTAAAGTTCATTTCTCGACATTTCATGAATCATGTTCACTTCAAAGGACTGATCAAACAAATCACTAGGTTGCTCTCCCACAATAAACACATTTAAGTCAATTGTCATGTTTCCAAATGACAATTTCATTAGTCTATTTCTACAATTAATTAACGCATTAGAGGTTGCTAGAAAGGGTCTACCTAAAATGACAGGAATTTGACCCTTGGGATTGACAAAAGGCTGGGTTTCAAAAACAACAAAGTCAACAAGGAATACAAAATTGTCAATCTTAATGAGTACATCCTCAACTATTTCCTTTGACACTTTAACAGAACGGTCAGCTAGTTGAAGTGTGGCACTTGTCTTTTTCAACTCCCCTAAGCCTAAGGTTTGGTACACACACTAGCTCCTAAATCAAGTAAAGCTTTTTCAATTAAGGTGTCACCTATGATGCATGAAATGGTAGGACAACCGGGGTCCTTAATTTCATAGGGACTTGGCATGACAAGATAGAACTAACATGAGCTGTTATAAAAGCTTTCTTAGGAACATAAGTGGTTATTTTGTGTGTGCACAAATCTTTTAGACATTTAGCATATAAGGGAACTTGTTGAATGACATCTAAAAGGGGAGTATTAATTTTCACTTGTTTGAACACTTCTAGAATTTTGTCCAACTGAGATGACTGCTTGTTTGAAATAAGTCTTTGAGGGAATGGGGCTTTTGATTTAAAGACTTTTTCAGTTGATTCAGAAGATGTGGTTTGATCATTTTTTGACACAAGCTTAGTAGATGGACCTACCGACTTAGAGTTTGTGGGCTTTTCAGGTTGGGCTAACTTTGAAGATGGATTGTTAGATTCAACATTTAAATTTTTCTCTTCTTCCTTATCAATGTCAGCATGATTGTTAAAATAATTTCCAGACCTTAAAGAGATTATAGAATTCACATGATTGACTTAGTTGTTTTCAAGTGAATTAGCCTGATAAGGTTTTTGATTAGGGACTAGAAATTTTGGATTGGTCTCGGGTTGACAAGGAAGCTTACCCTTCTCTCTTTCATTAACTGTAGTGGTTAAGTTAATTGACTCATTTGGATCTCTAGACGAGATAAGGTTTGGTTAGTGTTTTGCATGAAATTATTATGAGATTTCATTAAAGTTTCTATGCTCTTCTCTAAAGTGTTAAGTTTCTTCTCACTTTCATTAGAAAAACCTGGTGGATATTGGGTTGTTGAATTTGCATTTTGGTACGGACCAGGATTCAGCTTTTGGTAAGGTTGAAAAGATTGATTTAGAGACTGATGGACCTAATTTGAAGAATTATTTGGGTAGGGTTCTTGATTCCATGCAAAATTAGGATGATTTCTCCAACCTGGATTATAAGTGGGTGCAAATGGGTCATTCCCAGGTCCTTGAAACATTGCATTGACTTGTTCATATTCTTCAGATTGAGCCATGACTCTAGGATATTCCTCTATCATGTGACTTGGTGAATTACACCTTAGACACAAAGGTGTTGGTGTGGAGACTTGGTTCACGTGTGATTGTCCCCTAGTTTCTAAAGTTTCAAGTCTTTTAAGTACACCAGCCAACTTAGCTTCGGTAGCAATTGAATTGTCAATTTTATGAACACCCCTAGATGAACTAGGTTTATTGGCCTCTCAGGTGGTTTCCCATTGCATGATTTTTTCTACTAAGTCTTCTAAAAACTCCCAAGCTTTTTTCTCATCATTATTCAAAAAATTCCCTTGACACATTGACTCCAACATTGTTTTAGTGGGATAGTCTAAACCTTCGTAGGCAATTTGGCATAATCGCCATTTCTCAATTCCATGGTGTGGGCACGGGGATAACAAATTTTTAAATCTATCATCCAAAATGACTCTTTTTCAAGTTGGCAAAATTGATGAATTGCGATCCTAATTTTAACAGTTTTATGATTTGGAAAATATTTTTTTTAGAAATGTAACAACAAATCCCTCCCAAGTTGATATGGAATTATTTGGTAGGCTATATATAACCACTTTTTATCATTATCTTTTAAAGCAAATGTGATAAATCTTAGCCTAATTGAGTCATCAGACAATTGTTGAATTTTTATTAAAGCACAAACTTCCTCAAATTCCTGAATAAATAAATATACATCTTCTATCCCCGTGAACCTAGGTAACATATTTATAAATTGCGGTATAAGTTCAAAATTGTTACCAGTTACCGGTGGTAGATTGATACATGAAAGTTGGGCAGAGCGGAAAGGAAAACATCGATCCCTTAAAGAAACAGTTTGTGTGCCCTCTATTTTTCTTAAAGTGAGATTTTTTAAAGTGAAATTCGAAAAATTAAGTTTTCTCGCTAATCGCGATGTTTCGTCCCTAATTCACCATTTTTGCATACACTACCTAGCAAATAAGCAGATAAGCACAAAAAAACAAATAAGAAAAAAAATAGTGATAAAAAAATTACTTCTAAGGTCAACCTAAATAAAATCTAGACAGCTCCTAACTGTTCCAAGTTACACCGCAAGGTCCACCAAATTCTAAATTAATCATACCACTAGCCAGGTAAGTGTAAGAAAGGTGGGAGTCTCTCCGTAGATACGGTGACTAATTGAATAATCACACAATCTTTAGATGTTTACCTTTTGAACCACTTGCCTAGACACCAGTAGTTTGATTAATTTAAAATTCAGCATTCTCTTGGAGTTTCTTGTCCTATATAATTGAGCTCGAGAGTCCTAGGGCCCAACGTCTACTTGATTTTATTTGGTCAAGGTTATGCAAAATGCAAGTGAGGTTGTTTGTGGGCCAAGGAAGGGTGATAAAATCCCTACCTTATCTTGTTACAGGTTTTGCCCTTAATGTTAGATTAAAGATGAAAACATATAAATAAAATAAAAGCAACTACAAACAAATAAAATGTCCTAAAACTATGTGAATTACGAAAGGAGAAATTTTGACGTATCTCAATCCTCCAGCAATCACCACAGTTTATATTTGACAAAAAAATAAATAAAAACCTAACAGGATGTGCTCTATGTAAGTGAATGCATGAATGTGATAAATAAAAAAAATATTCATAAAAAACTAAACTACTATTTTTTATTATTTTTTTTAAAAAATGGAGATACAAAGTACCAGGAAAAGCGCAACACCAAAATCTTTATTTTTTCGTTCCTTCGATCTGCTTTGGTAATTCTGAAAATAAAAAAAATAAAAAAAATATTAGAGTTAAAACTAATTCTAATAAATAAAAATTAAGGAATAAAAAAATTAATTCTAGCCCCCGGCAACGGCGCCAAAAATTTGATGAGTTAAAATTATGTACTGCAAGTGCACATCGTCTATTGTAGATTTGGCAAGTGCAGGTCGAACCACAGAGACTAGATCAATTCTTTAATATATCATTAATTAATATTTTAGGCAAATTAAAAATAAATATAGTGGTGATGATTAACTAACTAAATTATGTAAATTATTAATGAGAAAAGATATCTAGGAATCTGAATCCACTAAATACTAACATAATAAATAATTTCTTATTTTCCAAATTAGTTCCCAAATTACTTTCTCTTCCCTTTTAAAATAATGATTCATATAATTAATATGAGCAAGTATAAATTATGAAAAATTAACAGATTAACTATAACATATCAAAATCTCGCAATAAATTTATCTAATAATATGCAATTTTTGCGAAGGAAAGTATGATGGCGAAAACAATTAGGCACTAATTTCGGAACGGAAAGAAATTAATTATTATGAAATATCTAGTTTTATCATCATCCTAGGTATTAGAAATTTAGCTAGCCATGGAATTAAAAACAAAAACAAATAATATTAGTACTACTATTTACATGAAATAAGAACAATAATTAAAAGAGAATTTCTATTATATCAATAAAACAAAGTTACAAATACTCCCTAATAGTAGTACCACACGTGATTGGAATAAGAGAAAAGACAAATTTTAAATATCTTACCCTTCTACACCAGTGAAAAATTAAGGAAAAGAAAATAACAAGTAGTGTCCTTTCTCTCTTAAACAAGAGACCTATTTATAGGAAAAATAAATGTGTGCCCTAATTTAAGTTCCTTGAACTTGGACACTTTTGTTCCTTTTTTTCCTCTTCTTTCCTTCTTGACTCCAATCTCTATATGCAATCCTCCAAGAGTTCTTTTTCATCTTTAAAGGTTGGATATAAATCCTTTATTTGCTCTCCAAGAAAAATAAATGTTATTTCCTACAAAATAAAATAAAATTTATTAGTTAAATAAAATAAGCATATAAAATAATGAATATGAGAATATTAAAATGTATTAATTATGTGTCTATCATATATATATATATATATATATATATATATATATATACACACACACACACACACATATAAAGAGAATTAAAGGTAATTATTGAACATACTCGTTTGAATTTGATGGATGAATGAGTTGCTAAGCTATTCAAATTTTTTTAGGTTAGTTTGTTATAGATTTGAGAAGGTTTTGGTAAGGCTTTATACCAATTTTGTGGTTAGATTTGTATTGATCTATTATGAGCAAAAAAAAAATTCATCTGGTTTTTGACTGAGTTGAAAGAAAGTTTCTTCCACATGTATGAAGTTATCTGAGATTGAGATGGTGACGTGACATGTTAGCACCTGATTCACGTCATTAACACCTATCAATAGTTAGTCTACTCAGTACTTCTGTCCATTTTTTGGACGAAAATAATAAGTAATGACCATTTAGTAAGATTTTTAGAGTATAATTACGTAATTGTAACAAAAAAAAATTCGATAACCACAATGAAAATCGGGTCCTAGTACATTGACCAACAAGTCAATTATCCCTATCACAAAGTATGATGATTGTCTAGTTTAATATTGATATAATAATAAATTTGTGTTGTTAAACAGAAGAACATTATGTTATTTTTTATTATCATTAATAAAAATATAACTCTGTGTAACGACTAATCTTCTTTAATTTTTTTTTTTTTGAAAATTAGAGTTTTTTTATGAAATGGAGGGAGTAGCAATGACTCTAATGCGACAAATGGTTAGGCCATTTTTTATGTTCATTGGTAAAAATAATAGAATAGTGCTACCGTGAAAGGTTAGTAAAGTAGTTGTAAAATGATGTGTCGAAAGTTATTGTTTATTGGAAAAGAGAATTTCACTTCGTATTATTTGTCAATTGAAAATACTATAGGCGAGTAAAATTAGATGTAAAATGATGTGTCCAAAGTGATTGTTTATTAGAAAAGAGATTTCACTTGGTATTATTTGTCAATTAAAAATACTTAGTTTGGTGATCATTAAAAAAAAGCTTTGTTTGGTGATCATTATTAATATGTTTTGCTCGAAAATAATTCACTCTTTTTATCCATATTTTTACAACTATAATTATTCCTCTATCCTCATCTCCTATTTTCATACATTTTTGGATTTATTTAGTATTCTATTACACTTCATTATTACTATATATTCTATTATTTTAGTTCTATGAAGAGATGAATTCTTATTGTAGAATATTCTAATTTATTTAAAAGTTTTAGTAATATATAAATTATATAATTATTTAAATATATTTTAGGAGTAGTCAATTTTTTTTATAAATATCATTGTACACAATATTACTTTATTATTTAATATATTAAAGTTTATAGAAAAATACCAACAATATAATAATTTTTCATCAAGACTCGAACTTTGTACGAATCAAGAACCTAGGTATAAAATAGAGGATCTAAACAAGTTAATAAGCATAATATTATATGAAATTTATTACATAATGATATCATACAAATTAGTAGCAGCAAGTGTAAGACTCCGACTTTTATGAAATACAAATTTAATTTTCTTTATGATTATTATTCTAAACAATAAGGTGTTAAGTTGATAAAATGATAAAATTAATGGTAATATGTGCAAATTATAAGAGTATGTCGAGGAATATTCGTTGTGTGGCGAATATTCATTTTGTCGAAAATATTAGGTGAATGTACGACAGCGTCGAAGTATTCAATCATTGGTGAACCTCACAATAAAATATATTCAAATACAGAAAACGACATAAATAACCTTTTAAAATAAAAATTATCAATAGTATTATCACTGTTTAAATACCCGATGATAAAAGTACAGTAGCACGAGGTATTCTACAGTGGTAGACGACATTTGTGGCGAACGAGATTTTATAATTTATTTAAATATTTATTGAATTAAATAAATATTTTTTGATGATTTAACTATTGAATTAAATAATTATGTGATGAATTGTGGTAGATTAATTTAATTATATGTGTTACATTAGTTAAATTAATATGGAGAATTTTATTGTTCAAAGTATGTATTTAATTAAGCTTATTTGATTTAATGAATTATTTAAATAAGAATAATGTTATTCTAATTAATTTAATAATTAATTAGAGATTTAATGATTTGACATAATTAATAAATAAGAATTTTAATTATGTGACTATGTGATTTAATGTGAAATTATGCTATTTTATTTAATTAATTTAACTAAGATATTTGATTAATGGGGTGTGACATTATTAAACTATATTATAGTAAGTTAATCAAAATAAATGGAAATGAAGAATAATGGACAAACAAACAAAGCCCTAAGGGAGGTTTTAAGCAGTTAACCCATTACGGATTAACTGACCACTAACTTATACGTGTTATACTATACGTAATATACATATATCATATATCAGTTCTTATATCACACAATTCAGAGAAAATATCAGAGAACTTTAGAGAGAAAAGAGAGAAAAATTGAGAGAGGGTTGTGAATTGAAGAAGTAGAGAAGATTTTCATCATCTTTGAATCATCTTCACAAACTAGCAAGGGTAATCCTTTCATCTTTAATTTGAATTCATGTTCTTATATTTTTCATTTACGTATTTTAAAAGTTCTCTGTGAATGCAAAGTTTGATGATTGTTGATTATATGACCGTGTATGTGTTACTAAATGATTAGAACATGATTTCTACCATCTATGTATGTTTAAAACAATCAAATTCATGAAAAGTATGCTTTAATTTGGAATTCAAAAGTCCCAAAGTATAAAAGTTGTATATATGGACTTACGTACAAATTAAATGCTTTAAATCGTTTGTTTAACTTTAAATTGACGATTGAATATGATTATGCATGTTTAAACGAATAAAACGGAATTCAAACGGACGGATTCAGTGTTATAACGAATCTGTAACGTTGAATTTCATATTTTCCATCAAAACTTGATGAATATTGGAAAAAAGTGAAATTAAATGATTTAATTTGTGGATTTATGTGATTTAAAGTGTTAGAAGCATGCTAGAATCGATTTATGATGTTTCTGTGAAGTTTATATTTCCTGGGTAACATTACAAATTGTTATACAGGTACAAATTAAAGTTAATTGGGCTGTTCTGTGTGTTCTTCGCGAACTGCAGAATTTGGGTTTGCGTCACAGCGCAGCGCGACCGCGCCGCTTCAAGGCACACTTGGAGCGCACCCGCTCCGTGCAGCGTGGACGCGGTGCTCCAAAGAGCAATTGGGTCTACCTGCAGAATTTCAAATTTTTTTCGAAGTGTTCAAGTTTTAAAGATGTGTTTTAAAACCTAATGTAATGAACATGAAGACATGTTAAGCATATAATGTAAGACCCCAATTTTTATGAATAAAGATTTAATTTTCTCTATATATTATTTTAAATAGTAATGTGTTGATTTGATGAATGTGGTAAGTTATGGGGTGATATGTGCAAATTTTGCAAAGTAAGCAAGTGGTCATAAAATATTCATTGTGTCGGAGAATATTCGTTTGGTCGGAGAATATTCTTTCTGTAGGGGAATATTCGTACCACGGCGCAATCATTGGTGGGCCCCATAATGGAAAACTGTCGGATGAAGAAAACGACAAGAATAAGTTTTTCTAAAAAATAACGGCGTGGTTGTTATCGTTAAAACTGTTAAAATACCCGGTGGTTAAAATACAATAATACGCAGTGTTGCACAGTAGTACACGGTATTGCACAGTAATTCTAATTATTGATTCTTATGTAAAAAGTCACAACTCAATAATTGTTACAGTAATTACTGTTCAATATTTTATATTATTGATTCAATAATTGCTACATTGCACAGTATTTCAAATTATCAAATCAATAAATCATATTCTTTGAATAATATTATTACATAGCATTATTGACAATGTCTAAGAAAGTTCTGTCTAGGAGAGACTATTTAATTGCGCTCCAGTAAGGAGAAATCCTTATCGGAAGGCCCTCTCTTTCTTGGGAACGACCTAGTTGTCAATATTGTAGTTCTATAATATTATTTATGAATAATTAAATTGTTGATAAATATGATGAGTAAATATTTATTCAATTTTGATATAATGAAAGAATTTTTAAGAATGAGATATTTGTTGTAAGTTTGGCAATTATCTTCTCCGATAAAATATTCATTCAAATATATTAGTATAATATATTATAATTGTTTAAATAATAATATTATTATAATATATATTTAAGTATGTGAGAAAAGAGGTGAACAAGTTGATTTGAATTTTTTTTTCAAATTGAGTGCGCAAGTTCATTTTAAATTCGTGCACTCCTTTCCAAGTGGGAAATTTCTTCTGCAAAGTTGTGTTTCTCATGTGCGGCCCCCACCTATAGGAAAAATGAGAAGAGTTAGGCATTGAAATGAGAAAGGTTTGACAGGAAGTTTGGCAGGTTCTCATTTCATTCCTCCGTGCTGCACTATAAATAGAGGGGTAACCCTCCTTCCTAAAACACACCACTTCAATATCAGAAATTCTTATTCTATAGTATTGTGAGTATTTTTCTTGAGTATAAGAATACTTTGAGTGTAGCTTTTTGTGCAAGATTTTCTCAGAATAATATCCGATATTCCAGTCAAATCCAGTTTCTACTAAGGTAAATGATATTATTTTATTGCAATACTCGTAAGAAATATTATTTTCTTTCATATTCCATATTATGAAAGCGATAATATTTTATTTCATATACCCAAATTAAAACTTACTACGGTAAGTATTGCTTCTATAATTCCTGAAATGATCAGAAATTCTTCGAATTTTGCGTTTCATCTAGTATCATTTCATTGGAATGTTGGTATGAATTTTATTATGAAATTTTTATCTTTTCATGTCGGGGTTACTATTCACGTATACGACACTATTCACGAATACTACACTATTCACAGAAAAACTAAATTTTCTTTTATTTGACCAAGTTGTCTATTATGGTTCCTATCTTTGATTGGATCTAAGTTTTTATCTTTATTCTTGAATTTTGCTCCACAAAGTATTATTATGGAGTATTCTTGAACTTGGATAAATTAGATTACGAATCCCTAATCTTTGTCCTTTATCTCACTGGATTCGTTATTTATATTATTTTTCATCATCCTCAGTCCTAAATGGTGATATAACTGAATATCTTTGACCTGTAGAGCAAAGATGAATGATTACCTGATGAATATCTTTGGCCCGTAGTGCAAAGATGAACAGGTGTTGAGATGAACATGACCAACTGATGATATAAATGAATATCTTTGGCCTGTAGTGCAAAGATGAATATTTGATTCGAGATGTATATTGATTGATGTTACAGGGATAAAATATTAATGATGGACTTTTAAATCATAGAAGATAGTAGACTTCATTCTCTACTTAACTCTTCTAATGAATTGTTATTTTCGCTGCAGTTGTTGATCTAAAACTTATTGTCCATAATATTTTATCTGATTTGTTTAAGACTAACGATAAATTATTCTTTATTATCTTAGTCATAATATTCTTTACTAGGCTAGTTGAGCTCACCCTTTTCATGTATTATCCTCTTCAGGGAATGAGAATGTTGCGGAAACTAGTCGGGGATCAGTGTGATGGTCAGAGTAGAGCAGTAGTAGTCCTCACTATTTTTATAAAATAGTGTGATAATAATTGTAATAAAAGAGGATTGAATTTGAATGTTTATATTTCGTATTATATACGATTTGTATTGAGACTCACAGTTTGTGTGGTCGTATTTTGCACGACCGTATGTTATAAAAGATTGTATTTGAATTCTGTACCATGTATTTGGCGACTCAGAATGGATTGAGTATTGAACCTATTTTGGGGGCGTCACAGTTGGTATCAGAGCTTAGGGATATGATCTCTGGCGGAGATCTGGAAATAGAACTAGGAGGGGAGATGTGACGAACGAGAATTTTGTAAAGATATTTGAATATTTATTGAAATAAATAAATATTTTTAATGATTTAATTATTGAGTTAAATAATTAATTCATGAATTTGTGGTAGATTAATTTAATTATATGTGTTACATTAATTAAATTAATGTGTAGTGATTTAATAGTTCAAAGTATTTAATTAATTAAGTTTATTTGATTAATTGAATTAATTAAATAAGCATATATTACTTTAATTAATTTAATAATTAATTAAAGAATTAGTGAATTAACATAATTAATAAATAAAAATATTAATTATGTGACAATATAATTTAATATAAAATTTATTATATTTTATTTAATTAATTTAAATAAAATTGATTGATTAATTAAAGTGTTACAATTAACTATATACTAAACTAGTTAATTAAAATAAATGAAAAAGGAATTAAGGGTGTAGCCAAACAAGGCCTTAAGGGGAGTTAGTCCGTTTGTTATACAACGGATATATTATATATATGTATATTATCCTGTTAAACGGAATTGTTTTCATTTTGTTCAAAGTCAGAGAAAGAAATAAAAAAAAAAAAAAAACTTAGAAATCTTCAGAGAGAAGAAGAAGAAGAGAGAAAGAGGTTTGAGGAATCCTGAGTATTGTATTAGATTTATCTTCATACTAACAAAGGGTAATCTTCCTTTTTAAGTTTGTAAAAGTTATATTTTTTTTTCAAAGTCTTCATTTACGTATTTGAGTTTTCTGTGAAAATTGGGTTTCCCAATTAAGTTACGATATGGCTTTATCTATATGGGTTTGGAATCATAACGTATTTTTCTAACATATAATCATGTTTTAAAGGATCAATTTTATATAATCTGGCCTTAATTGGGTTTTTAAAATATTTACAGAGTTTTTATACGTCTTTATAAAAACTCTCTGTTAAGAATTATTTTGAAAAATTAAACCAAGATATGTTTATATATGTAATCATATATGTTGGTATTATGTGTTAGATCATGTATCCATGATTTACACTGACCACACCAAATAACTTTGTTAATAAATGGGTTTTATGAAATTACAGAGTATTGGATATGGGTGAATAACCCATATGGGTTAAATTAATGATTAAATCATATGTTTATATTTAAATTGATACATGAATATGATTGTATATGTTAAGACAAAGAAAATGGAATTGAAATAAATGAATTCGGTGTAGTAACGAATCCGTAAGGAGATTTTTTTTATGTTTTTCATTAAAATCTTGAAAGTTTTGAAGAACAGTGAAATTAATATGTTAATTTGTGTAATTACATGACTTGGAATGTTAAGAACATGTTATAAGTGATATATAATGTTCCTGTGAAGTTTATACTTCATGGGTAACATTATAAATCAGTATAATGATGTGAATTGGGAGAAAATGGGAGAAAATCTGTGTTCGTTCGCGAACTTCAGATTTTGAAATTTTCGCAGCCACGCGGCCGCGCCGGCTGCAAGGCAAAATGGAGCGCGGCCGCGCCTGTCCGAAAATTTTGAAAAAAATTGCTAAGTGTTGGAAAATTTTGAAATGTGTTTTGAGTCTAATGAACATGAACACATGTTGTATAAATATAATAAAATATTGGTATGAGTTTAATAATTTATGTTATGTAATTAATTAATAAATTAATTACGTGACTTAAACTATTATTTGTAAAGGTTAAATAATGTGTTATAAACATTAAGACATTATTTTAAATCTAATTAACATGTAGACATGTTATATATGTAATGAGTTATTAATACAAGTTAATAACTTAAGTTACGTGATTAATTAGCAAGTTAATTAATCAACGTAAACCATTATTTGAAAACTTAATAATGAGTTTGAAGAATACTATTGTAAATCAATAATCATATCGAACCTGTGATTAATTGATATTGTAAATGTGTGATAGGTAAGAGTAATTAAAGAAGTGAGTAATAACTGTAGCTTGCGCACGAGGCAAGTTTTCTATCCCTAACTTACTATTATTGTTGGGCAAGTCTCCTAAACTAAACTCTTTAAATTAAGCAATTGCTATGCTTAATTACTATTGTTGAGCAAATTCTTACTCTTGAATATCCAAGTTTAGAATTTCACATGAGATGCCATGATTCTTTTAAAAGTATCATTTAAGTGTACAATACTTATTCGATTATATACCTTGAGAAGTTAATATTCAATTTGAATATCATTTATTGAGTTATCCAAACCCACTTTATTTGGTGCGGATTCTAATGTCAAACTGAGATGAACAACCCTAATATAAGGAATTAATGAAGATGCTTAAAGTGTTAAGATAGTGTGCACAGTATCAGTACGAAGGGCTGATCTCCCTAAGTATGAGAAGTAAAGTCTATAGTCTTGTGACTGTTAAAGGTTGGAAAGGTTAATATACTTGACAACCTAAAACTCGGTTCAAGGTCTTAATGACCCTCAGAAGTAATTTGACTCTTGATTAATATTCTTGATTCAAAAGTTGAGAAGTAATTTGACTCTTGATTAATATTCTTGATTCAAATGTTGAGCTTTCTGTTATTCAGAATTCTTTCACTCGCATGTTGTTATTCTGTCATATTTTTATACTTGCGGGCATCCGTGCTCACTCTTGCATAATAACATTGCAGCTAATAATGAACGAAGTGATGTACCTTCTAGTAGCAAGGGCAAAGAAAAAGCTAACAAGTGATGAAGATTTGTGTTGTCATGAATAATGTTAAAGTTTAAGATTTATGTGTGATGATTTAAGACTTATTTATTTACGTTTCCGCAACAGATATTTAAGGTTAAGTATAACCTGGGATTTATGATGTATTTTTATTTCAGATGATGTAAGATGATGATTTATTTATCTAATAAATGAATTTCATTATTTATGGGTAGATAGTTGTATGATATTGGAACAGTGAACACCAAATCCTGTAGAAATTAAGATACCGAATTTGGGGGTGTCACAAGTTGGTATCAGAGCCGTAGGTTTTGAACCTTAGGTGGTGGAAAAACCTTAGGATAGTAGCCTTCATGAAGATAGTAATGACAACTCTGATTTGAGTTCTAAGAAAGATAATTAAATTACCTTATGTGCTATGTGCTTATGTGTTCATACTTGTTAGAGTATTGATTAACATCACGTAAAAACTAAGACTTAAAACTTATTTTGTCAGGATGTCAGATAC
This sequence comes from Panax stipuleanatus, assembly GCA_020205555.1. Classification (NCBI taxonomy): domain Eukaryota; kingdom Viridiplantae; phylum Streptophyta; class Magnoliopsida; order Apiales; family Araliaceae; genus Panax; species Panax stipuleanatus. The sequence goes on along the minus strand of CM035117.1, from coordinate 43,570,652 downwards.
TGGAGGAGCTAGTCAGCCCAGGGATGTTGTACCCCTATAGAGTAGAGATGAGGAGCCCCGGGACATACACACTGTCTGGGAGCAGTTAGTACAGCCAGAGCCATCTCCTGTGATTCCAGATTTTGGTCAGGAGCATGAGCCAAAGATTTACTCAGAGGAGGACCCTGAGGAGGTTGAGATCCCGACTGAGGCAGCCAAGGAGGAGGAAGAAGAAGACCCTGAAGAAGAAGAGGAGGAGGAAGATCTTGAGGAGTTCCCACCGAACTCTGTCAGTGCTGATATGTATGATTTATTATATGATCGCAACGTAGAGTTACGAGATACAATTCAGGAATTGAGGGAGCAGTCAGTTGCTCAGGGTGGTGAGATTGAGACACTCCACACCTGTCTTGGCAATGTGGAGTGGGATTTGGTTCATGAGAAGGGCCAAACTGAGCAGAAGACAGAGGAGATAGAAAAGTTAAAGAATGAGTTGAAAGAGAAATCTGAAAGACTCGCCATAGTGGAAGAAGCTTGGGTGAGAAATGCATGACGTGCAGATCTGACAGAGGATGATGCGTGTGCGAAGAGAGTTAAGGTTGCAGAGACGTGCTACACGTTTTTAAGGGCAATGGATGAGGCCCAAGACCGAGTTATGAGATATCCAATTCAGTTCGAGGGACTGCCTGGGTATATGTTAGATCGCAGGACTATGTCCCGCATTATAGAGGAGGAACGTAGTGAAGTTGTCCGACGCCTTAGTAAGCCGTGATAGGATAATATGATATTGTTAATGTTTAAATAATGTAAATTCCAATGTGATTATAAACAAAGGAATATTGTGATAATGTAAATCCTGTAGAAACTTTATTTCAGGATAGTTGATGTAAATGGCAGAAACGCTATCGTATTATATTAAAAGCTTTTGGTTTTAATAAAATAATAAAGTTGTTTAAGATGATATGGGTTAGGTGAGTATGTTAAAGTATTTAACATTATGTGATACTCTTTGGACTAGTTAATGTAAATTCCGATGTGATTAAAAACAACGGAATATTTTGAGAAACTAAATCCTGAAGATTCTTTATCTTGGGATAGTTGAAGTAAATGGCAGAGATGCTATAGTACTATGTTTAAAACTTTTGATTTAAATAAAATATCAAAGGTTATTTAAAAAGAAAAGAGTTAAAGTGGTTATGTTAAATATTTGAGTTAATTCTTAAATATTTAAGTGATTTAATAAAGATCTAATGAGTATATATTCTTAACAGAAATATGCCGCCAAGAAGGAGACAAAATCGTCGACAAGCCCAAGAGGGGTCAACCAATAACAACAATGATGCCAATGCGAACCCCGTTCAGCAGTTGGTAAATCTGTTGGCTGGAGCGATGAACAATCAGCCTCAAGCTCCACCAAACACCTCATTTAAAGACTTTAAGGCAGTGGGACCGCCAGATTTTAAGGGTTCCACGAACCTGATAGAAGCTCAGACTTGGGTTATGGAAATGGAGAAAATTTTTGAGGTCGCCCGTGTTAGGGAGGACCAGAAGACCGCCTACGCGACATTTATGTTAAAATCAGAAGCCAGCTACTGGTGGCAGGCAAATAAGATCAGGGGAGGAGAAGGTGTAATAACCTGGGAAAGGTTTAAAGAAATGTTTTTCGAGATGTATTTCCCGACCAGCTCCCAGAATCAAATGGAGGTGCAGTTTCTGGAGTTGAAGCAGGGGAATATGTCTGTGCCCGACTACGCAGCAAAGTTTAACGAATTGTCTAGGTTTGCCCAATATCAGGTGCATACTGACGAAAGAAAGGCTAGGCGTTTTGAACAGGGACTGAAACCCTGGTTGTATAGCAAGGTGTCGATGTTTCAATTGAACACTTTTGCTGGAGTTCTGGAGAAGGCAATTCTCGCTGAAGGTGGAAGCGAAGCGGTGTCTAAGTACAATCAGGATCAAAAGAAGAAGAAGAATGATAGTGAAGGAAACAATAAGGCTAGTGGCAATCACACAGGGGGAATTAATAATCATAAACGAAAATGGAATGACAACCCGTCGTCTGTAAGTCAGCAAGGTAGTCAGAAGAAAAAGTTAGAACCATGCCCAACCTGTGGGAAGATTCACTTGGGAGTCTGCATGAAAGGAAAAAGAGTTTGTTACAACTGTGGTCAGGAAGGCCATATAGCACCTAACTGCCCTAACCCTAAGAAGGGCGCCTGCTACACATGTGGGTCAAAGGATCACTTGGCTAAAGACTGTCCAAAGAAGGCATCTGGAGGGGCAGGGTCAGGTGGACATAAGGGAAATAATAGTGGAAATCCTCTTACCATTACCGGACCGACTTTGACAAACCGACCAACTGCAAGGACATTTAACATGACCGTACAAGACGCTGTGCAGTCTCGTGATGTGGTGTCAGGTATCATTCCGATCAATAAAGTCAATGCTTATGTTTTATTTGATTCGGGTGCTACTTGTTCATTTATATCCGATGACTTTGCAAAGAATTTAGAATTGCTTAAAGACGAATTAGAAATCCCTATGAACATAGAGATTTCGAACAAGGAAGTAATTCCTGTTAAGTATATACACAAGAACTGTAGAGTGGATATTAAGGGTAACGTTATGAATGTAGATCTTATCCCGATTAAACTTGGGGAATTTGACGTTATCCTGGGAATGGATTGGCTATTCAATTATGGAGCCGTAATTGATTGCCAGAAGAAATGTATTAACCTTATGACTCCATCAAAGGTTGTGTTTTATGGCAGCAAATCGCCTAGACAAGTGAGTTGTCTGACGATGATGCAGGCCAGGAAGTTATTAAGACAAGGCTGTGTGGGGTATTTAGCCTACATAGTCGATAGTCGTAAAGAGAATTCAAAGTTAGAAGAAATACCAGTCGTAAGAGACTTCGTGGATGTTTTCCCGGATGATCTGCCAGGACTTCCGCCTGACAGGGAAGTAGATTTTGTTATCGATTTGGTGCCAGGAACGGCTCCAATATCGAAAGCACCGTACCGGATGGCTCCGGTAGAAATGAAGGAATTGATGGTACAGCTACAAGAGCTGTTGGACAAGAAATATATTCAACCGAGCGTATCACCGTGGGGAGCGCCGGTATTATTTGTTAAGAAGAAGGATGGAACGATGCGACTCTGCATTGAATATAGAGAATTGAACAAGGTTACCATTAAGAATAGGTATCCGTTGCCAAGGATTGATGATCTGTTTGATCAATTAAAAGGAGCGAGATATTTCTCGAAAATAGACCTGAGAAGTGGTTATCATCAGTTGAAGGTGAGGCCCGAAGATGTCCCAAAGACAGCGTTTAGGACACGATATGGTCACTACGAATTTTTGGTTATGTCATTTGGTCTAACAAATGCGCCTACAGCATTTATGGGCCTAATGAATGGAGTGTTCAAGCCGTTTCTGGACAAATTCGTAGTGGTTTTTATTGATGATATATTGGTCTATTCTAAGACCAAGGAAGAACATGTTGAGCATTTGAAGTTGACGTTAGAAGTATTAAGAAGAGAGAAGTTGTATGCCAAATTCTCAAAGTGTGAATTCTGGATTGAAAGGGTGCAATTTCTCGGACATGTGATTGATAAGGACGGAATTTCGGTGGATCCCTCCAAAGTCGAAGCGGTGATGAATTGGGATCAGCCGAAAACATCGTCGGAAGTAAGAAGTTTTCTTGGATTAGCTGGTTACTATAGAAGATTTATTCAGGATTTTTCCAAGATCTCCACTCCATTAACGAATTTGACTAGGAAAGTTGTGAAATTCGTTTGGACGGAGAAGTGTGAGGAAAGTTTTCAAGAACTTAAGAGAAGGTTAAGTACAGCACCTGTGTTGTCCCTTCCGGATGACACAGGAAATTTTGTGGTATATAGTGATGCGTCGTATAAAGGGCTAGGCTGTGTGCTTATGCAAAACGGCAGAGTCATTGCGTATGCGTCACGACAACTAAAAGATTACGAGAAGGGATATCCAACCCATGATTTGGAATTGGCTGCGGTGGTATTCGCTTTAAAGATTTGGAGACACTATCTCTATGGGGAAAAGTGTGAAATATATACAGACCATAAGAGTCTGAAGTATATTTTCACACAGAAAGACTTGAATATGCGCCAAAGAAGGTGGCTGGAGTTAATAAAGGATTATGATTGTGATATCTTATACCACCCAGGAAAAGCGAATGTTGTAGCCGACGCCTTAAGCAGAAAGGGTCGAGAAAAGTTGATGATGCTGACAGCACAGGAAGAATTGATTTCAGCAATGGAAAAGATGGAATTGGAAGTAGGATGTCCAATGGAGACTGACGAGAAACTGTTCCAAATGCAAGCTGGTACAACTTTATTGGATAAGATTAAGGAAGCACAAATCCTGGATAAGGAATGTGAGGAAGTAAAGAAAAAGATATCTGAAGGGACTGAACTTAGATTTAAAATGGATAGCGAAGGATTTTTGAGATTTGAAAGTAGAGTTTGGGTACCGCCAATACCAGAAATCAAGGAGGACATTCTGAGCGAGGCTCATAGTTCGAGGTATTCCATTCACCCCGGAAGTACCAAGATGTATCAGGATTTACGACAACACTTTTGGTGGCCAAATTTGAAGAGGGACGTTGCCGATTGTGTTGCCAAGTGTCTGACTTGCCAAAGGGTCAAGGCAGAACACCAAAGACCAAGTGGTTTGTTACAACCTTTAGAAATCCCAGAATGGAAATGGGAACATATTACAATGGATTTTGTTGTTGGCCTTCCGACGACCCAGAAAGGCTATGACTCAGTATGGGTTATCGTCGACCGATTAACGAAATCCGCACACTTTCTTCCTATCAAAATCAGATTTAACCTAGAACAATTGGCGAAGTTATATGTAAAAGAGATTGTTTCGAGGCACGGGGTGCCAGTGTCAATTATTTCTGACCGTGATCCGCGCTTCACATCGAATTTCTGGAAGCGACTACAAGAATGCATGGGAACACAGTTGAGGATGAGCACCGCTTATCACCCTCAGACTGACGGGCAAAGTGAAAGAACGATCCAAACATTAGAGGATATGCTTAGAGCATGCATAATGGATTTTAAAGGCAATTAGGATGATCATTTGCCGCTTGTAGAATTTGGTTATAATAATAGTTACCACGCTAGTATTGGTATGCCGCCTTACGAAGCGTTATACGGTAGAAAGTACAGAACTCCACTGTACTGGGATGAAGTTGGCGAACGACAATTGCTAGGACCAGAGTTAGTCCAACAAACGGCAGAGATAGTTCAAGTAATTCGGACAAGATTAGTAGCGGCTCAGGATAGGCAGAAGAAATACGCCGATCCACACCGCAAGAATGTAGAGTTTGAATCGGGTAGCTTTGTATTTTTGAAGGTCTCTCCTTGGAAGGAAAATATCAGATTTGGTAAGAAGGAAAAATTGAGCCCGAGGTTCATTGGACCTTTTGAGGTATTACGACGAATTGGAGAAGTAGCCTATAAGGTAGCTTTACCTCCGGCACTGGAACATGTCCACAACGTTTTCCATGTGTCGGTATTATGACGTTATAAACCGGATTATAAACATGTGATAGAATATAAACCCCTACAATTTGAGAAAGATTTATCATACGAAGAAGTTCCTGTTCAGATTGTTGACAAGAAAGAGCAAGTTCTCAGGAACAAAGTAATACCTTCTGTTAAGGTAATTTGGAGGAACCACAACGCTAAAGAAGCTACGTGGGAACTCGAAGAGATGATGAATTATCCCCACTTATTTTCTTGAATAGGTGAACGCGATTCTAGGGACAAAATCTTTGTAAGGGGGGAGACTATGACGAAAGACGAAATAATCGAACCATGATTCTGAGGACATAATCCTTTTAAGGGGGGAAAGATGTGACGAACGAGAATTTTGTAAAGATATTTGAATATTTATTGAAATAAATAAATATTTTTAATGATTTATTTATTGAGTTAAATAATTAATTCAAGAATTTATGGTAGATTAATTTAATTATCGATGTTACATTAATTAAGTTAATGTGTAGTAATTTAATAGTTCAAAGTATTTAATTAATTGAGTTTATTTGATTAAATGAATTAATTAAATAAGCATAATGTTACTTTAATTAATTTAATAGTTAATTAAAGAATTAATGAATTAACATAATTAATAAATAAAAATATTAATTATGTGACAATGTGATTTAATGTGAATTATCTTATTTTATTTAATTGATTTAAATAAAGTTAATTGATTAATTAAAGTGTTACAATTAACTATATACTAAACTAGTTAATTAAAATAAATGGAAAAGAAATTAGGAGGATTGCCAAACAAAGCCCGTGTGGGAGTTATATTGCAACGGATATATTATATATTATATATGTATATCGTCGTCAGACGTATTTCACTTTTTCATATTCAAAGTTAGAAATTGTCAGAGGAAAGTTCAGAGAGAAATGAAGAGGAAATTGAGAGGATTTGAGAGATCATTGAATTATCTTTGATTATATCATCTTCATTACTAAGGGTAATTCATTCTTTTAAGTTTTCAAAAGTTATATTTTCCAAAGTTTTCATTTACGTACTTTTGATTTTCTGTGAAATTGGGTTTTCCAATTGGGTTATGATATGACTTTATCTAGAAGGGATATGTGATCATAACGTGTATTCTAACATATAATCATGTTTTAAAGGATTAATCTTATATAATTTGGCCTTTAATTGGGTTTTCAAAGATTTACAGAGTTTTTCATATACGTGTTTTGTAAAAGTCCTCTGTCAATGGAAAAAATTGATAATTGATGATTTCATGGATATATATATATATATATATATATATATATATTAACATATGTCCATGATATAATTTAAGCTATACATTCATGGGAACACAGTTGAGGATGAGCACCGCTTATCACCCTCAGACTGACGGGCAAAGTGAAAGAACGATCCAAACATTAGAGGATATGCTTAGAGCATGCATAATGGATTTTAAAGGCAATTGGGATGATCATTTGCCGATGATAGAATTTGGTTATAATAATAGTTACCACGCTAGTATTGGTATGCCGCCTTACGAAGCGTTATACGGTAGAAAGAAAAGAACTCCACTGTACTGGGATGAAGTTGGTGAAAGACAATTGCTAGGACCAGAGTTAGTCCAACAAACAACAGAAATAGTTAAAGTAATTCGGACAAGATTAGTAGCGGCTCAGGATAGGCAGAAGAAATACGCCGATCCACACCGCAAGAATGTAGAGGTTGAATCGGGTAGTTTTGTATTTTTGAAGGTCTCTCCTTGGAAGGAAAAGATCAGATTTGGTAAGAAGGGAAAATTGAGCCCAAGGTTCATTGGACCCTTTGAGGTACTCCGAAGAATTGGAGAAGTAGCCTATGAGGTAGCTTTACCTCCGGCACTGGAGCATGTCCACAACGTTTTCCATGTGTCGGTATTACGACGTTATAAACCCGATTACAAACATGTGATATAATATGAACCCCTACAATTTGAGAAAGATTTATCATACCAAGAAGTTCCTGTTCAGATAGTTGACAGGAAAGAGCAAGTTCTCAGGAACAAAGTAATACCTTCTGTTAAGGTAATTTGGAGGAACCACAACGCTGAAGAAGCTACGTGGGAACTCGAAGAGAATATGATGAATAATTATCCACACTTATTTTCTTGAATAGGTGAACGTGATTCTGAGGACAGAATCCTTTAAAGGGGGGAAAGATGTGACGAACGAGAATTTTGTAAAGATATTTGAATATTTATTAAAATAAATAAATATTTTTAATGATTTAATTATTGAGTTAAATAATTAATTCATGAATTTATGGTAGATTAATTTAATTATATGTGTTACATTAATTAAATTAATGTGTAGTGATTTAATAGTTCAAAGTTGTTTGAATATTTATAATGGGACGAAATTATTAAATCGAACCATGATTCTGAGGACAGAATCCTTTTAAGGGGGGAAAGATGTGACGAATGAGAATTTTGTAAAGATATTTGAATATTTATTGAAATAAATAAATATTTTTAATGATTTAATTATTGAGTTAAATAATTAATTCATGAATTTATGGTAGATTAATTTAATTATATGTGTTACATTAATTAAATTAATGTGTAGTGATTTAATAGTTCAAAGTATTTAATTAATTAAGTTTATTTGAATAATTGAATTAATTAAATAAGCATATGTTACTTTAATTAATTTAATAATTAATTAAAGAATTAGTGAATTAACATAATTAATAAATAAAAATATTAATTATGTGACAATATAATTTAATGTAAAATTTATTATATTTTATTTAATTGATTTAAATAAAATTGATTGATTAATTAAAGTGTTACAATTAACTATATACTAAACTAGTTAATTAAAATAAATGAAAAAGGAATTAAGGGTTTAGCCAAACAAGGCCTTAAGGGGAGTTAGTCCGTTTGTTATACAACGGATATATTATATATACGTATATTATCCTGTTAAACGGAATTGTTTTCATTTTGTTCAAAGTCAAAGAAAGAAATAAAAAAAAAAAAAAAACTTAGAAATCTTCAGAGAGAAGAAGAAGAGAGAAAGAGGTTTGAGGAATCCTGAGTATTGTATTAGATTTATCTTCATACTAACAAAGGGTAATCTTCCTTTTTAAGTTTTTAAAAGTTATATTTTTTTTCAAAGTCTTCATTTACGTATTTGAGTTTTCTGTGAAAATTGGGTTTCCCAATTGGGTTACGATATGGCTTTATCTATATGGGTATGGAATCATAACGTATTTTTCTAACATATAATCATGTTTTAAAGGATCAATTTTATATAATCTGGCCTTAATTGGGTTTTTCAAATATTTACAGAGTTTTTATACGTCTTTATAAAAACTCTCTGTTAAGAATTATTTTGAAAAATTAAACCAAGATATGTTTATATATGTAATCATATATGTTGGTATTATGTGTTAGATCATGTATCCATGATTTACACTGACCACACCAAATAACTTTGTTAATAAATGGGTTTTATGAAATTACAGAGTATTGAATATGGGTGAATAACCCATATGGGTTAAATTAATGATTAAATCATATGTTTATATTTAAATTGATACATGAATATGATTGTATATGTTAAGACAAAGAAAATGGAATTGAAATAAATGAATTCGGTGTAGTAACGAATCTGTAAGGAGATTTTTTTTATGTTTTTCATTAAACTCTTGAAAGTTTTGAAGAACAGTGAAAATTAATATGTTAATTTGTGTAATTACATGACTTGGAATATTAAGAACATGTTATAAGTGATATATAATGTTCCTGTGAAGTTTATACTTCATGGGTAACATTATAAATCAGTATAATGATGTGAATTGGGAGAAAATGGGAGAAAATCTGTGTTCGTTCGCGAACTTCAGATTTTGAAATTTTCGCAGCCACGCGGCCGCGCCGGCTGCAAGGCAAAATGGAGCGCGGCCGCGCCTGTCCGAAAATTTTGAAAAAAATTGCTAAGTGTTAGAAAATTTTGAAATGTGTTTTGAGTCTAATGAACATGAACACATGTTGTATAAATATAATAAAATATTGGTATGAGTTTAATAATTTATGTTATGTAATTAATTAATAAATTAATTACGTGACTTAAACTATTATTTGTAAAGGTTAAATAATGTGTTATAAACATTAAGACATTATTTTAAATCTAATTAACATGTAGACATGTTATATATGTAACGAGTTATTAATACAAGTTAATAACTTAAGTTACGTGATTAATTAACAAGTTAATTAATCAACGTAAACCATTATTTGAAAACTTAATAATGAGTTTGAAGAATACTATTGTAAATCAATAATCATATCGAACCTGTGATTAATTGATATTGTAAATGTGTGATAGGTAAGAGTAATTAAAGAAGTGAGTAATAACTGTAGCTTGCGCACGAGACAAGTTTTCTATCCCTAACTTACTATTATTGTTGGGCAAGTCTCCTAAACTAAACTCTTTAAATTAAGCAATTGCTATGCTTAATTACTATTATTGAGCAAATTCTTACTCTTGAATATCCAAGTTTAGAATTTCACAAGAGATGCCATGATTCTTTTAAAAGTATCATTTAAGTGTACAATACTTATTCGATTGTATACCTTGAGAAGTTAATATTCAATTTGAATATCATTTATTGAGTTATCTAAACCCACTTTATTTGGTGCGGATTCTGATGTCAAACTGAGATGAACAACCCTAATATAAGAAATTAATGAAGATGCTTAAAGTGTTAAGATAGTGTGCACAGTATCAGTACGAAGGGCTGATCTCCCTAAGTACGAGAAGTAAAGTCTATAGTCTTGTGACTGTTAAAGGTTGGAAAGGTTAATATACTTGACAACCTAAAACTCGGTTCAAGGTCTTAATGACCCTCAGAAGTAATTTGACTCTTGATTAATATTCTTGATTCAAAAGTTGAGAAGTAATTTGACTCTTGATTAATATTCTTGATTCAAATGTTGAGCTTTCTGTTATTCAGAATTCTTTCACTCGCATGTTATTATTCTGTCATATTTTTATACTTGCGGGCATCCGTGCTCACTCTTGCATAATAACATTACAGCTAATAATGAACGAAGTGATGTACCTTCTAGTAGCAAGGGCAAAGGAAAAGCTAACAAGTGATGAAGATTTGTGTTGTCATGAATAATGTTAAAGTTTAAGATTTATGTGTGATGATTTAAGACTTATTTATTTACGTTTCCGCAATAGATATTTAAGGTTAAGTATAACCTGGGATTTATGATGTATTTTTATTTCAGATGATGTAAGATGATGATTTATTTATCTAATAAATGAATTTCATTATTTATGGGTAGATAGTTGTATGATATTAGAACAGTGAACACCAAATCCTGTAGAAATTAAGATACCGGATTTGGGGGTGTCACAGGAGAGACGAGTAAAACCTTCGTTAGTGTGTCCTACCTAAGCTTAATTGTTATTTAATTGGTCGGTTGAAACATAGGGTTAATATGTGATATGTTAATTTGTTTGTTTAACCCTTATTTTGTGGTAGTATTTGAGAATGGCAGCTGAAAATCTAAATAATGGAGTGAATGTGACCGTTGAGACACCTTTAATCACCAACCAGGAGAACGTGCAACAGGAAGGCTATATTCCTCCTGTAAACAACCCTACCGAAGAAACGGTGAATGATGGGATGTTTGAAAGCTTTTTGCAGTTCATGCAAAACCAGAAGAGGGAGACTCGTGTTCATAATACAGGTGGAAATAATAACTCGCGACTTGTCACTGCCAAGCAGTTCAAAGAGTTGGGACCACCAGAATTTCAGGGAAAGCCAGATCCAATCAAGGTAGAGACGTGGGTTAAGCAAATTACTAAGATATTTGATGTCTTGGGATGCACGGAGGAACAGAAGGTTCCATGCGCCACCTTTATGTTCTGTGGAGAGGCAGATTACTGGTGGGAATCTGTGAAGCGTACCCAGCTTGCCTCACTTAAGATGTCTTGGGAGGAGTTCCAGAAACTGTTTAATGACAAGTACTTTTCAGAAAGTATTCGTCATATAAAAGAGGTAGAGTTTATCAGACTGGAACAAAACAACATGATGGTGTCCCAGTACGAGGCTATGTTCGCGGAGTTATCCTGGTTTGCACCTCATTTAGTGGAGAATGAGGAATGTATAACGCGGATGTTTCTGAGAGGTTTGAAACCAGAAATTCGTTAATACCTCATTTCTCACAATTTTTCTTTATATTCGGATGTAGTGAACAGGGCCCAGTTATTAGAACGAGATAATGATTATGTTCAACCAAAGGACAATAACCAAGGTCATACCGATGGCAGTAGTCATCGGAACAATGACAACCAGCAGGGAGGAAAGTATCATGACAGAAGCGGTAACCACTCCGGTGGTAATCGTGGCCATGATAATAGAAGGAGTGAGTCGGGGGGAGATTTTAAGAAGAGAAGGTACAACAATGAGAACGTGAAAACATCGACAGTAGCACCAACATCAACTATTTCTAGGGGAGGAGAACGACCATCGGTCGTATGCTACAAATGCGGGCAAGAGGGACACATCAGTCCCAACTGCACACAGCAATCCAAGGTGTGCTATAACTGTGGAAAGGAAGGACATATAGCTCAAGTGTGTCCTGTAGCGAAACCAAGTCCAGCGGGGGTGGTGATTCCTAAGGCAGTTCCAGAAAAATCATAGTCAGTGGTTCCTAGAAGAGCTTTTGTCGTAATCGCCCAATAAGCGAGGAACCCGAATGAGGTTATTACGGGTAAGCTAATCATAAACTCTTGCGAAGTCTATACCTTATTAGATACCAGTGCTACCCATTCTTTTATTTCACCTGCTTGTGCTCAATGTTTGAACTTGACTCCTGATAAATTAGACTTTGACTTATCTGTTGAAACTTCGTTGGGAGAAACCTTCGTTACATCTACAGTTTACAAATCTTGCTTGATCCAAATTGGTACCCTCACCCTACCTGTTGATCTTATATCTTTGAAAATACTTGAGTTTGATGTGATTTTAAGAATTGACTGGTTAACCACTTATCATGCCAAAACTGATTATTTTCGTAAGGTTGTTAGTTTTTATATTCCTAATCAACCTGTTGTGCGAATCCAAACCACCAAACCACTAAAATCAATCAATGTCATTTCAAGTCAAAAAGCTATTTGTTTATTGAAAAACGAATGTCAAGCTTTCTTAGCCCATGTCACTGATCTAAACCAGAATACGTTAGGTTTGAATGATATTTCTATTGTTAATGAGTTTCCTAATGTATTTCTCGAAGAACTTCCTAGTCTACCCCCAGAACGTGAAGTTGAATTCTTTATTGACCTTGAGCCCGATACAAAACCCATTTCCAAAACCCCATATCGAATGGCTCCTATTGAACTTTAGGAGTTAAAGGTCCAACTACAGGAGTTGTTGGACATCGGTTTTATTAGTCCTAGTACATCTCCTTGGGGTGCTCCTGTTTTATTCGTAAAGAAGAAAGACGGGAGTATGCGACTTTGTATTGACTATCGGGAGTTGAACCATGTCATCATCAAGAATAGGTATCCATTACCTCGTATTGATGACCTATTCGACCAATTGCAAGGTGCACAATTCTTTTTAAAGATCGATCTTCATTCTGGATATCATTAGTTGAAGATTAAAACTGAGGATATTCCAAAGACTGCTTTTAGAACTCGATACGGGCATTATGAATTCTTAATCATGTCTTTTAGATTGATTAATGCTCCTGCTGCTTTCATAGATATGATGAACTATGTATTCAAGGAATATTTGGATTAGTTCGTGGTTGTCTTTATTGATGACATCCTCATTTATTCCAAAAGCCGTGAAGATCATGAGCACCACCTGAAGCTAGTACTTCAAAGGCTTTGTGAAAACAAGCTATATACCAAGTTGAAGAAATGTGAGTTCTGGCTTGAGGAGGTAGCATTACTTGGGCACGTAGTATCAAAACATGGAGTATCTGTTCACCCGGCGAAGATTGAAACAATACAAAGTTGGGAGCAACCAAAGTCTGTGACCGAAGTACGTAGTTTTCTAGGCTTAGCTGGTTATTATTGGAGATTCGTAGAAGAATTTTCTCGAATCGCTACTCCATTAACTCAGCTGACTTGAAAAAATACGAAATTCGTATGGAACGAGGAATGCGAGAAGAGTTTTCAAGAGCTCAAGAAGAGACTCATTTTGGCACCTGTTCTGACGATACCATCTGGTTCGGATGGATTTGTCATTTACAACGATGCTTCGGGCAAAGGGTTAGGATGTGTTCTCATGCAACATGGGAAAGTCATAGCCTATGCCTCACGACAACTCAAGGAATATGAGAGGAATTATCCTACTCATGATCTAGAGTTGGCAACAGTCGTTTTCACGTTAAAGATCTGGAGACACTACTTGTATGGAGAGAAAGTGGAGATCTATACGGATCATAAGAGCCTTAAATATTTCTTCACCCAGAAGGAACTCAACATGCGGCAACGACGTTGGCTTGAGCTATTGAAAGATTACGACCATACCATCCAATACCATCTTGGTAAAGCGAACATGGTAGCTGACGCGTTGAGTAGAAGATCATATGCGGGAACGAATGCAATGCTATCAAGGCCTATTTTGTGTAATTTATAAAAAATAGAGATAGAGTTCAAGACTCCGGGGACCCACGTGATGATGTCAAGTATACGCGTAGAATCAGCTTTGATTGATAAAGTTAAAGCTTCTCAAGCTGCAGACCCGGAGCTGATAAAGATGAAGAAGAAAGTGCAAGAAGGTGCTATTCCAGAAGCAAGAATCGATGAAGAAGGAATCCTTCGAGTCAACTCCAGACTTTGTGTTCCTAATGATTCTGATTTGAAGTATCGAATCATGGTGGAGGCACACAACACACCGTTTGCAATCCATGTTGGGAGTACCAAAATGTATCGTGATCTTCGACATACATTTTGGTGGAGCAATATGAAGAGAGAGATTGCGGAGTTTATCTCAAGGTGTTTAACGTGCCAACGTGTCAAAGCGGAGCATCAAGGGCCAAAGGGTCCATTGCAACCACTTGAGATTCCAAAATGGAAGTGGGAACACATTACCATGGATTTCGTTACGGGTCTTCCCAAGGTTTCTCAAGGCATAGATGCGATTTGGGTTATTGTCGATAGATTAACCAAGTCTGTTCATTTCTTGCCGATACGGGAGACTTAGTCCCTTGAACGTCTTGCTCGTATGTACGTGAATGAGATTATGAGATTGCATGGCATGCCAGTATCTATAGTTTTGGATCGTGACCCCAGATTTACTTCACGATTTTGGGTCAGTTTGCAGAAAGCTATGGGCACAAATTTACGATTCAGTTCGGCAAATCACCCTCAAATGGACGGACAATCAGAAAAGACTATTCAAACTCTTGAAGATCTATTGAGACTCTGTGTTCTAGACTTCAAAGGGAGTTGGGATAAGTACTTACCATTGGTGGAATTCTCCTCCAATAATAGTTATCAGGCAAGTATAGGAATGGCTCCATTCGAAGCGTTATATGGACGAAAGTGTCGCTCTCCAGTATGCTGGGATGAGGTGGGTGAAGCAACATTGTTGGGACTGGAGTTAGTACGTATGACTACGAAAAAGATTTAAATGATCCGGCAATGGATACAAACAGCATAAGATCGACAAAAGAGTTATGCGAATCTTCATCGAAAGGACGTGGAATTTAATGTTGGAGATCATGTATTGTTACGTGTTGCTCCGTGGAAGGGAGTTACGAGGTTTGGCAAGAGAGGAAAACTCAATCCACGATTCATTGGTCCATTTGAGATTCTTGACCGAGTAGGAAATGTAGACTATAGACTCGCTTTACCTCCAAGCATGTCTTGTGTTCATAACGTTTTTCACATATCTGTGTTACGTAAATATGTGAAAGATCCAAACCACATTATTGAGTTAGAACCGAACGAGATAGCTGAAGATTTAACGTACGAGGAGGTACCTGTCAAGATCTTGGATAGGAAGGAGCATGTCCTACGCTCAAAGGTTATACCACAAGTCAAGGTTTTGTGGAGAAACCATGATATCGAGGAAATGACCTGGGAGTTAGAATCAGAAATGAAAGCGAAGTATCCTTATCTTTTCGACGTACCAGGTACGTACGTCAATTTCGAGGACAAAATTTTATAAGGAGGGGAGGTTGTAAAACCCCAACTTTTATGAATAAAGATTTAATTTCCTCTATATATTATTTTAAATAGTAATGTGTTGATTTGATGAATGTGGTAAGTTATGGGGTGATATGTGCAAATTTTGAAAAGTAAGCAAGTGGTCATAAAATATTCATTGTGTTGGGGAATATTCGTTTGGTCGGGGAATATTCGTTTGTTCGGGGAATATTCTTTCTGTCGGGGAATATTCGTACCACGGCGCAATCATTGGTGGGTCCCATAACGAAAAACTGTCAAATGAATAAAACGACAAGAATAAGTTTTTCTAAAAAATAACGGCGTGGTTGTTACTGTTAAAATTATTGAAATACCTGGTGATTAAAATACAGTAATACGCGGTGTTGCACAGTAGCACACAGTATTGCACAGTAATTTTAATTATTGATTCTTACATAAAAAGTCACTACTCAATAATTGTTACAGTAATTACTGTTCAATATTTTATATTATTGATTCAATAATTGATACATTGCACAATATTTCAAATTATCAAATCAATAATTCATATTATTTGAATAATAGTATTAGATAGCATTATTGGCAATGTCTAAGGAAGTTCTGTCTAGAAGGGGTTATTTAATTGCGCACCAGTAAGGAGAAATCCTTATCGGAAGGCCCCCTCTTTCCTAGGAACTACATGATTGTCAATATTATAGTTCTGTAATATTATTTGTGAATAATTAAATTGTTGATAAATATGATGAGTAAATATTTATTCAATTTTGATATAATGAAAGAATTTTTAAGAATGAGATATTTGTTGTAAGTTTGGCAATTATCTTCTCCGATAAAATATTCATTCAAATATATTATAATTGTTTAAATAATAATATTATTATAATATATATTTAAGCATATGAGAAAAGAGGTGAACAAGTTGATTTGAATTTTTTTTTCAAATTGAGTGTGCAAGTTTATTTTAAATTCGTGCACTCCTTTCCAAGTGGGGAATTTCTTCTGCAAAGTTGTGTTTCTCATGTGCGGCCCCCACCCATAGGAAAAATGAGAAGAGTTAGGCATTGAAATGAGAAAGGTTTGGCAGGAAGTTTGGCAGGTTCTCATTTCATTCCTCCATGCTGCACTATAAATAGAGGGGTAACCCTCCTTCCTAAACCACACCATTTCAATATCAGAAATTCTTATTCTATAGTATTGTGAGTATTTTTCTTGAGTATAAGGATACTTTGAGTGTAACTTTTTGTGCAAGATTTTCTCAGAATAATATCCGATATTCCAGTCAAATTCAGTTTCTACTAAGGTAAAAGATATTATTTTATTGCAATACTCGTAAGAACTATTATTTTCTTTCATATTCCATATTATGAAAGCGATAATATTTTATTTCATATACCCAAATTAAAACTTACTACGGTAAGTATTGCTTCTATAATTCCTGAAATGATAAAAAATTCTTCGAATTTTGCGTTTCATCTAGTATCATTTCATTGGAATGTTGGTATGAATTTTATTATAAAATTTTTACCTTTTTATGTCGAGGTTACTATTCACGTATACGGCACTATTCACGTATACGGAACTATTCACGAATACGACATTATTCACAAAAAAATTAAATTTTCTTTTATTTGTTCAAGTTGTCTATTATGGTTCTTATCTTTGATTGGATCCAAGTTTTTATCTTTATTCTTAAATTTTGCTCCACAAAGTATTATTATGAAGTATTCTTGAACTTGGATAAATTATATTACGAATCCCTAATCTTTGTCCTCTATCTCACTAGATTCGTTATTTATATTATTTTTCATCATCCTCAGTCCTAAATGGTGATATAACTAAATATCTTTGGCCTGTAGAGCAAAGATGAATGATTACCTGATGAATATCTTTGGCCCGTAGTGCAAAGATGAACAGGTGTTGAGATGAACATGACCAACTGATGATACAAATGAATATCTTTGGCCCATAGTGCAAAGACGAATATTTAATTCGAGATGTATATTGATTGATGTTACAGGGATAAAATATTGATGGACTTTTAAATTATAGAAGATAGTAGACTTCATTCTCTACTTAACCCTTCTAATGAATTGTTATTTCCGTTGCAGTTGTTGATCTAAAATTTGTTGTCCATAATATTTTATTTGATTTGTTGAAAACTAACGATAAATTATTCTTTATTATCTTAGTCATAATATTCTTTACTAGGCTAGTTAAGCTCACCCTTTTCATCTATTGTCCTCTTCAGGGAATGAGAATGTTGCGGGAACTAGTCGGGGATCAGTGTGATGGTCAGAGCAGAGCAGTAGTAGTCCTCACTATTTTTGTAAAATAGTGTGATAATAATTATAATAAAAGATGACTAAATTTGAATGTTTATATTTCATATTATATACGATTTGTATTGAGACTTACAGTTTGTGTGGTCGTATTTTGCACAACCGTATATTATAAAAGATTGTATTTGAATTCTGTACTATGTATTTGGCGACTCAGAATGGGTTGAGTATTGAACCTATTTTGGTTGCATCACATATAATAAGATATTAATAACTTATATTATGTGGATAATTAGTAAGTTAATTTCATAACTTAAACCGTTATTTGTAAAGTCTAATAACATGTTCAAAGACCAATGTTGTGATTCGATGAGTATATCGAACTTATGATTAATGAGTATTATGAATGTATTGATATGTAGGATTTAATAAGGAACTTGAATTAGTTGTACCTTGTGCAAGAGGCAAGTTTCCTAAACTCAAACTTTTAGATTGAGCAAGTTTCTAAACCTTACTTTTACATTGAGCAAGTTTCCTTACTCAAAACTTTACTTTTATTGAGCAAGTTCCTTTAATTCTAAATTATTCATTGATCAAGTCTTAGACTTGTATTCTATATCGAGTAAGTTCTTGTTCTTAATTATTCAAGTTCAAGATTTCATATGAGATATTATGATTCTTTTAAAGTCTTACTTCAGTTATACAATACTTATTCAATTGTATACTCTTGAGATTTATTATTCGAATTGACTATCGATTTATTGTTGAACCCTGTAAGACTAGCGAACCCTTATTGATTCGACTAGTCCAAAGTTGATGAATGTTGTAAGAACCCGAATTTTCAAGAATCATTATTAATAAGAATTTAATGAATAAAATTCTTAAAACATGAGATAGATTCGAATATGAATATATATATATATATATATATATATATATATCTGTGATATGAGGTTTGTAGTATTGAATTACATAGGGTGATATATGAACTATGTAATACGTGATTCTTAGTGTTTAATAAATATATATCATTATTATATATTTATAGAAATGAATTAGTAGAGGAGATGGATAATATTTATCTATCGTTATTAAATGATTTATAGAATTATTTATCATGGTAAGATGATGACATTAAATATTTTTGATAGTCACCATTTTTCTGGAGTATATGTACGTGCAAGTATAAGGTTTACATCTGTGCAACCGTACCCTTTAATGGTTGATATATAGGAGCTGGGCTAAACTAGTCCTTCAGTGAGCGGAGGTATATACGAATTAGTAAAAGATCTAACTATAAAAACAGTGTAGACGAGGCGAAAACTAATTTGTTGGTTGTTTGTGGGAAACCACTCAGTGTACTATATAGACTACTAGTAAAGACACGGGGTGTGCTAGGTTTAAACTTGTATATATGTACGTTGTTAGAGGAAGAAGGAAATCAATATATCGTTAGATATGTATTAGAGAATTATTAATTAATTTAATACACGAGGAGAAGTGTAGATTAAAGGAATGTATATATGTGTTATATATATATATCTTGAGTTATGTAGATTGGTGGAAAGAGAAAAAATTATTATATATATTTCTAATAAAGATTATTCAAATAATTTCTTGTATTGATTTATTTTAATAAACAGGGGGAAGTGTTATTTTAAATAATAATACTAATAATACCTTGTATGTCTTTGACTGAGGTAATATGAATGAGGGTAGATATATTGAAACATATTTGCTATGTGTGATATACTAATAGAAAATAACTTATGGTCTATTTTCTATATTGAAGGTGTACATGTGTTGTACATCTAACTATATTATCAATACTAAGATATTATATTTAAATAATATCTTGAAGAAATGAGTAAGTTATTTTTAATGATTAATGCCTCTATTGGAGATAATATTATATAATAAACTTATTATATCATGTTATGAAGGGATGACTAAACGGGATTTATTGATATTGCTATGTGCAAATATACATGTTATGTGAGTTAGTATCTGTTCGTATATTTACTGGAATAATTTAAAGGGGATCACTAATGACTTATTTAAATTAGTAGACTAACCCTAAGCTTTATCTCAAAAGAATTGATAAGATAATTAGCAATTAAATGTTCAATTACTTGAATATAGTGTAGAGGTTTAAACGTGATTGATTAATTTATATTTTGAGTAATTAATCGATAAACGTATGAAACTATTGTTGTTGAGAATAATATATTAATGTGCAAAGGAGTAATAAATATAATGAGATTATATTTACTTGATTAATTATTTTGTACAAGCATGCAATAATTAAACATTTAATATATGGTAGTTACCTATATAGTATATAATGCAAGGTGACACATTAATGTGGCTATCTATTATAAAAACTATATAGTAAAAATAATTGCATTATGTGAGTTACATATTATTACTTATGTAACAGGATGTGTGTAGGAAGACTTTAATGTATATCCTATTACCTTATATTAATATCAATAAACATTGTTAATTGATAATGATTCAATAAGTTATTATAATAATTATAACAGTTATAATGATGAGTAATAGTAATACCCAATTGTATTATACTCAGTATTAAGGAAAATGTACATGGATTATATGTATGTACACTACTTGATACATTATATCATTATTTGCTCATTAGAAATAACATTTTAGCACCCATTTAAATATATATGGAATGGATACATGTAACTTAAGTATATACTGTATGTATATACATATTCAATATAAGTATTGTAATTGCAAGTTGCTGAGTTCTTATTGCTAAGTCTCACATTGAGTGTCCAACTTCTCCTTCACGTGAACATTAAGGAGCTACCTATACTACTCTACTCCTTCCCTCAATCTTAGCAATATAGATGGGGAGTGGGATTCATGAGTGAAATCACCAACTCTCTCTTATCCATTGAACAATCTTGCATTCCTTTGGTTTGTTCTAATGGAGGATTGAAATGTCTGTGTATTGAAATGCCTATAAATAGAGTCCTTCCTTCTCCTTCCTTCATTTGTTGAGTATTTCATTTGATTTAAGGGAGAGTATCATAGTAGCATTATAGAATCTGTTTAGCAAGCAAAGCAATTGCAGAGGTATATCACTTCCCATTTCTTGTTCTTCAAAGTCTGTAAATTGCTAAATTCTTGATTCTCTGATTTAACATGGTTGATTGATAACTTGATTGGAATATACTTATTAGTTGCTATGATAGTTTACTACCATGTTAGAATTGCAATGTATCATGTTTAGACTAAATTTCGTAGGAAATTCTTGTGATGGGTTGTTGAACTACCGAAACTGCACAGTGACTGTCCCTGGCTGACAGCCTGCGCAGCTGCGTCAATTATGAACTGGCCAGGGGCGCAGTTGCGCCAGGACCAGTTTCTGGTTTCCTGCTCCTGATGCAAACATGTTAAGTGCTGTTATGTGCTAGCAAGTGATATATCATTAGGCAAGCATGAAAACTAGAATTAACTTATAATATATGTTTCTTGTTATAACATGCATGATTTCAACCATATTAGTATACGTTAGGGAGGAAAAACGTATGTTTTGAAATGAACTTATGGTTTTCAATATTAACTTTGACATATGTGTATCACATGTGCCTTCTGATTTTGTGAACCCGATAGTATGGTTTATATTAACATGAAATACATGTTTAAAGTGTTGAACACACTAGCATACATGAATTATAGATTCAAGAAGTTTTCAAGAAAAACTTAAAGACATTTGAAGTGAACTTGACCAAGACTTATGTCTTGTAATTTCTGACCATTTGAGTATCTGTAAATGACTTAGACATGCATGAAATTAGGTTTAACATGTATGAATACGTACCTTGACATAGCATGAACATTCTTGACTTCGTTAGTGTGCGATTTCTAAAGAAAGTTATAAGTTTTTAAAATGAGCCTTGGCACATACTACTGATGCTTATGTTCTGATTTTGTGAGCATGATTGCATGGTCTAGATAGGCATGAAATGTAAATTTAAAAGTGTTAAGTTTACCCTAGCATTTATGGTTTAAGTCGTAATGGTTTCAAAAGTAAGATTCGGACTTTTGCAAACTAAGTTGCGTGATCATAGTGTATTAGTGTTCTAATATATTTGAGCATACATGCTAGTGCTTTTAAATGTCATGTATGTGCACACACCTTACTAGACACTATGAAAGTTAGTTAAGCATGAATTAGATATGTTTTAAAGCAATTATAGATGCTAGTTGTGTGTATATGGTAAAGGTATTTGTGAGCATGCGTATTAACTTTATTATAATCTCACATGTATACATGAGAAATATAGTAGCCTTGCATGACTAGTTTAAGTGTGACAATGGTTTTGAAAGGGTGAAACTTAGAAAGTTTGAATGCAATGGTTATATAAAACCGAAATTTATGAATAAGGTTTGAGATATGTAAGAATAATATAGATCATGTATCTATGAATTTTAAATATATGTCGAACACCTTTAGATAAGTGTGTGATACATATATATGATAGATTATAGTAACTATGTATGGATAAGGTATACCTATACGTATATAATTTTCTAAAAACGTGATGAGAAAGTAAAATGAAGGTTCTAAGAACCAAGTGAGATAACAATGTAATCAATGGTTATTATATTGAGAATGTATGGATATGTATAACTGATATGTATAAATCCATAATTGTATGATTGTGTAGGAATACATGAAGCGCAAATATCTTTAAGCAGTTAAGTCGTAGTTGTTAAACTACGCATCAGGCAAGTCTTTTAGTTCTTATTTGATATATGAATTCAATAACTGTTAGATGAATTATATTATGCCATGATGATGTTAACTTATCTATGAACCGTATATGAGATATGTATGAGATTAAAAGTTGATCTTTGATGATATACTTGTTATGTGAGAAGTAATATGCATAGTATATATCGATTGATTATAAATGCATGAACTGGGTATGATATTATGTGCTATGTGATGTATGAAAATTATTAGAATTGCTGAGCTGTCGAGCTCACTCTTGCAAATAACCACTTTTTCAGGTTAAGGACTCACGATAAAGGTTACGTGTTACGTGATAGAGTTCGGAGATTACTGTTTATTAAATACATACTCTTGAACCATGCTTAAGTTCTAGAAGATGTATACGATAGTAGATTACAATGTTTTATACATGTTTAAATTATAAGGTTGTGTTATGTAACACATAGGGGTTTCGAACTGAGATGTATACGTTTATATAGTAATTCGAACATAGTGAATCATACTTTATAATTGGTTCAAGGTTAAGTAATTGATTCAAGATTATGAATTTAATGAAAGATTTTATTCAAGGAGATAGAAAAGTTTTAGTTATTCCGCATTTTTGTAACATCAATTGTGATGTATAGACAGGGATGGTATATGACCGAGATTTGAAAACTTATAAAAGGTTTAGGGTCATCATACAAGATCTTGGATATGGATAGAAATTATATTTCTATATTGTAATAAGTAAAATTTATTCATTAAGTTATGTGTTGCGCCGTTTACGTGTTAACAAAAACGGGCACAAAAACAAGTGCAAGTGTACACGGTTGGCAAGTAATAACTCGGTAAGTCGAGATCGTCCCACAGAGAACGGTGTCAGGCCTAATCTATTATGCAACAGTCCATTAATTATCTTTGTTTGCTTAAACGGTTGTCATAGTGTTCTTTAATTAATTATACTAAATTTAAACTAGACTTAACCAATTAATAAGCGAAGGGTTCAAATTAGAGGGATATGAGATCCTAACTTCATCTAAAGCATCATCTAGGTTAACCACACCTCAAATCATACACGGATAATTATATAGGAATGCTAGTCGGGAGCACGAATATGAGACTTGGCTATCTTTCAATACACCAAGTCCAAATCATATAATGTCCACAATTAAGATAGAAATCACATGAACATCAGTAAAGCCTAAACCACTATATTTCTATGCGATTTACAAGCTAAACCAATTTACGCGCAAGCTCCCATTAGACTACATACGACCATACGGTATATTTCTATCCGGCTAGCGAATCATAAAACTCAGCCAATGCAAGTTTCACAAACATATGCTAACATGGAAAAATCTAAGTTTACACTTTATTTTTTCAAGTTCATATAAACTATTAGAGTAGATGTTGATCAAGCATCTAGGCATACAAGCAACCATGTTAGGCAAACCATATATTATCATCCATATATATCAAAGAGACATAAACCCTAGATTTAGCAAATAGAATCCATTAGAATCCCATAATGGAAGTTAGTTCATCACTGAACCTCCCACCATTATGGGATTCAAACCAAGCATTGGGCAACTATGAAATGAGAGAAAAGAGAGAAAGAAAGTGCAAATCTTGTGGTTTCCCCCTTTCAATAGAAGATAACAAACTCGAGTCTGGACCACAAATGAGTTCCAAGATGAACCCTAGAAATGTAATACTACTAGAGCAAGAAGGAAGAAGAAGAGAAGCCTCTAAAACCTTCACACTCTCTAACCCTAGAATATAGGAACCAAACTTGAAAGTTAAAATAATAAGTCTGATAAGTGCTGAGTGATATATCATTCCTTCCAAAAATAGTGGCCTTATATGCACTACAATCAGCTGAGCAACAAAATAAAAAGTCAAATCTTCAGTCAAGGCCCAGCGCGGCCGCGCGCCCCAATAAAGTTTTCCCGGCGCGGGCTCGCCAATGCCCAGAAATCCCTCTCTGGTTTGCAACTCAGCGCGGGCGCGCGGATGCTCTTTGCCTTTCAGGCGCGGTCGCGCGATCCCTGTTCTGCAGATGATGCACTTTTTAGCCTTCTGCTTTCAAGCACAATCCTTTGCTACTTCCTTTGCGCTTCTTTGCTGCTTCCAATTCCCTCAAACATGCTTCTTTGATGCCCTTTTCTTGTGCCAAGCCTTCATGCTTTCTCATGATCACTCCATCAACATGCCTCTCTATTAGCCTTGTTGCCCAACTCATGCCAAGTTCTCCTTGCCTTAATGCCAGATCCTTGCCAAATTATGCATTTATTGTGCCATTTCCTACGCTTTGGAGTTTCCCGCCTAAGTATGCAAAACATAGATAAAATGCATTAAAAGACACGAAAGTGCTTGAGTTTAGGCCATAATCAAAGTAAGTTGGTATCCAATAAGCAGGTATAAAACCTACTTATCAAATACCCCAAAACTTGAACTATTGCTTGCCCTTACGCAAAAACACAAATGCAGCTACATGTTAGGTAACTAACTACATGAAAATGAATCCCAAAGTAACAGCCATCATATGAATTCCAATCAGATTCACCTCAGAGAGATAACAAGAACAATGATCAATGAATCAGCTCAAGCTACAATTATATAGATATACAATTTGTAAATCACAACCTGCTACTCAGATGTGGTGTGTGTGTGCAATGCCATAAACAAGCTTGATAAAGACAAAGATTTCACATGTTATACTTCTAAGGAAGGAAAAATTGAGGTTTTAAGTTAAGAATTACTCAAGAAGACCAAACAATGACCAAAACAACATAAAGACACAAGCTGAAGAGCAACAAGGGCTTATTATGCTTTTATTCACCCGACTGTGCAACGCTAGGCCTTCTTAGGCTTTTCAATGATACCCATTTAACGAGCTTTCGATCAACGACTCCCAGACCAGACGACCTTAGGGCGCTGGGTGTAAAGACAATCCCCTAGGGCGTACTTGCTTGAGTATCAAAGGCCACAAGACTTCGCTAGCCAAGGTGTTTATTCTATTTTTGTGTTCTATTTCTCAATTTATTTTATTTTCTTTTTCTTTTAAAAGGAGAGTGCGTCTTACGCTCCATCTCTCCTTATAGCATGCATACCCAAAGTTTTTCTTTAGACTTGTATTCCAGCGTTGTTAAGGTCATTATTGCTTTTATTACACCATTCTAGCAATTAAAACAAAATTTTTTCTCTTAGAAGACAAGCATGTATTAATCTAGCCAACAAGCAACAAAAAACACACTGTGCTATCCGGTAACATCTAAGCAATAGATTTAGATTACATCATGTATAAAATATAACTAAGCCTAAAATACTAACAGAGTTCAATAATCTACCATATCTCGATGTCATCACTGGCCAGATCAGAATTCAACAGACTAAAATAAGGGATTATGAAATGCAATGCAATTAAACACTTACTAATTCAACAAAATGAAATAAAACTGAAATAAATAAACTAAAAACAAAAAAATCTTATGCAACATTTAACTAAAACTATACTGGAATGCAATGCAACTACTATATACAACTTATATGAAAAACTACATGCAATTACGAAGCAAATTAACTAAATGCAATAAAACTAGATGCAGACATTTAACTATATGCAATAAACTACTTAACTACACCCAATACCCCCAAACTAGAAATATTCAATGACCCCATTGAAGGTAAAGGGTTAGAAAACTCCCCTACTGCTCGGCATGGCCACCCTCCTCTGGTGGTGTATCTGGCGGAGGGTATGGCATCTCGAAAGCAAACACGGGCCACTCCAGCATGGTGCCCTGATGTACAAAGGCCTCGGCAAGCGCACGTGTCAACCTATCAGCGAACACAACAAAGTTTCTATGCAGGGTGTCGATCTTCCTCTTAATACGCCGCATTTGGTGACCATGATTTGCAGGAGGAGGGGCTGCTGCCTCTTCTGGCTGTGGCTGTGGGGGCGGGACTGGCAGAGGAGCTGATATAATAAACCCTTTCCCCCTCGGGTGTGCTGTGCCCCTTGCCCAATCCTGAAAATGCTTGATCGTGTTGTGTATGACATCCCCACTGGGCATCTGCATCTGCGCATCGGGCCATTTGAGCCCTGCCTCCGCATAAAGATGAGCTATAATGGATGCGTGCGGGATAACACCTGTGGTACTTCCTCTCTTAAATCGTAGCATGTTCTGATTAAGCAAATGGCCAACGTCAATATATTTGCCTGTGATAATTCCCCATAAGATGATGGCTCGCTCGACAGTAACTTCATGTTGATGAGTGGATGGCATCAGATTGGCACAAAGGAACAAGTTCCACGCCTTAGCGTAGCGGTTCAGTCCAGAGGCGGGAAATGTGGTATATTCATCAGTGGTGTCCTTTTTTTATCTTCCATATTGTGCCAGGCGCACATAAGTCCCTAATCACTTGATCCAAATCAGTCTCGAATCTTTCGGCCTAGACCCAATTCACTCACCCAGCCAGCACTGATGGAAAATTTAGAACCTCCCGAATTGCAGCTGGGCGGTAATCGACGGTTTGGCCTCTAACAAAGGACCGGTCACTTTTTGTGATACTTGCGTTTGCGTAGAATTCAGGGACCAACGCCAACGACACCGGTGGTGGCGTGGCACAAATGCCTTGCCAGCCCATTTCACGAACCATAGCCCTCATGTCTCCGTCCTCCTTCGTCGGATTTAATCCTCTTTCCTTAACAACTGACTTAGCCACGATCCTATAGTATGTTATTTAGGCTTCAATGCTAATGAACTTGGTCAAATCGACGGGGATGTCGTCGTTAGAGCCACTGCGATCGGGCGAAGCATCTGAAGACGAAGCGGCAGTGCGTGATCATTTTGGACCCATGGCGAATTTTTCAGAACTTGGCTAGAACCCTTGATGAAGAATAATGAAGAACAACAACCCCCAAACTTGTATGGCTGCCACTACTTTCACAAACCCTATTTGCCCACTTTGAAGAACAAATCCTTAATTGATGAAACTTCCCCCAACTGGTGATGAAAATCTCTGCAACAATACTCAAACCCTAACTTGATTGATGATAAGTGGACGAAATCGGACAGGGGATAGAGAGGATTGAGTAATAGAAACAGGAATTAGGGTGTGGAGAGGGAGGGAGATATAACTGAGAAGGGTCGTATGATATGATAATGGAGGGGGGGGGGTTTATAAGATATAAGGCATAAAAGGGCTTGAAAGGTTGGAACGACTGATTTAAAATTGAAACTGCCGAATGGCTTCGGGCGCGGGCGCACCGGTTTAGACATGGTGTGCTGCTTGGCCGTGCGGGCCAGGGCTGTTCTCTGGCTTGCTGAATATTGGTGCAAGCACTCCTGTAAACACCCTGAGGTTGGCGCGGGCACGCTACCCCTTAACCTGGCCAAATTTTTTTACTTTCTGTTCCTATTCTGCAGCAACTTAGTGAACGTATAAGAAGAAACTTGGACCCTTTATCTCACCTACACATAAAGCAACCACAGTTAAACGTTGCTTGATTCCAGTATCCAATGTGCATGAGTAAGATGAATGAACTGCTATTCCTTAGCAATGCTATGTATGAATCATTTCTATATAATTTCCCAAAAATTTGCTATAGGTTTCTATACAGAATGCTAACATGTCCAATATATGTTCAAAGAGCTTCCAGCTCCAAAATTCTGTGCAACTATGGCTAATTGCAAAAATGTAGGCAATGAATCATGTAAATCCCATAGAGGTATATACAAAGTGTATCTAACTCCCAAAAATTTCATGCTACATGCCTAAAGTTCAAAAATGTAGGCGATGAGCATTCTAACCCCCACAATGTTCAAAAATAGGTAAACTTTTTCCAAATGCTTAGAATTAAACGGGGAAAGAGAAATTATAGAGATAAGTCGCCAGGATTAAACAGGGGAGATAAATGTATAGAAAAGTAATGCAAAAATTAACAAGAGGAAGAGATAGAGATGATGGGGTGGTTCCCATCTAGCGCTTGTTTACAGTCTATAAGCTAGACTCTGTCGGATTCGGTCAAGTTGTCGAAAGGATTGAGGCGACCTCCTGTCTGAAAACCTCTCCACCATAGTAATGCTTCAGCCTTTGTCCATTGACTTTGAAGGAGTTATCTGGGCCCTTATCGAAAATCTCTATTGCACTGTGTGGATATACAGTTTTGACAGTGAAAGGCCCTGACCACCTTGACTTGAGCTTTCCTGGGAAGAGTCTAAGTCTGGAGTTAAATAATAGTACTGCTTGCCCCGGCTCGAATGTTCTTTCTATAATCTTGCGATCATGCCACCTTTTCACCTTTTCCTCGTATAATTTGGAATTTTCATAAGCCTGCAATCAAAATTCGTCCAATTCATTGAGTTGGAGTAGACGTTTCTCCCCTGCAGCCTTTAAGTCAAAGTTGAACTTATGGATTGCCCAATATGCTTTATGTTCAAGCTCCAGAGGAAGGTGACATGCCTTTCCATACATAAGCTGAAATGGCGACATTCCCAATGGTGTTTTATAGGCAGTCCTGTAAGCCCATACTGCATCATCCAACTTCAGTGACCAATCTTTCCTTGTGGGGTTCACAATCTTTTCCAGTATTCTTTTTACCTCATGATTTGACACTTCGGCTTGGCCATTGGTTTGGGGGTGATAAGATGTAGCTACTCGATGATTTACCCTATACTTAGCTAACAAAGCTGTAAACTGGCGATTGCAAAAGTGGGTGCCCTCATCGCTAATGATAGCCCGGGGAGTTCCAAACCTCATGAAAATGCTTTTTTCTAGAAACCTCGGAACCACCCTAGCATCATTTGTCGGTAGAGCTGCCACTTCCACCCATTTAGATACATAATCGACTGCCAGAAGGATGTACAAGTTCCCACATGATGAAGCGAACTGCCCCATAAAGTCTATCCCCCAAACATCAAAGATCTCCACCTCGAGGATTGTACTCAGGGGCATTTCATTTCTCTTCGATATATTTCCTACCCTCTGACATCTATCACATCTTTGAACAAAGCTGTAAGCATCCTTAAAGATAGTAGGCCAATAAAAACCTGCTTGCAAGACCTTGGCCGCTGTCCTTTCACCTCTATAATGGCCTCCATACATTGATGCGTGGCAATCCTGCAGCACACTCTCCGTCTCGCTAAATGGAATGCACCTTCTAATCATCTGATCAACACACTGCTTGAACAAGTATGGTTTATCCCAAATAAACCATTTCACATCATGTAGAAACTTCTTCTTTTGATGCCTAGTCAAGTCCGAAGGAATGATATTGCCTACTAGGAAGTTTGCAAAATCTACGAACCATGGCACTTCGCCTTTCACCACAAATAATTGTTCATCTGGAAAGGATTCATTTATCATAACTTTGTCATTTGCATCCCTTCCCGGATTTTCCAATCCTGACAAGTGGTCAGCCACTTGGTTCTCAGTCCCTTTTTTATCCTTGATTTCTAGATCAAATTCTTGCAAAAGAAGGATCCACCTGATCAGACGGGGTTTGGCATCTTTCTTTGCTATCAAATATCGGATCGCTGCATGGTCAGTGTACACAATCACTCTAGTCCCAATCAAATAAGCACGAAATTTGTCGAATGCGTACACCACTGCCAAAAGCTCTTTTTCTGTAGTAGTGTAGTTTAACTGGGCATCAGTAAGGGTCTTGCTAGCATAGTATATAACATGAAAGACCTTATCCCTTCGCTGGCCCAATACAGCTCCCACAGCAAAATCACTGGTATCACACATCAGCTCAAAAGGAAGGTCCCAATTCGGAGATGTGATCACTGGTGCCGTAGTTAACTTCTTCTTCAAGTACTCGAATGCAGTCAGGCATTCCTCATCAAATTTAAAGAGGACATCTTTTTCTAACAAACTGCAAAGTGGCTTTGTAATCTTCGAGAAGTCCTTTATAAACCGACGATAGAAGCCTGCATGTCCCAAGAAGCTACGAACACCTTTTACAGAAATAGGCGGAGGCAAGTTCTCAATAGTCTCCAACTTAGCCCAGTCCACCTCTAATCCTTTCTTCGAAACCTTATGTCCCAAAATGATACCCTATTGTACTATAAAATGGCACTTCTCCCAATTCAGTACAAGATTCGTCTCGACACACCGTTTTAACACCATCACCAAATTCTCCAAACATAGGTTAAAGGAGTCTCCAAAAATAGAAAAATCATCCATGAAGACTTCAACATTTTGCTCAACCATATCGAAGAAAATGGCCATCACACACCTCTGAAAGGTAGCCGGGGCATTGCACAAACCGAAAGACATCCTTCTAAACACAAATGTACCATATGGACAAGTAAAGGTAGTCTTTTCTTGATCTTCGGGGGCTATCACTATTTGACTGTATCCTAAGTACCCATCCAGAAGGCAGTGATATTCACGACCGGCCAGCCTGTCTAGCATCTGATCAATGAACGGGAGGGGAAAATGATCTTTCTTGGTAGCCTTATTTAGTCTGCGGTAGTCCATGCAGACTCTCCACCCCGTCACTATTTTGGTAGGAATTATTCGTTATGTTCATTGGATACCACGGTCATACCCCCTTTCTTCGGCACACACTGCACCGGGCTCACCCAAGAGTTATCTGATATTGGATAGATAATCCCTGCATCTAACCACTTTAAAATCTCCTTCTTAACCACTTCCTTCATGATAGGATTTAATCTGCGCTGTTTCTCCACTGATGGTTTGCTATCATCTTCCAGCAGGATTTTATGCATACAAAATGCTGGGCTGATCCCCTTTATATCTGCTATGGTCCATCCAATTGCCGATTTAAACTCTCTTAGTACCTGTAGCAGTTATTCTTCCTGACAAGATGTTAGCGCAGCAGAAATAATAACAGGCGACTTTGAAGATTCACTGAAAAATGCATACCTTAAATGATCTGGAAGAGGTATAAGATCAAGATCTGGAGGCATCTCAAGAGAAGGCTTGAGCCGTTCTGATGTCTCCCCAGCAAGTCTTAGTGGCTCGATAGGCATCTTAAACTTTTGCATCTTTGGTGTTGTGTCAAGAATTTGCACGTATTCAGCAACTTCAGTATCCTCAATATCTGAATCTCCCAATATAGCACTCTCCAAAGGGTCAGTATCCACTAGATTTCCAACTCCTTCATTCATCACTTTATCTATCAAATCAATCCGGAAGCACTCTTCCTCGTCGGTGGGAAACTTCATAGCTTTAAAAACATTGAAAGTGACTTCTTGATCATGCACTCTCATTGTTAACTCTCCCTTATGGACATCTATAAGAGTTCGCCCCGTGGCAAGGAAAGTCTCCCAAGGATGATTGGGATATTTCTGTCTTCTTCATAATCAAGAATGATGAAGTCAGATGGGAAGATAAATTTGTCCACTTTAACCAAAACATCTTCAACAATACCCCTAGGATAAGTGATGGATCTGTCAGTAAGTTGTAGTGATACATTTGTCGGCTTGGGAGCTGACAATCCCAATTGATTGAATACGGACAGAGGCATCAAATTTATGTTAGCTCCTAAGTCACAGAGGCATTTGCTGAAAGATAAATTTCCAATGGAGCAAGGTATCGTGAAACTGCCCGGGTCCTTAAGCTTTGGAGGTAATTTACGCTGTAATACTGCACTGCACTCTTCTGTTAAGGCCACTGTCTCAAAGTCCTCTAATCGTTTCTTCCTTGACAGAATACCCTTTATGAACTTTGCGTAACTTGGCATTTGTTCTAATGCCTCTGCGAAGGGTATGTTTATCTGCAATTTCTTAAACACCTCCAAAAACTTAGCGAACTGTCTGTCGTCTCTTTGCTTGTACAATCTCTGTGGGTAAGGAACAGTAGGGTACACAGGTGATGGTTTGGTTATAATTTTCTCAGTGGTTTCCCCCTTATCTGTCGCAACAATCTTTCCTCTATCATTTCCATCAGCCAACACTGTCTCAGGATTCTTTGCATCTTGGCACGCCCGCGCCAGGTTTTGGCCTTCCTGAGGTGCGGCAGCGCCAGCCTCCAAGTCTGAAGTCTGCCTCCCAGACCTGAGGGTGATAGCTTGGCACTGCTCCTTTCCCTCCCTTTTCCCTGGATTCGTCTCTGTATTACTAGGAAGAGTCCCTTGAGGTCGATGGAGAACCACATTGGCAATTTGACTAATTTGAGTCTCCATCATCTTGAGAGATATAGCTTGGCTCTTCACGATTAACTTAAGTTCATCGATTTCCACTCTCTCCTCCGACTTCTTTTCTGGCTGAGGTACAGGTGGGGGATGATGTTGTTGTTGAAAACTAGGAGGGTAGGGGGGTTTTGATGCATACTGGTGGTGAGATTGCTGTGGTTGATATTGTTGTTGATGGTTTGATGTATGGTATTGTGGTTGAGATGTTTGAGGATGGGGCTGTTGGACATTCTGGGTATTACTCCAACTAAAGTTAGGATGATTCCTATTGTTGGGACTGTAAGACTTTTGAAATTGATTGTGGGGTTTTTGGTAGTTGCTCACAAACTGTACTGATTCTGTACTAATAGCACATTGGTGTGTTTGATGTGACCCTGCACAAATCTCACAGACACAAGCAACTGTCTTGACTTTTTCTTCCGCCAATGAATCAATCTTTTTTGCCATGGCTGCCATCTGGGCAGACAATGCTGTAATGGCATCCACTTCTAACATCCCTACAACTTTCGGTTGTACCATCCTGGCCGTTGGATTCTGATACTCATTTGCCGCCATGGTCTCAAAGAGCTCATACGTTGTCGGAAAATCTTTAGTCCAGATAGCTCCCCCCGATGCAGCGTCAATAATTGGCCTTGATTGCCATCCCAAACCATTGTAAAAAGAGTTAATCACCATCCACTCTGGCATGCCATGGTGTGGACACTTCTGGAGCATTTCCTTATAACGTTCCCAAGCTTCATATAATGTTTCCCCTGGATGCTGTGCAATGGTACTTAGGTCTCTCCTCATTGCAGCAGTCTTGGCCATAAGAAAGAACTTGGTCAAGAATTTCTGAGCACAGTCTTCCCATGTAGTTATTGACCCTGAAGGCAGTGAGTGCAACCAACTTTTTGCCTTATCCCTCAAGGTGAAAGGGAATATTCTAAGTTTCACTGAATCATCGGGGACGTTGTTGTATTTAAACGTGTCACATATTTCTATGAAGCTCATAATATGCTCGTTGGGATCTTCGGAAGGCAAACCCCCAAATTGGAGATTGTTTTGTATCATCTGCAATGTTCCTGGCTTTATCTCAAAAGTGTTCGCCGCAATTGCTGGCCTCACAATACTTGATTGCAGATCGGTGAGTTTGGGCATGGAATATTCTTGCAAGGCCCATGCTCTTCAGCCATTTGATGAAGTGGTTCAGGTTCTTCCCGAGGATTGGTGTTTCGGATATTAGCTCTCCACGCTCGACCGTTGATGTGCTCTTGGTGAGGCACTAATTCAGGATGTGAGGCTCGAGTGTGCATAAACTATCCACGAGTACCTGAAACACAAGTAAAAATAAAATTAGAAATGAGGTAAGAAGAGATTTGTTCAAGTCAGTCAAATTTAATGAAAACTAATGTCAATAGGATTAAACTAAAACCGTTCCCCGACAACGGCGCCAAAAACTTGTTGCGCCGTTTACATGTTAACAAAAATGAACACAAAAACACGTGCAAGTGTACACGGTCGACAAGTAATAACTCGGTAAGTCGAGATCGTCCCACAGAGAACGGAGTCAGGCCTAATCTATTATGCAACAGTCCATTAATTATCTTTGTCTGCTTAAACGGTTGTCACAGTGTTCTTTAATTAATTATACTAAATTTAAACTAGACTTAACCAATTAATAAGCGAAGGGTTCAAATTAAAGGGATATGGGATCCTAACTTCATCTAAAGCATCATCTAGGTTAACCACACCTCAAATCATACACGGATAATCATATAGGAATGCTAGTCGGGAGCACGAATGTGAGACTTGGCTATCTTTCAATACACCAAGTCCAAATCATATAATGCTCACAATTAAGATAGAAATCACATGAACATCAGTAAAGCCTAAACCACTATATTTCTATGCGATTTACAAGCTAAACCAATTTACGCGCAAGCTCCCATTAGACTACATACGGCCATACGGTATATTTCTATCCGGCTAGCGAATCATAAAACTCAGCCAATGCAAGTTTCACAAACATATGCTAACATGGAAAAATCTAAGTTTACACTTCATTTTTTCAAGTTCATATAAACTATTAGAGTAGATGTTGATCAAGCATCTAGGCATACAAGCAACCATGTTAGGCAAACCATATATTATCATCCATATATATCAAATAGACATAAACCCTAGATTTAGAAAATAGAATCCATTAGAATCCCATAATGGAAGTTAGTTCATCACTAAACCTAGAAATGGTTTCCCCCTTTCAATAGAAGATAACAAACTCGAGTCTGGACCACAAATGAGTTCCAAGATGAACCCTAGAAATGTAATACTACTAGAGAAAGAAGGAAGAAGAAGAGAAGCCTCTAAAACCTTCACACTCTCTAACCCTAGAATATAGGAACCAAACTTGAAAGTTAAAATAATAAGTCTGATAAGTGCTGAGTGATATATCGTTCCTTCCAAAAATAGTGGCCTTATATGCACTACAATCAGCTGAGCAACAAAATAAAAAGTCAAATTTTCTGTCAAGCCCCG
Source organism: Panax stipuleanatus (assembly GCA_020205555.1). Lineage (NCBI taxonomy): Eukaryota > Viridiplantae > Streptophyta > Magnoliopsida > Apiales > Araliaceae > Panax > Panax stipuleanatus. The sequence goes on along the minus strand of CM035117.1, from coordinate 43,535,231 downwards.
GCGCGGCCGTGCGCCCCAGTAAAGCTTTCCCGGCGCGGGCGCGCCAATGCCCAGAAATCCCTCTCTGGTCTGCAACTCAGCGCGGGCGCGTGGATGCTCTTTGCCTTTCAGGCGCGGCCGTGCGATCCCTGTTCTGCAGCTGATGCACTTTTTAGCCTTCTGCTTTCAAGCACAATCCTTCGCTACTTCCTTTGCGCTTCTTTGCTGCTTCCAATTTCCTCACACATGCTGCTTTGACGCCCTTTTCTTGTGCCAAGCCTTCATGCTTTCTCATAATCACTCCATCAATATGCCTCTCCATTAGCCTTGTTACCCAACTCATGCCAAGTTCTCCTTGCCTTAATGCCAGATCCTTGCCAAATCATGCATTTATTGTGCCATTTCCTACGCTTTGGAGTTTCTCGCCTAAGTATGCAAAACATAGATAAAATGCATTAAAAGACACGAAAGTGCTTGAGTTTAGGCCATAATCAAAGTAAGTTGGTATCCAATAAGCAGGTTATCATTATGAATAAAAGATGTATTAGTTTCGCGAAAGATGTATCGTGGCGGACCGGATCCGAGGTGTTTGAGAGACCCGGATTTGGGGTCGTCACAAACGTTCTAAATTCCAGAACTATTATTGAGCTTATCCAAATCAAACTTTCTTTGGTGCGGACTCTGATGTCAAACTGAGATGAATAACTCTGTATAGGGGATTATTTACGCTTAGCGTTAAGATATTATGCACAGTATGGTACTAAGGACTGATCCCCCTAAGTACGAGAAGTAGAGTCCATAATCTTATGACTGTTAAAGGTTTAAAGTATAAACACTTGACAACCTAGGACATAGTTCAAGGTCTTATGACCCTCATAAGTTCTTTTGATTCTTGTTATTTATTCTTGATTCAAAAGCCGAGTTTCTTTATTCAGAATTCTTTGATTCACTCGTATGTTATTATATTGTTGATTATATTGTTATACTTATGGGCAATCGTGCTCAGTCTTGCATAATAATAACATTGCAGTTAAGAATGAAAGATTTGACGAGCCTTCCACTAACAAAGGCAAGGGCAAAGTCAATAAGTGCTGAAGACTTGTTGTTTTATTGATTATGTTTATTGAGCCTTATGTTAATGTTTTGTAAGACTTATTATTTGTTTATGTTTTCGCATAGATGTTTAAGGTTAGTATGACATGGGATTCATTTATTCAGTTGTTGTAACCCCTTAAAGGGAGGATTTCTATTTAATTATGTTTTCGCATTTATTATGGGTAGATAGATATGTGATGATTGGATAGTGAACACCAAATCTTGAGGGAATTGAAGTACCCGGATTTGGGGGTGTCACAACATTCTACAGTATCACACGGTATTTCACAATATTTCATATTGTTGATTCGATAATTGTTACAATAGCAATTGCACAATATTTTAACTCAATAATTGTTATAGTAACATCAACACAGTAGTTTATATTCGTACATCAACAATTGTCATTCAACATAGTATTTCATATTATTAAATCAATAATTGACATGACACCGTAACTCATATTATTTGATATGATATTATTAGACCAGTTAACGTTATTGACAATGTCTAGGAAGTTATGTCAAGAATATGGGTTATTTGATTGTGCGCCGTGTATTGGGAAGGCCCCCTCATTCTTGGAAATGACCTGGTTGTCAATACTGTGGGTCTATAATCTTATTTCATAAATGCACTTATAGATCTATAAAGGGGGTTGAATAGATTTTTTAAAACTTCTATTAGTTAATTTTCCTGAAAAAAATAAATTAAAAATTTGCACCAGCCGGGAATCAAACTCGGGTCTGTGGTAACGTGGCAGGATATTATTCTACCACTAGACCACTGGTGCAATATTTTACAGTACTCCTGAAATCATATACAACTCTAGTTTTGAAGTCAGATATAAACCTAGGTTTCAAGCTTTTGACAATAATTCCTCCAGTTTCCACACACAAAAAGAACTATTCCTATACCAAAAAGCGATTCCTATTTGTAAAACTTGTAAACTTTTAAGGATACATATTTATCTGAAAAGTATATATAATAACGGATACATACTTATCTCAAAGGGGATAATTAACTTTTTGATCACTGTATTAGGACCTGATTTTCATTGTGGTTATTAAAATATTTTTTGTTAGAAACACATTATTATACTCGAAAAACTTACAAAATGATCATTACTTATAATTCCATCCAAGAAAATGAACGAAAATGCTGAATAGACTACCGATTAATAATGTGGATCATGTGTTAACATGCCACATCAGAAATTAGTGACGTGACTATGACACGTGGCATGATAATAATTATGTGTTAAAAAATTATTTTACAATTATTTAAATTATTTTATTAAGTAAGAGGGCTTAAATATAATAAAACATTACATTTTAAAATTTAAAGATAAAAACACAATAAATATCTCAAAGCTGATCATTCATCTCAACCATCTCAATCACAATAAACATCTTAAAACCCTAACTTGTCATAATCCATTACCGTCGCCAAACTTTACCACCTTCATATGCTGCCGAAACTCCTCCACCCTCGGGTACTGTGCATCCTTCAACCTCTTCACTGTCACAATAAATCCAGATTCCATCACCGCCTTATATGTACTCCCCATAGTACCCCTCCTCAATGTCTCTGTCGATGCCTTCAACAAATCTTCCAAGTTATAATTCATTTGTTGATCCCCTGGTTCGCAGGACACCAAACTTCCTACTCCCCCATCCCCTTCCCAAGAAAATGCCCTTCCTTCTCGACTGCCATCGTCCTCCATCTCCTCCATCGCAGCTTTCCTTACCTCACCGCCGTCATCAATCGATTTACTTCTAACTTCCATCGTCTAACTTTTTACATACATATATGTGTATATATATATATATATATATATATATACACACGCACATATAAAGAGCATTAAAGCTAATTATTGAACATACCCGTTTGAATTTGATGGATGAATGATTTTCTACGCGATTCAATTTTTTTTTAGGTTAGTTCGTGGTAGATTTGAGAAGGTTTTGGTGGGGGTTTATACCAATTTTGTGGTTAGATTTGTATTGATCTATTATGAGCAAAAATTTATTCATCTGGGTTTTGAATGAGTTGAAAGAAAGTTTCTTCCACATGTATGAAGTTATATGAGATTGAGATGGTGATATTGAGATGGTGACGTGACATGATAACTGTAATACCCGAGAATTTTATAATAATTTTAGAATTTAAAATAAAGGTTATTGCAATTATTTATGTATATGAATATATAAATATATATATGTATATATGTATGTATATATATATGTCATGTGATTAATAATTAAATCAAGTATGAAATGATGAAGAAGTATGATGATAAGGATAAGCTTAATTAAGCTTAAGTGTTAAGTCTTATGTGGCATAATTAATTTCCTAATTGGATTAGTTGGGTCAAGATTTAATAATGTTTTGTGTGACAACCCAAAAATTTATAAGACCTTAATTGCTTATAATAAAGGTTAAAGAATAAAACCTAGATGAAAATTTGAGGAATAATTTAAAATTTTTAAAGAAGAACCTATACGGTTTGAGTTGAATTCTTAAAATGTGTATATGTATAGTTACATATATATATATATATATATATATAGTGACGTGATATACATATTTTAGCATGAAGAATGATAAGAATAAATATAGTATGAGGTTTATGGAACATTTCTCAAGGTATTAAATTATTTGGTATGAGTAGGTATATTAATTGATTGCTTATATTTGTTTATTATATAATAAGCAAATAAAAAGAAACTAATATAACCTAATATATATATAAGGTATGGAAATTTAAATAACCTAAGGGTTATAATATGTAAGGATGTTAGTATTTAAACTTTTTACTAACACTAAGAGATTAAGTTTATTATCTAAATTTATTAATTTTATTAAAGCAAGTCTAATTGGGTTAAGTAATTAAATGTACAGGAGTAAGGATTCAATTTGCAAATGTGGGGAATGAAAACCCTAATTAAATGATTAGGGTAGAATAGAATTAAAATTAGTGGACTATGTTAATTTACATAGCCCAATTATTTTAGGAAGAATTACATATCCTAGTACATTTTTATAAATAATTACAACAACAGTACATCCAGAAAATATTTACAAAAATAATATATTTTTAATAGTTTATTTACAAAATTAGTGCATTTGATATCCCTTCAATCGTGCCCATGATTTTCTCCCACAAAACATCCGGGATGACATCTTCATTTTCTTATCATCGATTTCCTCCTACTGTTCAACCGTTTTCGACTTCTTCATTTTCTTATCATCGATTTTTTGTTTCTTCTTCGAATCGTCTTTTTTGCTGTTGCTTCTTCCACTCGTAGCTTCATTTCTCTTATCAATTTTTTTCTCTTTCTTCTTCAAATTGTCCTTTTTGCTTTTCCTTCGAGGACTTTTAACTTCAATTGTCTTCACCTCCAGTTCTTCTTCTTCTCCAATTTCTTCTACTTCTTCAACATCTTCTTCTTCCTCCACTTGTTCAGTTGAAGCTGCGTTTTCAATTTGATCTTCAATTTCTTTGTTTTGTGATTCCGAATTTGATGACGATACAACCATAATCTCTTCTTCCTGTTTTCTTTTTCTGTTAGCTTTTTGGTTTCTCGCTATTTCTCTCTGTTCTGTAACTTCTGATGTGAACAGGTAAGATTGTGAGGGCCAAGGGCACGGCCACACGGTAGTAGCTTGTACCAGCTTTCAAGGCTTGAGGTTTTGGGTCCAAAATTTTGGCTAGGCTTTGGATTTTAAGTTCACTATCTTGGGCCAGGCTTGCAGATATGTATACACACATTCAACTGATGCAAGTGATCCATAATTATGAAATAGCTCTACTAATTGTGCAGCTTATGTAAACGGTGCAATTGATGCAAGTGATCTCCAATATTGTGTTTTTTAAAGTATGTATTGGGCTTTCACCTTTTACTGGTTGAGGTATCAAGTTCAGTTGGTAACCAAATCTTTATACCAAGGTAACCAACCCTTTATACCAAGGTAACCAAACATTCATACCAAGGTAACCAAACCTTCATACCAAGGTAACCAAATTTTCATACCAAGGTAACCAAACCTTCATACCAAGGTAACTAATGTACCTCCACACTTGCAGTTTTTTCATAGTGCAGTTGGTAACCAAACCTTCGTACCAATGTAACCAAACCTTCATATCAAGGTAACCAAACCTTCATATCAAAGTAACCAAACCTTCTTGTCAAGGTAACCAAACCACCTCCACACCTGCAATTTTTTCATAATGTACTTAGTAACCAAACCTTCATACCAAGGTAACCAAACCTTCATACCAAGGTATCCAATCCACCACCACACTTGCAGTTTTTTCATAGTTCAATTAGTAACCAAACTTTCGTACAAAGGTAACCAATTTAGTTTTATTAGATTACCAATTTATTTTGAATGTGATGCAGTTGGTAACCAAACCTTCATGCAGTTGGTAGCCAAACTTTTATACCAAGGTAACCAATTCAGTTTTATTAAGTTACATTCATAGTGCAGTTGATAACCAAACCTTCATACCAAGGTAACCAACCTTGGTGTACAAGAATTCAATTTTATAGACCCAGGAGGAGGAAGATGACGTTGCCAAACCTTCAGACCAAGGTAACCAATTCAGTTTTATTAAGTTATCAATTTAGTTTGAATGTGATGCAGTTGGTAGCCAACCCTTCATACAAAGGTAACCATTTTAGTTTTTGTGGGTAACCAAATAATCATAAAAATTTTTCAGAACTGTAAGAGTTATATCTATTTATTTTTAAACTTTTTGTAGGGCGAATCTTCTTCTTCTTCTCATTGGCGTTTTGGACAATGGAGATTCGCGGCGGAGTAGCGGAGGAGAGGGAAACCTGTGAAGAATGAGATTTGCGGCAAAGAGAGCTACTGTGAGGGAGATGAAGATTTGAATTTGAATATTTGAATTTATTTTTGTTGTTAGATCCCAAATATTTGAATTTGAATTATTAATTATGGCAGTAGTTCTCCTTAATTTTAGGTTTCCTTATTAATGTGAATTGCGTTATTTTTGTAATTTTTTTGTTGATGCACTGATGTTGTAATTACTTTCTAATTGTTGTATAGTACTGTAAAGGACCCATTATTTTATTAGCAAGCCCAAAAAGGATTAAAGGAAAGCCCAAGCATAGCCCAATGGGAGAAAGGATTTATTGGACCCTTAGTAAGCTAATAAGCATTAAATGGAAAATAAAACTTGGGCAAAAGAAGGCCCAAGAAATTCGGCTCAACAAGGAAGAAGAGAAGGAGGTGCAATGTATGTAATGATTAAGCTTACCAACTCCCACCAACTACTACATGTGTCATCTCCTTATTTTTCCCAACACTTTTACCAAGTGTGCAAGCTACCATCTAATGGATTAGAGAGAGAAGGAGAAAGCATGTGAAAAATGATGATAGATATACCAAATATATCTACACACATATTACAAACACCAAACTCTTTTCTCTCTCATCTTTTAATTCATTTCATCTTCCACTTCCAAGCTAACAAAAACAAAAGCTAGAGAGAGACAAGAGAGAGAGAGAGAGAATTAGTTTGGGTAGAAAAGGAGAAAGGGGAGATTTTGATCCTCCTTCTATCTAAGATCAACATCTATTTGGAAGAACAAGGAAGGCTAGCAAAAGAAATCAAGGTAAATCCCAATTTTTAAAGCCTTTATTTTCAATTCTTGTGATAGTTTGATGGGATCTAGATCTAAATATTTCTAAACTTAAAAACTCTAGATCTATATATTTATAAGTGTGTTATGTGTAGATCTATACCTTTTGGGTGTCAAAAGTTAGATCAAAAACAAGAAGAATGAAACTATGTTTCAAAAGTTTGAAAATCTTAATTTTTCTTAGCATAGATTATGATTTGCTTTGATTTGATGAAGGTTTGATGCAATAGATCATGGATCATGGTAGATCCATGAGTCTTAGAGGTATTACTATGTGTTATGATGGTTTATGATGGCTAATGTTAGATTAATTAAGAGATCATGAAAGTTTTCTTACAAAACACAAAACTGGAAAAATCAGATTTTAAGAAAACGTAACCTGAAATTCAAACGACCATATCTCCTATTGTATTTTGAATTTTTTAGTGTGGTTAATTTCTGGATTTAGATCTAGAAGTCTTCTAACGTTTTCAAGTAGAATCACTGAAAAAGGAGTTAGAGAGTTTCGTGTGGACTGTTTTTAGCAAAGGACGCAAAATCTGAAAAACTCAAAAAGCAATCTGTACAGAAATTGTAAGGGCAGTTTCATCCACTTAATTAATGTAATAAATTCCAATATTTTGGGACATAAAAATATATGTTATAAAGTAGCTTGTGTCCAAAAATGAGCACATTCCGACTTAAATTGAGCAAGTTATGACTATTTTAATATTTGCATTTTTTCGACGAAAATCACTATAACCGGAGTTCTATAACTCCGATGGCCACGAAATTTAAACTGGAGGCTCACGATAACATGTATAAGATCCCGCCAAGAGTTGGGAATTTTTGGAGTTAAGCGTGAGGTAGTTATTTTCTTAAGGAATTAACTAGAAATGGATTTTTGAAAAATACTAAAGAAAATTGAAAAATTCCTGAAAAATTATTTTTGTATATCAAATATATGTATTTATGTGTGTACAAAAGATAAAAAAAAAAGAAGATGACTTGGTTAAAAAAATTGAATCCAGGTTGCTGGATTAAAAAATTATTGAATCCAGGTTGCTGGATTGAAGGATTAGTGAATCTAGGTTGCTGGATTAGATGTTAGTTGAATCCAGGCTTGCTAGATTGGATGACAGTTGAATCTAGGCTTGCTGGATTGGAGGTCAATTGAATCCAGTCTGCTGGATTGAAAAATAGTTTACTAAATTGAAATTCAATCTGAATTCAGGTTGCTGGATTAGGTATTCATCTTACTTAATTATAAAGGACTTATAAAATGAAAGACTAAGTGTTAATTCACAAGTTATATGATACAGTAGTGTTAAGTTTAAGGTAGTACAGTCGTACTCTTTAATGGTTGATGTATAGTAGCTGGGCTAAACGACTCCTTCATATGAGGAAGGGATCTACGAATTAGTAACCGATCTAACTCAATGTGAAAATAGTGTAGACTAGACGAAAACTAATTTGTTAGTTGTTTGTGGGAAATCACTCAGTATACTATATTGAATATTATTAAAGACTCGATGTGTGCTAGGTTTAGACTTGTGTATATGTATAGTGTTAAGGTTATCTAATATTTGACTATGTGTTTAAATGTTAGATAGTTTACTTATAAGGTATGTTATGCTAATGGAAAGATCAATCTTATAATTGATAGGTCTTTACAATAAAGCGATTAAATTGTATTGCGTAGCAGTAATCGACGGTACAAGCAAGTTTCCTAACTCGAACTCGAGTTGTTATTGTAAAGCATGTTCGTGATTAATCATTGTTGATTATATCACATCTATGATTTATTGATTCGCACGTTGTGCATATTGTATATGTTTATTAGGTATGAAAGGCTGATCACCTTAATTACCATATTGTTCAGTTGAATTTATTCATGTTCATTGTTGGCTATTTATCATTATTGATTCATGTTCTTTCACAATTCTTATATTGTTGAAAGTTTGTCAGCTTATTATCCCTTTTCAATTATGATATATCTTCATTTGAACTTAGACTTGCTGGGCAAACTCGTTGCTCACCCTTGCTATATCATGATAAATATTTCAGATTTAAGAAGAAACTTCGGATACAGTCAAAGGCAAAGGCAAGCTTCAGGATGGAATTATGATACGGTTAAAATGATAATAGTATCAGATACAAATGACATTGTATGTCGTGTAGGATATTGAATGCAGGTATTAAGTTAAGGTTACAGACCTTGGGAACTATGTTGTAAAAGTTATTGTATAAACAATTTATGTTTATATCTTCCACAATAGTTATAGAAATGATGTATCGTAACGTACCAGGTCCGAGGTTCTTGGGACCCGGATTTGGGGGCGTCACATTTTGGACTTAGGTTATATCCAAGCCCAACAATATTGATCTGACATGTTATAAGAGTTAGGAGATGTGGCCTAATCAATTTGTGTTAGATTAAATAATAGAGTCCATGTGCTTTAGTGTATGACAAGCCCAATTGATTTAATTAGATATGACCCACTGTGTAATATAAGTTGATGGATACATGTATACGTATATGTATAAGTATATATGTATATGGATGTATAAAGGAGGTATTTAAATACATATATGTGTATAAGACTTGTATGCTAGCTTTGTGTATAAGGTGGGAATTAAATATGTGACATGGTGCAATAAGACCACCTCCATGACCCTTAGAATGCTGAAAAATTGAGTTAGAGAGGCTCACAAGTTAGCCCATGTGATAGAAATGATAGTTAACCCAATGGCTAGGGTACAATGAATAGTAGTAGTTGGTGGGAGTTAGCCACCAACTCCATTCTTTGCCCCTTGTGTATTGTCCATAGGAGGGTAATAGATTGGCTATAAATAGAGATCATGTATTAGTGTTGGAAGTTTGCTAGATCATTTGCTAAGTGTAGAAATATGGAGAGTTAGACAGAGTTGAGAGAAAAAGAAGAAAATCTAGAAGAGCTCTTGCTTGTTGGTGGGAGCACTAGAGAAGGAAATAAAGTGGAGGCCTACTCAAGATTTCTAACTAAGAGCTAGAAAGAGAGCCATCAAGAGGTATGCCAATAACTAAGTTCATATTATACTTGTCTTAGTTGAGTTAGTATGGTAGAAATGCATGTTTAGCATAAAACCTAGTTGGACCACTTGTTAACATGTAGTATGTTGTTATGAGTTATAAAATGTATAAGCCTTACATATGATCCAATACTGTTATGTTGAACCTCTATGATATATGGACATAACGCAAGTGGAATCATAGTAATCGAACTTAAAACGAAACCGTGGCGGAACTTTTCGTAAAATATGTCAATATGCAAACCCTAGCATGAAAATGCAATAATCTTAATTAAATAAACATTTTTAAAAATTGTGCAAGATATCATATATTGTAGATATGAAAGTTTATGAGATATTGGAAGTGGGTTCAACTCATTTGGTTATAAAATGAACAAGTTGTGAAAGACTGAATCAAGAAGTAACAAATCAAAATGCTGGAAAACGTCAAGCTTGGACACTCTGCCAGGCTGGCGAGCCCCGCGCCAACAAGGAACAAAACCCAGTGCGCCCCGCACTAGGGTCGGATCTAGGGATCTGTAAGGGTAGCGCGGTCCACGCGACCTATAGGCTTGAACCGGCGCACCCCGCGCCAGGCCTTGTTCACAGTTGACCCGGATCCGGGTCAAACCAGATCCGAAAATCAATTTTTTTTAAACAATTAAAATAATAATAATACTTAATTTGATTAATATTAATAGATTTTACTAATCAAAGATAATGAAACAATTAAAGTAATTTAATTATGAGTTAATTAAATACAAGTTGGACTTTAAAAAGTCTAAGACTTGTTTGACTTAAAGAATGTTAAACAATTAAAATAATTTTAATTGTTAAGTGATGATTAACTTAATATTCCTAAATTATAAACAATTAAAACTAAATAAAGTTTTACTTGTGAAACGAATAAACAATTAAGATAGTACTTAATTGTAAAACAATAAGACTTAGACAAATTGGTAATAGTAAAGATTATTTCTAATTGTGAAAATACTAGAGTATGAACAATTGAAGTGACAATGATAAATATTGTAATTGTAGACAATTAAAGTTAATAATTACTTTAATTATAAAATGTTATTAATAAACGATTAAATACCTTTAAAGGTTATTTAATCGTGGACTAATAAAACCTAAGTAATTAGAAAGAGATATTTCTAATTATGAATCAGAATAATTACTAATGAAGTAAGAATACTTTACAACATAAGAAGGTGTGAAACCTTAAACGAATAATTAAGATAATAAAAGATTATCTCAGAATAAAAGAGATGATAATGAGAAAAATAATTTATTAAAAAAAATTATTTTGTGAAGTCTTACTTGTTTTAAGGCTAGTAGTTAGATTGACTAAGATTTGTATTATGAATTGATAGAGATAACGATTAAAGAAACAATATAGAATTGTTTTGAGAAGTCTTAGATACCTAAGGCTAGTGTGTTAGATCGATTTAGGTTTATATGTTTATATATTGATAGAGATTAACCATTACGATAATAATAGGTTAATCAAAAGGATAAGAAGTCGAGGTCAGATTTAATCAACGACTCAGGCAAGTTCTTAACCCTATTTTTTATTGAGCTTATACTATTATTGATCGTACGAGTAAACAATTGATAGCATGAATCTTGTCTTACGAATTAATGCTTCATAACTTAATTTAATGTCTGTTTATATCCTTCAAATTATGTTGCGAGTATTGAACTTATAAATTGTTCGTATATACATTGAAAGAGCGGTCTATGCCACTTGATTCGGCTAGACCTATATCATAAATTTGAAAGCTATTAAAATCAATTGACTTGGTGCGGACTCTTATAAATCTACTGAGATGAACAACTCTTATGGAAGGAGAAAATTTTATATAACTGTCGGGAAACCAACGTGCGCACCCAAGTATGATTAAATGTTATGCATGACGTAGGGTACTTTAGGCTGATCACCTGTTGTACTTGTTTTATTGGATTATCAGCATATTAATGTTAATTCTAGTAAGAGTTCATAGTTCTTAGTGACTGCTCAGTGTTCATTATTCTTAAACCTTGAAATGGTTAAACTTTGAATCTTGTTGATATCTTTCAGTCCATAGAGATATTATTGAGAACTATTGATACTTCTTGTTATTCTTGAACTATCCTTTACTGTTGTACCCTTGGGATTTGAAATCTATATTATTCACCCTTATTGCTATATTACTTGTTGAGTAAACTTGTTGCTCATTCTTGCTTTCCCTAAAATATTTCAGTTAAGGCAGAGCAGGGTGGACCCTCTGGCACAGACAAGGGTAAGGGCAAGGTTATGACGTAGCTTTGTTCTCTTTTTAGGATTATTATAATAATGTAATAAGACTTATTTCGTATTTATGTATTAGCTATGTTTAAGCTATGATTAAGATGTTAAAGCTATGTTTAAGTTACGAGACCTTGGGACATGAATAATTATATTAAATAAATGTAATTTATTCTATTATTCCGTTGCGTGAGATGTTATTATGTTGTTAGTTATCTAGCAAGTGACGAACTGAATTCGAGACGCGAGTGGTCCGAATTTGGGGGCGTGACATTAACACCTGATCCACGTCATTAACACCCATCAAATAGTTAGTCTATTCTGCACTTCTGTCCGTTTTTTGGACTGAAATCATAAGTAATGACCATTTGGTAAGGTTTTTAGAGTATAATTATGTGATTGTTAAAAAAAATTTGATAAACACATTGAAAATCGAATCCTAATACATTGACCAAAAAGTCAATTATCCCTATCTCGAAGTATGATGACTGTCTAATTTAATATTGATATAATACTACCTCCGTTCCATAATAAGTACTTTTCAGCTTAAATCACACATACCAATACACAAGTTAAAATGACAAAAATACCCTTAATATACTTTCTTTGTTTTGCTTGAGACTTTTTTTTATTGCCTTTTGATCTCTCTTTCTCTTTCTTCAACCTTTTAACTTCCCAATAAATACGCAATAAATACCATTAGTGGCATAAGGGCACATATAAAAAAATATTGTAAAAATTGTATTGAAATTCTAACACATCACTTATTTTGAAAAAAAATTTTAAACCTAAAAAAGCACTTATTATGGGACGGAGGTAGTAATAAATTTGTGTTGTTAAACAGAAGAATATTATGTTATTTTATACTATCATTAATAAAAATATAACTATGCGTAACGACTAATCTTCTTTATTATTATTTTTTTTGAAAATTAGAGTTTTTTTTATGAAATGGAGGGAATAGCAATGACCCTAATGCGACAAATGGTTAGGCCATTTTTTATGTTCATCGGTAAAAATAATAGAATAGTGCTACCGTGAATGGTGAGTAAAATAGTTGTAAAATGATGTGTCGAAAGTGATTGTTTATTGGAAAAGAGAATTTCACTTGGTATTATTTGTCAATTGAAAATACTAAAGGCGAGTAAAATTAGAAGTAAAATGATGTGTCCAAAGTGATTGTTTATTAGAAAAGAGATTTCACTTGGTATTATTTGTCAATTAAAAATACTTAGTTTGGTGATCATTAAAAAAAGACTTAGTTTGGTGATCATTATTTACTAAGGAGAACATTGTTATTTGCTTTAATTTTTATTCTAATTTGGGACTTGACTACTTTTAAAACCTTGTTATCAAGATATAACAAAATGCATGTATGCCAAGTAATTTCCTTTTTGGAAATTGATATTTCCACAATACTTTTTAATATTTTCACATAAAAAATGTTGCTATAGATGTATAGTGATTGTAAAAATCGTCGCTATAGGATCTATAACGATAATTTTCATGTGAAAATATTATTTTTTGTTGTAAATTTATCAGTTTACTTTCGTGAATATTCTTCCACTTTTTTATTTAATTTATGCAACTCCCACTCTTTTATAGGATTTCTAAGAATAAAGTATAATAGATCTTTTGTTTTGGAATAGAATCCTTTCCACTTTTGCAAGAGACGAAAATGCCCTTCAAAGTGCTTAAGCTTTCTTGTAAATATCATTTAATGATGACCTATCTTTCCAAAAATTAACTTTATGCCTTCTTTCTTGATCACATTGGAATGTTTTGCCTCAAAATTTGTCCATCTCGAGAGTTTCATTTTTTATTTTTATCAGTCCAATAATGAGACTCTTCTTTGTAAATATAGAATAAAAAGTTACATGATATAATTTTAAATCTATTTATGTAATTACAAATATAATATATACCACAAAATAAATTGTTTTAATCACTCAACCCGAATTTTAAGGAAGAGAATCTATTATAGTAATTAAAATCAAAAGATTTCAAAAGCTTTTGATTGGGCCTATTGTCGACGTCGAAAAAAAATTCGCGGGTCGAGTCACAACTCGGATCTTTCTCTCTTCCTAAGTTATCTCTACCCTTACTCTTTTTATTTGCGAAAAAAGTTTTGAAGAGTTTTTTAGGAAAAGGCCAACATGTATCATGTCGACGATTGAATGTTTTTACAGAGTCGCCAGTTGGTATGTTTGAAATGGTTGTATAAATTCAACCGAGTTTTGTTTGAAAAGAGGCCCAATTGCTGGACACTGTAGAAACTTGATCTTTGAAAACAAAGTTTTGAGTTCGGCGGCTTGGTTAAGTGTGAAAAATGTGTTAGGCACCCCACAACTCCCGTGTAAATACGGTACTGCATCTTTTTAATATTTTCCTTTTAAATATGCAATGTGTGTGTGAATGCTGGAAGAAAATTGGGCCTATGTTTGTTTGGAAGTATGTTTATGCATCGTTGAACCTATATACGAAGGGTTTGATTTGATTTGCAAAAAGTATTTAATTTAATTTGCAAAAATGTTTGATTTGATTTACAAAAGCTTTTCTTTTCGATAAGATTATTGAAATAATATTTTGAAAAGCAGGTTTTCAAACCCTTACTCTAATATAGGAATTGAAGCATATCGATACTTCAGTTTTATCTTTTCAGCCTTAAGGATCAATGGTGATTGTCGGGCTGCGAAGCATCCTCGACCACAACATATATATAAGTGTCAGTCTCCTCATGGGCATGATAGCCATCGGAGGGACTCTGACACGATAAATTATATTTTTACTATGTTGAGACCTTAAATCCGGATAATCGTTTTAAGGTCTTTTGTATGTATATTTTTACAGAAAAACTGGCAGAGTACAATTGTAAAGTGGATTTTATCCATCGTGGGAATCAGATTCTGATCTGTTTGATCACGAATCCCACGATTCCTAGGCTCACATAAGGAGGTTGATAAACCTGCACAGCTCAAATTTATACAGAAATATATCCAAATATCGCCAGAACCAAGGATTCATCAGTAAATCCTGGTTCGCATCTGGCCGAAGCATCTCATTCCCACTAGATAGCGATCTAAGGGCCACGAGGTATCTTTTATAACTGAAACTCGAAAAATGCTAGATTTAAATAAATCTCAGCCATTCTAGCTTTCCGGTTCTGTCTGGACATAATTTGAACCGTTTGAAAGCTAGAGTTGGCGAGATTTAAAGAAATCTAGTTGGCCAGCAGAAATGTTAGTGCCGATTCATATCAAATGAATATTTAAAGCAACAGTTTAATAAAAAATGAGTAAAGCAATATATACATATAATTATATATACGAAAGCTATAAAGGGCGATGGGTTTTCCCACCGGTGCCCGGACTAAAATGTAAATATATATATATATATATATATATATATATATATATATATATATATATATTTATAAAAGCTGTATAAAAGTAACTGAATGATCCAAGCTGGACATAATGTAAATATATATAGAAAAATAATAAAGGGTGGTGGGTTTTCACTCCGAGGCCCGGACGAAAATATAAATATATATATAAAAGTAATAAAAGGCCACAGAATGATCCAGGCCGAACTGGAATGTAAATATATATATATATATATATATATACATATATATATATATTTACATTCATTTTCATGCGAACAATATGGTTTACCTCCGGTTGCTCCCTCTAGAAGAAAGCATCGGAAGAAACAAATTGAAAAACGCAAAATTGGTAAACATCATAAAAAACGGTCTAGTCAGTCAAAAAATAAGACAATTATTATGAAAAAACCCAAGTCATGAAAGAAATCACATAATAAAAAATCTACTTCTAAAACCCAGGATAAGAGTAAAATTACTTGTTATAATTGTGGTAAAAAGGGTCATTACAAGAATGAGTGTAAAATTAAACAAAAATTGAGTCAGTTGAATATTTCTGTCGAAGACACTGATAAGATTTTAGAGCTAATAAGGGTAGAGAATGATGTTGATAGTAACAATTATTCTGATATTCCTTATTCCTCTGGTAATGATGAAGATAATCAATGAAGATAATCAAACTCCTAGTGAAGAAAATGAAGTCACTGTTTGTACTGATAATTGCAGGTCTGATTGCTATAAGACTATTAATGTTCTTAGCAAAGATGACCAAGAAAGCTCTTTATTAATTGAGTTAATTAGTAAAATTACTGACGAAGAGTTAAAATTGCAATACATGAAACAGTTAAAGGAATTGTTTTCTAAAAACAATTCTGGAAAGATTTAGGTTATTAAGGGTAAAGATAAACCTGTTATAAGCCTTAATATAACCTTGGAAATATTTAAAAACCCCGATAGAGAAGTCGCCCTTCCCGAATTAAATCAAAAAGTCAATAAACTTAAGAAAGAAATTTCAGCTCTTAAGTTTGAGATTTCTGAGTTACGCAAAGAAATGGCTACTTTGGCAACTAAAAGTTCAGAGCTTCACATATCTGATTCATCAGATAATGATGAGGAGGCTGAATCTTCTAATGTCAAAGAAGATGAGTCAATTCTTATGGTTAAGGATAATTCATTAAAAAGGTTAAAAGACATTAACATTCAAAAATGGTATATTATTGTTCGTCTAGTTATTGATGGAACTTTTGCAATTCAACTTCTTGCTCTAGTTGATACTGGTGCAGATCTTAATTGCATTCAAAAAGGTTTGATACCTACTAAGTTCTATAAAAAAACTAGTGAACGGTTAAATTCTGCTAATGGTAGTATGATGGAAATAAAATATAAACTTCCTAAAGTTCATATTTGCCAAGATAATATGTGTTTTAAAACTTCTTTTGTTTTAATTCGCAACTTGACAGATAAGATTATTTTGGGACTCCCGTTTATATATTTATTATATCCATTTACTACTAGTAATAATGGTTTAACGACTGAACATTTAGGTCAGAAAGTAGTGTTTGAATTCATTACTCAACCCAAAGAAAGAGATTTAAAATTTATTCAAGACGAATTTATTTCAAAATCAATAAATCTGTTAAGCTGTAAAACTTCATAGTTAAAATTTGTAAAACAAGAAATTAAATATAAACAGGTTGAAGATCTTCTCCTTCTTGAAAAGGTTCAAGATAAGATTGAAGAACTTCGTTTGTTTATGACTAAAAATCTTTGTGCTGACTCTCCTAATGCTTTCTGGCACAGAAGAAAGCATGTGATTAGGTTACCTGATGCTAAGGAATTTAAGGAACATCTAATTCCTACTAAGGCTAGACCTATTCAAATGAGTCATCAATAAATAGAGCTTTGTAAGCAAGAAATAAATGATCTGCTTACAAAAGGGTTAATTAAACATAGTAAATCGCCTTGGTCTTGCCCAGCTTTCTATGTTAATAATGAAGCTGAGAAGGAAAGAGGTGTTCCCAGGATAGTTATTAATTATAAGCCCCTTAATAAGGTCTTAGAATGGATTAGGTATCCTTTACCTAACAAAGAAGATCTCCTAAGTCGGCTTAGTAATGCTACCATTTTTAGTAAATTCGACCTCAAGTCAGGCTTTTGGCAAGTTAGTATTCATCCTAGCGATAGGTATAAAACTGTTGTGATTATCTAACTGACGAAGATCAGACGGATGATTACCCCAGTCAGACATGGAAGTAATCTGTTTAATATATAGAGAATGATAGATGATTTTAGAACTATCATTTCTATCAAAAATGGGTTTAACATGGATTGACTGTGTTTGGAGAAGAATATCCTTATAATACACGAGGGATTTATAAGGAGCAAGAGGAAGAAAGTGCCAACCAGTTGGGAAGAACTGGGCAACCAATTTAACTGGATCGTCAACGGATTTTATATTAGAATCTATATGAAATAAATTAACTGAAAAAATGGGGACATACTGAGAATGTGTATGTTGACCAGGGTTAGGGTTACTAGAGGAAGATGAAGCAAAGGGATCAATGGGCTTAGGTGACTGGGCCAAAACCGTATTGTAAGGCTAATAATGCGTCTGTATTTTATTCAAAAGTTGTAATAATGCGTCTGTATTTAGTCAAAAGGATCAATAATGCTTATGTCTTTTGTAAAAGCATTACTGTTCTTAAATAGTTAAAGATGTTTTGTAATTTTTGAGTTGTAATAAGTTTGCCTTTTCTTATCCTATATAAGAGAAGCGAAGTCATTTGTACAAGGCAGGATTAGAAATCCATTAAGAGAGTTTTGAAAGACTCAGATTCTCATCTGACTAATCTTTAACCCTCTTGCATTCTTCTTAGTTATACCATGTTAAGTTTTCTATAATCGAGTCAACTTGTAAGTTATCTTCAGTTATCTGTTTGTAAATCTTTTCATTCAATAAAAGTTCATTTATTTAAAACTGTTATTAATTCATATGAACTGCTGTTATCATTTCTTATAGTTATATGTTGGCCGATTTATCGGTCAATATATTCGCGCAAGTATACGCGGCCAGCAAGTAATAAAGAGTAAGTAAAGATCGTTCCCACGGAGAATTAATGGATAATAGGTCGCCAAAGCACTAGCTCATAATCATCTCAATCTTATTTAAACGGGCGAGAAGGAGAATGAATTATTAAAGCTAAGTTAAATTAGGCAAGAATTAAAATATGCAATAACTAATCCTAGGGTAAATTCAGATAATGAAAACATGGGATTACAATTTCCCCCAACACTTCGTTCGAATCTTTTAACTCTCTCACTTAGAATAATAAGCACCTAGAATTGAATAAATAAACTATAAAAATAAATCGGCCAAAATATAACTATAAAAAATGATAACAGCAGTTCATATGAATTAATAACAGTTTTAAATAAATAAACTTTTATTGAATGAAAAGATTTACAAACAGATAACTGAAGATAACTTACAAGTAGACTCGATTATAAAAAACCTAACATGGTATAACTAAGAAGAAGGCAAGAGGGTTAAAGATTAGTCAGATGGGAATATGAGTCTTTCAAAACTCTCTTAATGGATTTCTAATCCTGCCTTGTACAAATGACTTCGCTTCTCTTATATAGGATAAGAAAAGGCATACTGATTACAACTCAATAATTACAAAACATCTTTAACTATTTAAGAACAGTAATGCTTTTACAAAAGACATAAGCATTATTGATCCTTTTGACTAAATACAGACGCATTATTATAACTTTTGAATAAAATACAGACGCATTATTACAACTTTTGACTAAAACGACCAGATGGCCGACAAAGAAAACATGACTCAGCTAAAATACAAACCGACTTTACTTTAACTTTCGGCTACTTTTGAAAAAGGAGTACGCGTTGATGATGACTATTTTGAAAGCAACAGTCTCTGTCTGCTGCTTGAAAACTTATGTAACTGTAGGCATCCTAGGCAAAAGAATCCTGAGCATCTTGGAGGCTAATGATGCCGTATGGATCATCAGGACTAGAAGCTTCTTGACTTTATTTTGACGAAGATGAAGAGCAAATTGAGGGAACATTATCCTCACTAAGCTTATCAACTCGTTTTTGAATGAGGCGAGCTAATTGTTTTAACTCAGCATTAGAACAATGATCAATATTCGAAAAATCTAATTTTGTGTGAGAAGATTTTTTGGATTTACTAGAAGAAGAATCCTTGGGAGGAACAGAATTAATAGGGGTAGGATTAACCGAAAATTCCTTCTGGACTTGACCAATAATGCGATAAATATCAAATTTATCCCACCATTTAATAGAAAACTCACGAGTCAAATAGGTCAATTGACTAATATAATTGCGAGTGATAATTGACTTGTCCTTGTTTGACTCAAGATTAATTTCAGTAGTAGGAGAATAAAAACCATAATTCCATTTAAGGATCCATGTAACTTTATATTTACGGATAAACTGAAGAAGAACTGGAATACAATTATTTTTAGGATTGTTAGGACTTCTACAGGAAAAAAGATTAAGAACTGACTGAAGCTTAATGGGCAAGACACTATAAGTGAGACCAAATATTTCCCACTATAGAGTAAACCAATGAGGAATTTAACTTTTGAATTTGTGGTCAAACTGAAAGAACCACGAATGACTGAAAAAGGGAGTTTGGAACAAGAAGACTCTATTCCAAGCTTCCATATAATCATAATAGCAAAACTGGCTATTGTGATTATCTAACTGGCAAAGATCAGACGGATGATTACCCCAGTCAGACATGGAAGTAATCTGTTTAATATATAGAGAATGATAGATGATTTTAGAACTATAATTTCTATCAAAAATGGGTTTAACATGGATTGACTGTGTTTGGAGAAGAATATCCTTATAATACACGAGGGATTTATAAGGAGCAAGAGGAAGGAAGTGCCAACCAGTTGGGAAGAACTGGGTAGCCAATTTAACTGGATCGTCAACGGATTTCATATGAGATTCTATATGAAATAAATTGACTAAAAAATGGGGACATACTGAGAATGTGTATGTTGACCAAGGTTAGGGTTACTAGAGGAAGAGGAAGCAAAGGGATCAATGGGCTTTGGTGACTGGGCCAAAACCATATTGTAAGGCTTTGGAACAGTACCAAGAATAGTATACCTATTAGCTACATCAAGAGGAGTAACTGGGGTAACTGGATGAGGGATTACGGCTCCCTTGGGCCTTTGACTTGGGCCAGGAGGGGGCCGAACAACATTTTTCCCACCTCTCACACTCATTTCGCTTGAGTACCTGAATTAATAAATTCTCTGGTAAAAAAAATCAGGAACAGAATTTTGACTTCCTTTAATATATTCAATATCGAAATCAAAAATGCTCAAAAGAGATTGCCATCAGGCAAAAATGTGCTTAGCAGCAATATTTTTTTACATCCTTTTCTAAAATATATTTAGCTGACTTGCAGTCAATTCGAACAAAAAATCTTTGATTTAATAAATTATTTTGAAATTTACTAATACATAAAACTAAAGCTAAAATCTCTTTTTTAATTGTACTATAATTAACTTGAGCCTGATTCCACGCACTAGAATGAAATCAAACAATTTATTCAGAGGAAGCAGGAGTTAATTTCTGCTTCAGAATGCCACCAAAACCAATTTCAGAGGCATCAGTTTCAACAATTTTAAAATCAAAATTAAAAATCAAAATTCATTGGCGGAAGAACGTAGTTCTTGATTTAATTCGGGAAGAGTGACTTCTCTATCGGGGTTTTTAAATCTTTCCAAGGTTTTATTAAGGCTGATAACAGGTTTATCTTTACCCTTAATAACCTTATTCTTTCCAGAATTATTTTTAGAAAACAATTCCTTTAACTATTTCATGTATTGTAATTTTAACTCTTCGTCAGTAATTTTACTAATTAACTCAATTAATAAAGAGCTTTCTTAGTCATCTTTGCTAAGAACATTAATAGTCTTACAGCAATTAGACCTGCAATTATCAGTACAAAGAGTGACTTCGTTTTCTTCACTAGGAGTTTGATTATCTTCATCATTACTAGAGGAATAAGGAATATCAGAATAATTATTACTATCAACATCATTCTTTACCCTATATATATATATATATAGACAGAAAAGTAGTCAACCAAGACTGAAAAGATAACCCATTATGGTGAATGTTGCTTATATATATGTATATATATATATATATATATATATATATATATATATATATATATATATATATATATAGAAGCAGTAAAAAAGCCACAGAACGATCCAGGCCGAACTGGAATGTAAATATAAATATATATATATATATATATATATATATATATATATATATATATATATATATATATATATATATAGACAGAAAAGTTATTAACCAAGACTGGGAGGATAACCCAGTGTGGTGAATGTTGCTTATTTATGCATATATATATATATATATATATATATATATATATATATATATATATATAAGTAGTAAAAAGACCACAGAATGATCCAGACCGAACTGAAATATAATATATATATATATATATATATATATATATATATATATAAGCAGTAAACTACCTCGAATTTAACATCCGGGCTTGACAGAATTAAAAAGTTAGTATATATACAGTTAAATATATACAAAAAAAGCCAAACCCGGACTAGGAAGATAACCTAGTCCGGCGAAGTTGCTTAATATGAAGATGCAAGTATATAAAAGCTGTTGGAAGCGACGGATCGTCAATCTGAGTTGTAAAAATGCCAGAAAATGCGTTTAGGTACTAAAATGTACCAAAAGTTGACAAAAACGACCACAAAACTGAGTTCCGGGCATATTAAGAAAACAAAACTTGATATGCAAGTGTATAAAAGTGCGAAGAAGTAATAATAACTTTCTGATCGTAAAAATACTCACAATAGACTGCTACACGAGCTTTTTGCCAAATCGTAGGCTTTAAACGTCCAAATCTACCGGTTATGTTTTGATATGTGGTAGTATGTGGGTATATCTAAGTGTTAGAGTGAAAAAATGTGGGTTTAGAAGACAAGAAAATGGCTGAAAAACCAAATGGGCAGGGGTTCAGAGTTTTTTTCTTTTATTTAAATGAGTTGGGGGTGAGCTCATATATATAGACCCAGGAGCCTCCACTCTACCTACTACTGCCGCAGGTAGAGGTGCGGCTCCACGTGGCAGGGACCATGTGGGTGGTCCAATTGCATCGAAGTACGTGCACTCCAAGCAATGCGATGTGAGGTTCGAAACTTTCTAACTTTTGATCGGAGCGTCCGTTTGAGGCGTGCTGTACCTTTCCGAAAAGCTCTCGCCGAGAGTGTTACAATAACATGTGATAAAACATTTTTGGGTCCAAGAAGATGGGTTCATAACCAGGTCTTTGATTCCCCGTAGTTTATCCGTTGAGCTGTCTTGTGCTGTTTGCACTCGGGATCATTGTTATGGTTCGTTCTGACCTTGGTGGGATTAATTCAGCTTGATTTTGACCGAATCGGCTTAAAGTTGGTAAAATGATCGTTTTACCACTCCCGGGGTTGCCGTAAGTGTTGGCATGGCGTTCGACTGACTTTCTGGGGTTGTTTCCAAGATTTGGATCCCATTCGAGTCTGTTTGTCCTCAGTGTTGTCTCTGAGGCTGACTTGGTCCCTCTAGGTTTTCCTCTGGAGATGTTGTGATGCTTCATGATTGTTTTTGAAGTTAACCTGACCTCCCGGGTTGAGACCGGGGATGACCTATACCTCCAGGGTTGACATCGGGGCTGACCTGTCCTTCCCGGGTTGGGACCGGGGCTGACCTGTACCTCCCGAGTTAAAACTGGGGCTAATCTGTACCTCCCAAGTTGAGACCGGAGCTGAACTGTACCTCTTGGGTTGAGATCGGGGCTGACCTGTACCTCTCGAGTTGAGACGGGGGATGACCTGTACCTCCCGGGTTGAGACCGGGGCTGACCTGTACCTATCGATTGAGACCGGGGCTAACCTGTACTTCCCGGGTTGAGACCGGGGCTGACCTATACCTCCTAGGGCTGACCTGTACCTCTCGGGTTGAGACCGGATCCTGACCTATACCTCCCGGGTTGAGACTGAGGCTGACCTGTTCCTCTCAGGTTGAGATAGGGGCTGACCTGTACCTCCTGGGTTGAGACCGGGGATGACCTGTACCTCTCGGGTTGAGACGGGGGCTGACCTGTAGCTTCTGAGTTGAGACCAGTGCTGATATGTGCCTCCCGGGTTGAGACCGGGGCTGATTTGATGGCCCGGTATTGAGATCGGGGTTGATTTGATGGCTCGATATTGAGACCGGGGTTGAGTTGATGGCATGGTATTGAGATCAAGGTTGATTTGACGGCCTAATATTGAGACCGAGGTTGAGTTGATGGCCTGATATTGAGTCCGGGGTTGATTTGACGACCCGCTATTGAGACTGGGGTTAAGTTGATGGCCCGATATTGAGACCAGGGTTCATTTGATGGCCTGGTATTAAGACCAAGGTTGATTTGATGGCCTGGTATTGAGATCGGGGTTGATATTATAACAATTTTGCCCTCCTACAGTGTTAGTAACAGGGAAAGAAAAATTTCGAGTGTCTACAGATCCCCCTCTTTATCATGTTCATGCAATGTAGTGGAATGAACATGATAAAGATTAGTAAACACGGGGAATTCACATGCAAAGGGGAGGCAATGCATGGCATGATATGCGATGAATGTTAGATACCTTTAAGGGGGTAGGGTTATCACTGATTGATTACATTAGTTTTTGTTGGGGATAACGTTACCCGTGATAACCCTTTTGGCGGCACTGTCAGATGATTACTGGTAGGATAACCACTGATAGGTTATCATAGTTAGGCTATCACAGATTATTCTCGTCTCATTCTGCTGGGGATGACGTTATCCGTGATGAACCTGCCAACTTTGATGAAGATGATATTATTGATGCTACCTTGGTTTGAGACCAATGGTTTTCCATGTCTGTCAAGATCCTTCACAAGGCATATTTTCCTTCCCAGTTGATGTCATCGTATCTTTCTGCCAGTTTTTCTCCCAGGGATATATCTCGGCTATCGAGTACCTCAATTCTTTCGATGCCTATCTTGATGATAACTTACACCGATAGTTTGAAACAGGGGTGTTGAATCATCAATCCTTCTTGGTGCTCCCTTCGAGGATGTGTATAACAGATTCCATCATCAAGGATGGATTATTATATTGCTTCCATCACCGGATCACTTCCGATGCTTCGCGGGGTTGTGCCAATGGCTGAAATATCGCTGGCGTTGAGCCACCGGCCGATACTTCGTTGGGGTTGAGCCAACGGCTGATACTTCATTGGGGTTGAGCCAACGGCTGACACTTCATTGGGGTTAAGCCCACGACTGAACTGTCATCGGTCTGTACCCGACGCTTCGCTGGGGTTGAGCCAACGGCTTTACTGTCATCAGTCTGTATCCGACGCTTCGCTGGGGTTGAGCCAACGGCTGAACTGTCACCGATTTGTACCCATTACTTCGCTGGGGTTGAGCCAACGACTGAACTGTCATCATTCTGTATCCGATGGTTCATTGGGGTTGAGCCAACAGCAAAACTGTCATCTGTCTGTACCCGATGCTTCGTTGGGGTTGAGCCAACGGCTGAACTGTCACCGATCTGTACCTGATGCTTCGAAAGTGGCAGTTTTGCACAGTTTTTCGGCAGTTTTTCAGTATTCTTCATCATTGGTCCCCGAACATTGCTTTGGGATGAATACCAATGGCTTTCAAGAAATTCCCCTTTATGTCAGGATTACGCTGCTTAAACGCAGGATTTTCAGGACAAACCGCTTAATCGCGTAGCAATTTTTCTTTAGATTTAACTTGGCAGTTCATATGAACTCCGTTTCAACTCGAACTGAACCGAGCCGAAGGGAGCGGGGCCCACCTTGGGGACTCGCAGGTAGAGGTTCGACAATCGTAGGTGGGCCTGCTTCTACATGTGGCTTTATATTGGCTGTGGGAATTCATTTTAAATCAGTTTCATTTCGAGTTTCAAACGGAATCCGATTTTCTTTTTTAGATCTACTGAGTTCGGGCAGCCTTTTTTAGATTTCGTCAGTTCCCACGCGTTCATCGCATTGCAGGTAACGTTTTACATCCTTTTTCGCAAGTTTTGACTGTTAAAAGCATGTAAACCACGTAGGGTGCTTTCAGACGCAATGTATGAAAAATGTATGCCTATATGGTCTGCTAAAAATTTTCTAACTTCATATGTATGCATATTTTACTGTAATGCACGTTTTGACGTAAGAAAATTTAGATTCTGAGACAGTCATATTTTGCTCTTTTTGATCAGTTTACTCATCCTTTTTTAGGCCTAGTGAGCCTGTATTTTCAACTAAAAATATCCATAGTAATTTGGCTACCATGCGAAGTTTACTTTTGATTTTATTTAATAAATATGAACTGTTTCTGTTTTTGGGAAGGTGTGCTACTGAATGGCCACCTAGACATGCCTGTGTGCATGCAGACAGTCCATTTTACAAAGAGGACTCTGGAGAAATTTTTTCAAAAGCCCGAGCATTTAATAAACATATAATTTTGACTCTACTAGGGATTTTTGACTGACTAGTACATGCTTTTAGGGTTTAGCTTATGAAAAACATGCAGTTTTGACTATACGGGGGATTTTTTTTACTGACCCATGCATGTTTTAAGACTTAAAAATGCATAAAATACTGATTTAAATTAATAAGCCATAGGTTTTAGGCTTACCACACCATTTCTGAGGTGATTTTGACACTTTGTCCAAGTGATGGACCGAGACAGACCCGACAGTGTTAGCAGGGTAGTTTCAGGCGTTAAATAGAGGCGAGCTTCTGATGTTCCTTAGCCACGTCTAGCTCGATCGCCTCGCAAATTAGCAGAGTCAGTGATCTGTCCATCTCAGGACGAGTAGCCGATTGATATTGATGATGAGGAGGCTCTTTTTGCTGCTCCTGCCCCAGCTCAGGCCCTATGTGCGGAGCTTCCGGGCATTGTTGTGCCGACCCAGGAGTTGCGGGAGACATGAGTCGTCATCCATCGAGGTTTCTCCATGCCAACGAGGTGACTTGAAGTTTTATTCTCTCTAGATTCTCTTTCTTTCTTTTACCATTCTTGGGGCACAGGTTTTTGACATGGGTTAGTTTTTGATGCAGGTTCCCAGCTTTACGCAGCCCAGAGGGAACTGGTTTAATGTGCACTCCCTTTACCATACTTTGCACCAGAAGTATAGGGATATCGTTGACGGCTGGGGTTTTCAGGTCTTCTTCTCTATTCTTCCTCGCCGTTGCCCCTGGGGTTATATGAGAGCTTTGTCTGAGCACTGGTTCGACCAGACTCAGTCTCTTCATTTGTTGGACTGTGAGGTGATGATGACGCGTATGGATTAGAGGTTCATGGTGGGCAATGAGTTCGAGGGTGAGCCAGTGTCTGTCGTGGCTAACATCACACCCATTGCCGTTCGGTCCTTGCTGGGAGTTCTTGCGACGGCGATCAAGGGTCGGACGGTCCAATCGGGTCCCTTGAGCATAAATGCCTAGAGTGGGGCTTTACTTGAGCCTCTGCCTGATGATCAGAGGGTTAAGGATCGCATCTTGAGGCAATTATTTCTGGTGATCATCAAGGGTTGTTTTGTGGCCGACAACTCATCGACTGTGTCTTTCGCCCTGGTCAGTGCTACCCGACATGTAGAGCACCTCAGAGACTTTGATTGGGGTTGTTTTGATTGCCTATTATGAATTTTCTACATTTCATCGTATACAACTGGTGTGCTGTCGTAGACAACCAAAAATAAACCTTACTGCGAACGATAATAATGTAGTAGTGCAAGTAAGAGTCGATCCCACAGAGACTGATTAATCTATTTTTATATACTTTGTATTCCAAAAGAGGGGATTTTTGAATATTATTAATTAAAATAATCTAAAGTGTAAAATACTGTAACGAATTAAATCAAGAGAACAAACCTTGGGTTAAGTCAACTTCCACCTTAGCAACATACACTGATCATTGACTCAAGCATACACAATTAATATTTTGAATATTCATCGTTAAAATCACTTTCATGTCTTTCCTTAATTTTAGTTAGATAGAAGCAAGCGATCTAAATAACCCTAACTACTAAACAACTTCAGACAAGCGCTAAAAGTTTAATCTAGTAGAAGCTTTAAGAATAAAAAAAATCGATGAAGCTAAACAACACAAGCACAAGCGGTTGCATTTAATTTAGTTGAATATTTTTCCTAAGATATAATAATCTCGTGATCTGCAGTCAATTATTAATCTTAGTTGCTTCGCAAATTAGAGTGACCAAACAATTACGGATCCGATATCTAATTTAGCAGTAGATTTCAATGAATAATAAACTAGTGTGCACTCTAGAAATTAATCAAATCAATCATATAATTCAAGCACAGAAAAATAAACAATACTCAAAATAATAATTGAACAATTAAAATTAAATAGATCTCACAGTGTATTTAATCCAAGGCTTCCGTCTTCTTAATCCAAGAACAATAAATTAGCCGCACATGGCTATGAAAACACCAAGAATTATAGAGAGAATTATTTTATTGAATAAGTACAAGATATATGATGAGATCTCAAGCCCCTTATTTATAATATATATTAAAACATAAGTCTCCATATGCCCTAGCCTTGCTTCCATGAGTCCAATTCGCAAAAGGGAAAGCAACTGCTGTGTTCCGCCTCCCCGCTGGGGCGGGAGTCTCCAATTGCAATGCCCCGCTGGGGCGGGTTGGACCTGCCCAGCTTCTTAACGTGAATCCTGCTGCTGATTTTGTGGCTCCCATTTGTGGTACACGTGGGCCATGATAAGTTGGATACATGATATCTTGCATGTAATTAAAAAGTTACCCAAACATGAATGCAAAGCATATTAACTAAGCCCATCTGCTGAGTTGATTTTCATTTGCTAGCTTGCTTCCAATCAACGTGGGCTCCCCCACTTATTAAGTGGACTTAAGCTACTCCTTTAATTAATAAGTCAACCGTGGGCCATTCCTTAAGAAGCTAGGAATCCTTTGCAAGCTTGCATGCACGTGAGGTGCTTAAGTATCATTCATTTAATTGCTTGAAACCGTGGGCCTATGTGAACAAATATGCTAATTACAATTCAATTACCATAATGCTACTCTAGAATCCGTGACCTGCTAAGAGAAGGAACGTGAGCTGCTTGTTTCTTTGCATGACGTGGCCCACTTCAATTTACTTCCCTTCCAATTCTTTTCTTTTGTCCACTGCTAAGCCCATTTCGTTCACTTGGTTTAATCCTACCAAATATAAACAAAATGAATA
The DNA here is from genome assembly GCA_020205555.1 of Panax stipuleanatus. Taxonomy (NCBI): domain Eukaryota; kingdom Viridiplantae; phylum Streptophyta; class Magnoliopsida; order Apiales; family Araliaceae; genus Panax; species Panax stipuleanatus. Next base: position 43,506,417 of record CM035117.1, on the reverse strand, counting down.
TATTTAAGTACAAAATAAATATAAAAGATTAAGTATTAAAGGAATAAAATATAACATATTTCATCCTTATCAAATTCCCCCACACTTATCTTTTGCTCGTCCTCGGGCAAAACAAAAATAAACTGTACCACAGAAATTCAACTAAACAAATACGCCAAACTTAAGCCACGAGTTATTATGGATTTCAACATTGACCTCAAAGATTCAAAATAATAACTCTTGGGCAACTTCAAAATAATATATCATCCGAAACCCAACTTTACTTATTAATCTTACTTTATTCTCAACCCTTTGTGCGTGTGTGAATTCACATGTATCAAACCAATCAGACTACAACAAAATTTATAAAATTGAAACCTTAAAGGAGAAAGATAAACTCAACCACTTGTTTTCCCACCAATTTTCAGTTAACATCAGCAGATAACCTCAAAGGATCAAAAAGTTTTTCTTTCTTTCTATATTTTTTTCTTTTTCTTCGGTAAGTGCATTTTATGCTCTATCTTACCTGCGAGTGCATTTTACGCTCCATCTCGCATGTCATGTGTTTATGAGTGAGTGCGTTTTACGCTCCATCTCAGCTCACCACATGAATCATCATCATTTTTTTTTCTTTTAATTAATTTTTTTTTCAATCTTGCAAAATTTGCCTAAATCATTTCCCTTTTCTTAAACAGTACAGCATATCAACTTTGAGTAGTGATCAAACAATTGAGAGAGTTCAAAATTTCTTCCATAGACGTTCAATCAGATAAATTTCTTCCAAGTCAAAACTAGGTCGAACAAATGGATATGTGCTTAATAGTGAAGGGTCTCAAATAAAGTAGTGATCAATAAAGAAAACTTGAATTTAGATTACCCAACGTCTATCAGTCTTCCAAGAAGTTATCACAAAGAAATCAAAATTTTATCATTGGTCAAAAATTAAAATTCAAAATTAACTTATTGCTCAAGTGACATATCCTAAAACTACTCCCTTTTCGTAGGAAACACGATTGCACTTAGCATGTGCAACAAGCCTTTAAACCCCAAGGTTACCCCAAGTGGACGAGTTTTGTCTCGTGAGGGTTTGCAGTGAATATACCCACAAAATTCAAAATAAATATAATAAAAAATAAAAAATTTGAAAAATATCTAAATGCTTCCCCCCACACTTAAAACTTACATTGTCTCTAATGTAAAGTAAAATGCAAAGAAAAGTAGAGAGATACTCCCCTATGGGTTGCCTCCCATGCAGCGCCTTTGTTTATGGTCGTTGGCTCGACCCAACATTTCCTTTGAGTAAACTCTTGTAGACCGGATCCTTTAAGATCCACCTTCTCCATTTTCTTCTCGCAGAAACCCTCATAAAGATATGCAGTCGACTAGGAAGAGGAATCAAATTCGAAATTGGTGCCTGCAAAACAGAGGGTAAAGACTTCGCGTTAGAATTCGACAATTTAGCATAAAAGTTGTTACCTGATTTTGGATCATCAGCCACAGTTGTTACAGTTGCTTGCAACTTGGTGTTCAATGTCATATTTGCACTTTCCAATTTATCCTTACCATCAAGTTCAAGAATTTCCTGCGCTAAAGGGTTAATCACATCAACTGAATAAACAGATTTATCATCAGTGGGGTATTGCATGGCATCATAAATATTGAATTTAACAATTTCGCCATCAAATTCCATTGAAAGTGTACCACTATGAACATCTATTTTAGTCTTTGATGTCTTTAAAAATAGTATTCCTAACAAAATAGGAGCATTTTGGTCACCGTTTTCCATATCAAGCACATAAAAATCAGTAGGAAAGATCAAATTATTGACTTGCACAAGAACATCCTCAATTACACCTTTGGGAAAGACATTAGATCTGTCAGCCAGCTGTATTACAACTCCAGTTTTATTTAAAGGTTCCAGTGATAGATTAGCATATATAGAGTATGGCATGACATTTATCGAGGCTCCTAAATCTAACATGGCTTTTTCAATTTTAGCGCTACCTATCGTGCACGAAATAGTGAACATACCCGGATCTGGACACTTAGTAGGTAGCTTTCTTTGAATGACTGCGGAAACATTTTCTCCTACCCTCACCTTTTCATATTTTTTCATTTCCTGTTTCCTCTTATGTGTGCACAATTCTTTCAGAAATTTAGCATAACGTGGCACTTGTTTAATAGTATCTAACAATGGAATATTTACCTCGCATTTACGAAAAGTTTCATATAAATCTGAATTTTCTCGTATTTTCTATTTTCTGTTAAAGCAAGAGGGAAAGGAGGTACCAGTTTATATTCAGAGAGAGGAGGAAATTTACGCTTTGGTTCACCCTTGTCATTCAAAACACTGCTGTCTGTTTCTTCTTTTTTCTTATCTGCATTGTCTTGATTTTGTGGTGTAAGCACTGTCTTCTCTGGAATTACTATCTTTTTACCATTCCTTAACGTGATTGCACTTACATTTTCTTTTGGGTTCACCACTGTTTGGGAGGGTAATTTTCCTGAACTTTGTGCCTCCAATCGAGTAATTGCAGTTGCCATTTGTCCCACTTGTGTACCCAAATTGTGAATACTTGCCCTCGTTTCCTATTGAAAATTTAAAGTGTTAGTGGCAAGCGTTTTAACAATATCTTCTAAAGACATACTAGGGTTGGAAGATTGGCCCTGTTGTTGTCTATTGGGGTACGTCGATTGGTAATGCTGCTGATGATTTGGAAAATTTTGAGGTGCTGGTTGACTTGCTTGTTGGTTCCCGTAGCTAAAGTTAGGATGATCCCTCCATCCAGGATTATATGTATTTGAAAAGGGATCAATTTCCTTTGAGGTTGCCCCGGAAACCCTCCTGCTGCATTTGCCTGTTCAACGGATTCCTTTTGAAGAATTGGACATGCATCTGTCGGATGTCCTACTACCGTACAAATCCCGCAAGCTTTTACCTGCTGTGTGTTACCTGCACCCAGTTGACGAACAAGAGAAGTTAAACTCGCAATTTGTTGTTCAATAGAAGAAATCTGTACCTCACTAGAATTCCTAGGTGCAGAACCCAGCCTAGTGCCAAATTATTGAGAATTAGCTGCCATATTAGCAATTAGATTTCTTGCAGCCTCGGGAGTCTTATCCACCAACGCTCCGCCACTAGCAGCGTCAATCATGCTTCTCTCGGTGCAACTGAGACCTTCATAAAAATATTGGATGAACAGCTGATCACTGATCTGGTGATGAGGACAACTAGCACATAATCTCTTGAAACGTTCCCAATACTCATGTAGGGATTCTCCGCTGTTCTGCCTCACACCACAAATTGACTTCCTAATGTTGGCCGCCCTTGAAGCTGGAAAATATTTTTCTAAAAACAATCTTTTAATCTCTTCCCATGTGGTGATACTTCCGGAGGGAAGATAGTAAAGCCAATCCTTAGCTGAATCTTTTAGAGAGAATGGAAAGGCTCTTAGTTTGATCTGCTCTTCAGTTACTCCGGTCGGTTTCATACTCGTGCATACCACATGGAATTCCTTCAAGTGTTTGTGGGGATCTTCACCTGCCAAACCATGAAAAGAAGGTAGAAGATGTATTAGTCCAGATTTCAATTCAAAATGAGTGTTAGTATCAAGATTAGGGAAAGTTATGCATAAGGGTTGTTGGTTCAAATCAGGAGCCGAAAGCTCTTTCAGGGTTCGATTTGCTGCCATGGCTTCCTTTTCTTCACGATTTTCCCGAGCTTCCTTCCTTAATCTACGACTAGTTCTTTCTATCTCTGGATCAAACTTTAAATCACCTTGATTAGTAGATCGAGTTTCAGGCATAAACAATCAAGGAAATTCAAATTACTTATAAAAAGAAATTAAAAATAAAATAAGAATTACAAATAAAAATAAAAATAAAAATAAAAATAAACTAAAATCAGTCCCCGGCAACGGCGCCAAAATTTGGTGTGCTGTCGCAGACAACCAAAAATAAACCTTACTGCGAACGATAATAATGTAGTAGTGCAAGTAAGAGTCGATCCCACAGAGACTGATTAATCTATTTTTATATACTTTGTATTCCAAAAGAGGGGATTTTTGAATATTATTAATTAAAATAATCTAAAGTGTAAAATACGGTAACGAATTAAATCAAGAGAACAAACCTTGGGTTAAGTCAACTTCCACCTTAGCAACATACACTGATCATTGACTCAAGCATACACAATTAATATTTTGAATATTCATCGTTAAAATCACTTTCATGTCTTTCCTTAATTTTAGTTAGATAGAAGCAAGCGATCTAAATAACCCTAACTACTAAACAACTTCAGACAAGCGCTAAAAGTTTAATCTAGTAGAAGCTTTAAGAATAAAAAAACCGATGAAGCTAAACAACACAAGCACAAGCGGTTGCATTTAATTTAGTTGAATATTTTTCCTAAGATATAATAATCTTGTGATCTGCAGTCAATTATTAATCTTAGTTACTTCGCAAATTAGAGTGACCAAACAATTACGGATCCGATATCTAATTTAGCAGTAGATTTCAATGAATAATAAACTAGTGTGCACTCTAGAAATTAATCAAATCAATCATATAATTCAAGCACAGAAAAATAAACAATACTCAAAATAATAATTGAACAATTAAAATTAAATAGATCTCACAGTGTATTTAATCCAAGGCTTCCGTCTTCTTAATCCAAGAACAATAAATTAGCCGCACATGGCTATGAAAACACCAAGAATTATAGAGAGAATTATTTTATTGAATAAGTACAAGATATATGATGAGATCTCAAGCCCCTTATTTATAATATATATTAAAACATAAGTCTCCATATGCCCTAGCCTTGCTTCCACGAGTCCAATTCGCAAAAGGGAAAGCAACTGCTGTGTTCCGCCTCCCCGCTGGGGCGGGAGTCTCCAATTGCAATGCCCCGCTGGGGCGGGTTGGACCTGCCCAGCTTCTTAACGTGAATCCTGCTGCTGATTTTGTGGCTCCCATTTGTGGTACACGTGGGTCATGATAAGTTGGATACATGATATCTTGCATGTAATTAAAAAGTTACCCAAACATGAATGCAAAGCATATTAACTAAGCCCATCTGCTAAGTTGATTTTCATTTGCTAGCTTGCTTCCAATCAACGTGGGCTCCCCCACTTATTAAGTGGACTTAAGCTACTCCTTTAATTAATAAGTCAACCGTGGGCCATTCCTTAAGAAGCTAGGAATCCTTTGCAAGCTTGCATGCACGTGAGGTGCTTAAGTATCATTCATTTAATTGCTTGAAACCGTGGGCCCATGTGAACAAATATGCTAATTACAATTCAATTACCATAATGCTACTCTAGAATTCGTGACCTGCTAAGAGAAGGAACGTGAGCTGCTTGTTTCTTTGCATGACGTGGCCCACTTCAATTTACTTCCCTTCCAATTCTTTTCTTTTGTCCACTGCTAAGCCCATTTCGTTCACTTGGTTTAATCCTACCAAATATAAACAAAATGAATATATTTAAGTACAAAATAAATATAAAAGATTAAGTATTAAAGGAATAAAATATAACATATTTCATCCTTATCAACAACTCCTCATAAGTTCATCTCGTACCATTTTATAGTACCTTCTCTCATAGCATCAAGCTATAACCACTTAGTTATTATAGACTATTTATCATTTCATAGTTCAATCTGATCAGGTCGTGATCATTGGTTTATCTTAAGGTTCTTTCCCATTATCAACTAAACTCCACTCGAATTTATTCTTATTATCTTTGTCATATTCATCTTATAGACATCGTCTTAACATTTTTATTACCGGAGTTAGGTAACTCCTGATTCTCATTCTCTAAATACTTTAAGATTCTTTTTTGAATCTTCACATTTATATTTTAATCTTTATCTTTCCCTTTCTTAGGTTATAGTCTAAGTTACTCTTACCTAAGGTTTATAACCTACAGCTCTGATACCAACCTGTGACGCCCCCAAATTCGGGTCTCTTTTATTACCTCGGATCCGGTGCAGTCACGGTACAACCATCGTTAAACTATTACATCTTTTGGTCATAATTTAAAGAATATAACTTCGCTTATTATAATTAGAATATAATTTCTTTTCATTTCTAGGATCTTGTACAACGACCCTCAACTTTTATAAGTTACAATATTGGTCATTTACCATCCCTGTCTATACATCATATTCGATGTTATAAAAATGCGAAATAATTTAAACTTTTCTATATCCTTTGAATAATATCTCTTAATGATTTCATAACTTGAATCAATTACATATTTGAATCAAATATATTATGATTCATTCTATTCGTATTACTATATAAGATTTTACATCTTGATTCGATATCCTCTATGTATTAACTAATACATCTTTACAACACGACTAGTATTAAACATCGTAAACAACTATCAAGTACATCTCCTAGAACCTAAACATGGTTCAAGAGCATAACTTTAATTAAACAGTAATCTTCTTTCAATGCTAACGAACTCTATTAATCACTTAGCACGTACTTTACCGTGGATCCTAAACATGCAAAAATGGTTATTTGCAAGAGTGAGCTCGACAGCTCAGTAATTCTAACAGTCTTCATACATCACATAGCATATAATATCATGCGCAGTTCATGCATTCATAATCGTTTAAATATACTACGCATGTTACTTCTCACATAACAGGCATATAGATTAACTTCATAAATATATCATCAAAGATTAACTTTCAAGTATCATTCATATTCCATATGCATTCCATATCAACATTCTTATAGCATAATATAATTCAACTAACAGTTATCAAATTCATATAACAAATAGGAACTGAAAGACGTGCCTGATTCGTAGTTTATCAACTACGACTTAATTGCTTAAAGTTATCTGCACTTCGTGTATTCCTACACAGTTATATAATCATGGATTTATATCCATCAATCATACATTTCATACGCTCTTAATGTAAGAACAAATATTGTTTCCTAACTTGGTTTCATTTTTACTTGAACTTAGGATAACCATGAGACTAGCTCATTCTATTATCATATTTATCTAGACAATCTTGTTTCATACCTCGCAGTCCTTAAGGACAACATATAACCATAACTTAAGACCATGCAGTTAACAAACTGCTCTAGGTCACTCTGCAGAACGGCGCAGTCGCGCTGTATTTAAGCTTGGGAGTGGCGCAGCCACGCTACTCTCTGCCAGAACAAAACTTAGGCTTTTTATTGCCCAATATAATTTCTAGCATAACATGTATTCTGATACGTACTGTAAACATACATCAAGTAGGTTGTGATCTATTTTCAATTTCATATTCAAACTACTTAGCTCCATAATGATTTATTTCAATCAATAAGGCTTAGCAACTTTCTTTAACAAGATTCGATGTTATAAGCTTTTAAACTATATTTTTGGTACTAATAAGCCTCGAATAGTAGCTCACTTGTATCTATCTTATTTACAAAGACATAACATAGTTCATTATTTGAAAACTTATTTTAAATCACACTTGAAGGGTCCAATTCATGCTTAGCTAGATGATGAACATATTCGTCATGTCTAGAGGCATAAGGCGTCTTAGTATGCATGCTAGAAAGGTCAGAATATAACCACTCTATGTTTATAAAACTTTGTTTACAAAAATTGTATGTGTTCGCCTTTGAAATCGTTTTAAACCAAGTCAAAGCAATTTAGCACATGCAAGACAACCTCAGACCATTCCTCATGCTTATGTATATCCATAACTCACATGTATGTGTATAAATATCAGAACCTTAAAAGATTCAAGGTTCGTCAAGATTTGTTTTCAAAACTCTAAGCTTTCTTTTCAAAACACTTACTAAATTAAGCTAAAGAAGTGCATTATTATTAAGGTATCACTTAACCACATATCATGTCTGTTTTCATGCATATTCAGGTCACGTATACATGTCAACAAATTTCGAACTTAGTTATCATAAGTTTTATCAAAGTATGTTTTCGAACTCTTAAGTTTTCTTTTAGAACATGTACGTTAAGTAGACTAACGCAACTCATACATGCAAGGGAATTCTAGACCACATGATAACCCTAGTCTCATGCACAACTAAGTCTTACCAACATGCTACAAATTATCAGATTTATAGCAGAAAGCACAAGCAGGTACTGATGCATAGCGTAGCTGCGTTGTTCTAAGCCTTGGGAGCGGCGCAGCTGCACTGCCCCAAAACAGACCCAGACACAGCATTTGGCGCAGTTGTGCCGTTTTGAACTGCAGGACTGGCGCAACAGCACCATCCATGGTCAATTTCAGAAACGGCTCTGCATTAGCAGAAACCAGCAACCCAATCATGCAAACCTTTACGTATAATGCTTAAACTAATCCACATTGGTTCCAACTTGCATCTATACTTAGTAAATACATAGCTATTAACTACCAAGCTAATTAACAAGAAATTCTAAGAATTCTTCAAATTAAATCTTAACAACTTAGCTGAAGAGTATTACCTCCTTTGAAGCTTGACTTTGTTAAAATCTCTCCCAATCAATTTGTTCACTCAATTATATAGTTCTCACTCTCTACTATAAACTCATTAAACATTTTAGCAACTTTAATTCATGAAGGGGAGCTTCCAATTTATAGAGGAACTCTTACCCATTTCATGACTTTTCCCACCAAATTAAACCAAAGGATGGAAAGAGAAACCATTGGCAAGCAAGAGTTGGTTGAATAGTGACATTCACTATTGGAGCCACTCCCCATTCATCATCACCACCATTTGAAATTCACTGAGTTTGAGAACTTAGATATAGGCTAGGCCAAAGGCCTATTCACGTGTGAAGAGCAATGGGACTCTCTAATTGGGAAAAGCATTTTGTTTACTCAGCTTTAGCAATTTCATGCAAGCATACATAGGTTTATTTCTTATTAAGTTAATTTTAATAACTTAATATTGCTACACTAATAAAGTTATGTCACATATACAAAAATCTACATATATGTACACCCACACATAAAAGGTATACCATATATAATAATGTACTTCATGTACATCTGTTAAATTCAATTAATATTTTAATTGGACTAGATATAAAATAGTTGGGTATTCTCAACCCATAATTTTCTATGAAATTATTATCTCAAGTACACCTAAATATTATAATGATACATAATATCAATTATATATTAACTAACCATTTATCTCCTTTTAATAATTATAGTTAAACCTCCAATTGATTTAACTTTTAATACTCAAGCTACACAAGGCTCAATTATGTAAGCTTAGTAATTAATAGACCTCAAGCTCACAAAATAATATTACTCTCAATGTCACATCTTATAATATGTTCATGATGTAATGTATTTAAATTACTTATTTATATGCTCCCATAACATATATACTTGCATTTAGCAAATAAACTAACAAACTCTACACAGCAATGCATGGCCTCTATTTATAGCCAAACTATTACCCTTCTATGGACATTACCCAAGGGGCAAAGAAGAGTTGGTGGCAAAGTCCCACCAACTACTACTATTTATTGTACCCTAGCCATTTGGATAACCATCATTGCTCTTACATGGGCTAACTTGCAAGCTTATATCTAATAACTTAATGTTTTTACCATATAATATGATAGGGTCACACATACACCCAATCATATAATCCATGTACATTTGATAATATTGACATAGTTTAATTGAGTAGTGTCACACCACGTTATTGATAGTAGTGTGCATACAAGCCAATCATATATGATGACAAAGCACATACTTTGTAAACAATCTTATTTATTTACTAATAAAATATTCATTTAAGGCATATAATTATCTACACGGTGCTGTTTTTATAATATGTAAATAACCCATAGTTTTAAGCAATGCTTTTAGAATCATGATGAGATCATGATAATGAGATCTAAATTCTTAGAAAGCTTAAAAACTAAAATAGTTCCCAATTGTGGGATTACTAAAATGGGGATTAGTAAATTCGGATAGATTGGTACATATGTTGCTTGCTCATTGGATGAGGATGACTGATCTCATGGTCATTTGTGTGGAGACACTAAAGCAAGTATGTAGGTGCTTATTGGAGAATAAGTTCACTGAACGTGACTCGCTATGGAATACCTAATGGAGTTTTACTCGCCTGTCAATAGGAATTCCTAATGTGATAGTAGTACATGTGATCCTTGGACTTGAGACCATCATAGTATCTTGTATGTAACAAATTATACTTTGACTAATTCCTTAAGGCCTTTTAAGGCATATATAGGGTATGCTTGGGTGTAATGAGTTACATATGGAGATAATGAATGATCAATAAAGAATCTACCACCTCTAGTAAAAGAGGAGATATGTCCTATGTGATTCGTTAAATGACAACCGAGGAATCCTTGGCCAAGGTAGAATGAAATTAGAAAGAGGTTTCTAATTTGCATTATTTGGAGTTGTGCATTTTCTAATCGAAATACATATGATTAAATAAATTAAGACTTGACAGTAAATCCATGTCTTATATTTAATTGGGACATTGTATGGTGGAAGGATTGAATTGTACGGTAACTATTAATTTATAGGTTCTTTTATGATTAATGTTGAAATCTATATTATTTGGAAAGTCGTTGATCGCTAGGGAGGCTTATCCCTATTGTAGAATAAATGTTATTTATTTAAATAGATTATTAGTTTAATTTGTTTATTTAAATAAGATTAGAATTGTTCTAATTGATTTATTCACAACCGGTTTATTATGGAGAACCTAAATGGTCACACCATAAAAGGAAGAAGAATTATTTAAGAAGAAAATGGCATTATAGTAATAATGCATTAAGTATAATTAATTTAATATATGATGATAGAATAAATTAAATAGCTTAATGTTTATTATTTAATATTTTAGAAATATTAAATATAAATTAATAAGAGGAGTCTTATTAATATTAATATTATTATTATTATTTTAATTCTTAAGGAGTTTAGGAATTAATATAATATCAGTACTCTCTCTCAATCCTAATAAAGATTAGGATATAAATTAATTAAAAGTATTTAATTAATTAATTAAATAAAACCCTATTCTAATTGGATTAGGAGGGTTAACCTAATATCTATATAAGAGAGTCTTATATCAGAAATAAGAAACGTGAATTTTTCAAGAGTTGGGAGTACACATATTCTATAGAGATAGAAACAAGGGTTAAGCCAATAACCCATCTTACTGAGTTCTTCATCTTCCTTGGTGGATCACCGTTAGAGGCCAAACATTTGGGTGGCTGACATTGATCAAGGGAAGGAGCCACTACAGAGGAATCAAAGGAATCAAAGGAGTAGAACTTGTACCTGAGGAAGCTTGGATCTTTAAAGGTATAATTCTATTTTTCTCCTTCCTCATTCACTGATAATTGATGCATAAGAATGATCATGGTAATGGGTTTGTATAAATTTTTGAAAACCTAGTTTTTTACGCTTCCGCCCTATTTATGTGATTTGATTGCATGATTGCGTTACGTACAAACCCAACAGTGGTATCAGAGCCAATCTTGTGCTAATTATCAGTCTATGTGATTCCATACATGTATGATATGCGATTGGATCGAGTTCTGGGCAACAAAATTTTTTCAGATTCTGCGAAGCTGCGCCGGTACAAGGCAATATTGCTGCGCAGCTGCGCCGGGTGCTGTTCCTGGTTTTCATGCTGCGCAGCTGCGCCGGTTCCCTTTACATTCTTGGCGCAGCTGCGCCACTGGACAGGAACTGAATTTTTTTTGTTTTATTTAATTAAATGAATGGTTTATTTAATTAATAAAGGTTTAAAATAAAGTTGTTTATTTTATATGAAATGAGATTTCAAAATTGCTAAAATTAAAGAGTTTAATTTGGAATTATTTTTGAATGAAATAAAGGAGTTTATTTTTCCAAAAACAAAGTTTAGCAAACTTTTGCCCATTAACTGATATTAATACATATATGGAATGAATTTATTTTCATGAGATGAATAAGTTTTATTGATACGTATGATGATATGTATGGTAATAAAAGGGATTGATTATGGACTATGACCAATGTGATTGGATTTTATTTTGGTTGAATGCTTGAATGAATGGGTTTTATAAAATGGGGTCTGCATACCTCGTCTTCTCTAGTTTTATTCTCGATGTAAATTCTATCTCCTTTCTATGTACTTCCCCTTGACTGCTGATCAAGGTTTCTATTTAATTTTAAATAGTTAATGTAATAGAGATAGTTAGAATTATTTTGAAGAAATTGGAGACCAAGGAGCAAGGAACGCGTGAAGACTCATTTGTATGGAGCCAGGGTTTAAATGTAATAGTTATATTTAAATTTAAATTCTTGCACTCCTAGGTTTGACCTTTTGGTTCACTTGGTGGCTCTAGTGAACCAAACTAGAATAAAAGTCCATAATCAATCCGGGTAGAATATAGTATTCTATATTGCATGCTAAATATTATATATATTATATTTTATACAAACATGCTTCGCATGTTTAATAAAATAACGCGTATTTTATATATATATGTGCATGCGCTCTTAAAAAGATGAGACAAATAATAACAAACCCCTCAAAGAAATAATATTAAGTCTGAAGCGTTCAAATGATATTTGGAATATCGAACGTCGCCTTCTAGCATGATTAGTTAATAGAGTATTAAATATTTAATATGAGTTTGTTGTGCTATCCACAAGGCGAGTATTGAATATTTAAGATGTTAATTAATCACATTTGATGCTTACCAAGAAAATTGAACGATCTAGTCTTGTTGTGCTATCCACAAGGACGAAAATTTTTCTTTTTTGAATTTATGGAAGTGCTAGGCTGGACTTAACTTAAATTATTTTAGTTCGGATGTGCACACACATAACCATTATGATTTAAGAGGCAAAATAAAAGGAGTTACATGGTGATGTAATTGACAAGAGTTGCCTACCTATTTATTTGTATATCGCTTGTTGTGCTATCCACAAGGTTATATACATTTGAAATGGGATCCTTAATCTCACTAGCAAATCTTTAATTAGATGTTGCCGAACTATATGAGTGAGGGTAATATAGTTTGATGAAAATAGTGGGAGATAGCAATTTAAAATAAAGACCTAAATTTATTTTGGTATGCAAAGTTAATAAAATGAATGTTTGCTAAAATGTTGTCTTTTCACATGCAGAATTTTAAAAATGTCAAAATCACTAATCTCACTACGAAGCATACTTGAAGCAAATAAGCTTACCGGCCCGAATTATGAGGACTGGCTAAGAAATCTGAGAATTGTTCTCACTGCTGAAAAGATTTATTATGTCCTAAATTCCACTATCCCTGAATCTATTTCAGAAACAGCCTCTGAGGAAGAGATTGCCACTTTCAATAAGTGGCAAGATGATGCATCTGTGGCTCAATGCATCATGCTCGCATCCATGAATAACGAGCTTCAGCGTCAGCACAAAAAAATGGATGCTCCTGCTATGCTGCTTCACCTCAAGGAGTTGTATGGTGAACAGAGTAGGACTGCTAGATATGAGATATCTAAGGAGCTCTTCCGATCTCGGATGACCAAGGGCAAAGTGAACATAAAGAAACAAAAGAAATCTGATCCAGCTAGCAAAGGAATGTGCTTCCATTGCAACGAGCCGGGTCATTGGAAGAGGAACTGCAAGAAGTTTCTGGCAAAGAAGAAGCTTGGAGAAGCTTCGACTTCCAATCAAGGTTTGTTCATGATTGAAATTAATTTTTCAGAAAGTCAAAATTCTACTTGGGTATTGGATACCGGCTGTGGTTCTCACATATGTAATAATGTGAAGGGACTGGTCAGAAGTAGAAAGCTGAACAATGATGAGGTGATCCTACGAGTGGGGAATGGAGCAAAGGTTGCTGCATTAGCTGTAGGAACTTATTGTTTAGCAATGCCTTCGGGCACATCCATTTATCTTAATAATTGTTATTATGTTCCGAATATTATTAAAAACATTATTTCAATTTCTGTATTGGATATGGAAGGTTTTGACGTTATTATAAAGAACAATGGTTGTTCTATTTATAAAGACGATGTTTTATATGGTATTGGAAATTTGCGAAATGGACTTTATACACTTGACTTACAAGAAAATATATTTCAAATTGAACAAATTAAGAAAAAGAAAAGAGATGATATTAATTATACCTATATGTGGCACTGTAGACTCGATCATATCAATGAAACAAGATTATCCAAGTTGCATAAAGATGGGCTCCTCGAGCTATCTGATTATGAATCATATCCAACTTGTGAATCTTGTCTCATGGGTAAAATGACTAAATCTCCTTTTAGTGGAAAAGGAGAGAGAGTTACATAGTTGTTGGCATTGATTCACACAGACGTTTGTGGACCTATGACAACAAGTGCACGGGGTGGGTATTCTTATTTTATTACTTTCACTGATGATCACTCAAGATTTGGATATGTGTATTTAATGAAATACAAATCAGAATCATTTGAAAAGTTCAAAGAGTTCAGAAGTGAAGTAGAGAAACAAACGGGCAAGAGTAGTAAGATACTTCGATCAGATCGAGGTGGAGAATACTTAAGCAGTGAGTTTCTCAATTGTCTCAGAGAAAATGGTATAATCTCACAATGGACTCCTCCAGGTACACCACAGTTAAATGGAGTATCTGAAAGGAGAAATCGAACACTGTTGGACATGGTTCGATCCATGATGAGTTTTACCGACCTTCCAATTTCCTTCTGGGGATATGCCCTAGAAACGGCTGCATACCTACTTAACAAGGTACCTACCAAATCTGCCCCAAAGACTCCATATGAGATGTGGAAAGGGAGGAAACCAAATCTTAAGCATGTTAAGACTTGGGGTTGTCCAGCTTATGTCAAAAAGTTTGAAAATGATAAGCTACAGACTAAATCCGATAAGTGTAGATTTGTGGGATACCCTAAAGAAATCGTAGGGTATTATTTCTATCATCCAACTGATCAAAAGGTGTTTGTTGCGAAACATGCTACCTTCTTGGAGAAAGAGTTTATCCATGAAGGGGTCAGTGGGAGCAAGATATATCTTGAAGAAGTTCAAGAACCACAAGTTACCACAGACCAAAGTCAGGTACCTAACCAAGTAGAAGAACCTACTGTACCACACCCTGTTCGTAAATCTGGAAGAGTACCGAAGATACCTGAGAGGTATGGATTCGTTATAGAGGATGACGATGAGGTACACATCATGAATGATGATGATCCATTGAATTACGAACAGGCTATGAGTAATAAAGACTCAGGGAAATGGCTTGAAGCCATGAAATCCGAAATGGACTCCATGTATGAAAACAAAGTATGGTCTTTGGTTTCACCACCTGAAGGTATTAAACCTATTGGGTGTAAATGGGTTTTTAAGAAAAAGACTGGAGCAGACGGAGCGGTAGAGACCTATAAGGCCCGACTGGTTGCAAAAGGTTTCAAACAAAGACAAGGAGTTGACTATGATGAAACCTTCTCACCAGTAGCCATGCTTAAGCCCATTTGGATTTTGCTTGGGATTGCAGCTTACAACGACTATGAGATCTGGCAGATGGACGTGAAAACGGCCTTCCTCAATGTGAAACTTGAGGAGGATGTGTATATGACACAGCCAGAGGGATTTATTTCAAAAGTTGGAACAAATCAAGTCTGTAAGCTACAACGATCCATTTATGGGTTGAAGCAAGCTTCTCGTAGATGGAACATTCGTTTTGATGAGACAATCAAAGAGTTTGATTTTATCAAAAATGAGGATGAACCATGTGTATACAAGAAGGTTAGTGGGAGCGCAGTATCATTCCTTGTATTATATGTTGATGATATATTACTGATAGGGAATGACATTCCTATGTTACAATCCATTAAAATCTGGTTATCTAAAAACTTCTCCATGAAGGACTTGGGTGAAGCATCCTATATTTTGGGGATAAAGATCTATAGAGATAGATCTAAAAGGATGCTCGGCTTATCCCAAGGAACGTACATTGATACAATGCTAAAGAGGTTTAGCATGGAAGATTCCAAAAGAGGTCTCATGCCGATGAGCCATGGAATAAATCTCTCCAAGAAACAGGCCCCAAAGACACCTGAGGAGAGAGACCGTATGAGTAAGATCCCTTATGGTTCTGCAATAGGATCTATCATGTACGGTATGATATGTACTAGACCGGATGTTGCTCACGCACTTAGTGTAATAAGAAGATACCAGTCGAATCCAGGAGAAGAGCACTGGAAGGCAGTGAAAAATATCCTAAAGTACTTGAGAAGGACTAAAGATATTTTTCTTGTCTACGGTGGGTCCGAATTAAAACTCGAGGGATTCACGGACTCAAGTTTTCAAACAGACCAAGATGACAGTAAATCTGTTTCAGGGTATGTGTTTACCTTGAACGGAGGTGCAGTGAGTTGGAAGAGTTCCAAGCAGCAAACGGTTGCTGATTCAGTGACAGAGGCAGAGTATATAGTTGCAAGTGAAGCTGCAAAGGAAGCTGTTTGGATGAAGAAGTTCATAACTGAACTTGGTGTGGTTCCTAGCATTGGAGAAGCAGTTCCCGTATACTATGACAACACCGGAGCGGTTGCACAGGCTAAGGAACCCAGGTCTCATCAGAAATCTAAACACGTGTTGCGGCGATTTCACTTGATCAGGGAGATCATTGAAAAAGGAGACGTCACCTTGGAGCGTGTAGACTCTCAAGACAACATTGCAGATCCATTTACTAAAGCTTTAACACAACAGCAGTTTGATCGTCACTTAGAGAAGATGGGTATGAGATACCATGGCGATTGGCTTTAGTGCAAGTGGGAGATTGATAGTAGTGTGCATACAAGCCAATCATGTATGATGACAAAGCACATACTTTGTAAACAATCTTATTTATTTACTAATAAAATATTCATTTAAGGCATATAATTATCTACATGGTGCTATTTTTATAATATGTAAATAACCCATAGTTTTAAGCAATGCTTTTAGAATCATGATGATATCATGATAATGAGATCTAAATTCTTAGAAAGCTTAAAAACTAAAATAGTTCCCAATTGTGGGATTACTAAAATGGGGATTAGTAAATCCAGATAGATTGGTACATATGTTGCTTGCTCATTGGATGAGGATGACTGATCTCATGGTCATTTGTGTGGAGACACTAAAGCAAGTATGTAGGTGCTTATTGGAGAATAAGTTCACTGAACGTGACTCGCTATGGAATACCTAATGGAGTTTTACTCGCCTGTCAATAGGAATTCTTAATGTGATAGTAGTACATGTGATCCTTGGACTTGAGATCATTATAGTATCTTGTATGTAACAAATTATACTTTGACTAATTCCTTAAGGCCTTTTAAGGCATATATAGGGTATGTTTGGGCGTAATGAGTTACATATGGAGATAATGAATGATCAATAAAGAATCTACCACCTCTAGTAAAAGAGGAGATATGTCCTATGTGATTCGTTAAATGACAACCGAGGAATCCTTGGCCAAGGTAGAATGAAATTAGAAAGAGGTTTCTAATTTGCATTATTTGGAGTTGTGCATTTTCTAATCGAAATACATATGATTAAATAAATTAAGACTTGACAGTAAATCCATGTCTTATATTTAATTGGGACATTGTATGGTGGAAGGATTGAATTGTACGGTAACTATTAACTCACAGGTTCTTTTGTGATTAATGTTGAAATCTATATTATCTAGAAAGTCGTTGATCGCTAGGGAGGCTTATCCCTATTGTAGAATAAATGTTATTTATTTAAATAGATTATTAGTTTAATTTGTTTATTTAAATAAGATTAGAATTGTTCTAATTGATTTATTCACAACCGGTTTATTATGGAGAACCTAAATGGTCACACCATAAAAGGAAGAAGAATTATTTAAGAAGAAAATGGCATGATAGTAATAATGCATTAAGTATAATTAATTTAATCTATGATGATAGAATAAATTAAATAGCTTAATGTTTATTATTTAATATTTTAGAAATATTAAATATAAATTAATAAGAGGAGTCTTATTAATATTATTAATATTATTATTATTTTAATTCTAAAGGAGTTTAGGAATTAATATAATATCAGTACCCTCTCTCAATCCTAATAAAGATTAGGATATAAATTAATTAAAAGTATTTAATTAATTAATTAAATAAAACCCTATTCTAATTGGATTAGGAGGGTTAACCTAATATCTATATAAGAGAGTCTTATATCAGAAATAAGAAACGTGAATTTTTCAAGAGTTGGGAGTACACATATTCTATAGAGATAGAAACAAGGGTTAAGCTAATAACCCATCTTACTGAGTTCTTCATCTTCCTTGGTGGATCACCGTTAGAGGCCAAACATTTGGGTGGCTGACATTGATCAAGGGAAGGAGCCACTACAGAGGAATCAAAGGAATCAAAGGAGTAGAACTTGTACCTGAGGAAGCTTGGATCTTCAAAGGTATAATTCTATTTTTCTCCTTCCTCATTCACTGATAATTGATGCACAAGAATGATCATGGTAATGGGTTTGTATAAATTTTTGAAAACCTAGTTTTTTACGCTTCCGCCCTATTTATGTGATTTGATTGCATGATTGCGTTACGTACAAACCCAACAGTTATTATAAACTTTATTATTTCAATTATACTTAATCATTGAAATAATTATCAACAATAATTATTAATTTAATATCCTTCATAAAGTTCACATTAATGTACCACACATAACACATTGTCATATAGAAATTAATTCTCATAATAACGTTAATCAAATCCGTTTAATCATTCCTTCATTAATTTATCTAATGAATTTCTCATCCTATCACTTAGCCACACTAGGCATATCACACAAGCTCAATATTAAGCTTATTATCACTTCCACCACAAGTTAATATTCCTTTAATATAAAGTTTGTGTGACACATGCACTTTAATACTAAGTTATTTAGCTACCTTATATACTTATAATATGTATAACCTTTATGCTTAGGATAATTAATATTTACTCTATTAATTATTTAAATTATACAATCTACGGTAAAATAATAACTTAAGTTATTTAGTATATTAAAATAACTTAGCTTTCTTTTATAGATTTAAATCTCTTGGAAATACATAAGATATAATTACTATTACGTGTTCCATCATAACATGATATAATAAGTTTTTTTATTATATTTTCTCCAATATAGGCATTAATCATAATAAAATGACTTACTCATTTTCTCAAGATATTATTTTAATATAATATCTAAGTATTATTAAAATAGTTACATGTATGACATATGTACACCTTTTATATAGAAAATAGACCATAAGTTTATTTCCTATCAATATATTACATATAGCAAATATGTTTTAATCTATTTACCCTTATTCATATTACCTCATACAAAGACATACAAGGTAATATTATTATTTAAAATAACATTATCCCTTTTATTAAAATAATTCAATATTAAAAATTATTTTAATATCCTTTATTAGAAATATATAGTAATTATTTCTCTTTCCTTTTTATAAATTGTCCCACACACAATTTGTTTAATTTATACATTTAACCATATCTCAAATATTAATTAACTCTCTAATCAATATTTATTTAAAGTTATATTGATTTAACAATGTATATATATATTTTATTAATGTCGTTCGCATGTTCACATAATATCATGCCAAGTAATATATATAAGGGCACTTACTATACTCACATACTCCACACATGTATTAACTCACTATTTACTTAAGTGATCTTAGCCCCTTACTATATTACCATAGTTAATTAAGGCTTCAACATTCAAGGTATATTATTCCATAATATAACTTGTAATTTAAATTATCCAATATTTATACTTATTAGTTAATTCTCATAATTAACTAATTCATGTTTTACTATCCCAATCCATCCATGGATAGCTTAAGTACTAATAATAACCTATATTACAAACATACTAGTTATTAATATACATACACAAGAAGATGGTGATTATACATTAAAGATATTTAATGTCACAAACTTACTCTGATAAAATAATTTTATAAATTATTTAAAGTCGATAGATAAATCTTATCCATCTTCTTACTAATTCATCTCTATAATTTATAACAAATATATAATAATGATATACATTTATTAAGCACAAAATAACTTATTACATAGCTCATATTACCTTATGTAACACAATACTACATACCTCGTATCATAATATATATTCTTATTTGAACCCATCTCATGCTTTAAGAATTTTATTTACTGAATTCTTATTTTATAATTTCTGAAAATTCGGATTATTACATCCTCTCCCCCTTATAAGGATTCCGCCCTCGGAATTACTGAAACCTCTTTTACTTGGTGCTATTCCGAATATTACATATTTTCTTGAATAATTTTATCCATTCTCTTTTTGGAAGTGTTATTATTATAACTTTCTCAATCACATTCTTCCACTTTCTCCTTTCTAAGGAACATCTACTTACTACTTTCATCCTTTAGAAGAAGAAGAAACTTCCACGATCTTTCAATAATCGGGAAGTAGTATAAATAACTCAGATTCCAAATTATGCTGAGGGGTCACAAGACCGTGAATTTTTCTCCAAGTTTACTAATGTTTCAACACAATTCTTCACACTACAAACTAGAGTGTGTATCAATCGCAAAGACTGAAAACAACCTCCATGCGTACACTAGGTGGCCGGCCTATTGTACCACCACGTTGGGCCACAACGTAGTGTGTTGTAACGACTATATGCGTTACGTTCGGAACCATTGTCCCCGAAAATATGTCCCCTTTATAGGGTTGTTCACCTCAGCTTTTTTAACATTTAAATCCGCACCAGAGCAATCTGGATTGGCATAAATATACAAGAATGCTTGAATTCCATAAATATTCTTTAACAGTCATATAGCCGAATCAAATAGCTTAGACTCTTATCAACAATCTGGACATCGATCAAATCCAATCTACTTAATTGATCTTTTTCATAGTTCAAAGGAAAAACAAAAATCTTTTTATGACATCATGATACCGTACCACCTTAGTCGTACATTGAAGATTATGTCATTTTATGACTTTATCATACTACATCATACCATCATGGTCAGATGATCTTACAATCGCTCCGGACACTAGGTTTGATTGCATTAATGACTCCATCATTTACCATCCTACACCATATCAAACGATGCATATGGTCAAAAATACATTTTGAAAGATTTTCAAATTATTTTTGTCAGCCGAAACAAATAGCATAGACATACGAATAACGGTATCGTTTTTAAAACTCATTGGTTCAGTCATCTGACCCAATGTTTTCTCAAGAAAACAGAAGTGCAAACACTAGCACGAAGTCAATAAATTTTGAAAATCTAGCATAGCTAGAAGATTTAGAAAAATCCAAATTTCTCCATCCATTTCAATATTTTACTCCATTGCTTCATCATTCTATAAATCTCCAATACCATCAATGCTTACTATACCAAAACTCTTAATTCTTGATATATATTATATCTATTCCTAGTATAGTTCATCGAACTTACCACACTATGGAAGTTCAGGAACTTACTACAATAATACGATTTTAGGAACTTGTCCTAGCAATACGTAGTCCAAGAACCAATCAGGGACTGTCCGTACGCTTAGGGGCTCAAAAATACATATGATTATGAGTCACAAACTTGTCATAGGCATGAGTCTTAAGAACTCGCACCTAATCTTAGTATTATCTAAATTTAATCTTAGAAATCTCTATCTATCAAAATAAATATGAGAAAAGAATCACCTTTTCGCCATAAGTATAACGATAGCCCGACATCAACATTCCAATGATTATCAATATGATGCACTCAGTGCAAGCACAAAACCTCCGCCCACACAAAGGTTTGTATAACTAAGCCGTCACATGAGTCCTTAATGGAAATCCAACACTTAACTCTATCTTACTCTTAACTTGCTCTTTGCTCATTTCGAATTTTCTACATTTCATCGTATACAACTCCTCATGAGTTCATCTCGTACCATTTCATAGTTCATTCTCTCATAGCATCAAGCTATAACCACTTAGTCGTTACAGACTATTTATCATTTCATAGTTCAATCTGATCACGTTGTGATCATCGGTTTATCTTAGGGTTCTTTCCCATTATCAACTAAACTCCACTCGATTTATTCTTATTATCTTTGTCATATTCATATGATAGACATCGTCTTAACATTTTTATTACCCGAGTTAGGTAACTCCTGATTCTCATTCTCTAAATACTTCAAGATTCTTCGAATCTTCACGTATATATTTTAATCTTTATCTTTCTCTTTCTCAGGTTATAGTCTAAGGTACGCTTACCTAAGGTTTATAACCTACAGCTCTGATACCAACCTGTGACGCCCCCAAATCCGAGTCCCTTTTATTACCTCGAATCCGGTGCAGTCACGATACAACCATCGTCAAACTATTACACCTTTTACTCATAACTTAAAGAATATAACTTCGCTTATTATAATTAGAATATAATTTCTTTTCATTTCTAGGATCTTGTACAATGACCCCCAACTTTTATAAGTTAATATATTGGTCATTTACCATCCCTGTCTACACATCATATTCGATGTTATAAAAATGCGAAATAATTTAAACTTTTCTATATCCTTTGAATAATATCTCTTATTGATTTCATAACTTGAATCAATTACATATCCTTGAATCAAATATATTATGATTCATTCTATTCGTATTACTATATAAGATTTTACATCTTGATTCGATATCCTCTATGTATTAACTAATACATCTTTACAACACGACTAGTATTAAACATCGTAAACAACTATCAAGTACATCTTCTAGAACCTAAACATGGTTCAAGAGCATAACTTTAATTAAACGGTAATCTTCTTTCAATGCTAACGAACTCTATCAATCACGTAGCACGTACTTTACCGTGTATCCTTAACCTGCAAAAAGGGTTATTTGCAAGAGTGAGCTCGACAGCTCAGCAATTCTAACAGTTTTCATACATCACATATAATATAATATCATGCGCAGTTCATGCATTCATAATCGTTTAAATATAATACGCATGTTACTTCTCACATAACAGGCATAGAGATTAACTTCATAAATATATCATCAAAGATCAACTTTCAAATATCATACATATTCCATATGCATTCCATATCAACATTCTCATAGCATAATATAATTCAACTAACAGTTATCGAATTCATATAACAAATAAAAATTGAAAGACTTGCCTGATTCGTAGTTTATTAACTACGACTTAACTGCTTAAAGTTATCTGCACTTCGTGTATTCCTACACAGTTATATAATCATGGATTTATATCCATCAGTCATATATTTCATACTCTCTTAAAATAAGAACAAATATTATTTCCTAACTTGGTTTCATTTTTACTTGAACTTAGGATAACCATGAGACTAGCTCATTCTATTATCATATTTATCTAGACAATCTTGTTTCTTATCTTGCAGTCTTTAAGGACAACATATAACCATAACTTAAGACCATGCAGTTAACAAATTGCTCTTGGTCACTCTGCAGAACGGCGCGGCCGCACTGCATTTAAGCTTGGGAGTGGCGCGACCGCGCTACTCCCTGCCAGAACCAGACTTCGGCTTTTTATTGCCCAATATAATTTCTAGCATAACATGTATTCTGATACGTATTGTAAACATACATCAAGTAGGTTGTGATCTATTTTCAAGTTCATATTCAAACTACTTAGCTCCATAATGATTTATTTCAATCAATAAGGCTTAGCAACTTTCTTTAACAAGATTCGATGTTATAAGCTTTTAAACCATATTTTTGGTACTAATAAGCCTCGAATTGCATGCTCACTTGTATCTATCTTATTTACATAGACATAACATAGTTCATTATTTGAAAACTTATTTTAAATCACACTTGAAGGATCCAATTCATGCTTAGCTAGATGATGAACATATTCGTCATGTCTAGAGGCAAAAAGCGTCTTAGTATGCATGCTAGAAAGGTCAGAATATAACCACTCTATGTTTATAAAACTTTGTTTACAAAAATTATACGTGTTCGCCTTTGAAATCGTTTTAAACCAAGTCAAAGCAATTTAGCACATGCAAGACTACCTCAAACCATTCCTCATGCTTATGTATATCCATAACTCACAACATGTATGTGTATAAATATCAGAACCTTAAAAGTTTCAAGGTTCATCAAGATTTATTTTCAAAACTCTAAGCTTTCTTTTCAAAACACTTACTAAATCAAGCTAAAGAAGTGCATTATTATTAAGGTATCACTTAACCACATATCATGTCTGTTTTTATGCATATTTAGGTCACGTATACGTGTCAACAAAGTCCGAACGTAGTTATCATAAGTTTCATCAAAGTTTGTTTCCGAACTCTTAAGTTTTCTTTTAGAACATGTACGTTAAGTAGACTAACGCAACTCATACATGCAAGGGAATTCTAGACCACATGATAACCCTAGTCTCATGCATAACTAAGTCTTACCAACATGCTACAAATTAACAGATTAATAGCAGAAAACACAAGCAGGTAATGGTGCATGGCGCTGCTGCGTTGTGCTAAGCATTGGGAGTGGCGCAGCTGCGCTGCCTCAAAACAGACCAAGACATAGTATACGGCGCAGCTGCGCCATCCATGGTCAGTTTCAGAAACGGTTCTGCATTAGAAGAAACCAGCAACCCAATCATGCAAACCTTTACGTATAATGCTTAAACTAATCCACATTGCTTCCAACTTGCATATATACTCAGTAAACACATAGCTATTAACTACCAAGCTAGTTAACAAGAAATTCTAAGAATTCTTCAAATTAAATTTTAAGAACTTAGTTGAAGAGTATTACCTCCTTTGAAGCTTGACTTTGCTAAAATCTCTCCCAATCAATTTGTTCACTCAATTACAGAGTGCTCACTCTCTAATATAAACTAATCAAACATTTTAGCAAATTTAATTCATGAAGGGGAGTTTCCAATTTATAGAGGAACTCTTACCCATTTCATGACTTTGCCCACCAAATTAAACCAAAGGAAGGAAAGAGAAATCATTGGGCAAGTAAGAGTTGGTAGAATAATGACATTCACTATTGGAGCCACTCCCCATTCATCATCACCACCATTTGCAATTCATTGAGTTTGAGAACTTAGATATAGGCTAGGCCAAAGGCCTATTCACGTGTGAAGAGCAATTGGACTCTCTAATTGGGACAAGCATTTTGTTTACTCAGCTTTAGCAATTTCATGCAAGCATATATTGGTTTCTTTTTTTATTAAGTCAATTTTAATAACTTAATATTGCTACACTAATAAAGTTATGTCACATATACACAAATCTACATATATGTACACCCACACATAAAAGGTATACCCAGATATAATAATGTACTTCATGTACAATGGTTAAATTCAATTAATATTTTAATTGGACTACATATAAAATAGTTGGGTATTCTCAACCCATTATTTTCTATGAAATTATTATCTCAAGTACACCTAAATATTATAATGATAATTACTATCAATTATATATTAACTAACCATTTATCTCCTTTTAATAATTATAGTTAAACCTCCAATTGATTTAACTTTTAATACTCATGCTACACAAGGCCCAATTATGTAAGCTTAGTAATTAATATACCTCAAGCTCACAAAATAATATTACTCTCAATGTCATATCTTATAATATGTTCATGATGTAATATATTTAAAGTACTTATTTATATGCTCCCATAACATATATACTTGCATTTAGCAAATAAACTAACAAACTCTACACACCAATGCATGGCCTCTATTTATAGCCAAGCTATTACCCTCCTATGGACATAACCCAAGGAGCAAAGAAGAGTTGGTGGTTAACTCCCACCAACTACTACTATTCATTGTACCCTAGCCATTTAGTTAACCATCATTGCTCTCACATGGGCTAACTTGCAAGCTTATATCTAATAACTTAATGTTATTATCATATGATATGATAGGGTCACACACACCCAATCATATAATCCATATACATTTGACAATACCGATATAGTTTAATTGAGTAGTGTCACAACACATTATTATAAACTTTATTATTTTAATTATACTTAATCATTGAAATAATTATCAACAAATATTATTAATTTAATATCCTTCATAAAGTACACATTAATGTACCACACAACACATTGTCACATAGAAATTAATTCTCATAATAATGTTAATCAAATCCGTTTAATCATTCCTTCATTAATTTATCTAATGAATTTCTCATCCCATCACTTAGCCACATTAGGCATATCTCACAAGCTCAATATTAAGCATATTATCACTTCCACCACACGTTAATATTCCTTTAATATAAGGTTTGTGTGACACATGCACTTTAATACTAAGTTATTTAGCTATCTTATGCACTTATAATATGTATAACCTTTATGCTTAGGATAATTAATATTTACTCTATTAATTATTTAAATTATACAATCTATGGTAAAATAATAACTTAAGTTATTTAGTACATTAAAATAACTTAGCTTTCTTTTTTAGATTTAACCCTCTTGGAAATACATAAGATATAATTACTATTATGTATTCCGTCATAACATGATATAATAAGTTTTTTTTATTATATTTTCTCCAATAGAGGCATTAATCATAATAAAATGACTTACTCATTTTCTCAAGATATTATTTTAATATAATATCTAAGTATTATTAAAATAGTTACATATATGACACATGTACACCTTTTATATAGAAAACAGATCATAAGTTTATTTTCTATCAATATATTACATATAGCAAATATGTTTTAATATATTTACCCTCATTCATATTACCTCATACAAAGACATACAAGGTAATGTTATTATTTAAAATAACATTCCCCCTTTTATTAAAATAATTCAATATTAAAAATTATTTTAATATCCTTTATTAGAAATATAAAGTAATTATTTCTCTTTTCTTTCTATAAATTGTCCCACACACAATTTCTTTAATCTATACATTTAACCATATCTCAAATATTAATTAACTCTCTAATCAATATTTATTTAAAGATATATTGGTTTAACAACGTATATATATATTTTATTAAGGTCGTTCGCACATTCACATAATATCATGCCAAGTAATATATATAAGGGCACTTACTATACTCACATACTCCACACATGTATTAACTCACTATTTACTTAAGTGATCTTAACCCCTCACTATATCACAATAGTTAATTAAGGCTTCAACATTCAAGGTATATTATTCCATAATATAACTTCCAATTTAAATTAACCAATATTGATACTTATTAGTTAATTCTCATAATTAACTAATTCATGTTTTACTATCCCAATCCATCCATGAATAGCTTAAACACTAATAATAACCTATATTACAAACATACTAGTTATTAATATACATACACAAGAAGATGGTGATTATACATTAAAGATATTTAATGTCACCAACTTACTATGATAAAATAATTCTATAAATTATTTAATATCGATAGATAAATCTTATCCATCTTCTTACTAATTCATCTCTACAATTTATAACAAATATATAATAATGATATATATTTATTAAGCACAAAATAACTTATTACATAGCTCATATTACCCTATGTAACACAATACTACATACCTCGTATCACAATATATATTCTTATTCGAACCCATCTCATGCTTTAAGAATTTTATTTACTGAATTCTTATTTTATAATTTTTGAAAATTCGGGTTCTCACACTGAGGACTTTTGATATTTATATGGCCAGTCTGGGCGTATGAGAGACTTCTTTGCCTACGGCCCGCCACTATTTTAGGTCTGGAGACCGATCCTCGGGGACGGCGTTGGCATAACTCCACTCTGACGGAGGTCCCTGTTGCTGAGGGTTTTACTCATTCCCGCCTGCAGTTGGAGCTTTTGATAGCTTGAGCGATCTCGTGGATCCCATATACCTCTGAGTTTTTGACTGTTGGATTTAAGGGAAGCTTCCCCACTGGTCAGAGTTTGCATTATTGACCCGCAGAGTCCCGTTTGTTACAGAGGGAGGCTGGGAGCTCTATCAAGGAGAGCGTGCTATCAGGAGTGTAGACACTCAAAATTTTCTTTCCCTGTTACTAACACTGTAGGAGGGCAAAATTATATTTTTAAATCAATCCCAATCTCCAATTGAGCTGTCAGATTAACCCCGATCTCAATATCGTGCCATCAAATCAACCCCGATCTCCAATCGGTCGTCAGATCAACCCCGATCTCAATATCGGGCCATCAAATCAACCCCAATCTCTAATCAGGCCGTTAGATAAACTCTGATCTCAATATCGGGCCATCAAATCAGCCCCGATCTCTAATCGGGCAGTCAGACCAACCTCGATCTCAATATCGGGCCATCAAATCAACCCCGATCTCAATATCGGGATGTCAACTTAACCCCGATCACCAATACCGGGACAACCATAGCCTTGATCACCAATCTTGAGATGTCAACTCAGCCCCGGTCTTAACCCGGGAAGTGCAAGTCAGCCCCGGTCTCAACCTGGGAAGTCAAGCCAACTTCGGGAACAAACCTGAAGCTCCACAACACATCCAGAGGAAGACCTGGAATGACCAAGTCAGCCCCAGATACAACACTGAGGACAAATAGATTCGAATGGGATCCAAGTCTTGGAAATAACACTTGGAAGTCAACCAAAGGCCATGCCGACACTGAAGGCAACCTCGGGAGGGGCAAAATATTTAGTTTATCAAATTTAAGCTGATTCGGTCAGATGAAAGCTGAATTGATTCCATCAAGGTCAGAACGAACCATAATGATGATCCCGAGTGCAAACAGCGCAAGACAGCTCAACGGATAAACTGTGGGGAATCAAAGACTTGGTTATGAACCCGTCTTCTTGGATCCAGAAATTGTTTTATCCCATGCCATTGTGACACTCTTGGTGAGGGCTTTCCAGAAAGGTATAGCACACCTCAAACGGATGCTCCGATGAAAAGTTAGAAAGTTTCGACTTTGACCTCGCGTTACTGGGAGTGCACGTACTTTGAGAAGACTCAACCTAGCATATGGGCCACACCAAGGGAGCCGCACTTCTACCTGCGGTAGCAGCAGGTAGAGCAGAGGCTCCCTGGCCTATATATATGAGGTGACCCCCCCCTCATTTTCAAGAATTCCGAAATGCAGCGAACCTCTGCTCATTTAATTTTCTGACTTTTTCACCTCTTCTAAACATAAATGTTTTCACTCTAACACGTAGATATACCCACATACTACCACATATCAGAAAATAACCGATAGATTTGGATGTTTAGGGCCTCCGATTTGGCAAAAAGCCCGTGTAGCAGTCCATTGTAAGTATTTTTACTATTAGAAAGTTATTCTTACATCTTTGCACTGTTTTGCACTTACATATCAAGTTTCGTTTTCTAAAAATCCCGGAACTCAGTTCTGTGGCCGTTTTCGTCAAAATTTGGTACATTTTTATACATAATTCAATTTCTGGCATTTCTACAACTCGGATTGACGATCCGTCAGCTTTAACAGCTTCAGTGCGCTAGCATCTTCGTTTTAAGCAACAATGCCGGACTGGGTTATCTTCCCAGTCCGGGTTTGGTTTTGTTGTTGTTGTATATATTTAACTATATATATACTAACTTTTCAATTCTGTCAAGCCCGGATGTCAAATCTGAGGTAGTTTAATGCTTTTATATATATATATATATATGCATATATAAGCAACTTTCACCACCATTGGGTTCTCTTCCCAGTCTTGGTTGACTACATTTCAGTCTGACCTGGATCATTCTATGGAATTTATACTATTTTTTGCACCCTTCACCATTACTGGGTTATCTTCTCAGTCCCTAGTTGATTACTTTTCTGTATATTTACATTTCAGTTCGCCCTGGATTATTCTGTGGCTTTTTTACTGCTTTTATATATAAATATGCATATATAAGCAGCCTTCACCACCACTGGGTTCTCTTCGCAGTCTTGGTTGACTACTTTTCTGTCAATATATATATATATATATATAACTAAGAAGAAGAAGTAGACTCGATTATAGAAAACCTAACATGGTATAACTAAGAAGAAAGCAAGAGGGTTAAAGATTAGTCAGATGGGAATCTGAGTCTTTCAAAACTCTCTAATGGATTTCTAATCCTGCCTTATACAAATGACTTCGCTTCTCTTATATAGAATAAGAAAAGGCATACTGATTACAACTCAATAATTATAAAACATCTTTAACTATTTAAGAATAGTAATGCTTTTACAAAAGACATAAGCATTATTGATTCTTTCAACTATATACAGACGCATTATTACAACTTTTGAATAAAACGACCAGATGGCCGACAAAGAAAACATGACTTAGCTAAAATACAAATCGACTTTACTTTAACTTTCGACTACTTTTGAAAAAGGAGCACGCGCTGATGACTATTTTGAAAGCAACGGTCTCTGTCTGCCGCTTGTAACCTTATGTGACTGTAGGCATCCTAGGCAAAAGGATCCTGAGCATCTTGGAGGCTAATGCTGCCGTATAGATCATCTGGACTAGATGCTTCATGACTGGATTTTGACGAGGATGATGAGCAAATTGAGGGAACACTATCATCACTGAGCTTATCAACTTATTTTTGAATGAGCCGAGCTAACTGTTTTAACTCAGCGTTAAAATAATGATCAATATCCGCAAAATCTAATTTTATCTGAGAAGATTTTTTGAATTTACTAGAGGAAGAATCCTTGGGAGGAACAAATTTAATAGGGGTAGGATTTACAGGAAATTCCTTCTGAACTTGACCAATAATGCGATAAATATCAAATTTATCCCACCATTTAATAGAAAACTCACGAGTCACATAAGTCAATTGACTAATATGATTGCGAGTGATAATTGATTTATCCTTGACTGACTCAAGATTAACTTCAGTAGTAGGAGAATAAAAACCATAATTCCATTTAAGGATCCATGGAACCTTATATTTACTTACAAACTGAAGAAGAACTGGAATACATTCATTTTTAGGAATGCAAGGACTTCTACAGGAAAAAAGGTTAAGAACTGACTGAAGCTCAACGGGCAAGACACTATAAGTGAGATAAAATCTTTCCCACCAAAGAGTAAACCAATGAGGAATTTGACTTTTGAATTTGCGGTCAAATTGGATGAACCACGAATGACTGAAAGAGGGAGTTTGGAATAAGAAGACTCTGTTCCAAGCTTCTATATAATCATAATAGTAAAACTGGCTATTGTGATTATCTAACTGACGAAGATCGGACGGATGATTACCCTAGTCAGACATGGAAGTAATCTGTTTAATATATAGAGAATGATAGATGATTTTAGAACAATCATTTCTATCAAAAATGAGTTTAACATGGATTTATTGTGTTTGGAGAAGAATATCCTTATAAAACACAAGGGATTTATAAGGAGCACGAGGAAGAAAGTGCCAACCACTTGGGAAGAACTGGGCAACCAGTTTAACTGGATCGTCAACAGATTTCATATGAGATTCTATATGAAATAGATTGACTGAAAAAATGGGGACATACTGAGAAGGAGTATGTTGACCAGGGTTAGGGTTACTAGAGGAAGACGAAGCAAAGGGATCAATGGGCCTAGGTGATTGGGCCAAAATCGTATTGTAAGGCTTTGGAACAGTACCAAGAATAGTAAACCTATTAGCTACATCAACAGGAGTAATTGGGGTAACTGGATGAGGGATTACGGCTCCCTTGGGCCTTTGACTTGGGCCAAAATAGGGCCGAACAACATTGTTCCCACCTCTCACACTCATTTGTCTTGAGTACCTGAATTAATGAATTCTCTAGTAAGAAAATCAGGAACAGAATTTTGACTTCCTTTAATATATTCAATATCTAAATCAAAAATGCTTAAAAGAGATTGCCATCGTGCAAAAATATGCTTAGCAGCAATGTTTTTAACATCTTTTTCTAAAATTTATTTAGCTGACTTACAGTCAATTTGAACCAAAAATCTTTGATTTAATAAATCATTTTGAAATTTATTAATACATAAAAATAAAGCTAAAATTTCCTTTTTATTTGTACTATAATTAAGTTGAGCCTGATTCCACGCACCAGAGTGAAACCGAACAATTTGTTCAGAGGAAGCAGGAGTTAATTTCTGCTTCAGAATGCCACCAAAACCAATTTCAGAGGCATCAATTTCAACAATTTTAAATGCAGATTCATTGGAAATGCCAAGGCAAGGCAAAATCTTAACATATTTTTTAACTTGTTGGACGATGGAAGTATGCTCATCAGTCCAAGGAGGAGGGTTTTTTTGTAAACGGAGAAACAAAGGTTTACAGATCTTTCTAAGGTTTTGATAGAATTTACCAACGTAATTCAGAGATCCTAAAAATCGCTGAAGTTGAGTTTTGTCAATGATTTTATCTGGAAATTTATCAGCGAATTGAATAACTCGTTGAATAGGACGGACTAGACCACGATGAATATCATGACCTAGAAATTTGACTTTTGTTTGGAACAAACTTCATTTTGTAGGGGACAGAACCAAACCATTAACTTTGATTGCTTTGAAGAATGAATTCAAATGCTTGAAGTGTTCGTCGATTGACTTGGAAAAACCTAGAATATCATCAATGTAAACAATGATAAAATGACTGAATGGATTCAAAATTTCATTAAGAATATTTTGGAATTCACTGGGGGCATTCTTAAGACCAAAAGCTTGAACAACCCATTCATAATGACCAAAGAGAGTGGTAAAAGCAGTTTTATACCTATCGCTAGGATGAATACTAACTTGCCAAAACCCTGACTTGAGGTCGAATTTACTAAAAATGGTAGCATTACTAAGCCGACTAAAGAGATCTTCTTTGTTAGGTAAAGGATACTTAATCCATTCTAAGACCTTGTTAAGGGGCTTGTAATTAATAACTAGTCTGGGAACACCTCTTTCTTTCTCAGCTTCATTATTAACATTAAAAGCTGGACAAGACCAAGGCGATTTACCATTAATAAGTCCTTTTGCAAGCAAGTCGTTAATCTCTTGTTTGCAAAGTTCCATTTGCTGATGACTCATTTGAATAGTTCTAGCCTTAGTAGGAATTAGGTGTTCCTTAAATTCCTTAGCATAAGGTAACCTAACCACGTGCTTTCTTCTGTGCCAGAAAGCATTAGGAGAATCAGCACATAAGTTTTTAGTCATAAACACCCGAAGTTCTTCAATCTTATCTTGAACCTTATCAAAAAGAAGAAGATCTTCAACTTGTTTATATTTAATCTCTTGTTTTAAGAATTTTAACTGAGAAGTTTTACAGCTTAACAGATTAGTGATTTTGAAATAGATTCATCTTGAATAAATTTCAAATCCCTTTCTCTAGGTTGAGTAATGAATTCAAAAACAACCTTCTAACCTAAATGCTCAGTTGTTAAACCATTATTACTAGTAGTAAATGGATATAATAAATATATAAACGGAAGTCCTAAAATAATCTTATCTGTCAAGTTGCAAATTAAAACAAAAGAAGTTTTAAAACACATATTGTCTTGGCAAATATGAACCTTAGGAAGTTTATATTTTATTTCCATCATACTACCATTAGCAGAATTCAATCGTTCACTAGTTTTTTTTATAGAACTTAGTAGGTATCAAACCTTCTTGAATGCAATTAAGATCCGCACCAGTATTAACCAGAGCAGGAAGTTGAATTGCAAAAGTTCCATCAATAACTAGTCGGACAATAATATACCATTTTTGAATGGTAATGTCTTTTAACCTTTTTCATGAACTACCTTGAACCATAAGAATTGACTCATCTTCTTTGACATTAGAAGATTCAGGTTCTTCATCATTTTCTGACGAATCAGATATGTGAAGCTTTGAACTTTTAGTCGCCAAAGTAGCCATTCTTTTGCGTAACTCAGAAATATCAGTCTTAAGACCTGAAATTTCTTTCTTAAGTTTATTGACTTCTTGGTTTAACTCGGGAAGGGTGACTTCTCTATCTGGGGTTTTAAATCTTTCAAGAGTTTTATTAAGGCTAATGATAGGCTTATCTTTACCTTTAATGACCTTATTCTTACCAGAATTGTTCTTAGAGAATAATTCCTTTAACTGTTTCATGTACTGCAGTTTTAACTCTTCGTTAGTAATTTTACTAATTAACTCAATTAACAAACAGCTCTCTTGGTCTTCTTTGCTAAGAATATTAATAGTTTTACAGCAATCAGACCTGCAATTATCAGTACAAAGTCTGACTTCATTTTCTTCACTAGGAGTTTGATTATCTTCATCATTACCAGAGGAATAAGGAATATCAGAATAATTGTTACTATCAACATCATTCTCTATCCTTATTAATTCTAATATCTTATCAGTGTCTTCGACAGAAATATTTAACTGACTCAATTTCTGTTTAATTTTACACTCACTCTTGTAATGACCCTTTTTACCACAATTATAACAAGTAATTTTACTCTTATCTTGAGTTTTAGAAGTAGATTTTTTATTATGTGATTTCTTTCTTGACTTGGGTTTTTCATAATAATTGTCTTGATTTTTAGACTGACTAGACCGTTTTTTATGATGCTTACCAGTTTTGCATTTTTCAATTTATTTTTTCAGATGCTTTCTTCTAGAGAGCAATAGGAGGTAAACAATATTGTTCGCAAAACGTGCCAAGCTCATACTTACCTTTTTTCTTGTCTTTACTAGCTTGTTTAGCAATTTTGAAATTAATACATATTTTTAAACCAATCTTTTGGATATAGCTAATTATGTCACCATAAGTCAGGTTATCATAATCAATATATCCAAGAGTTTTGCTAAGTTCTTCTCTAACTTTGTGAGCAAACAAATTAGGAAGACCATTAACAAATTTCTCTTTCCAGAAAGGTTTATTACTATCACTACGTATCATGACACAGGAAATAAAAACATCTTTGCACCACCAAAAATCACTTAGAGTGGGACAAGTTTGATTACTTAACTGATAATGAATTCTTTCAGTGATATTACTAGGGGTTCCAATAAAATATTTTATTATAGTAAAAATTAATGTGTTAATACCATCTGGAATACCAAAAACAACATCTTCTCTGAAGATAGGCTGACCATTGTCATCTAACTGGTGAGCATGAATTATAGAATTCCTTGCATCTTCATCAAGGTGTTTTTCCCACCAAGAACGAAGAACACCAGTGAAACCATTAGTTAATATTTCAACTATTTTAGGCTGTGTTAAACTGCTGAAAGCTGTAATATAACTATTGGCAACCATAGACAAATGATTCATTTTAGTAAGTATTTGGTGTTCACTAAGACCATCAATATTCCATTCATAAATTTTATTAGAAGAGACAGAAAATTAATTATCTAAATTCTTTTTCTCGTACTGAAGGTTAGGAGGAGTGGGTCTAGAGTACTAATTTTTTGTAATACTAGCATGATTAAAGGTTAACTTGTTCAACTGTTCATTAAGATCTGGGATAGAAGCAGTTTCAGATTTAGCATCTGATTGACTAATGCTTTCATCATCAGAATCTTCAACCTGATCGATGATAGCAACAGTTCCACTGGCTTCACCAGAGCTTGAACCAATCTTTTTAAGTAGCTTATCTATAGTTTTAACTAAATCAGAATCCTTATTAGGCAATCCCATTCCTTCTCTTTTTTTGGGAGAGTTAATAAAGGAAGATCTAATTTTTTATCAGGATTTTTAACCATAGAATGATCAAACTTTTCTTCAATTTTATCTAAATGTTTACCAATTGTAGCCAAATACTGATTAGTAAAATTATTTTGTTCAATAATTTTTTTTTCATCAGTTTTTCCATCAGCAACTTTAAATGAACTGGCAACAACTGAAGTATTTTTAACATGTAAAAGAATAGTTTCTAAATGAGGATGACTTGCTAAAATTTTAGATTTATCCTCTTTTGTCCATTGACTTTTAGTAAGAACTTTACATTGTGAATGATATTTTTCATACCAATCATAAAATGTAAGGTTCTCTTGATTAATCTTAATATTTTTTTTTCATTTATTAACTATTTTAACTCTGTCATGCTTATCGTATTTTATTACGAAAAGCAAGCCTTTTATCTTTATTAGATATGGAATTAAAATCTGCAATCAGATTGTCCCAATATAATTTAAATGCTTTAGTAATGACTCTTAACTGATGATTAATAGGGGCTTCAAAATCCAAAGGGGTCGGTCCTACAGAAGTAGTAGGAGAAATATCTTGTTCTTCTTCTACTAGATTAGTAGGAGTATAACAAGGATGACTGGTTTGACCCTGGTTTAAAACTCCTTTCATTTTAATATCAAGAATAGAAAAATCACTTAAGACTTCAGTATCTCTTCTGGAAATAACCGAAGGAACTGAGGAATTAGTAAATTCTTCTATTATCAAAGGTCTTCTGGTACGTTCAAAACTAACTCTGACAGTACCATCAGAAAATTATTTAATATTTTCTAAATTCAACAAATTATTAATAACTGGTTTTTGTGGAATTTCTTGAGGTAAAATCTACTGACTAGGCAGCGTAATATTCTTCCAAAGAATAGTCCTTGGAGTTTGGATATTAGCATTACTAGTACTGCTTTGAATTAAAACAGTGTGATCTTTTGGGCTTTTATTAAGAGCATGAATGTTTAAATTGGTTTTCATAACTTTATAATAAATTCTGTAAATTAAGGCTATAGGTTGTGAACCCTCAATCATATGAGTTATCTCACCTGCAGTCTTAATATTCAGAGTTAATGCTTTTAATAAGTTAACATCACTTAAACTCAAAGGGAGATCGGGAAAGCAATTGAAATGGATTGGTCCATCATGCAAACTCGATTCCATGATACCAATGATGCTAGGAGCATAGTTAAGGTATCGTGCATCTCTAAGACATAAAAAGATGCTTGAGTTTATTCCCTTTAATAGATAAAGGCTTGACAGCGACCTGAACTAAAACAATATAAAAAAAATTATAACCTTTGTTTCTATGTTTGTTAATAACATCAGAAGAAAGAAGATTACAATTTTCATATTCTTTGTTGATCGCATAGACACGTTCAACCGTTTTAACAATATAATCAGTCTTAAAATTATCAATAAAGGTTGACTGATAAATCTCTTTAGGAGATACACTAGGTATGTTCCAATTACTAAGAGTTTGATTAATATTTTCGTAACTATGTTCTTTCTGGTTGACTATGTCTGGAACCGAAGGCAGGGTTGGTCTATTACTAACCGAAGAACTAGACCTGAATAATCTACTCATTATAAAAATTAAATTTTTTAAATATTTCTATGTTCTTCCATACATACCCTTCTTTCCATAAGCAGATGCATACCTATGTTCTAGGTCAAACACCCGACAGTGCTCCACACTGAGACTTACAAAGGGCAAAAAGACCGGGGCGAACACGGTGTTCTACAAAAAGAGCTTAGGTGATTTCTTGAACAAAGAATCAAAGATTTTTTTTTTTGATTTTCAAAAATGAGTTTGATTAAGCAGATTAAGATCAACACATAGTAAACTCATTTTTGAAAATCAAGGCATTGAGCTCGAGGCATTGAGCTCAACCCTGCCAAGATCAAAGCCATCACTGAGATGCCGGTACCTCAGACAAAGAAGGAGATACGGGTGTTTCTGGGGAGAATCAACTTCGTAAGCCTATTCATTTCCCAGCTTATAGCAACCTGTGAACCTATATTCAAGCTACTAAGGAAGAATTCCTCTACCAAATGGAATGAGGATTGTCAACAAGCCTTCCTTGCCATCAAGAAACAGCTGGTCGAAGCACCTGTTTTGGTACCCCCAAGGGATGAAATTCCCTTGTTCATGTACTTGTCCATCAATGCCAATGCAATGGGCTGTATGTTAGGACAGAAAGATGATAGTAGTAAAGAAAGAGCCATCTACTACATCAGCAAAAGATTCAGCAGTGGTGAACAGAAATACACCCTGATCGAGAAAATATGCTGTGCATTAGCATGGGCCGCAATGAGGTTACATTATTACCTCCATGGGCACACGACTTACCTCATATCCTGCATGGATCCACTCAAATATGTATTCAACAAACCAATATTGAACTGTCGACTGTCCAAATGGCAGTTGATCCTATAACAGTTCGACATCGTCTACGTGACTCAAAAGTCAATCAAGGGTTAAGGCATTGCAGATCAATTATCTGAAGCACCTTCAGGAGGGTTCGAGCCCCTGGAGACTTATTTCCCAGATGATGAAATTATGACAATTCAGCAACTCCAGCAAGAATACAGTCCAACCACGGAAAATGTATTTCGACGTAGCAGTAAACATGGAAGGTGCCGGAGCTGGGGCAGTTATTATCTCTGGTACAGGAGAATAATATCCTGTGGCTACCAAACTTTAATTTGGCAACACCAACAACACAGCAGAGTATGAAGGCTGTATAATGGGGTTAAAACTAGCCCAATCCATGGGTATCAAACATTTACTGGTCTTTGGAGACTCTGAGTTGGTCATTAGACAATCCACTGGGGCGTATCACACCAAAGAACTGCATTTGCTGCCCTATCATTGGCAGGTCTTCAAAATATCCATGGAGTTTGAAGACATAACCTTCAGCCATATTCCTCGAGGTAAGAATGACTTCGCGGATGCATTGGCAACCTTAGCTTCATTATTCCGCATATCCGATAGGAGTGGGATTCCCTGCATTAAACTCATAATTCAGAAAGCCCCGACATACATGAATTATATTGGAGAAGTATTAGATGAAATACCTCCTGGCTATCAGCCTTGGTATCAGGATATCAAGAAATATCTACGAGATAGATCTACACCCGCTGGGGCAAGCCAATCAGAGCGAAAGTGGATTCACAAGATGGCTACAAAATTCTATCTAAGTGGAGATGCCTTCTACAAAAGAGATGCTGGAATAGGCCTGTTAAGATGCCTTGACAAAGATCAAGCCCAAAGACTGATGGATGAACTCCACGGTGGAGTCTGTGGTCCACACATGAGCAGTCATCTGTTGGCCAAGAAAATATTAAGAATAGGGCATTATTGGATCTCGCTCAAAGTCGATTGTGATGATCACGTCAGGAGATGCTTTCAATGCCAAGTACATGGAAATGCCATATATGCTCCTCCGAATGAGCTACACAATATGAGTTCGCCATGGTTTTTCTTCTGTGGGAAATGAACGTGACTGGTCCAGTAGAACCAAAAGCCGGCAATGGTCATCGATTCATCTTCACCATGATCGATTACTTAACCAAATAGGTTGAAGCAGCCTCTTTTCCCAAAGTCACCAAAGAGGTCATCATTGGTTTCATCAGAAACAATGTTGTATGTCGATATGGACAACCGGAGGTGATCATATCAGACAATGCCAAGAACCTGAACAATCAAATGATGAGAGAACTATGCAGTAAGTTCCACATCAAACATCTCAACTCCGTCATTTATCGGCCCAAGAAGAATGGTGCTGTCGAAGTGGCCAACAAGAATATCAAAAAGATCATGCAGAAAATGTCCGCCAATCACAAGGAATGGTCTGACTTGCTGCCTTTAACCCTGTTAGCATACAAGACATCAATGTGCACCTCTACTGGGGTTATCCCCTATTCGTTGGTCTATGGCATGGAACCAGTCATCTCCATAGAAGTAGAGATGGAGTCCTTGCAAGTGTTAATCGACGCTCAGATGGACGAAGATCAATGGTTGCAAGACCGGTACCACCAGCTGTCCTTGATAGATGAAAAGAGGGCTACAACCATTTTCCACGAGCAGTTATATTAGAAAAGGGCCAGCAATGCCACCATGGCATCTCTCTCTGAGGATGGAGGAGCAGCTGCTAATGCAATACCCTCAGCCTCTATAGGGCTCAAAACCTCCATAGTTATTTGTAATGTGGCACTGTGGTCATCAATATATGCACTCATCTCGGTAACCAGGCCGTGAGTATAAGATCGAAGAGCAGAACTGTCAGCAATGTGGAAATTATGGGAAGCTATAACTTCATCCCTCTTCGCAAAAGCTGCATCCCGAGCAATCAAAGTCTTATCCCTCTCTACAAAAGCTGCATCTCTGGCAGATCGGAGCTCCTCTCGCTCAATCAATCCTGCATCCTAAGCGGCTAGAGCCGTATTTCTCTCAGCTAAAGCTATATCTCTGCCAGACAAAGCAGTCAACATCTGTGTTCTATCCTGATCCCGCTCAAAGGTCATCCTGAATAATGAGTCTGCCAGAGCTGGATCTGTCCCTGCAGGAATAAATGGTGGATCACTGACCAGTGCCGCAGTCAAACCCACAAACATCTCATCCTCAGTGGGAGAATCAGGATCCTCCATAAGCTCCTCCTCATCAAAGTTCGCAATCGGAGATAAATGGGCACCTACTACTGTTGCCATATCTGCCTCCAACCATGCCGAGTAATCTGGAGAACGGTCCGGATGGCTACTGGAGAAATCAGCCCTCTCTATGAGTCTAACACTCATATACTCGAACCAAATCGGCAGATAACATAGACGAAGCCGACACCCTCTGATCAGTAGACCCCTCAAATTTGTGCAGGCTCTGGAACTGATCAAACTGGCTCATAACAGCCAGGGGATGATAAGTAGTCACTCCCCTCAAACCCGCTAAGGGTAAGTAATCTATGCCAGGTGCATAATTAATGAAGCTATATGGGGAGGCTAGCCCTGAGCATGGAAAAATCAAGAACAGATGCTCAATATCTGACAAAAATACTGACCATGTCTCCGCATCGGTACACTTCGTCGGTTGAAAGGTGTAAAACATAGCTATATCATGGGAAAAATAATACCCATGATGCCTGAAAGATCCAATCAGTCAGATATGGGACATCAGCCATATGTACAGCAATACCGAACTGCCACTAAAAAATCCCTCCGGGTGGGTAATACAGTAAGTGGCGAACCGCAGCGTCTCAGCCAATATCATCGGGATGATGGTACTACCCTGTCTAAGGGCCCGAACAACAACTACCAATCCCATATCCAGATGATCCAAGCATATCGGCATCTAGATGTATGACACAATGCACATCAGCAGAATATCTACCCTGGCCAGATGCCACGCCTCTACTGAAATAATAAAATCCCTAACATGTCGATCGTAGCTATTAAGCTCACCAAAATGATCTATAAAGAAGTCAATCGAGATCACACGTCCCGAAAATGATCTCGTCTATGACTATCCTCTGACGAAGATCGGACATCCGCAAGAATAGTCTCCGCATATCACTAACAGCAGTGCGGGCGCACGGCAAATCTAGAGCCAAATCGATAATCCGCTCATATTCCTCTAGAGTCAACGTCAGCTCATGTCGCCTAATGCGAAACACCTGCCTCTCGGGTATCCAGCAGGATAGTATGCCATCCACAAACCCATAAGGCACCTGAAAATCTGCAAGGGCCAGCAAATGCCCCAACATCTGGTCAACTGTCCCTCTGGTTGAGAAGGGCAGGCTCTCGTACCACGACCTCAATGATGAAGCCACCTCAGACTGTGGCAAGTGCTCAATACGGCTCACAGCAGATGATGTCATCAGTGTCACCGTACCACAAGACCATCCAGGGGTCAAATCTGAACTCATATGTCTAAATGCATACATTTGACATAATACATGCATGATGACAAATATAAACATAATGCGATAGATGAGAAATATCATGAATATCTATGGTAAACTATCCACTGCGGGAATCATCCCTGTTTGATAATACAAAGCGAAATGAAGAATACAGGAAAATGGGGCACCACCACCCAACTAATAACAGTGGTCTATCAAAAGGATGGCACAACCGCCAACTAGACAAAATAGTGGCTGACCAAAAATATAGTTGCCATAGTTATCAAAAGAGATCCAGATAGTCTACATCCAGGTGATCAACTTGCTCCATCTCTGCTGTGAACACAAAGCTGCGATCATCAAGAATATCTGGGCGGTATAAGGGAGTATCTGCCTCTACAAAACTGCTTCTAAATGGACCTGAAGAGGGGCTCACTCCTGAGCTGGATGGGTCAAAAGAAGATGCCTTTGACGACTCTCGGCCAAGATGCCTGATAAAGAAGCGAGCCCTATCCAACTCCCGGATTAGATCTGTAATCTGGTCTAAATGAGTCAGCTCCCTGAGGCAAGCTATCGAGTCTGTCATCATCACGGACCCCGGCACCATATCTGCCATGAATTGGGTAGAACGAGTCTGGTCTAAATGAGTCGACTCCACCATCTGCTGAATGCTTCCTGACTGAACGGGCCCTCTGATAGGGTGAAGCCATCTATGCCCTCCATGGGAATCTTAGCCAGTGGCATGATCAATGGCCAATGATGCCAAGCAGGAGGAACAATGGGAATGCGGGTCTCACCCGTAATACTCCTAATGGCACGCTCTACCAAATAGAGCTCCCAGCCTCCCTCTGTCAAAATCAGGACTCTGTGGGTCAACAAAGCAAATTCTCGACCAGTGGGAAAGCCTCCCTCGAATCCGACGGTCAAAAACTAGGAGGTATACGACACCCAAGAGATCGATCCAACCTTCAAAAGCTCCAACTGTAGGCGAGCATGAGTAAATCCCTTAGCAACAGGGACCTCCATCAAAGTCGAGTAATGCCAACGCCGTCCTCGAGGATAAGTCTCTAGACCTAAAGTAGTGGCGGGCCGTAGGCAAGAAAGCCTCTCAAATGCCCAGAACTGGCCATGTCAATAACAAAAGCCCTCGGTGATCAAGACTGACAAAAATAAATGCTGAAATCAAAAAGGTACAAGAAAGATGTACTCACCAGCAGAAACGGCTAGAACCTTAACCAAGCCTCCGTCGAACCCTCTGAAAGCATGCTCATGCCCCGGAGAAAATAAGCAAAGGTGTAGGAACCCCAATCAAAGTCACTGAGGCGCTCTACATGTCGGGTAGCGCTAACCAGGGCGAAAGACACAGTGGATGAGTTGTCCGCCACAAAATAACCCTTGATGATCACCAAAAATAATCGCCTCAGAATGCGATCTCTAACCGTCCGATCATTAGGTGGAGGCTCCAGCAAAGCCCCATTCTGGGCATCTATACTCAATGGACCAGATCGGACCGACCGACCCTTTAGCGTCGTCGCAGGAACTCTCAGCAGGTACCGAACGATAGTGGGCGTAATGTCAGCCACGACAGGCACTGGATTGCCCTCAAACTCAATGTCGGTGATGAACCTCCAGTCCATAGGGGTCATCATCACCTCACAGTCCAAAAGATGAAGGGACTGAGTCTGGTGGAACCAGCGCTCAGACAAAGCTCTCATATACCCCCAGGGGCAACGGCGGGGAAGAATGGAGAAGAAAGCCTGAAACCCCCAGCCATCAACGATATCCCTGTAATCCTCGTGAAAAGTATGATACAGGGAATGCACGTTGAACCAGTTCTCTCGAGGCTGCGTAAAGCTGGGAACCTGCATCAAAAACCAACTCATATAAAAAACCTATGCCCCGAGAATGGCAAAAGAAAGAAAGAGAATCCAGTAAGAGAAAAACTTCAAGTCACCTCGTAGGCGTGAAGAAACTTCGATGGATGGCGACTCAAGTCGCCTAGCAACTCCTGGGTAGGCACAACAATGCCTGGAACCTTTGCACGTGGCGCCTGAACTGGAGCTGGAGCAGTAAAAGTAGCCTCCTCATCATCAATGCCAATCAACGGTTCATCCTGAGCTGGACGAATCACCGACTCTGCCAATCTGCGAGGCGGTCTAGCCGAACGTGGCTGAGGAACATCAGAAGCCCTCCTACGACTGACGCCTGAAACGACTTTGCTGGCACTGCCGGGTCTATCTCTATCCATCCCCTGTACAAAGTCTCCAAATCACCTCAGAACCGGTGTTGTAAGCCTAAAACCTGTGGCTTATTAATTTAAATCAATACTCTATGCATCTCTAAGTCATAAAATATGTATGGATCAGTTAGAAATCCGCAGTAGAGTTAAAATTGCATGTTTATTAAATGCCCAGATTTTAAAAAAATTTCGCCAGAGTCTTCTTTGTAAAATGGACTGTCTGCATGCGCATAGGCATGTCTAGGTGGCCATTCAGTAGCACACCTTCCCAAAAACCAGAACAGTTCATATTTATGAAATAAAATCAAAAGTAAATTCACATGGTAGCCAAATTACCATGGACATTTTTTAGTTGAAAACCTTGGCTCAATAAGCCTCAAAAGGGATGAGTAAACTGATCAAAAAGGGCCAAAATTGACTGTCTCAGAATCTGAATTTTCTTACATCCAAACGTGCATTACAGTAAGATATGCATACATATGTAGTCAGAAAATTT
This sequence comes from Panax stipuleanatus, assembly GCA_020205555.1. NCBI lineage: Eukaryota > Viridiplantae > Streptophyta > Magnoliopsida > Apiales > Araliaceae > Panax > Panax stipuleanatus. Next base: position 43,462,118 of record CM035117.1, on the reverse strand, counting down.
TTAACAGGTTATATAGGCATACATTTTGCATGTATGCATCAAAAAGCCCCCTATGTGGTTTACATGCTTTTAATGGTCAAAACTTGCGAAGAAGGGACGTAAAACATTACCTGCGCTGCGCTGAACGCGTAGGAACTGACAGAAATAGAAAACAGCTGTCCAAGCTCCGTAGATCTGAAAAAGAAGATCAAAATCCGTTTGAAACTCGAAATGGAACTTTGAAAAAATGAAATCCCGCAGCCCAATATAAAGCCCAGGTGGAAGCGAGCCCACGTACTGCTGCCGCACCTCCACCTGCGGCTCTGCAGGGTGGGTCCCACTTCCCCAGGCTCGGTTTGATTTGGGTTAAAACGGAGTTTCTATGTGCTGCTAAGTCAAATCTGAAGAAAAATCATTATGCAATTGAGCGGTTTGTCCTGAAATCCTGCGTTTAAGCAGCGTAATTCTGAAAGAAAGGGGGACACTCTGGAAACCCTTGGTCTTCATCCCGAAGTCATATCCGGGGATCAACAAGGAAAAACTGTGTAAAACTGCGAAAAAACTGCGCAAAACTGCCACTTTCAAAGCGTCGGGTACAAACCGAGTTCAATCCAACCATTGGCTTCATTCCAACAAAGTTTCGGGTATAGATCGAATTCAATCCAGCCGTTGGATCAACCCCAGCGAAGTATCGGGTACAGACCAAATCCAGTTCAGCCATTGGTTCAACCCCAGAGAAGTATCGGGTGCAGACCAAATCCAGTTCAGCCATTGGCTCAACCCCAGCGAAGTATCGGGTACAGACCGAATCCAGCTCAGCCGTTGTTTCAACCCCAACAAAGTATCGGGTAAAGTCCAAATCCAATTCAGACGTTGACTCAACCCCAGCGAAGTATCGGGTACAAATCGAGTCCAGTTCAACCGTTGGTTCAACTCCAGCAACGTCTTAGCCGTTGGAGCAACCTCCGCGAAGCATCGGAAGTGATCTGGTGACGGAAACCATATAATAGTCCATCCCCGATGATGGAATATGTTATACACATCCTCAAAAGGAGCACCAGGAAGAATTGGTGATTCAACCGCTTATTGCAAAATAACGGCGTAAACTCTCATCAGGATGGACATTGGAAGCATCCATTGTAATATTCCACACTTTGAACATGAATATTAATATAAACAGTAAATATTAATATGTTTTATATCTTGTGTGATGTGTATTTAACTTTATTATTAGTATATATAATTATATATTCACACATAAGATATAACCATGTAACTATATATGGAAGGTTTTATAAGTAAACCCTAATTGACGATTTTATTTAAATAAAGAATCCTAACCCTAATTATTATAATAAATGGGAATTATAACATAATACATTGATAATATTATATAGGATTATATATATATATATATATATATATATATATTAAAATATGAGGAATTAAGGAATTAATTGCAAAAGATTTCTAGAAAAACCTAATTAGGGATTAGGAAACCCTAACCCTAATTATAAAACCCTAATTTAAATTATAAACCCTAATTCTAAATTTCCAAAACCTAATTACTCATTCTTGTTTTTAAGTTTCTAGAGAAAACATGAAATGACTAAATTACCTTTGTATTTAAGTGGAAAACTACCAAAATACCCTTAGTACATTTAAAATGACCAAAATGCCCTTATTTGTTCTCTTTCTAAATTAGATATGCACAAATCTTTTACTTGGCAAGCAAAAGATTTCCCATGCCTCTACAAACTCTGGTGGCTTGACAACATAGCCTACACAATTAATGCCCTAGCATTACTTGTCAAAATAAGAGAGGAATTAGGTGTTTAACCCCCACTTGAACTTTTCATATAAGGCTATGTATAAGACTTAAGGCCACAAATTTCCTACTTAATATATACAACCAACTGACTCACAAACAACACTCAGCAATCTAGAAATAGAATCAGAAAGAGAAAGAATCAAAAGAGCTCAAAAAGGGGTAAAAACCTAATCCTACTTAATTTTTGAATTCTGAAAATTTGATTGTTGTTATTGTTGTTTAAGTATGTTCATTAGGTTGTTTTTTAGTGTTCTTGGTTGCTAAAACATGAATCTATAACATTTAAAAGCACCAAAATAGAGTTTTAAGCAAAACTGCCGAAGTTGAAAAATAAGGTCTGACAGTGAATGTCAGGGCTTGTAGATCGCTATCTGTTTAATGTTTGGATGTTTTAAAGCTTGAAAGTTGTAGTATTTAGTGTTGTTAGTTGCCTCAAAGTGATGGAATGACAATCGGAATAACTGATCGAGAGTTATAGGTGGTCAAAACCTGTTGACCAAACTTGACCGCCAGTTTTCTAGGTAACCCAGAAAGCTTAAGAACATAGTCTGACAGGTGGTTTGACCGCTAATATCTCTCGCCTGTCAGTCTTTTTGGATGTTAAATGTTAGAAGAGGTGTACCCTGACATGAGTTCTACACCATGAGAGCACTTGGGAGCCCTAGATAGTCACTGGCCGGAAGTTATAGACGGTCAAACCTCGTTGACCATTCAGCTTGAGAGTTCAGGGTAACCCATAAACTCATAAGTAGTGTCTGACAGGATTTTTAGAGGCTTATATCTTGATCCTTGGTTATATCTAGACCCTGTTAGTTACTCTACAACACCCGACCATTAAACCACCTAAACATTGAACAGCCGGCAAAATATAAGGCCAGAAAGGTCGTTGACCAACGTTGACTCCTCATTTCTGGGTAACCCAGAAATGAAGAACATCGTCAATGGGGTGGTTACTCCAAAAATGAAGAACACCGTAGTTACTCCAAAAATCAACCCATACACTAATAGTTTAATTAGAAATTAATTATTATCATTTATAATGGCTGTTATAACATATATAGGTTACGTGTATACTTTCAAATAACTTAAGTAGCCGATTTTGATAAAGGCAAGTTTTGTAACTTCATTTAATTTTAATATTAAATGTAAGTTATATATTGATATACGAATTTGTTATATATATTATTCGTGATATCTGTGATTTAAAAAGGGTTATGACTTATTATTCGAGCATAACCAAACCATATAAGCTGTTGTTTGCATGAAAAGTGTTTGATTTGTTATCAAAGCGTAAATTATGGAAAAACATATGTTATTTGGTACATATATACATTGACTCTGTTGGATTGGAAGGATGATATGTATACTCCTTGGATATGATTAGGCTGACTCCCTATGAGATATCCGAATAGAACTCCTATACGTCTTTATGATTCTTAGGAATGACATAACTCCTATAAGTCTTTTTGACTCCTAGGAATGACAGAACTCCTATAAGTCTTATGACTCTTAGGAATGTGGAAAATACTCTGAACTATATGTTCCTTCAATTCAGATATTGTGTGAGTATAAACTGTAAATCGTTAAAACTTGCTGGGTATTTTAAAGCTCATCCTTGCAATTATTCTTTTCCTTTGCAGCTGCATCTAACACCCCAGGAGGTTCAGGAAATCATACTTGTGGGTAAAAATAAATCTATAAGAACGAATGTTTATTATATTAAGATTAGGAATGTAATTTGGTACTTCTCTGATGTAATGGTTGAATAATATGTAACCAGATATTATTATGTTGAATGTTTTATATTATTAATAATGAATAGTATCAAGTACAGTATCTATATGAACTATACATCTGAATGAGGGTATTGAATGATCTTGGGAGTTCTGTAAGCACTGAGGTCGCCCCTCAGTTCCAAGAACAATCTTATCATTTGTACTGTGAATGTCAGGTAGATAAAAATTATTGATATGCAAGAAATATATGTAAGATCATAAATCTATACATCCAAGTGATGGTATCCAGATATGGTAATTGTTCTGACGAGAACTCTTAACTGATTTGGATACTGTGAATTTTGGATTTATAAAAGTTATTGTCTTATAGAATATTTACGTGAGCATCAAATCTGCTACAGAAAATGTTGAGAATTTGGGGGCGTCACAATTTGGTATCAAAGCCTTAGGTTAGAAACCTTAGAAGGAAACCCTTAGGCTATAACCTCGAAAGTATTTAGAAGATAAAGGAGATAAGCTCAAATAGAGTTATTACGAGAGGGAGAAAGTTGTTAGGAAAGTTAATAGATAAGAATACTTATAAAGTATTAAATTATGATTTTTAGATACTAATCGATTTTATAAATATGATTATATGATGTCGGAAGAACGACAGATAATTGAGGTTGAACAAGTCATAGATACGATACCACTACAGATGATACCTCCTCGGCGGGCTTGGAAAAATAGGACTTACAGTTCAGGACTTAGTGTGGCGCAAGAGGTCGAGTATCTAGAAGAAAGGTTACAAAAGTTAGAGAAGATGGTGGAGAAACTGAAGAAAAGGATAGCAACAAAGAAGAAAGAACTGTAGATTAAGGGAATTTCATAATATAGCTAGTGATAGGGATAAATCGCTAGTCGGCTATGCTATGTAGTTTCTTTTCTGTCGTGTGTAAACTAGTGATCTAGAATGAATCACTAGATATGTATATATAGACTTGCAATGTGAAATACAAATTTCTGTTTATCAAACTGAGTTTATTTAATTATTGAACTGGTATTCATACTTAGTTATTTGTTATATTTAGATAAATGGCACACAGAAGAAGAACTCGTGGAGAACTTGAGCAAGAACAGGCAGAGGAGAACCCCACCCAAACCCTGGTAAATATTCTGGTAGGAGCTTTGCAAAGGAAGGCAAGCCAACGCATTACCAGCTGCACCCAATAACCCAACCACAACTCAATTTAAGGATTTTAAACTAGTTGGACCACCAAAATTCAATGGAACGGATGGGCCAATAAAAGCACAGACTTGGATTACCGAGATGGAAAAGATGTTTAAAGTAACAAAGGTGAATGACGACCAAAAGGTAGATTTTGCCACTTTCTTTTTAAAGGACGAAGCTAACCACTGGTGGGAGGCAAACAAGGGGAGAGCTGGAGAAGGTGCTACTAATTGGGACAAGTTCAAGGAGTTTTTCTTTGCCAATTACTTTACAACTTCATTGTAGGATCGCATGGAGGTTCAATTTTTGGAATTGAAGCAAGGGGAGATGACGGTGTCACAATACGTAGCCAAATTCAACGAATTGGCTAGGTTCGCATCACATCAAGAAGATACCGAGGCAAGAAAGACAAGGAGGTTTAAAGTGGGACTAAAACCCCAAATTAGGAGCAAAATATCGGCGTTTTAGGTGAAGACTTTTGCGAAGATCTTGGAAAAGGCCATTATAACAGAGAAGGAAGGAGAGGCTTTATTGCAGTTCAATAAGGAGAAGAGGGTTATTACAGGAAAAGGAAACACAAATGGGAGTAACAACAACAACAAAAATAGAAACAATAATAAGAGAAGGTGGGAAGTAGCCTTTCCAAGCAATCTTGGAAAAGGAGGGTATAACCCTAGCAACAATGCCAACAAAGGAGGGAACAACAACAACAATCAAAGATTTGAGCGCTGTCAGATATATGGAAAGAATCACAAAGGGGAATGCTATTTCAAAGGGACGTATTGTTATACCTGCGGAGCAGATGAGCATTATTCCAAATAGTGTCCACAAAAGAAGGAGAAGGACAAGAGTGTCAAATGTTTCAACTGTGGGGCTGAGGGTCATATGTCTAAATTTTGTGGAAAACCCAAGAAGGTGAATGTGGGAGGAGGTCAGAATTTCAACAATAACCCCGGAGCGACTGCAGCAGGAGTTGCTTAGAATCGTTCGAATGCAAGAACTTTTAACTTGACAGTGAGGGATGCGGTGGCGGCATAAGATGTGGTGACAGGTATCATATTAATTGATGTTGTAATCGCTTATGTGTTATTTTATTCTGGTACTTCTTGTTCGTTTGCATCTGTTGATTTTGTTAAGAGATTAAAAATGCCATATGAAGGTCTAGATGTACCTTTCAACGTAGAAATTGCTAACAAATTAATAATCCCTATTCATACAGTACATAAGAATTGTTGTTTAGAAATTCAGGGACATAAGTTACCAGTAAACCTTATTCCTATACAACTAGGGAAGTTTGATGTAATCCTGGGGATGGATTGGTTGGGTAGGCATAAGGCAGTAATTGATTGCAAGCGGAAACAAGTTTAAGGACATCTTTGAAAACAAAGGTTGTGTTTAAGGGAAGTTGTTCACCAAAGCAAGTCTGATGTTTAACTGTTATGCAAGCTAAGAGATTACTTCGAAAGGGTGGTACCGGGTATTTAGCCTATGTTGTGGATACAAGAAAAGAAGGGGGAAAGTTAGATCAAATACCTATAGTAAATAAGTTTTCGGACGTGTTTTCAAGTGATCTACCTGGTCTTCCACCTGACAGAGAGATTGAGTTTGTGATTGACCTTGCACGTGGTACATCACCAGTTTCAAAGGCACCTTACAGGATAACACCGGTAGAATTGAAGGAGTTGCATGTTCAGTTTCAAGAACTCTTAGATAAGAAGTACATACAACCTAGTGTTTCACCATGGGGAGCACCTGTGTTGTTTGTAAAGAAGAAGGATGGGATGTTAAGATTGTGTATAGATTATCGGGAGTTGAATAAGTTGACCATCAAGAATAAGTACCCTTTACCTAGGATTGATGATTTATTTGATCAATTAAAAGGAGCTAAACATTTCTCAAAAATTGACTTACGATTAGGTTATCATCAACTGAAGGTAAGAAAAGAAGATGTACCGAAGACCTCTTTTAGGACACGATACGGACATTATGAGTTTCTTGTGATGTCCTTTGGGTTAACAAACGCACCAGCAGCTTTTATGGAATTAATGAATTGAGTGTTTAAGTCATGCTTGGATAAATTTATGGTGGTGTTTATTGATGATATCTTAATATACTCTAAGACACTGGAGGAACATGCGGAGCACTTGAGAATATTATTAGAGATATTAAGAAACGAATAACTCTATGCCAAATTTTCCAAGTGTGAGTTCTGGTTAAAAGAAGTCTAGTTCTTAGGTCATGTAATTGATAAGAATGGGGTGGCAGTGGATCTGGCGAAGATAGAAACAATTATGAATTGGGATCAACCAACAACACCAACAGAAGTTCACAGTTTTCTTGGTTTGGCAGGGGACTATCGTCGTTTTATAAAAGATTTTTCCAAAATAGCAACCCCGCTAACCAATTTTACTCGAAAGACTGTGAAGTACATCTAGACAGACAAATGTGAAGAGAGTTTTCAAGAATTTAAGAAATTATTGAGTAGGGCACCAGTATTATCATTACCAGATGATACTGGTGGTCTTGTAGTTTATAGTGATGCTTCACATAGAGGTTTAGGATGTGTGTTAATGCAACATAGGAAGGTTATCGCCTATGCTTCGTGACAACTTAAAGATTATGAGACAAGATATCCTACTCACGATCTGGAGTTAGCCGTAGTAGTTTTTGCTTTGAAGATTTGGCGACATTATTTATATGGGGGAAAGTGTGAGATATACACAGATCACAAAAGTCTGAAGTATATTTTTACATAGAAGGAGCTGAACATGAGACAGAGAAGGTGGTTAGAGTTAATTAAGGACTTTGATTGTGAGATCCTATATCATCCTGGTAAAGCCAACGTAGTTGCAGATGCATTGAGCCGGAAGAATCAGGAGAGGTTGAATATCATCACAAACAACGAGGTACTGATAAAAGAGTTTGAAAAACTCAAGATTAAAGTAAGAGCTCCAACTAACTCAAATCAGAAGCTATTTGTGATAGAGACAGCCCTAACTTTAATGGATAAAATCAAAGAGATGCAAGAGAAAAATGAATCATGTTAGAAGTGTAAAGGCGAGATAACTCAGGAGAAGAAAATTAAGTTCTGACTGGATAAAGAGGGAGTACAGAGGTATGAGGATAGAGTTTGGGTTCCATCGGTACAGGTACTGAAAGATGAAATTTTAACGGAAGCCCATAGTTCCAAGTTTGCTGTGCACCCAAGGAGTATTAAGATGTATAAAGACTTGAGTCAGCATTTTTGGTGGTCGAACATGAAAAGAGAGATAGCTGAATGGGTAAGCAAGTGTCTCACATGCTAGAGAGTTAAAGTTGAGCATCAAAGACCGAGTGGATTAATACAACCTCTACCGATTCCTGAATGGAAGTGGGAGCACATCACCATGGACTTTGTGGTAGGACTTCCTGTCACTCAGAAAGGTCACAATGCAATTTGGGTAATAGTTGATCGTCTCACCAAGTCAACCCATTTTCTTCCTATTAAGGTTACTTATAATCTCAATCAGTTGGCAAAATTATATATAAAAGAGATTATTTCTATACATGGAGTTCCTGTATCCATAGTGTCAGATAGAGATCCACGGTTTACTTTAAATTTTTGGAGGAGTCTTCAGGCGCACTTGGGAACCCAGCTGAAGTTGAGAACAGCATATCACCCGCAAACCGATGGACAAAGTGAGAGAACCATTCAGACGCTGGAAGATATGTTAAGAACCTGCATTATAGATTTTAAATGGAGTTAGGAGGATGAGTTGCCTTTGGTAGAGTTCGCGTACAACAACAGTTATCATGCCAGTATTGGAATGCCACCATATGAAGCCTTGTATGGTAGGAAGTGTAGAACACCTTTATGCTGGGATGAAGTTGGGGAACGAAAAATGCTTGGACCTGAGTTAGTTCAACAAACAACTGAGAAGATCCGAATTATACGACAACGGTTGAAAGCTTCTCAAGACAGACAGAAGAAATATGCAGATCAGCAAAGACAACTACGAGAGTTTAGTGTTGGGAGTCGTGTCTTTCTGAAAGTATCTCCTTGGAAAGGTAAGATTCATTTTGGTAAAAAGGGAAAGCTAAGCCCGAGATTTATTGGCCCATTTTAAGTATTAAGGAGAATAGGTGAAGTAGCCTACGAGGTAGCCCTACGCCCAGAGTTAGGACACATCCATAATGTGTTTCATGTGTCTGTGCTACGTCTGTATAAACCTGACTATAAGAACATGATAAACTATGAACCTGTTCAGATAGAGAAATATTTATCGTATGTAGAAGTTCCGGTACAGATAGTTGATCGAAAAGAACAGGTGTTGAGAAATAAGGTTATATCATCGGTTAAGATAATTTGGAAGAATCATGATATTGAAGAAGCTACATGGGAGCTGGAAGATAAGATGCGAGAAGATTTTTCGCAGTTATTTTTATAGGATGTAATTTCAATTTCGGGACAAAATTCTTATAAGAGGGGGTGATTGTAATATTCCAAACTTTGAACAGAAATATTAATATAAATAATAAATATAATATGTTTTATATTTTGTGTGATGTGTATTTAACTTTAATTTCAGTATATATAATTATATTTTCACACATAAGATATAACCATGTAACTATATATGGAAGGTTTTATAAGTAAACCCTAATTGAAGATTTTATTTAAATAAGGAATCTTAACCTGGCCTAATTATTATAATAAATTGGAATTATAACATAATACATTGATAATGTTATATGTGATTATGAATATATATATATATATATATATATATATATATATATATATATATTAAAATATGAGGAATTAAGGAATTAATTGTAAAAGATTGCTAAAAAACCTTAATTTAAATTATAAACCCTAATTCTAAATTTCCAAAACCTAATTACTCATTCTTTTTTTAAGTTTCTAGAGAAAACATGAAATGACTAAATTACCATTGTATTTAAGTGGGAAACTACCAAAATACCCTTAGTACATTTAAAATGACCAAAATGCCCTTATTTGTTCTCTTTCTAAATGAGATAAGCACAAATCTTTTACTTGGCAAGCAAAAGATTTCCCATGCCTCTACAAACTCTGGTGGCCTGACAACATAGCCTACACAATTAATGCCCTAGGATTACGTGTCAAAATAGGAGAGGAATTAGGTGTTTAACCCCCACTTGAACTTTTCGTATAAGGCTAGGTAATAAGACTTAAGGCCACGAATTTTCTACTTAATATATACGTCCAACTGACTCACAAACAACACCCAGCAATCCAAAAATAGAATCAGAAAGAGAAAGAATCAAAAGAGCTCAAAAAGGGGTAAAAACCTAACCCTACTTAATTTTTGAATTCTGAAAATTTGATTATTGTTATTGTTGTTTAAGTATGTTCATTAGGTTGTTGTTTAGTGTTCTGGGTTGCTAAAACATGAACGTATAACATTTAAAAGCATCAAAATAGAGTTTTAAGAAAAACTGTCGAAGTTGAAAAATAAGGTCTGACAGTGAATGTCAGGGCTTGTAGATCGTTATATGTTTAATGTTTGGATGTTTTAAAGCTTGATAGTTGTAGTATGTAGTGTTGTTAGTAGCCTAGAAGTGATGAAATGACAATCGGAATAACAGATTGAGAGTTATAGGTGGTCAAAACCCATTGACCGAGCTTGACCGCCAGTTTTCTGGGTAACCCAGAAAGCTTAAGAACATAGTCTGACAGGTGGTTTGACCGCTAATATCTCTCGCCTGTCAGTCTTTTTGGATGTTAGATGTTAGTAGAGTTGTATGTCCCTGACATGAGTTCTACACCATGAGAGCACTCAGGAGCCCTAGATAGTCACTAGCCGGAAGTTATAGAAGGTCAAACCTCGTTGACCATTCAGCTTGAGCGTTCAGGGTAACCCAGAAACTCATAAGCAGTGTCTGACAGGATTTTTAGAGACTTATATCTTGATCCTTGGTTATATCTAGACCCTGTTAGTGCTACCTTATTAAACCCTGTTAGTTACTTTACAACACCCGACCATTAAACCACCTAAACATTGAACAGCCGGCAAGATATAAGGCCAGAAAGGTCGTTGACCGACGTTGACTCCTCATTTCTGGGTAACCCTGAAATGAAGAACATCGTCGGTGGGGTGGTTTGACCGGCCATAGAATCATGTATAAATGTTGTTAGGCAGTACCATAACCATAGATGAGTAATCCTACATTGACACTACAACTTGATCAAACCTAACAGCCTAGAAACCAAACAGATTGAGAGATTAATTGAGTCAAACGAGAGGCTTGGGCGTTTACTGGCCTGTTCTTGGCCCAGCCAAGAACAGCTAAGGCGACATAATCCGTCGCTATAGACCTTTAGCGATGGGTTAAAATAGAAAAATAATTATAATAATTATAATAAATAGAAATAAATACTAAATAATTAATAAAAAATTCTGAAAAATCATTTTTAATTTTAATAAATAATTTTTAATATTTTGACATAAAATTTTATTAATATTTAATTTATTAAAATATTAATGATAATAAAAGTAATTAATAATAAATTACTTAAAAATAATATTAATGATTTAAAAATCATTTAAATAATAAAAAATTATTTTAAAATGATATTAATAATTTAAAAATCATTATTAATAAAAATAAATTATTTAAAAATAATATTGATGATTTAAAAATCATTTTAAATGGTTATTAAATATTTAAAAATAGTATTAATCATTTAAAAATTATTTTAAATGATATTAAATCATTTAAAAATTATTTTGAGCATTTGGAAATTATTATAAATAATAACTAAAATATCTAAACAAGATATTAAAACTTTTAAATAAAGTTATTGAAAAACTAATTGATAGCTATGCAATGAAGCAATAAAATACCAAAAGGACTCCAAAAATCAACCTAGACACTAATAGTTTAATTAGAAATTAATTGTTATCATTTCTAATGACTGTTATAACATATATAGGTTGCGAGTATACTTTCAAATAATTTAAGTAGCCGATCTTGATAAAGGCAAGTTTTCTAACTTCATTTAATTTTAATATTAAATGTAAGTCTTATATATTGATATACGAATTTGTTATATATATTATTCATGATATCTGTGATTTAAAAAGGGTTATGACTTATTATTCGAGCATAACCAAACCATATAAGTTGTTGTTTGCGTGAAAAGTGTTTGATTTGATATCAAAACATAAACTGTGAAAAAACAAATGTTGTTTGGTACATATATAACTGTTGGATTGGAAGGATGATATGCATACTCCTAAAATATGATTAGACTGACTCCCTATGAGATATCTGAACAGAACTCTTATACGTTTTTATGATTCTTAGGAATGACAGAACTCCTATAAGTCTTTATGACTCCTAGGAATGACAGAACTCCTATAAGTCTTATGACTCTTAGGAATGTGGAAAATACTCTGAACTATATGTTCCTTCAATTCAGATATTGTGTGACTATAAACTGTAAATCGTTAAAACTTGCTTTGGTTGAATAATATGTAATGGTTGAATAATATGTAACCATATATTATTATGTTAAATGTTTTATATTATTAATAGTGAATAGTATCAAGTATAGTATCTATATGAACTATATATTTGAATGAGGGTATCGAATGATCTTGGGAGTTCTATAAGCACTGAGGTCGCCCCTTTGTTCCAAGAATAATCTTATCATTTGTACTGTGAATGTCAGATAGATAGGAATTATTGATATGCAAGAAATATCTGTAAGATCATAAATCTATACATCCAAGTGAGGGTATCCAGATATGGTAATTGTTTTGAGGAGAACTATTAACTGATTTGGATACGGTGAATTTTGGATTTATAGAAGTTATTGTCTTATAGAATATTTACGTGAGCACCAAATCTGTTACAGGAAATGTAGAGAATTTGGGGGCGTCACAATTTGGTATCAAAGCCTTAGGTTAGAAACCTTAGAAGGAAACCCTTAGGCTATAACCTCGAAAGTATTTAGAAGATAAAGGAGATAAGCTCAAATAGAGTTATTACGAGAGGGAGAAAGTTGTTAGGAAAGTTAATAGATAAGAATACTTATAAAGTATTAAATTATGATTTTTAGATACTAATCGATTTTATAAATCTGATTATATGATGTCGGAAGAACGACAGATAATTGAGGTTGAACAAGTCATAGATACGATACCACTACAGATGATACCTCCTCGGCGGGCTTGGAAAAATAGGACTTACAGTTCAGGACTTAGTGTGGCGCAAGAGGTCGAGTATCTAGAAGAAAGGTTACAAAAGTTAGAGAAGATGGTGGAGAAACTGAAGAAAAGGATAGCAACAAAGAAGAAAGAACTGTAGATTAAGGGAATTTCATAATATAGCTAGTGATAGGGATAAATCGCTAGTCGGCTATGCTATGTAGTTTCTTTTCTGTCGTGTGTAAACTAGTGATCTAGAATGAATCACTAGATATGTATATATAGACTTGCAATGTGAAATACAAATTTCTGTTTATCAAACTGAGTTTATTTAATTATTGAACTGGTATTCATACTTAGTTATTTGTTATATTTAGATAAATGGCACACAGAAGAAGAACTCGTGGAGAACTTGAGCAAGAACAGGCAGAGGAGAACCCCACCCAAACCCTGGTAAATATTCTGGTAGGAGCTTTGCAAAGGAAGGCAAGCCAACGCATTACCAGCTGCACCCAATAACCCAACCACAACTCAATTTAAGGATTTTAAACTAGTTGGACCACCAAAATTCAGTGGAACGGATGGGCCAATAAAAGCACAGACTTGGATTACCGAGATGGAAAAGATGTTTAAAGTAACAAAGGTGAATGACGACCAAAAGGTAGATTTTGCCACTTTCTTTTTAAAGGACGAAGCTAACCACTGGTGGGAGGCAAACAAGGGGAGAGCTGGAGAAGGTGCTACTAATTGGGACAAGTTCAAGGAGTTTTTCTTTGCCAATTACTTTACAACTTCATTGTAGGATCGCATGGAGGTTCAATTTTTGGAATTGAAGCAAGGGGAGATGACGGTGTCACAATACGTAGCCAAATTCAACGAATTGGCTAGGTTCGCATCACATCAAGAAGATACCGAGGCAAGAAAGACAAGGAGGTTTAAAGTGGGACTAAAACCCCAAATTAGGAGCAAAATATCGGCGTTTTAGGTGAAGACTTTTGCGAAGATCTTGGAAAAGGCCATTATAACAGAGAAGGAAGGAGAGGCTTTATTGCAGTTCAATAAGGAGAAGAGGGTTATTACAGGAAAAGGAAACACAAATGGGAGTAACAACAACAACAAAAATAGAAACAATAATAAGAGAAGGTGGGAAGTAGCCTTTCCAAGCAATCTTGGAAAAGGAGGGTATAACCCTAGCAACAATGCCAACAAAGGAGGGAACAACAACAACAATCAAAGATTTGAGCGCTGTCAGATATATGGAAAGAATCACAAAGGGGAATGCTATTTCAAAGGGACGTATTGTTATACCTGCGGAGCAGATGAGCATTATTCCAAATAGTGTCCACAAAAGAAGGAGAAGGACAAGAGTGTCAAATGTTTCAACTGTGGGGCTGAGGGTCATATGTCTAAATTTTGTGGAAAACCCAAGAAGGTGAATGTGGGAGGAGGTCAGAATTTCAACAATAACCCCGGAGCGACTGCAGCAGGAGTTGCTTAGAATCGTTCGAATGCAAGAACTTTTAACTTGACAGTGAGGGATGCGGTGGCGGCATAAGATGTGGTGACAGGTATCATATTAATTGATGTTGTAATCGCTTATGTGTTATTTTATTCTGGTACTTCTTGTTCGTTTGCATCTGTTGATTTTGTTAAGAGATTAAAAATGCCATATGAAGGTCTAGATGTACCTTTCAACGTAGAAATTGCTAACAAATTAATAATCCCTATTCATACAGTACATAAGAATTGTTGTTTAGAAATTCAGGGACATAAGTTACCAGTAAACCTTATTCCTATACAACTAGGGAAGTTTGATGTAATCCTGGGGATGGATTGGTTGGGTAGGCATAAGGCAGTAATTGATTGCAAGCGGAAACAAGTTTAAGGACATCTTTGAAAACAAAGGTTGTGTTTAAGGGAAGTTGTTCACCAAAGCAAGTCTGATGTTTAACTGTTATGCAAGCTAAGAGATTACTTCGAAAGGGTGGTACAGGGTATTTAGCCTATGTTGTGGATACAAGAAAAGAATGGGGAAAGTTAGATCAAATACCTATAGTAAATAAGTTTTCGGACGTGTTTTCAAGTGATCTACCTGGTCTTCCACCTGACAGAGAGATTGAGCTTGTGATTGACCTTTCACCTAGTATAGCACAAGTTTCAAAGGCACCTTACAAGATGGTACCGGTAGAATTGAAGGTGTTTCAAGAACTCTTAGCCAAGAATTACACACAACCTAGTGTTTCACCATGGGGAGCACCTGTGTTATTTGTAAAGAAGAAGGATGGGATGTTAAGATTGTGTATAGATTATCGGGAGTTGAATAAGTTGACCATCAAGAATAAGTACCCTTTACCTAGGATTGATGATTTGTTTGATCAATTAAAAGGAGCTGAATAATTCTCAAAAATTGACTTACGATTAGGTTATCATCAACTGAAGGTAAAAAAAGAAGATGTACCGAAGACCTCTTTTAGGACACGATACGGACATTATGAGTTTCTTGTGATGTCCTTTGGGTTACCAAACGCACCAGCAGCTTTTATGGATTTAATGAATCGAGTGTTTAAGTTATGCTTGGATAAATTTATGGTGGTGTTTATTGATGATATCTTAATATACTATAAGACACGGGAGGAACATGCGGAGCACTTGAGAGTGGTATTAGAGATATTAAGAAAGGAACAACTCTACGCCAAATTTTCCAAGTGTGAGTTTTGGTTAGAAGAAGTCCAGTTCTTAGGTCACGTAATTGATAAGAATGGGGTGGCAGTGGATTCGGCGAAGATAGAAACAATTATGAATTAGGATCTACCAACAACACCAACTGAAGTTCGTAGTTTTCTTGGGTTGGCAGGGTACTATCGTCGTTTTATAAAAGATTTTTCCAAAATAGCAATCCCGCTAACTAATTTGACTCGAAAGACTGTGAAGTACATCTTGACAGACAAATGTGAAGAGAGTTTTCAAGAATTGAAGAAACTATTGAGTAGGGCACCAGTATTATCGTTACCAGATGATACTGGAGGTCTTGTAGTTTATAGTGATGCTTCACACAGGGGTTTAGGATGTGTATTAATGCAACATGGGAAGGTTATCGCCTATGTTTTGCTACAACTTAAAGATTATGAGAAAAGATATCCTACTCACGATCTGGAGTTAGCTGCAGTAGTTTTTGCTTTGAAGATTTGGCGACATTATTTATATGAGGGAAAGTGTGAGACATACACAGATCACAAAGTTCTGAAGAATATTTTTATACAAAAAGAGCTGAACATGAGACAGTGAAGGTGGTTAGAGTTAATGAAGGACCTTGATTGTGAGATCCTAGATCATCCTTGTAAAGCCAACGTAGTTGCAGATGCATTGAGTCGGAAGAATCAGGAGAGGTTGAATATCATCACAAACAACAAGGTACTGATAAAAGTGTTTGAAAAACTCGAGATTGAAGTAAGAGATGCAACTAACTCTAACCAAAAGCTATTTGTGATAGAGACAAACTTAACTTTAATGGATAAAATCAAAGAGATGCAAGAGAAAGATGAAGCATGTCAGAAGTGGAAAGACGAGATAACTCAGGAGAAGAACATTAAGTTCCGACTAAATAAAGACGGAGTACTGAGGTATGAGGATAGAGTTTGGGTTCCATCAGTACTGTAAGAACCCGGATTTTCAGAAATTATTAAATAAGGATTTAATAAATAAAATTCTTAAACCGTGAGATGGGTTCGAATAAAAAGATATATATCTGATATGAGGTATGTGGTATTATATTACATAGGATAATATGGACTATGTATTATGTGTTTTTGTGATTAATGAATATATTATTAATATATATTTGTTATTTATTTTAGAGACGATTCAATTGAGGTAAAGGAAGTGGATAAATTCCTATCGATATTAAATAATTTATAGAATTATTTTATCATAGTAAGTTGGTGACATTAAATATCCTTAATGTATAATCACCATATTCTTGTGTATGTGTACTAATAACTCGTATGTTTATAATATAGGTCATTAATAGCACTTAAGCTATCCGGGAATAGGTTTGGATAGTGAAGCATGAGTTAGTTAAGGAATTAACTAATAAGAATAAATATTGGTTAATTTAAGTTGAGAGTTATATTATGGAATAATATAATGTGAATATTGAACCTTAATTAACTAAGGTAATATGGTACAAGGTTTAATTTACTTAAGTAAAGGAGTGAATTAATATATATGTTGAATATATGATTATAATTAGTACCTTCTATATATTACTTAGAATGGTAATATGTGTGAAAGTCTAATGTACAAATAACGTTAATAGATATATATACGTTATTAAAGAGAAATGGAAATCATTATATCTTTAAATAAATATTTGAAGAAATTGTTTTGGGAATAATTTATAGAAAAGAAAGAGAAATAATTATTATAAAGGATATTAAAATAAATTCTAATATTGAATTATTTTAATAAAGGAAGAAATATTATTTTTGAATAATAATATTACCCTATATGTTTTTGGTATGATGTAATAAGTGTGATTAATTAATATGGTAAATACATTAAAACATATTTGCTATATATAAATAAATTGATGGAAATAAATTATTATAATAGAAAATAAACTTATTACCTATTTTCTATATATAATGTATGTACATGTGCCATACATGTAATTATTTTAATAGATATTATATTAAGAATAATATCTTGAGACAATAAGTAAATTATTTTCTAACAATGAATATCTTTATTTGGAGAAAACATAATATTTTATGTTATGGCAAAATACATAATTCCTAATGTATTTTTAAGAAAGTTTATTAATGAAAGAAAACTAAGTTATTTCAATATATTAAATAACTTAAGTTATTATTTTATCGTAGATTTTATAATAATTAATAGAGTAAATATTAATTATTCTAGTGTAAAGGTTATACATATAATTGTTCAAGGTAGCTAAATAATTTAGCATTAAAGTGCATGTGTCACACAAATCTTATATTAAAAGAATATTAAAGTGTGATGGGAGTGATAATAAGCTTAAGGTAAGCTTGTGAGATATGCCTAGTGTGGCAAAGTGGTGGAATAAACATTCATTAAATAACTTAATGAATGAATAATTAATGGAATTAATTATTATTATTATGTGAATAAATTCCTATGTGCAATGATGTGTAATTATAAGTTATATAGTAGCTACATCTATATAATATGGAATGAAGTGTGACACTTCAAGAAAACTTTATAATATAGGAAACTATATGATTAAGTGTAATAATAAAGTTACAATAATGGGGTGTGACACTACTCAATTAAAATATATTCGGTATTGTCAAATGTACATGGATTATATGATTGGGTGTATGTGTGACCCTATCATATCATATGGTAATAACATTAAGTTATTAGATATAAGCTTGCAAATTAGTCCATGTGAGAACAATAATGGTCAATTAAGTGGTTAGGGTACATGAATAGTGGTAGTTGGTGGAAGTTAGCCACCAACTTCCCTTTTGCCCTTTGGGTAATAACCATAGGAGAATAATAGCTTGATAATGAATTGATGCAATACATTGGTGTGTATAGTTTGTTAATTCAATTACTACATTGTTGCTAAGAAAGCATATAATAAGAAATATAATTACATCATGAGCATGTTATAAGGTGTAATGATGAGCAAGGACCATGAATAGTAGTAGTTGGTGGAGTTAGCCACCAACTCCTCTTTGACCATTGGGTATTACCCATAGGAGGGTAATAGATTGTTTATAATAGAGAACATGTAATGCAATGGTATTACATTATGAGCATATTATAAGATGTAACATTGAGTATAATATTATTTTAGGAGATTATATTATTATAAGCTTGTGGACTATTAAGTACTAAGTTCACATAATTATGCCTTGTGTGGCATAAATAATGAAGTTAAATCAAGGGGATTTAATTGGAAGTATTAGAAGAAAATGAATGGTTGATATTAATTATCATTATAATATTTGAGTATATTTATGATAATAATTTTATGGAAAATGGTGGGATGATAGTACCCAACCATATTATATTTAGTCCAATTAGAATATTAACTTAACCTATGTACATGAGGTACATGATTATATATAGTAGTGTATATTCAAAATATGAGTATACCTAATTAGGTGTGAGTGTACATATTGGTAGGTTTGTATATATGTACCTATAACCTAAGTCATATGGGATGAAATGTATACATAAATTATATAACCTAAGTGTATATATTATATATAAAGGTGTGTAACCAAGTGTGGAATTACATTTGCTAATTGCTATTGATGAGTTAGATTATTTGTCTCACAATGAGTGCCCAACTTCTCCTTCACATGAATGGCCTAAGGCTAGCCTATCTCCTTCATCTCTCAACTTCCTAGCTAGCAATGAGTGTGATGATTATGGGGGGAGTGGGCTTCATGATGGGATTTACTAACTATCTATTGTCCAACAATTCTTCTCTTCTTCCATTAGTTTAATTCATGGTGCAAAGCTATGAATTGGGTAAGAGTTTTTCTATAAATAGATACCGTTCCCTTCACAATTCTAGTTACTTGAATTTATTGCTAAGTTGATATAGAGAATATGGTGATGAGAGTCATGTGAGAAAACTGATTTGGGAAGCAAGCTTAGTAATTCAAGGCTCCAAGAGGTATAACTCTAACTTTGAATTTTTAGTCTTGAATTTGATAAATTAGTAGAGGTTTCATGAATTAGTGAACAATTGATATGTAAGATGATGTTAACATGTTAAGTAGAGTCTAAATATATGTTATAGATACAATATGATGGCTTTCAAGCTTGTTACTGTTAGAGTTTATGCCCTAGAGGCTAATTCTTTGATGTAATTGTTTAAACATTTTTGATATTATATTTGATTGAATAAATGAATTATTTTATTATGATTTTATTTACTGCGTTATATAAATGTTAACATAATAAAAGTCCTTAGAATAGTGATACAAATTATATGGCTTCAAGTATGTGACTTGAACATGAGATCATATAGTTACAATTAGTATCATTACTCTTAAATGTCCCTAGTCGAGTGTCATTGTTAATGGGACAACAATGATACATTGAGACTAGTATGTGGATTGACTGATGGCCAAATCTCATTGGTCATAAATATATGAGATATTGAGTCAATGCATAGGTACATGTTAGAGAACAATGTACTGGGCAGACCCACCATGAGAATTCTACGTGGAGCATTATGCAAAGTGTCATAAGCAATTCTCATAGTGACAATGATGTAATGATCCTCCGACCTGAAATCACTATATTACTACACGAGAATTTATGTACTTTGATATCATCAAAGGCCACCTTTAATAGGTGGACGATAAAGGTGATTATTGGGTATATCATGAATCGTGTGAGGAATATGAGTGATCTAGATGGAATTTAACCCTCCTATATATTAGGGGTGATATCCATAGGCCTCTTGATTGAGTAGGACTATGAAATGCATGACCATGCTCAAATAGTGATTTGTTTCATATAGTCTACTCATCAATCAAGAAAACTCAGATTAAATTATGAAGAGGATGACACATTCCATGCCTCGAGTTTAATCTAGGATGTCAAGGTTAAAAGGATTAAATTACATTGAAACATTGGTCACGAAAAGGTTGTATCGAATCACCGATCTTATTATTATTTGGGTAGCAGTGATGCATTACTAGATGCCGCTCACTGTTTATAATTTTATAATATGATTTTAAAATTATTGCCAACATAATAATAACCTATAGGGTCACACACTTAGAACGTAATTAAAAGGGAATTAATTTAAATTATATGGATTTAAATATATCAATATGATTGATAGAATTTAAATTATGAATTTAAATTAATAGGATAATTTGTATATATATATATATGTATATTAATTAAGTAAGACTTAATTAAGATATAATATATATATATATATATATATATAAATTCGAATTTTATATTTCTAATTGGATTAGGTTTTGGTTAATTCCTTTAACTGCTATATATATGATATATCAGCCGTTTAGGGTATCATCGATATCAAAACCCTAGCCGCTCTTAGAGAGAGACTAGAGAGAAAAATTTTGAAAAGTCCAGATCCTTGGCGGCTAGTACCGCAGCTTTCCTTGCTGCAGATCGTGTGACGATTCGCGGGACGTTCGTGTGGATACCGTAGAGGCGCAGTTCCGTTGGATTGCGTTGAGGATTCGAAGCAGTTCCAGAATCTCCATCGTCTCCTTTCAGGCTTGAATAATCGGTAAAACATATCTTAACCTCTGAATTAATATATTTTCGCATGGATCATGTTTTAGGGTTTCGAAAATTTTTAATTTCCGCTGCGTTTATGTGCCAAAAACCCTACAGTTACATGAAGTAAGAAAAGGATTAGCTGAAGCTCTGTTTTAGCAGTAAAGTTTCTGGTCTGGAAACGGGGACGCGCGGCCGCGCATCACCCTAGTACAAATGGGGTGCGGCCGCGCCCTCTGCAGAAACTCTTGGTGATTTTGTGTTTTCTGGTTGGTTAAGCATACTAGTTAGACTCTAATAATTTCATAAAGGGGTCTGACATGTGTACTAAGGTTGTCATGCGCATAGTGAGTTGTATTAGTTGGTTTAACATAATTTCCTAAAAGAAAACGTAATGTTTTGAAAATGAGACTTGACGAATTTTGCGTTCTTTGAGTCGGACTTTTGAGACATGTGTAAGTGTCTTGGTTATGTGTATCAATGGGTATGAAGGTAGTTGTTAATCAGTTACCTTGGCTAATAGTAAACAATTATACCTTGTTGTAGTAGAGTTTTTAATGAAAACTTAAGGTTTTATAAATAAATTGTGGCGTATATAAGTCATGTTTATATTCTGACTTTTTAAGCATGATTATATGGTTTAGATATGCATGATATGTGAGTCGAAGGTATTGAGCATACACTAGAACACATTGTTTAAATTAAAAATGATTTCAAAAGACAAACTTAGAGTTTTTGGACATATATATAGGATGTCCACGTTCTGATCATTTGAGCATGTAAAAGTGGCTTATGTATGTGTTCTAATACGTGAGAGTCATGACTACGAGGTACTTTGCATATACTTAGTTACCTTTGTTGACTTAAAGCGATTTTTATGAAAAGTTTAGAATGTGTAAGATGATAGCATCAAACACGGAGTGAGTTATATTATGATCATACGAGCATGTATATTAGGATTCATTATGCCTATAGACATGTTGACATAAGAATCATGTGATGAAACATGGATTTCACCTATGCACGCATATTCGAGAAAATGAATTTCAAAAGCATAGACTATGTGATTAAGTATACATGTGTAGTATAAGCACGAGCATGCCTACTTAATGTGTGTGTATAATATATATCAGAATGCATGATATATTAGGACCAAACTGAGTTTATGAAATCTCGAGTTTGGTTCTGGCAGGGAGTCGCGCGGCCGCGCCACTCCCAAGCTAAATTGCCGCGCGGCCGCGCCGTGTTGCAGAGCTGCCAAGAACAGTTTGTTAACTGTCTGGTCCTAAGTTATTTTCCTTAAGGACCCTAAGGACCGAAATAGAATGGTTTCTATAGAATAAGTATGAAGGTATGATGTTGTAACATCGTGGTTATCCTAAGATAGAGTGAAACGAAACCAAGATTAGAAAACGATATACGAATTGTTATTCTATTAAGAGCGTATGAAATGTATGACTGATGGATGTAAATCCATGATTATATAACTGTGTAGGAATACACGAAGTGCAGATAGCTTTAAGCAGTTAAGTCATAGTTGTTAAACTACGAATCAGGCAAGTCTTTCAATTCCTATTTGATATATGAATTCAATAACTGTTAGTTAAATTATACTATGCTGTGATAATGTGAACTTATATATGAATTGTATATGAGATATAAATGAGATTGAAAGTTGATATTTGATGATATACTTGTTATGTGAAAAGTAACATGCGTAGTAAATATAAATTGTTTATAAATGCATGAACTGAGTATAATGTTGTATGCTATATGATGCATGAAAACTGTTAGAATTGCTGAGCTGTCGAGCTCACTCTTGCAAATAACCACTTTTGCAGGTTAAGGACTTACGATAAAGACTTCGTGCTTCTTGATTGATAAAGATAGATAGTATCGAATTGAAGAAGTACTATTTAGATTATTGCTTGAACCCTGTTTAGATTCTAGAAGTATTACTTGATAGTTGTTTACACTGTTTAATACAGGTTGTGTTGTAAAGATGTATTAGTTAATACATAGAGGATATCAAGTCGAGTTGTAAACGTTATACGATAACTCAAATATAATGAATCATATTTCATAATTGATTCAAGTTATGAAATCAATAAAAGATTTTATTCAAGGAGGATTGAAAAAGTTTAAATTATTCCGCATTTTAGTAACATTGAACATGATGTAAAGATGAGATCTTGGATATAAATAGAATTTATATTCTAAATTATAATAAGTAAATATGTATTCTTTTAGTAATGAATAAAAGATATAATAGTTTGGCGTTAGTAGTATCGTGACTGCACCGAATCCGAGGTTTCGAAGGAACGTGGATTTGGGGGCGTCACAGGTTGGTATCAAAGCTGTAGGTTATAAACCTTAGGTAAGTGTACCTTAGACTATAACCTGAGAGAGTGAAAGATAAGATTAAAATATATCTAAATGAAGATTCAAAGAATAATCTCGAAATATCTAGAGAATGAGAATCAGGAGTTTCCTAACTCCGGTAATGAAAATGTTAAGACGGTGTCTATAATATGAATATGACAAGGATAGTAAGAATAAACTCAGATGGAGTTTGGTTGATAATAGGGAAAGAACCCTAAGGTATAGTGATGATCACGACGTGATCAGATTGAACTGTGAAATGATAGATAGTCTGTAATGACTAAGTATGTATAGCTTGATGCTATAAGAGAATGTACTATGATATAGTACGAGATGAACTCATGAGGAGTTGTATGTGATGAAACATAGAAAGGTCGTAACGAGCAAGTGATAAAGTAAGATAGATTTAAGTGTTGGACTTCCATTAAGGACTCATGTAACGGCTTAGTTGTACAAACTTTTGTATGGGCAGAAGTTTTGTGCTTGCACTGAGTACGTCACATTGATAATCGTTGGAATGTTAGTGTCGCGGTATCATTATACATATGGCGGAAAGGTGATTCTTTTCTCATATTTATTTTGATAGATAGAGATTTCTAAGATATAATTAGATAATACTAAGATTAGGTGCGAGTTCTTAAGACTTATGCCTATGACGAGTTCGTGACTCATAATCGTATGATGGGACCCCTCAGCGAATGGACGATTTTGGTCTGACTAGGATAAGTTCCTCAACCCATATGAATGTGGTAAGTTCCTAAACTTCCATGGTGTGGTAAGTTGGTGAACTGTACTGAGAATAGATATATTATATAAGAGTTTTGGAATAGTGAGCATTGATGGTAGTAAGAGATTGAAGTGATGGAGAAATTTGGATTTTTCTAAATCTTCTAGCTACGCTAGATTTTCAAAATTTATTGACTTCGTGCTAGTGTTTGCACTTCGGTTTTCTTGAGAAAAACATTGAGTCGGGTGACTGAACCAATGAGTTTTAAAAACAACACCGTTATTCGTATGTCTAAGCTATTTGTTTCGGCTAAGACAAAAATAATTTGAAAATCTTTCAAAATGTATTTTGACCATATGCATCATTTGATATGATGTAGAATGGTAAACGATGGAGTCATCAATGCAATCAAACCTAGTGTAGGTTGTGATCGAAAGATCGTCAGCCCACTATGGTATGATGTAATATGACAAACTCATAAAATGGCAGAATCGTCAACGTATTATTAAGTTGGTGCGGCATCATGACGTCATAAAACGGTTTTTGGTTTTTCTTTCGAATTATGAAAAGTGACTAAATTATTTCGATTGATGTCCGAATTGTTGATAAGAGTCTAAGCTATTTGATTCGGCTAGGCGACTGTTGAAAAGAGATTATAGAATTCAAGCATTCTTGTGTATTTATGCCAAACCAGATTGCTCTGGTGCGGATGTTGATGTTGAAAAGCTGTGGTGAACAACCCTATAAGGGAACATGTTTTCGGGGACAATGGTTCCGAGCGTAACACATATAGTCGTTACAAAACACTACGTTGCGGCCCAATGTAGTGGTACAATAGGTTGGCCACTTAATGTACACGTGGAGGGTGTTTTCAGTCTTTGTGATTGATAAACACTCTGGTTTGCAATGTGAAGAATTGTGTTGAAGCATTAGTAAACCTGTGGAAAAGTTCACGGTCTTGTGACCCCTCAACATAAATTTGGAATCTGAGTTATTCATACTACTTCTCGATTATTGAAAAAAAAAATCGTGGAAGATTCTTATTCTTCTTAAGGATGAATATAGTAAGTAGATGCTCCTTAGAAAGGAGAAAGTGATATAATGCAATTGAGAAAGTTATAATAATAAAACTTCTGAAAAAAAGAATGGATAAAATTATTCTAAAGAATATGTAATATTCGGAATAGCACCGAGTAGAGGAAGTTTCGGTGATTCCGAGGACGGAATCCTTATAAGGGGGAGAAGATGTAAGAACCCGGATTTTCAGAAATTATTAAATAAGGATTTAATAAATAAAATTCTTAAACCGTGAGATGGGTTCGAATAAAAAGATATATATGTGATATGACGTATGTGGTATTATATTACATAGGGTAATATGGACTATGTAATATGTGTTTTTGTGATTAATGAATATATTATTAATATATATTTGTTATTTATTTTAGAGACGATTCAATTGAGGTAAAGGAAGTGGATAAATTCCTATCGATATTAAATAATTTATAGAATTATTTTATCATAGTAAGTTGGTGACATTAAATATCCTTAATGTATAATCACCATATTCTTGTGTATCTGTAATAATAACTCGTATGTTTATAATATAGGTTATTAATAGCACTTAAGCTATCCGTGAATAGGTTTGGATAGTGAAGCATGAGTTAGTTAAGGAATTAACTAATAAGAATAAATATTGGTTAATTTAAGTTGAGAGTTATATTATGGAATAATATAATGTGAATATTGAACCTTAATTAACTAAGGTAAATATGGTACAAGGTTTAATTTACTTAAGTAAAGGAGTGAATTAATATATATGTTGAATATATGATTATAATTAGTACCTTCTATATATTACTTAGAATGGTAATATGTGTGAAAGTCTAATGTACAAATAACGTTAATAGATATATATACGTTATTAAAGAGAAATGAAAATCATTATATCTTTAAATAAATATTTGAAGAAATTGTTTTGGGAACAATTTATAGAAAAGAAAGAGAAATAATTATTATAAAGGATATTAAAATAAATTCTAATATTGAATTATTTTAATAAAGGAGGAAATATTATTTTTGAATAATAATATTACCCTATATGTTTTTGGTATGATGTAATAAGTGTGATTAATTAATATGGTAAATACATTAAAACATATTTGCTATATATAAATAAATTAATAGAAATAAATTATTATAATAGAAAATAAACTTATTACCTATTTTCTATATATAATGTATGTACATGTGCCATACATGTAATTATTTTAGTAGATATTATATTAAGAATAATATCTTGAGACAGTAAGTAAATTATTTTCTAACAATGAATATCTTTATTTGGAGAAAACATAATATTTTATGTTATGGCAAAATACATAATTCCTAATGTATTTTCAAGAAAGTTTATTAATGAAAGAAAACTAAGTTATTTCAATACATTAAATAACTTAAGTTATTATTTTATCGTAGATTTTATAATAATTAATAGAGTAAATATTAATTATTCTAGTGTAAAGGTTACACATATAATTGTTCAAGGTAGCTAAATAATTTAGCATTAAAGTGCATGTGTCACACAAATCTTATATTAAAAGAATATTAAAGTGTGATGGGAGTGATAATAAGCTTAAGGTAAGCTTGTGAGATATGCCTAGTGTGGCAAAGTGGTGGAATAAACATTCATTAAAAAAAATAATGAATGAATAATTAATGGAATTAATTATTATTATTATGTGAATAAATTCCTATGTGCAATGATGTGTAATTATAAGTTATATAGTAGCTACATCTATATAATATGGAATGAAGTGTGACACTTCAAGAAAACTTTATAATATAGGAAACTATATGATTAAGTGTAATACTAAAGTTACAATAATGGGGTGTGGCACTACTCAATTAAAATATATTCGGTATAGTCAAATGTACATGGATTATATGATTGGGTGTATGTGTGACCCTATCATATCATATGGTAATAACATTAAGTTATTAGATATAAGCTTGCAAATTAGTCCATGTGAGAACAATAATGGTCAATTAAGTGGTTAGGGTACATGAATAGTGGTAGTTGGTGGGAGTTAGTCACCAACTTCCCTTTTGCCCTTTGGGTAATAACCATAGGAGAATAATAGCTTGATAATGAATTGATGCAATACATTGGTGTGTAGAGTTTGTTAATTCAATTACTACATTGTTGCTAAGAAAGCATATAATAAGAAATGTAATTACATCATGAGCATGTTATAAGGTGTAATGATGAGCAAGGACCATGAATAGTAGTAGTTGGTGGAGTTAGCCACCAACTCCTCTTTGACCATTGGGTATTACCCATAGGAGGGTAATAGATTGTTTATAATAGAGAACATGTAATGCAATGGTATTACATTATGAACATATTACAAGATGTAACATTGAGTATAATATTATTTTAGGAGATTATATTATTATAAGCTTGTGGACTATTAAGTACTAAGTTCACATAATTATGCCTTGTGTGGCATAAATAATGAAGTTAAATCAAGGGGATTTAATTGGAAGTATTAGAAGAAAATGAATGGTTGATATTAATTATCATTATAATATTTGAGTATATTTATGATAATAATTTTATGGAAAATGGTGGGATGATAGTACCCAACCATATTATATTTAGTCCAATTAGAATATTAACTTAACCTATGTACATGAGGTACATGATTATATATAGTAGTGTATATTCAAAATATGAGTATACCTAATTAGGTGTGAGTGTACATATTGGTAGGTTTGTATATATGTACCTATAACCTAAGTCATATGGGATGAAATGTATACATAAATTATATAACCTAAGTGTATATATTATATATAAAGGTGTGTAACCAAGTGTGGAATTACATTTGCTAATTGCTATTGATGAGTTAGATTATTTGTCTCACAATGAGTGCCCAACTTCTCCTTCACATGAATGGCCTAAGGCTAGCCTATCTCCTTCATCTCTCAACTTCCTAGCTAGCAATGAGTGTGATGATTATGGGGGGAGTGGGCTTCATGATGGGATTTACTAACTATCTATTGTCCAACAATTCTTCTCTTCTTCTATTAGTTTAATTCATGGTGCAAAGCTATGAATTGGGTAAGAGTTTTTCTATAAATAGATACCCTTCCCTTCACAATTCTAGTTACTTGAATTTATTGCTAAGTTGATATAGAGAATATGGTGATGAGAGTCATGTGAGAAAACTGATTTGAGAAGCAAGCTTACTTCGTGCTTCTTGATTGATAAAGATAGATAGTATCGAATTGAAGAAGTACTATTTAGATTATTGCTTGAACCCTGTTTAGATTCTAGAAGTATTACTTGATAGTTGTTTACACTGTTTAATACAGGTTGTGTTGTAAAGATGTATTAGTTAATACATAGAGGCTATCAAGTCGAGTTGTAAACGTTATACGATAACTCAAATATAATGAATCATATTTTATAATTGATTCAAGGGTTGTAATTGATTCAAGTTATGAAATCAATAAAAGATTTTATTCAAGGAGGATTGAAAAAGTTTAAATTATTTCGCATTTTAGTAACATCGAACATGATGTAAAGATGAGATCTTGGATATAAATAGAATTTATATTCTAAATTGTAATAAGTAAAGATGTATTCTTTTAGTAATGAATAAAAGATATAATAGTTTGGCGTTAGTAGTATCGTGACTGCACCGAATCCGAGGTTTCGAAGGAACGTGGATTTGGGGGCGTCACAAGTACAGGTACTGAAAGATGAAATTTTAATTGAAGCCTATATTTCCAAGTTTGTTGTGCACCCGGGGAGTTCTAAGTTGTATAAAGACTTGAGTCAGCATTTTTGGTGGTCGAACATGAAAAGAGATATAGCAGAATAGCTAAGCAAGTGTCTCACATTCCAGAGAGTTAAAGCTGAGCATCAAAGACCGAGCGGATTAATACAACCTCTACCAATTCCTGAATGGAAGTGGGAGCACATCACCATGGACTTTGTGGTAGGACTTCCTGTCACTCAGAAAGGTCACAATGCTATTTGGGTAATAGTTGATAGTTTCACCAAGTCAGCCTTTTTTCTTCCTATTAAGGTTACTTATAATATCAATCAGTTGGCAAAATTATATATAAAAGAGATTATTTCTAGACATGGATTCCTGTATCCATAGTGTCAGATAGAGATCCATGGTTTACTTTAAATTTTTGGAGGAGTCTTCAGGTGCACTTGGGAACCCAGCTGAAGTTGAGAACAGCATATCACCCGCAAACCGATGGGCAAAGTCAGAGAACCATTCAGACGCTGGAAGATATGTTAAGAACCTGCATTATAGATTTTAAATGGAGTTGGGAGGATGAGTTGCCTTTGGTAGAGTTCGCGTACAACAACAGTTATCATGCCAGTATTGGAATGCCACCATATGAAGCCTTGTATGGTAGGAAGTGTAGAACACCATTATGCTGGGATGAAGTTGGGGAACGGCAAATGCTTGGACCTGATTTAGTTCAACAAACCACTGACAAGATCCGAATTATACGACAACGGTTGCAAGCATCTCAAGAAAGACAGAAGAATATGCAGATCAACACAGACAACTACGAGAGTTTAGTGTTGGGAGTCATGTCTTTCTAAAAGTATCTCCTTGGAAAGGTAAGATTCATTTTGGTAAAAAGGGAAAGCTAACCCCAAGATTCATTGGCCCATTTCAAGTATTAAGGAGAATAGGTGAAGTAGCCTACGAGGTAGCCCTACCCCCAGAGTTAGGACACATCCATAATGTGTTTCATGTGTCTGTGCTACGTCTGTATAAACCTGACTATAAGCACGTGATAAACTATGAACCTGTTTAGTTAGAGAAAGATTTAATGTATGTAGATGTTCCAGTACATATAGTTGATCGAAAAGAACAGGTGTTGAGAAATAAGGTTATATCATCGGTTAAGGTAATCTGGAAGAATCATGATATTGAAGAAGCTTCATGGGAGCTAGAAGATAAGATGCGAGAAGATTTTCCGCAGTTGTTTTTATAGGATGTAATTTTAATTTCGGGACGAAATTCTTATAAGAGGGGGTGATTGTAATATTCTAAACTTTAAACAGGAATATGCCCCTTTTATTAAAATAATTCAATATTAGAAATTATTTTAATATCCTTTATTAGAAATATATGGTAATTATTTCTCTTTCCTTTTTATAGATTGTCTCACTCATAATTTTTTTTAATCTATACATTTAACCATATCTTAAATATTAATTAACTCTCTAATCAATATTTATTTAAAGATATATTGGTTTAACAACGTATATATATATATATTGTGACAACCCGAATTTTCAAGAATTAATAAATGAGAATTTAATAAATAAAATTCTTATTATGAGATGTTTCGAGTTTGAGTATGTGTATATGTGTTATATATTGTGAAATATATAATTTGGTGTGAAGAGGATTTTAGATATTAATTTTAATATTTATTAAATTAAATAAATATTTTAATTAATTTATTTATTGAGTTAAATAAATAATTATGTGATTGTTATGGAGTAATTTAATTAAGTATAATATATTAATTAAATAAATATTTAATATTAAATTTAATTAATATGTAATGATTTTATGTTATAGTTCTAATTTAATTAGGATAATTAAATTATATGAAGTTATGTGATAATTGTTACATGAAATTGTAATTAGCGAGTAATTATAATTGTTATGTGACAATTTTTATGTGATTAATTGATGTTAACTTTTAATTAATTAAATTAGAATGTTAATATTTAATTAATTAAAGTATATCATTAAAAAAAATGTGTTAAAGAATTTATTAAAAGAATTAAAAGAGTTTTTAAAACCGTTTTCCCAAACAAGGACCTTGCATCATTTTAAATTCATTTTGCCAAACGGGGCCTT
Organism: Panax stipuleanatus; assembly: GCA_020205555.1. Taxonomy (NCBI): domain Eukaryota; kingdom Viridiplantae; phylum Streptophyta; class Magnoliopsida; order Apiales; family Araliaceae; genus Panax; species Panax stipuleanatus. The sequence goes on along the minus strand of CM035117.1, from coordinate 43,430,891 downwards.
AACTGTGACGAACAAGATTTTTATAATTTAATGTGAATATTTATTGAATTAAATAAATATCAATGATTTAATTATTGAGTTAAATAATTAATTGATGAAATTATGGTAGATTAATTTAATTATATGTGTCACGTTAGTTAAATTAATGTGGTGAATTTTATATTCAAAGTATGTATTTAGTTGAGCTTATTTGATTAATATATTAATTAATAAGCATAATGTTATTCTAATTAATTTAATAATTAATTAGAGATTTAATGATTTGACATAATTAATAAATAAGAATTTTAATTATGTGACTATGTGAATTATTGTGGAATTATGCAATTTTATTTAATTGATTTAAATAGGATTATTGATTAATTAAAAGTGTGACATTATTAAACTATATTATAGTAAGTTAATTAAATTAATGGGAAAGGAAGAATAAAAGGGGCAAGCAAACAAAGCCTTAGTGGGGGTTGGAGCCAGTTAACCCATTGTGGGATTAACTGACGACCCATAACCCACGACTTCTAATTACACGTATATCATATTAGTAGTATATCATATATCATATATTACATTCATCAGTTAAGAAAGTTAGAGAACACAAAGAGAAAAAGAGAAAAATTTGAGAGAGAGTGAGATTGAAGAAGGTTTGGAGAATCAAAGAAGAGTTTCCTATCATCTAAACAAGAATCAAAGGGTAAGAATCCAAGTTATAATCTCTATTTCTCATGTTCTTGAGTTTTCATAGAAAATTTAGTTTCAGTTCTCTGTAAATGAATTTTGTGACTAAAACATGAGAAAGTGATTGATATATGTTAGGTAGTATGTATAAATCATTATATGATGTTTATAAACTATTTTGGTTGAATTAATCCATTAGATTGTGTTTAAAAAGAAAGTTTAGAGTTTACAGTGAAAATATTCAAAAATGGCTTGCATGTATGAAATTTGATGCCTTAGTTGCATGTAAAACTGTAAATTGACAATTTAATATGTTTGTACATGTAAAAGCAAAAAGAACGAAACTTAAACGGACTGATTTGGTGTTATAACGAATCTGTATTTTGTGATTTCATGAAAATTGACGAAACTTTGAAAAATAGCAAAAATGTGGAATTTATGGGTTTAAATTTAGTAGTTTAAGTTGTTTAAGTTGTTAAAATCATGCTATAAGTGTTGGGTTATACTTCTGTAAAGTCTAGAATTGATGAGTATGATTAATTTATTGTTTGAGCAAAGTTTTGGGTGCTCTGTTCTATGTTATTCGCGAACTACAGATTCTGAAACTGGCGTGTGGAGCTACAACGCCAACTTTAAGCCTAAGAGTGGGGCTGCAGTGCCAGTGGAGCTGCAGCGCCAGATTTAAGCCTAAGAGTGGGGCTGCAGCGCCAGTGGAGCTGCAGCGCCAACTGTAAGCCTAAGAGTGGGGCTGCAGCGCCAGTGGAGCTGCAGCGCCAGACTTAAGCTTAAAGTCCGAGCTGCAGCGCCAGTGGAGCTGCAGCGCCATTTTTAGTTCAAATGGTGGAGCTGCAGCGCCACTTGGTAATTTTTCCCAAAAATGAGATTTTAATTATTCAAGTTCAGAAAATGTAATTGGAACCTAATGTAATAAACATGAAGACATGATTAAACATATAATAAGAGGTTAATAACTTATATTACGTGAGTAATTAATAAGTTAATTACATGACTTGAATCGTTAATTGTATAGTCCAATAACGTGCTCAAGACCGATGTGTGTGATTCGATACGTATATCGAGTTATTGATTAATGTGTATTGTGAACGTATTGATATGTAGGATTTAATAAAGAACGTGAATTATAAATTGTAGCTTGTGCAAGAGGCAAGTTTCCTATCCTTAAACTTGTTTAATATTTTGCAAGTTTCCTAAACTCAAATCTTACTTTTGCATTGAGCAAGTTCTTATCCTTGTTTATTCAAGTTGAGATTTTCATATGAGATATTACTATTTTTTTTAAGCATGATTCAGCTATACAATACTTATTCGATTGTATACTCTCGAGATTTACCATTCAAGTTGAATATCGATGACATTGTTGAACTTATAGGACTAGTGAACCCTTATTTATTCGACTAGTCCATAGTTGATGTACGTTCTAAATTCTAGAATACTTATTGAGCTTATCCAAACCAAATTTCCTTTGGTGCGGACTCTGATGTCAAAACTGAGATGAACAACCCTTTAATAGGGGATTATTTACGCTTTAGCGTTGAGATATTGTGCACAGTATGGTACTAAGGGTTGATCCCCCTAAGTACGAGAAGTAGAGTCCATAGTCTTATGACTGTTAAAGGTTTAAAGCATAAACACTTTACAACCTAGGACATAGTTCAAGGTCTTATGACCCTCAGATGTTCTTTTGATTCCTATTATTTATCCTCGAGTCAGAAGTTGAGTTTCTTTATTCAGATGTCTTTGATTTACTCGCATGTTATTATATTGTTGTCATATTATTATACTTGTGGGCAATCGTGCTCACTCTTGCGTAATAATAACATTGCAGTTAAGAACGAAAGGTCCGACGAGCCTTCTACTAGCAAAGGCAAAGGCAAAGTCAACAAGTGATGAAGACTTGTTGTTTATTTTAATTGTTATGTTTCAGACTTATATTAGAGTTGTGTAAGACTTATTTATTTGTTTATGTTCCGCACAGATGTTTAAGATTAGTATGACCTGGGATTTATTTTATTTATTACTCAGATGTTGTAACCCCATAAGGGGAGGATTTAATTCTATTTATTGCATGATTTGCATTTACTATGGGTAGATAGATAGATGATATTCGTACAGTGAACACCAAGTTCCGTGGAATTGAAGTACCCGGATTTGGGGGTGTCACATTAACTACTAAAAATCTATTTTTAAAAATAAATTATTTTTGTCAAACAAGCCTTAGGGTTTTTTAAATTCCAATTGTTGTAACCTATGGTATTAATTGCAAATTATTATAATAATTATACTCATTATGTATTATAAGTTATAAACTTTATATTTATGTTTATACTTATAATATATGTAATATATGTATATTATATTATATGTATATTACGTTAGTTTAGAAAACAAAGTTAGAAGTGTTAGTGTGTTAGAAACAAAAGAGTTACAGAGAAAGAAAAGAAAGAGAAACTAGAGAGAAAAGAGAGAAGAAGAAAGAAAGAGGAGGAAGAGGTTTTGAGAAATCAAAACTAGAAGTCTATCATCATCATCATATGAATCATCATCTTCTTCTAAGCAAAAGGGTATAATCCAATTTTAATTGTTATTCTTCATTATTTTTATTCTCTATAATTGGTTTTCATGATAAACTATAAATTGATGATCAATGTGTTAGATTATGTATATAAATGATTATATATGAGTTATATGATAGTTTGAGGGATTCAATTCATGTAAATATGATAAACATGAAGAAATCATGTTCATAGTATTTTATTATGAGCTTATTTTGAAAATAGCATTTAAATTATCAGAATTGGTATGTGTGTGTGTCAATTGATGTTTAAATTAATCATGGATTATGTTAATATGTTAAGAAATAGAGTTAACCCAATTGGAATTACAAGATTTGATTGTAAAACGAATTCACAGTAGCAATTTTCGTTAAGAACGCTTAAGAATGTCGTTTTATTCAAAAATCATGAAAATTGTGTTTTGATTATGTGTTGTAATGATTATGAATGTTATAATCATGTTAAGAGTCTAAAATTTTGTTTTTGTTAAGTTTCATGTGCATTATGTTGAGAAAAATCAGACTTTGGTGTGAAGAAATAAGCCAAATTGGCTTATTTCTCAGCCGTTCGCGAGCTAGGGGAACCCACCAGTAATGGGGCCCACCCCAACGGGGCATTAAGCCTATAATGACCCACCCCAGTGGGGCTACAAGCTGTCCGGAGTGGTTTAAGTAGTGTAATACAAAACTGCTTTGACCTCCCGTAGAAAAATAAGCATAATTTCTTCATACAAACTCCGATTAGTGCTATTCAGGATGATTTGGAAAGATAACGAGTAGACCTACAACTTTTATTCTTTAGGTTTTTTGATTTGAAGTCGTTAAAAGGGGTCAAAATGGCCATCTTTGTGACTGATGCGTATTCGTAGGCAATCGGAGGGCGTCAGACATGCACATATGCAAGTATAGTGCTGTCGACGATAATAGATGTTGTTCTAAGTTATAAAACATTATTATTATGAATTATAAATGATGCTTAACATTAGTCAATGTTGTAATGATAATTATGTCGACTTAAACAAACGTTAAGTGTTGATTAAAAGAGAAATATAAAGGAATATGAAACGAAGGTTAACATGCTTAATGTTAACAAACATTATACATCTAATGTGATGTAAAGACGAGGTTTAAGACTTAACTAAATGTTAATTGTATTAAAGGGGAACGTAATGGGAAGTAAAATGAAGTTTAACGTAAAATAAATCGAATAAGCGATGAGGAGCCCTAACCGGACTTAACCACATAAATGGAACATTGTGTGTCAAACCTAAAGAAGTTGATAGTATATCGTAAAGTAGAGTTACTTAAACGATTACTAAGAAATGCTATGTGACTAATAAATGATGTGCATGATTATATAATTGTGTAGGATTCATGAAGTGTAGATAATTATAAGCTGTTTTTCGGTAATTGGTAATCTACGATCAAGGCAAGTCTTCCAGTTCCTATGTGCTACTTGTATTCAATTTTTATTTACATGTATTCATGGTAGCGATATGAGATGTTGAATTTACATGTTACTCGCTATGAATTGAAAAAGTCAAATTATGACTATATTTGGTTGAGTTATGGAACTCAACATGTGATATATGAAATGTTGAGTATGTGGAACTTATATTTATATTGAACTGATATTTATGCTGAGCATGAAATCTTATAATTGTTTTAAATTGAGATATCTATTGAGCATGAACTTATGTGTTATGTGCGGCATGAAAGCTGTTAGATTTGCTGAGCTGTCGAGCTCATTCTTGCAAAATAACCATTTTTGCAGGCTAAGGATCCAAGGTAACGTTATGTGCTACTTGAATGACGTGGCTCAAATATAATGCACGAAGATTAAATATTTTAGCTATAGTTGTTATTTCTTTAAACCATGTTTAAGGTTCTAGAAGTGTACTTAATGGTTTATGATGTTTATTTTATGTTGAGTTGTAAAGTTTAAGTTATACGAAGTTTAAAGGATATTGAATTGGGATGTAAAGTTTATATAATAACTTTGATGAAGCGATTCATGTGATATATTTGAATCAAAGATATGTAATGATAAAGGTTGGGATTCAGAGCAATAAAAGAAAGATATATATAAAATTTTTAAATATTCCTCATTTTTAGTGATTGTATCATCGAATAATGATGGAAAGATAAAATAAAGTTGTATTGTTAACGATCGAGAATGAGAATTATATTGTATGAATTTTGGGGTCGTTAAATATTTTATTAACGTCGTTCGCACATTCACATAATATCATGCCAAGTAATATATATAAGGGCACTTACTATACTCACATACTCCACACATATATTAACTCACTATTTACTTAAGTGATCTTAACCCCTTACTATATCACCATAGTTAATTAAGGCTTCAACATTCAAGGTATATTATTCCATAATATAACTTCCAATTTAAATTAACCAATATTTATACTTATTAATTAATTCGCATAATTAACTAATTCATGTTTTATTATCCCAATCCATCCATGGATAGCTTTAGCACTAATAATAATCTATATTACAAACATACTAGTTATTAATATACATACACAAGAAGATGGTGATTATACATTAAAGATATTTAATGTCACCAACTTACAATGATAAAATAATTCTATAAATTATTTAATGTCGATAGATAAATCTTATCTATCTTCTTACTATATCATCTCTACAATTTATAACAAATATATAATAATGATATATATTTATTAAGCACAAAATAACTTATAACATAGCTCATATTACCCTATGTAACACAATACTACATACCTTGTATCACAGTATATATTATTATTCGAACTCATCCCATGCTTTAAGAATTTTATTTACTGAATTCTTATTTTATAATTTCTGAAAATTCGGGTTCTTACATCCTCTCCCCTTAGAAGGATTCCGTCCTCGAAATCACTGAAACCTCCTCTACTCGGTGCTATTCCAAATATTATATATTTTCTTGAATAATTTTATCCATTCTCTTTTTGGAAGTTATTTTATTATAACTTTCTCAATCGTATTCTTCCCCTTTCTCCTTTCTAAGGAACATCTACTTACTACATTCATCATTCAGAAGAATAAGAACCTTCCACGATCTTTCAATAATTGGGAAGTAGTATGAATAACTCAGATTCCAAATTATGCTGAGGGGTCATAAGACCGTGAACTTTTCTCCAGGTTTACTAATATTTCAACATAATTCTTCACACTACAAACCAGAGTGTTTATCAATCACAGAGACTGAAAACACCCTCCACGCGTACACTAGGTGGCCGACCTATTGTACCACCACGTTGGCCCACAACGTAGTGTGTTGTAACGACTATATACGCTACGTTCGGAACCATTGTTCTCGAAAACATGTCCCCTTTATAGGATTGTTCACCTCAGCTTTTTCAACATTTAAATCCGCACCAGAGCAATCTGGGTTGGAATAAATATACAAGAATGCTTGAATTCCATAAATATTCTTTAACAGTCGTGTAGCCAAATCAAATAGCTTAGACTCTTATCAATAATCTGGATATCGATCGAATCCAATCCACTTAATTGATCTTTTTCATAGTTCAAACGAAAATCAAAAATCCTTTTATGACATCATGATACCTACCACCTCAGTTGTACGTTGAAGATTCTTTCATTTTATGACTTTATCATACTACATCATACCATCATGGTCAGACGATCTTACGATCGCTCTGGACACTAGGTTTGATTACTTTAATGACTCCATCGTTTACCATCTACACCATATCAAATGATGCATATGGTCAAAAATATATTTTTAAAGATTTTCAAATTATTTTTGTCTTAGCCGAAACAAATAGCATAGACATATAAATAACGGTATCGTTTTTAAAACTCATTGGTTCAGTCATATAACCCAATATTTTCTCAAGAAAACAGAAGTGCAAACACTAGCATGAAGTCAATAAATTTTGAAAATCTAGCGTAGCTAGAAGATTTAGAAAAATCCAAATTTCTCCATCCACTTCAATCTTTTACTCCATTGCTTCATCATTCTATAAATCTCCAATACCATCAATGCTTACTATACCAAAACTCGTAATTCTTGATATCTAATATATCTATTCCCAGTATAGTTCATCGAACTTACCACACCATGAAAGTTCAGGAACTTACCATAATAATACGATTTTAGAAACTTGTCCTTGATAGTAGTGTGCATACAAGCCAATCATGTATGATGATAAAGCACGTACTTTGTAAACAATCTTATTTATTTATTAATGAAATATTCATTTATTAAAGGCATTTAATTATCTACATGTTGCTGTTTTTATAATATGTAAATAACCCATAGTTTTAAGCAATGCTTTTAGAATCATGATGATGATCATGCTAATGAGATCTAAATTCTTAGAAAGTTTTAAAACTTAAATAGTTCCCAATCGTGGGATTACTAAAAAGGGGATTAGTAAATCCGGATAGATTGGTACATATGTTGCTTGCTCATTGGATGAGGATGATTGATCTCAAGATCATTTGTGTGGAGACACTAAAGCAAGTATGTAGGTGCTTATTGGAGAATAAGTTCACTGAACGTGATTCGCTATGGAATACCTAATGGAGTTTTACTCGCATGTCAATAGGAATTCCTAATGTGATAGTAGTACAAGTGATCCTTGGACTTGAGATCATCATAGTATCTTGTATGTAACAAATTATACTTTGACTTATTCCTTAAGACCTTTTAAGGCATATATAGGATATGCTTGGGTATAGTGAGTTACATATGGAGATAATAAATGATCAATAAAGAATCTACCACCTCTAGTAAAAGAGGAGATATGTCCTATGTGATTCGTTAAATGACAACCCAGGAATCCTTGGCCAAGGTGAAATGAAATTAGAAAGGAGTTTTTAATTTGCATTATTTGGAGTTGTGCATTTTCTAATCGAAATACATATAATTAAATAAAATAAGACTTGACAGTAAATCCATGTCTTATATTTAATTGGGACATTGTATGGTGGAAGGATTGAATTGTATGGTAACTATTAACTCACAGGTTCTTTTATGATTAATGTTGAAATTTATATTATCTGGAAAGTCGTTGATCGCTGGGGAGGCTTATCCCTATTGTAGAATAAATATTATTTATTTAAATAGATTATTAGTTTAATTTATTTATTTAAATAAGATTAAAATTGTTTTAATTGATTTATTCACAACCGGTTTAATATGGAGAACCTAAAGGGTCACACCATAAAAGGAAGAATAATTATTTAAGAAGGTAATGGCATAATCGTAATAATGCATTAAGTATAATTAATTTAATCTATGGTGATAGAATAAATTAAATAGCTTAATGTTTATTATTTAATATTTTGGAAATATTAAATATAAATTAATAAGAGGAGTCTTATTAATATTATTACAATTATTATTATTTTAATTTCTAAAGGAGTTTAGTAATTAATTTAATATTTAGTACTCTCATTTATTCCTAATAAGATTAGGAGACAAATTAATTAAATGAATTTAATTAATTATTCCCATGTGGTGGGAAGCCTAAATTAATTAAAGGAGTTTAATTAATTAAAAGAAATCCCATGTCTAATAGGATTAGAAGGGTTGACCAATGTCTATATAAGAGAAGTCTTATAATAGATATTAGATGATGCAATTCCAATTGTTGGAGAGTACTCCTTTTCTATAGAGGATAGAACACTAAGCCAAACACCCTCCTTCTTGATAATTTCTCTTCCTTGGTGGATCACCTCTAGAGGCCAAACACTTGGGTGGCTAACGTTGATCAAAGAAAGGAATCTAACCCGGAAATTCAAGGAGATCACGAAGAACAAGGAGTTGAACTAGTACCTGTGGAAGCTTCGTTCTACAAGGGTATGATTCCATAACTTCTTATTTATCGTTTTAAATTAATAATTTGCATAAAGGATGATCCGGGTAATGGTTTTGTAGAAATTTTTTAAACTCTGATATACCATGCTTCCGCTAATTTTTGCAATTTGATTGCGTCACAATTTCGTACAAAACCAACAGTGGCATCAGAGCCAAATCTTTATGCAATTATTAATTTATTTTTTGATTTCATATACATATGGGTATGTATTTAAAATAATTTATTGGGCATAATTTTATTGTATAAAATTATATTTTTTAAGAAAAAAAAAAGACTTTTTTTGGGACGAATCACAATTTTTTTTGGGTGCTAATCTTGAATTCTGCAAAGAAAAGGTGTTGTCTCTTTCTTACTCCAAAAAGAAGGTGACCCATCAGGAAAGGACTTTTTTAATAAACCTGCAGGACTCTTTTAATAAAAGAAGGTGACTTCTTTTTAAAAAATAAATATGATATATTTATATATTATATTCTAAATAATTTTATAATTAAAATAAAGAGTTTATTTTAATCTTGAAATTGGATTTCATGCAATTTAAAATTGCCCATTAAATGATACTCATATATATATGGAATGTTTTAATTCATGAGATGAATATTTATTTATTGATATATATGGTGATATGTATGAAAATAAATGGGGATTGATTATGGACTATTTGACCAATGTGATTGGATTTTATTTTAGTTGAATGCTTGAATGAATGGGTTTTATTAAATGGGGTCTGCGTACCTCGTCTTCTCTAATTTTTTTTTCTTGATGTAAAATTCTATCTCCTTCCTATGTACTTCCCCTTGACTGTTGATCAAGGTTTCTATTTAAATTAAATAGTTTAATGTAATAAGAATAGTTAGAATTATCTTGAAGAAATTGGAGACCAAGGAGCAAGGAGCGCGTGAAGACCCGTTTGTATGGAGCCCGAGTTTAAATGTAATAGTTATATTTAAATTTAAATTCTTGCACTCCTAGGTTTGACCTTTTGGTTCACTTAATGGCTCTAGTGAACCAAACTAGAATAAAAGTCCATAATCAATCCGGGTAGAATATAATATTCTAGATTGCATGCTAAATATTATATATATTATATTTTATGCAAACATGCTTCGCATGTTTAATAAAATGACGCGTATTTTATATATATATGTGCATGCGCGCTAAACAAGATGAGACAAATAATAACAAACCCCTCAAAGAAATAATATTAAGTCCGAAGCGTTCAAATGATATTTGGAATATCGAACGTCGCCTTCTAGCATGATAAATTAATAGAGTATTAAATATTTAATATAAGCTTGTTGTGCTATCCACAAGGCGAGTATTGCGTATTTAAGATGTTAATTAATCACATTTGATGCTTATCAAGAAAATTGAACGATCTAGTCTTGTTGTGCTATCCACAAGGACGAACATTTTTCTTTTTTGAATTTATGGAAGTGCTAGGCTGGACTTAACTTAAATCATTTTAGTTCGGATGTGCACACACTTGACCATTATGATTTAAGAGGCAAAATAAAAGGAGTTATATAGTGTTGTAATTGACAAGAGTTGTCTACCTATTTATTTGTATATCGCTTGTTGTGCTATCCACAAGGTTATATACATTTGAAATGGGATCCTTATTCTCACTAGCAAATCTTTAATTAGATGTTGCCGAACTTTATAAGTGAGGGTAATATAGTTTGATGAAAATAGTGGGAGATACCAATTTAAAATAAAGACCTAAATTTATTTTGGTATGCAAAATTAATAAAATGAATGTTTGCTAAAATGTTATTTTTCACATGCAGAATTTTAAAAATGTCTAAATCACTAATCTCACTACGAAGCATACTTGATGCAAACAAGCTTACCGGGCCGAATTATGAGGACTGGCTAAGAAATCTGAGAATTGTTCTCACTGCTGAAAAGATTTCTTATGTCCTAAATTCAACTGTCCCTGAATCTGTTTTAGAAACAGCCTCTGAGGAAGAGATTGTCACTTTCAATAAGTGGCAAGATGATGCATCTGTGGCTCAATGCATCATGCTCGCATCCATGAATAACGAGCTTCAGCGTCAGCATGAAAAAATGGATGCTCCTGCTATGCTGCTTCACCTCAAGGAGTTGTATGGTGAACAGAGTAGGACTGCTAGATATGAGATATCTAAGGAGCTCTTCCCAATCTCGGATGACCGAGGGTACTGCCGTCGAGACTCATGTCCTGAAAGTGATCAATTTGATTGAACGCCTTGGACAGCTTGGGTTCGTCATGGATGGGGAGTTGAGTCAAGACTTGGTCTTGCAGTCACTCCCTGAGACCTTCTCGCAGTTTGTGGTTAATTTTCACATGAATAAGCTAGATGTCAGCTTGCCTGAGCTGCTTAACATGCTGAAAACTGCAGAAGGTCACTTCCCATCCAAGAAGAACCATATCTTGATGGTGGATTCTTCCAATAAAAGGAAGAGACCTAAGGTATCATCTGAAAAGAAGAAATCCAAGAAGGCTAAGGGAAAGGGGAAAGAAAAGGAACAAAAGAAACCTGAACCAGCTAAAGGAATGTGCTTTCATTGCAACGAGCCGGGTCATTGGAAGAAAAACTGCAAGAAGTTTCTGGCAGACAAGAAGCTTGGAGAAGCTTCGACTTCCAATCAAGGTTTGTTCATGATTGAAATTAATTTTTCAGAAAGTCAAAATTCTACTTGGGTATTGGATACCGGCTGTGGTTCTCACATATGTAATAATGTGAAGGGACTGGTCAGAAGTAGAAAGCTGAACAATGATGAGGTGATCCTACGAGTAGGGAATGGAGCAAAAGTTGCTGCATTAGCTGTAGGAACTTATTATTTAGCAATGCCTTCGGGCAAGTCCATTTATCTTAATAAATGTTATTATGTTCCGAATATTATTAAAAACATTATTTCAATTTCTGTATTGGATATGGAAGGATTTAACGTTGTTATAAAGAACAATAGTTGTTCTATTTATAAAGACGATGTTTTATATGGTATTGGAAATTTGCGAAATGGACTTTATACACTTGACTTACAAGAAAATATATTTCAAATTGAACAAACTAAGAAAAGAAAAAGAGATGATATTAATTATACCTACATGTGGCACTGTAGACTCGGTCATATCAATGAAACAAGATTATCCAAGTTGCATAAAGATGGGCTCCTCGAGCTATCCGATTATGAATCATATCCAACTTGTGAATCTTGTCTCATGGGTAAAATGACTAAATCTCCTTTTAGTGGAAGAGGAGAAAGAGTTACAGAGTTGTTGGCATTGATTCACACAGACGTTTGTGGGCCTATGACAACAAGTGCACGGGGTGGGTATTCTTATTTTATTACTTTCACTGATGATCACTCAAGATTTGGATATGTGTATTTAATGAAATACAAGTCAGAATCATTTGAAAAGTTCAAAGAGTTCAGAAGTGAAGTAGAGAAACAAACGGGCAAGAGTATAAAGATACTTCGATCAGATCGAGGCGGAGAATACTTAAGCGGTGAGTTTCTCAATTGTCTCAAAGAAAATGGTATAATCTCACAATGGACTCCTCCAGGTACACCACAGTTAAATGGAGTATCTGAAAGGAGAAATCGAACACTGTTAGACATGGTTCGATCCATGATGAGTTTTACCGACCTTCCAATTTCCTTCTGGGGATATGCCCTAGAAACGGCTGCATACCTACTTAACAAGGTACCTACCAAATCCGTCCCAAAGACTCCATATGAGATGTGGAAGGGGAGGAAACCAAATCTTAAGCATGTTAAGACTTGGGGTTGTCCAGCTTATGTCAAAAAGTTTGAACATGATAAGCTACAGACTAAATCCGAAAAGTGTAGATTTGTGGGATACCCTAAAGAAACTGTAGGGTATTATTTCTATCATCTAACTGATTAAAAGGTGTTTGTTGCGAAACATGCTGCCTTCTTGGAAAAGGAGTTTATCCATGAAGGGGTCAGTGGGAGTAAGATATATCTTGAAGAAGTTCAAGAACCACAAATTACCACGGATCAAAGTCAGGTACCTGACCAAGTAGAAGAACCTACTATACCACACCCTGTTCGTAAATCTTGGAGAGTACCGAAGATACCTGAGAGGTATGGATTCGTTATAGAGGATGACGATGAGGTACACATCATGAATGATGATGATCCATTGAATTACGAACAGGCCATGAGTAATAAAGACTCAGGGAAATGGCTTGAAGCCATGAAATCCGAAATGGACTCCATGTATGAAAACAAAGTATGGACTTTGGTTTCACCACCTGAAGGCATTAAGCCTATTGGGTGTAAATGGGTCTTTAAAAGAAAGACTGGAGCGGACGGCAAGGTGGAGACCTATAAGGCCCGACTGGTTGCAAAAGGTTTTAAACAAAGACAAGGAGTTGATTATGATGAAACCTTTTCACCAGTAGCTATGCTCAAGTCCATTCGGATTTTGCTTGCGATTGCAGCTTATAACGACTATGAGATCTGGCAGATGGACGTGAAAACGGCCTTCCTCAATGGGAAACTTGAGGAGGATGTGTATATGACACAGCCAGAGGGATTTGTTTCAAAGGTTGGAATAAATCAAGTCTGTAAGCTGCAACGATCCATTTATGGATTGAAGCAAGCTTCTCGTAGATGGAACATTCGTTTTGATGAGACAATCAAAGAGTTTGATTTTATCAAAAATGACGATGAACCATGTGTGTACAAGAAGGTTAGTGGGAGCGCAATTTCATTCCTTGTATTATATGTTGATGATATATTACTGATAGGGAATGACATTCCTATGCTACAATCGATTAAAATCTGGTTATCTAAACACTTCTCCATGAAGGACTTGGGAGAAGCATCCTATATTTTGGGGATAAAGATCTATAGAGATAGATCTAAAAGGATGCTTGGTTTATCCCAAGGAACGTACATTGATGCAATGCTAAAGAGGTTTAGCATGGAAGATTCCAAAAGAGGTCTCATGCCGATGAGCCATGGAATACATCTCTCCAAGAAACAGGCCCCAATGACACCTGAGGAGAGAGACCGTATGAGTAAGATCCCTTATGCTTCTGCAATAGGATCTATCATGTACGGTATGATATGTACTAGACCGGATGTTGCTCATTCACTTAGTGTAATGAGCAGATACCAGTCGAATCCAGGAGAAGAGCACTGGAAGGCAGTGAAGAATATCCTAAAATACTTGAGAAGGACTAAGGATATTTTTCTTGTCTACGGTGGGTCTGAATTAAAACTCGAGGGCTTCACAGACTCAAGTTTTTAAACGGACCAAGATGACAGTAAATCTGTTTCGGGGTATATTTTTACCTTGAACGGAGGCGCAGTGAGTTGGAAGAGTTCCAAGCAGCAAACAGTTGCTGATTCAGTGACAGAGGCAGAGTATATAGCTGCAAGTGAAGCTGCAAGGGAAGCTGTTTGGATGAAGAAGTTCATAACTGAACTTGGTGTGGTTCCTAGCATTGGAGAAGCAGTTCCCATTTACTGTGATAACACAGGAGCAGTTGCACAGGCTAAAGAACCGAGGTCTCATCAGAAATCTAAACACGTGTTGCGGCGATTTCATTTGATCAGGGAGATCATTGAAAGAGGAGACGTCACCTTGGAGCGTGTTGACTCTCAAGACAACATTGCAGATCCATTTACTAAAGCTTTAACACAACAACAGTTTGATCGTCACTTAGAGAAGATGGGTATGAGATACCATGGCGATTGGCTTTAGTGCAAGTGGGAGATTGATAGTAGTGTGCATACAAGCCAATCATGTATGATGATAAAGCACGTACTTTGTAAACAATCTTATTTATTTATTAATGAAATATTCATTTATTAAAGGCATTTAATTATCTACATGTTGCTGTTTTTATAATATGTAAATAACCCATAGTTTTAAGCAATGCTTTTAGAATCATGATGATGATCATGCTAATGAGATCTAAATTCTTAGAAAGTTTTAAAACTTAAATAGTTCCCAATCGTGGGATTACTAAAAAGGGGATTAGTAAATCCGGATAGATTGGTACATATGTTGCTTGCTCATTGGATGAGGATGATTGATCTCAAGATCATTTGTGTGGAGACACTAAAGCAAGTATGTAGGTGCTTATTGGAGAATAAGTTCACTGAACGTGATTCGCTATGGAATACCTAATGGAGTTTTACTCGCATGTCAATAGGAATTCCTAATGTGATAGTAGTACAAGTGATCTTTGGACTTGAGATCATCATAGTATCTTGTATGTAACAAATTATACTTTGACTTATTCCTTAAGACCTTTTAAGGCATATATAGGATATGCTTGGGTATAATGAGTTACATATGGAGATAATAAATTATCAATAAAGAATCTACCACCTCTAGTAAAAGAGGAGATATGTCCTATGTGATTCGTTAAATGACAACCCAGGAATCCTTGGCCAAGGTGAAATGAAATTAGAAAAGAGTTTTTAATTTGCATTATTTGGAGTTGTGCATTTTCTAATCGAAATACATATAATTAAATAAAATAAGACTTGACAGTAAATCCATGTCTTATATTTAATTGGGACATTGTATGGTGGAAGGATTGAATTGTATGGTAACTATTAACTCACAGGTTCTTTTATGATTAATGTTGAAATTTATATTATCTGGAAAGTCGTTGATCGCTGGGGAGGCTTATCCCTATTGTAGAATAAATATTATTTATTTAAATAGATTATTAGTTTAATTTATTTATTTAAATAAGATTAAAATTGTTTTAATTGATTTATTCACAACCGGTTTAATATGGAGAACCTAAAGGGTCACACCATAAAAGGAAGAATAATTATTTAAGAAGGTAATGGCATAATCGTAATAATGCATTAAGTATAATTAATTTAATCTATGGTGATAGAATAAATTAAATAGCTTAATGTTTATTATTTAATATTTTGGAAATATTAAATATAAATTAATAAGAGGAGTCTTATTAATATTATTACAATTATTATTATTTTAATTTCTAAAGGAGTTTAGTAATTAATTTAATATTTAGTACTCTCATTTATTCCTAATAAGATTAGGAGACAAATTAATTAAATGAATTTAATTAATTATTCCCATGTGGTGGGAAGCCTAAATTAATTAAAGGAGTTTAATTAATTAAAAGAAATCCCATGTCTAATAGGATTAGAAGGGTTGACCAATGTCTATATAAGAGAAGTCTTATAATAGATATTAGATGATACAATTCCAATTGTTGGAGAGTACTCCTTTTCTATAGAGGATAGAACACTAAGCCAAACACCCTCCTTCTTGATAATTTCTCTTCCTTGGTGGATCACCTCTAGAGGCCAAACACTTGGGTGGCTAACGTTGATCAAAGAAAGGAATCTAACCCGGAAATTCAAGGAGATCACGAAGAACAAGGAGTTGAACTAGTACCTGTGGAAGCTTCGTTCTACAAGGGTATGATTCCATAACTTCTTATTTATCGTTTTAAATTAATAATTTGCATAAAGGATGATCCGGGTAATGGTTTTGTAGAAATTTTTTAAACTCTGATATACCATGCTTCCGCTAATTTTTGCAATTTGATTGCGTCACAATTTCGTACAAAACCAACAGTCCTAGCAATACGTAGTCCAAGAACCAATCAGGGACTGTCCATACACTTAGGGGCTCAAAAATACATATGATTATGAGCCACAAACTTGTCATAGGCATGAGTCTTAAGAACTCGCACCTAATCTTAGTATTATCTAAATTTAATCTTAGAAATCTGTATCTATCAAAAAAAATATGAGAAAAGAATCACCTTTTCGCCATAAGTATAACGATAACGCGTCATCAACATTCTAATGATTATCAATGTGATGCACTCAGTGCAAGCACAAAACCTCCGCGCACACAAAGGTTTGTACAACTAAGCCGTCACATGAGTCCTCAATGTAAATTCAACACTTAACTCTATCTTACTCTTAACTTGCTCTTTGCTCATTACGAATTTTCTACATTTCATCGTATACAACTCCTCATGAGTTCATCTTGTACCATTTCATAGTACCTTCTCTCATAGCATCAAGCTATAACCACTTAGTCGTTACAGACTATTTATCATTTCATAGTTCAATCTGATCACGTTGTGATCATCGGTTTATCTTAGAGTTCTTTCCCATTATCAACTAAACTCCACTCGAGTTTATTCTTATTATCTTTGTCATATTCATCTTATAGACATCGTCTTAACATTTTTATTACCGGAGTTAGGTAACTCCTGATTCTCATTCTCTAAATACTTCAAGATTCTTCTTTGAATCTTTACGTATATATTTTAATCTTTACCTTTCCCTTTCTCAGGTTATAGTCTACGGTACTCTTACCAAAGATTTATAACCTACAGCTCTGATACCAACCTGTGACGCCCCCAAATCTGGGTCCCTTTTATTACATCGGATCCGGTGTAGTCACGGTACAACCATCGTCAAACTATTACATCTTTTATTCATAACTTAAAGAATATAACTTCGCTTATTACAATTAGAATATAATTTCTTTTCATTTCTAGGATCTTGTACAATGACCCCCAACTTTTATAACCTACAATATTTTTCATTTACGATCCCTGTCTATACATCATATTCGATATTATAAAAATGCGAAATAATTTAAACTTTTCTATATCCTTTGAATAATATCTCTTATTGATTTCATAACTTGAATCAATTACATATCCTTGAATCAAATATATTATGATTCATTCTATTCGTATTACTGTATAAGATTTTACATCTTGATTCGATATCCTCTATGTATTAACTAATACATCTTTACAACACGACTAGTATTAAACATCGTAAACAACTATTAAGTACATCTCCTAGAACCTAAACACAGTTCAAGAGCATAACAGTAATCTTCTTTCAATGCTAACGAACTCTATCAATCACTTAGCACGTACTTTACCGTGGATCCTTAACCTGCAAAAAATGGTTATTTGTAAGAGTGAGCTCGACAGCTCAGCAATTCTAACAGTTTTCATACATCACATAGCATATAATATCATGCTCAGTTCATGCATTCATAACCGTTTAAATATACTACGCATGTTACTTCTCACATAACATGCATAGAGATTAACTTCATAAATATATCATCAAAGATCAACTTTCAAATATCATACATATTCCATATGCATTCCATATCAACATTCTCATAGCATAATATAATTCAACTAACAGTTATCGAATTCATATAATAAATAGGAACTGAAAGACATGCCTGATTCGTAGTTTATCAACTACGACTTAACTGCTTAAAGTTATCTGCACTTCGTGTATTCCTACATAGTTATATAATCATGGATTTATATCCATCAGTCATACATTTCATACGCTCTTCATATAAGAACAAATATTGTTTCCTAACTTGGTTTCATTTTTACTTGAACTTAGGATAACCATGAGACTAGCTCATTCTATTATCATATTTATCTAAACAATCTTGTTTCATATCTTGCAGTCTTTAAGGATAACATATAACCATAACTTAAGACCATGCAGTTAAAAAACTGCTCTTGGTCACTCTGTAGAACGGCACGACCGCACTACTCCTTGCCAGAACCAGACTTAAGCTTTCTATTGCCCAATATAATTTCTAGCATAACATGTATTCTGATACATACTGTAAACATACATCAAGTAGGTTGTGATCTATTTTCAAGTTCATATTCAAACAACTTAGCTCCATAATGATTTATTTCAATCAATAAGGCTTAGCAACTTTCTTTAACAAGATTCGATGTTATAAGCTTTTAAACCATATTTTTGGTACTAATAAGCCTCGAATAGTATGATCACTTGTATCTATCTTATTTACATAGACATATCATAGTTCATTATTTGAAAACTTATTTTAAATCACACTTGAAGGGTCCAATTCATGCTTGTAATACCCGAGAATTT